>CM022297.1:408361589-408961589 GCA_011799875.1 Thinopyrum elongatum | reverse complement strand
GGTCCAGGAGTTGGCTAAGCGTACCGCCGACCTCACCGAAAGCCAGCGTAAGCATTCTGTCTTCTTCCTCGCGGGGGCGCGTCAGCGCACCCGCTGGGTGTAGCCCCCGAGATTTGGGCCGACTGCTGAGCAGTCAGGCCGGATCTTCTGGCAACCACTTTCTTTTTTGGTCATCTTTGTTGATTGTCCTCTCTTTCTCATTTTTGCAAGAGCCAACGCCACACTGCATCAGCATCTGGGCGAAGTCCAGACCGAGCTACACGTCAAGGAGGAGGAGCGCCGTAAGGCAGCCCTGGAGCGCGACCGTCTGGCCAAGAAGTTGGCAGACCAGGCGGACCAGCACAAGGCGGAGCTCCAGAAGCTCAAGGAGGCGGAGGGCGCCCTTCAGGCCGAGTTTGAGGTCGAACACTCAAAGTGGGCCGAGAAGGAGGCGATCCTCGCCGCTGGCTACGGCGAGATTGAGGACATGATCGACGGTAAGCTTCTTTCTTTGGAATAGCTGCTGACTGCATCGGGAGTCGGCTTCTGATCTCTGTTTTTCTTTTGCGTAGACTTATTTCCTGGCCATGCCGTCGCCGTCAGCCAGGCCATCGAGGCGCGGCGCGACATGCGTAGGAGGGAAGGAGTGGAGATCCCGCCCGACGCACCTCGGAACATGAACGAGCAGCTCCTGGCCGTCAGGACGCGTTTACAGCCGGTTCACCGTCTGCTCCGCCACCTTCAGCGTGCCGGGTCTCATCTGGTTTCCGCCCTCTGGCCAGGCGGCCAGGCTCCACGCACCCCCAGTCGGACCGCTGACTGGTTGGAGGCGGCAATCGGCCGCTTCGAGGCTTGGAGGGGCTCCTCCACTCGGGCAGGCGCCCGAAGAGCCTTGGAGTTTGTCAAGGCGTGGTATCCTGGGCTGGACCTAGCCCAGTTGGCCATGTTCCGACAGGAGGCCATGGAAGAGTTGCTGGCAGCGGGGCCCGCGCTCACCCATCGCGCGGTGGCGATCGCCGAGTACACCGACACCGGCGTCTTCTTCCCCGAGCTGGACGAGGAAGGTGCCGATGGACTAGTTCGGGCTGAACCCGGATGACGGCGAGGACTCGGCGGAATAAATCGCCTCAAGCGACAAAGGCGAGGACGAGGAAGATGAGGATGGTGAAGGCGACGCACCGGAAGGCGGAGTGGACGCCCAGCTTCAGCTCGATCGGGCCTCGAGCAACGAGCCGCGTGCGAGTGCACCGACTGCTGCTGAAGGCGACCAAGCCGAGACTCGCCAAACGGCCACTCCACCAACTGGCGCCGCCGACTCCACCAACCTGCCGGACTCGCCTGTTGCTCGTTTGGCCTAGGCTGCCAACTTATCTTATCTTTTCCTGCTTTGGTAATCTTTAAAACAAACTTTGTTAAATTCGCGTAGTTCCACCCACTGGGTGTATTCAAACTTTGTTGAATGCTGGCCGAGGGCCTCTCGCTATGTGATTTAATTCTCGCACAAGATGTGCTTCGCCGAGCTCTGACTTGTCTTGCTTTCTGTTCTTTTGGCTTTTTCCTTTGCCGCTTTCCCTTGGCTGCTGCCTTGCCGGCCAGACAACCATTCTCGGTCTGCTGGCCGGGTCAAGTACTTGGCCATTTTTGGGAAGACAAGTACTTTGGCCGCTTAGAACGTAGCAATTTAAGTGAGAAGCCGGCCGGCCGGCTGCTCAGCAACCGGACGGCCAGGCGAGGAGCCGACTTGGCCTATATGGGTGCTTTTGTCCTTAGCCATTTTTCATGTGAGCACCATTTCTTGCCTTTGACCCTTGCCGGCCAGACAGTCGCTCTGCGAGCTGCGGCTTATGGCAAGGGTGGGCTTAGATGCCGGCACACTACTTGTCCGACTACAGGTAGAGCCAACATAGTACAAGGCGGCAAGCCCCCGAGCCGACTGGTCGGACCCGGTGCCGGGCGGAGGAATGAAATAACATACTCACAGGCATGAAACTTATCATACAGATAAGAAAGGTAGCCCCCGAGTGCTCCTCGAGGGACCCGGTGCCTTTGCCCTTAGTACAAAAGGTAGCGTGGTACATACTGTATTTAACTGTAAAATCTTCGGAGAAGATTTGCGTTCCATGGGCGCTCTGCTTCCTTGCCGGAATCGTCCCTCTTGCGCGCCCTGGGCTTTTGCGCGTCGATGAGGTAATAGGAGTCGTTGCCCAAGGCTCTGCTGATGATGAAGGGGCCTTCCCAAGGGGCCGAGAGCTTGTGCTGGCCGGCTGTTCGCTGGATCAGCCGGAGCACAAGGTCTCCCTCTTGGAAGGATCGTGGCTTGACCTTCCGACTGTAGTAGCGGCGCAGGTTCTGCTGGTAGATGGCGGACCGGCTGAGTGCTAACAGTCGGCCTTCTTCCAGCAGATCGATGCCGTCTTCTCATGCTTCCTTCACCTCCGCCTCCGTGTACATGGTGACGCGAGGCGAGTCGAACTCGATGTCGGTTGGGATGACAGCCTCGGCCCCGTATACGAGGAAGAAGGGAGTGAAACCAGTTGATCTGTTCGGAGTGGTGCGGAGACTCCAGAGGACGGCGGGCAGCTCGTCGATCCAGCAGCCGGCCGAGCGCTCCAGCGGCTCGACCAGTCGGGGTTTGATGCCGGATAAGATGAGGCCGTTTGCTCGTTCTACCTGGCCGTTTGACTGCGGATGGGCAATGGCCGCTAAGTCCAGTCGGATGCCCTGCATCGAGCAGAAACGGGCCAAGGCGCCTTTGGCAAAGTTAGTGCCATTGTCGGTGATGATGCTGTGTGGTACATCGTACAGGACGATGAGATCCGCGATGAAGGTTACAGCAGTCGGACCATTTAGTTTCTTGATTTGTTTTGCTTCAATCCACTTGGTGAATTTGTCCACGGCGACCAGCAGATGGGTCATGCCACCGCATGCTGTTTTGAATGGGCCCACCATGTCCAGCCCCCAGACGGCGAAGGGCCAGGTAAGGGGGATGGTCTTGAGTGCAGAAGCCGGCAGATGTTGCTTGGAGCTGAATTTTTGGCACCCCTTGCATTTCTTGACCAGATCCTTGGCGTCCTCCAAAGTAGTCGGCCAGAAGAAACCAATGCGGAAAGCTTTGGCGATAAGGGACCTGGAGGCCGCGTGGTGGCCGCACTCGCCTTGGTGTATGTCTCTGAGGATTGCCTTGCCTTTCTCTGGTTCGACGCAGCATTGGAAAACGTCGGTCACGCTGCGCCTGACGAGCTCTCTGTTTACTATTGTGTAAGCTCCTGCCCGGCGTTGCACCTGCCGGGCCGAGATCTCATCAACTGGTAGCTCTCCGCCTACCAGAAAGTTGAGGATGGGCTGCGCCCATGATGGTGCTTTGACTTCATCCACTGTCATTACGGTTACTGAAACCAGGGTGGTTGGGTCTAGAGGTGGTGGGGTGGAGTCGGCCGCGTCTTGCCGCGTTGTTGAAGTCCCCGGGATGGCCGCTACAGCCCCCAGGCCGAGCTGTAGAGTCCCCGGGCCGGGTGCGACTGCCGCAGTCCCCGAGCCGCTTGCCGAAGTCCCCGGGCCGGCTGTGGCAGTCCCCGGGCCGGGTGCGACTGTCGCAGTCCCCGAGCCGCTTGCCGAAGTCCCTGGGCCGGCTGCTGCAGCCCCCGGGCCGGGTCCGACTGCTTCAGGAGCAGCCGGCACGAAGATGGATTCTGATTCTGGGGAAGGCTTGATGGATGGCTTGCGGAGGCGCTGAAGGGACACGCCGGCTGGTATGGCTTGCCTCGTGGAGCCGATCCGTGCCAGGGCGTCTGCTTGCTTGTTGTCGGCCCGTGGCACGTGAAGGAATTCGCACCCATCAAAATATCTACTGATCTGCTGGACGAGGAAGCGGTAGCTCGCCATATTTGCATCCTTGGCGTCCCAGTCGCTGGACGACTGTTGGACCACCAAGTCCGAATCGTCGTAGCACAGAATTCGGCGGATGCCAATCTCCCTGGCCAGCCGGAGTCCGTGTACTAGCGCCTCGTACTCGGTCACGTTGTTGGAGGCGGCAAAGTGGATTTGCAGTGTGTATCTGAGCTTGTCGCCTTTGGGAGAGGTGAGGACGACGCCGGCTCCCAAACCGGTGTGCATCTTCGAGCCATCAAAGTGCATCCGCCAATGAGTGGAGTCTAGAGCTAGCGGCAGGTACTGGGTCTCGGCCCTGTCGACGAGGAAGTCGGCCAGTGCTTGGGACTTGATGGCGGCGCGAGGCTGGTAGAAGATGGTGTAGGGGGCCAGCTCGATGGCCCACTTGGCCACTCGGCCCGATGCGTCTCTGCTGCCTGTGATCTCCGCAAGTGGAGCGGTGCACAAGACCATGATGGGATGCTCTTGAAAGTACGGCTTGAGCTTCTTGGCGGCAAAATGCACGCCATAGCACAACTTTTGGTAGTGGGGGTAGTTCTGCTTGGAAGCTGACAGCACCTCACTCAAGTAGTAGACGGGCCTCTGGACCGGCAGCGCTTTGCCGTCCTCTTGGCGCTCTACCACCATAACTGTACTGACCACCCGGCTGGTGGCGGCGATGTAGAGAAGCATAGGCTCCTTGGCAGCCGGGGCGGCCAGGACGGGCGGCATGGTCAACATCTTCTTGAGCTGGAGGAACGCCTTGTCCGCCTTGTCGCTCCACTCGAAATGAGTGGTCTTCTTCATCAGCTGGTACAGGGGAAGAGCCTTCTCGCCCAGCCGACTGATGAAGCGGCTGATGGATGCCAAGCAGCCGGTGAACTTCTGAATGTCTCGCAGTCGGGTGGGCCTCTCCATCCTCTCGATGGCCTTGATCTTGACAGGGTTGCACTCTATGCCGCGCTCTGAGACAAGGAAGCCGAGGAGCTGGCCGGCTGGCACTCCAAAGACACACTTCTCTGGGTTGAGCTTGATTTGAAAACGGCACAGATTATCAAAAGTTTCCTTGAGATCTTCCAGGAGGGTACCGCGCTTCTCCGTCTTCACCACAACATCGTCTACATAGACGTGGGCATTTCTACAGAGTTGCTTGAGGAGGCACTTCTGCATGCAATGCTGGAACGTGGCACCGGCATTTCTCAAGCCGAATGTCATGGTCAGGTAGCAGAAGGCTCCGAATGGTGTGATGAAGGCGGTCTTCAGGCGGTCGGCCGGGCTTAACTTGATCTGGTGGTACCCCGAATAGGCATCCAAGAAACTCAACAGCTCACATCCGGCTGTGGAGTCTATCACTTGGTCAATCCGAGGCAAGGCGAACGGATCCTTCGGGCAAGCTTTGTTCAGGCTGGTGTAGTCGATACACATGCGCCATTTGTTGTTCTTCTTTAGCACAAGGACAGGGTTGGCTAGCCACTCTGGGAAGAATACTTCCATAATGAAGCCGGCTGCTAGAAGCCGGGCTATCTCTTCACCAACAATTCCTCTCTTCTCCTCCGACAGGTGGCGGAGGGGTTGTCTGACTGGTTTTGCATCTGCTCTGACATGTAGCTTGTGCTCGGCGAAATCCGTCGGAACGCCCGGCATGTCCTTTGGAGACCACGCAAAGATGTCCCGATTCTCACGGAGGAAATCGACGAGCTCGCTTTCCTATTTGCTGTCAAGGTGAGCTCCTATGACAGTGAACTTCTCCGGGTGCTTTGGGTCCAAGGGTATCTTCTTGGTTTCTTTGGCCAGCTGGAAAGAGCCCTGAGCTTCTGACTCCTTGGGATCTGGCGATAGGTCCGGCTGCTTGCCGGCCATGGCCACAACCCGGTCAAGGAGCCGCTTCTCGGCAGCAATCACAAGGGACTCGGCCAGCCGACTGCTGGCTACAGCACACTCGGCAGACTTCTGGTAGTCGCCGGCTATGGTTATAATGCCCTTGGTGCCCGGCATCTTCATCTTGAGGTAGGCGTAGTGGGGGACCGCCATGAACTTGGCCAGAGCAGGCCGGCCAAGCAACGCGTGGTAGGGGCTCTCAAGGTCAACCACCTCGAACCAGATTGGCTCTCGGCGGAAGTGACTCTTGTCTCCAAAGAGGACATCTATCTTGATCTTGCCGATTGGTGAGCAGGATAGGCCAGGCACAATGCCATGGAAGACAGTCCGGCTGGGCTGGAGCTGTTTCTCTTTGATGCACAACTTCTCCATGGTGTCGCGGTAGAGGATGTTGATGCTGCTACCGCCGTCTATCAGAATTCGGGAGAAACGAGCAGCTCGGCTCTCTGTTGTGAAGGTGGCATCCAACACCAGGGCATAGGAACCCGGAGAAGGCATCACCTCCGGGTGGTCAGCTCGGCTCCAACTGATCGGCTTCTCCGACCAGTGCATGAACTCTGGGGCTTCAGAGGTGACAGTATTCACTTCTCGGCGCTGTTAACGCCGGCTGTGCCTGTCGTCGGTCACGCTGGTGAAGACGACGTAAGCTCCATGCTCTTCAGGAAACTCGTCTTGGATCACGCCGACTGGTCGGACCGCCGGCTGCTGGGGAGGCGGAGGCGACGGGCCAGCAGGCGGCGGAGGCAGCCCTTCGCCTCTGGCGATGCGGTTGAGCCACTGGCACTTCCGGGTGGTGTGGTTGGATGGCTTCGCGCCGCTGTGGAATTTGCAGGGAGCGTCGAGGGTTTGCTCAAACGAGAAGGCGGGCAACCAGGCAGGCTTGCCGCCCCTCTGGCATTTGGGGCCGGGCTGCTCTTCTGGCTGCTGGTCTTCGACTGTCGCCACCTGCCGGCTGGTGGTAGCCGGCTGCGGGGCCTTGCGCTTATTGTCGTTTGACTGCTGGCGCCGACTGGAATCACCAGCCGGTGTCTGAGGAGCCGGAGGGAGCATCTTTCCTGACGCATCCACCCGGAGTTCCGACTTCATGGAGGAGTCGGCAGTGGCGTACTTGTCCACTGTGATCAACAGCTCGTCGAGCGTGGCCGGCTCGTCGCAGAGGAGCCGGTACTTGAATAGGGTGCCCTCCTGGCACCCGGCAGTGAAGTATTCAATGGCTTGCACCTCATGAACCCCTTCGCAGGAGTTGCGCAGCTCGGCCCACCGCGTTAAGTATTCGCGAGTGGACTCGATCGGGCCCTGGATGCACAGGGAGAGCTGGCGAGGTTTGGGCGGCCGGTTGTAGGTGCTGGTGAAGTTGCGAATGAAAACTTCGGTGAAGTCTAGCCAGCTGTTGACGCTGTAGGGCTTGAGGCTATTCAGCCATGTCCGGGCCGTGCCCTGGAGCATGAGCGGAACATACTTCACGGCGACACACTTGTTGCCATTCGCTATGTTGACGGCAGTGGAGTAGTCGACCAGCCAATCTTCTGGCTTCACAGAGCCGTTGTACTTGGGAGTGTCCCGAGGGAGCGAGAACCCTTTGGGGAAGGGCTCATCGCGAATGCGGGGGCCGAAGCAAGGCGGGCCGATTGCATCTTCTTCTTCCAACGCCAGGGACCGAGCCAAGCGGTCGATCCGGTTGCGGGCGTCGTTCTCTCCGACTCCTTCGCGGGGGCCCAGCCGACCTCCGAGAGTCGGATGCTCAACAGGCGGCGAGGAGGCGCGCCTCTCCCTACGCGGGAGAGGTGGATGACCGTCCCGCGGTTCCATTGCTCGTGGGCGGCCGTCTTGGTCGCGCTCGATGGAAATGCGGGTGCGGTTGCGGCTAGCAGCCGGCTCTTGGTCACGGGCGCCGGCTGTCGGCGTCCGTGAGGTCGCACCATGCTCTCGGCGAGGGGGAAGGTTCCCAACCTGTAGGCCGGGTTCCACCACGCGGCGGTCGGCTTCTTGCTGCGCGGCGGCCGCGTCGATGAGCTGCTGGACGCGCTCCGTCATGCAGTGACCTTCGTCACCCTCCAGGCGATCCAGCTCGTCTGCCGCTGCCTGGGCGGCGCGCAGGTTCCCCATGGGCGTGGCGTAGACCGGGCGGTCGGCCCCCAACATGCTGGCGATGGCGGCGCCGCGCTGCCGGACCGTGCCGACGCGGCTGGGCTCGTCAGCAGCCGGTGTGCCGCAAACGGCGCGGTCGATCTCGCGGTGGTAAGCCTCAGTGAGGCGTCTCATGGCCGCCAACTTGTTGGCACTGTCAAGAAGCGCGATACGGCATGCCTCCAACGTTTCACCGCTCGCACCGGGCGCTACGGGAGCGGACAGGTCCCGCATTGCCGCCTGCAACGGATCCCGGCCGGCCTGGTTGGCGGTTCCGTCGTGGCTGATGACCAGCACCTCGGTGATGGTGCCGGTGCCGGCGCTGCTGTCTGCAGCGGGAAGTGGATCGTCGAAGATCACCACGTCACCGGGGAAGGCATCAGGAAGCGCGACGTCGGCGTCGACGACCATGCCGACGAGCAGGTCGGTGGAGCCAACGGACTCCGGGTCGGAGACCGGCTCGTCGGCGATGTGAAGCTTGCCGAGGAGATCGACGAGGCAGCTCTCGGAGCTAGCTGCGCCCGCGTCGAGCACAGGCTCGTCGAAGAGGCGGATCCCGCCAATGAGATCAGCGAGATTGCTTGCGGCACAAACAACTTCCATGCCGCGCAGCGTGTCGGCGCAAACGCCGTCGGGCGTGCCGAGCTAGCTGCGATCGCCAGGGAGGAAGAGGGTTCCCGTCCAGAACGTGTTTTCGGACGATGGTGCACCTAGCCCCACGGTGGGCGCCAAATGTCGGGGGTATCATGCGACATATGCCAGGGGATGGCTTATCGTGGATGGGGCTCTAGAAGCGGGAGTGAGCGAGACCGCGTACGCTTGTGAATCTTACCCAGGTTCGGGGCTCTCCTAGGAGATAACACCCCTAGTCCTGCTCTGCGGGGTCTCCGCATGATCACTATCTCAACAGGTGGCTACAAGCTTGCTCCTTGAGCTTCCTGGCTGGAGGAGGAAGAAGGGCAAGGCTAGCCCTACTCCACTCTCTCTGCGTGTTTGTGCGTTGCTGTGAGTGCTCGACAAGGCCTCTGCCCAGGAGCCAACTGCCAACCCCCTTGCATGGGGTGACCTGGGGGGTTTATATAGGCTTACCCCCCCAGGGATACAATGGTAATCCGGCCGGGCGTAGGACCCGGCCTTCAGTGTCTCTGGTCGCCGGCTTCTCCGCCGACTGCAGGGGCCCACCGCCTGGTGGGTCCCCCCGGCGGTCTTGTCCTTGGCCGGCAAGCTGGGCGCGCCGCTCGCGGGTCCTGTCGGCTGTGTAGCACTGTAGCCGTGCCACTGATGATGCATGCTTGGTCGGGGAGAACGTGGATACAGTCCCGCCGCCTGGCGGGAACTCACTGTAGCCATCCCCCGCCGTATCTGGTTAATGGCGCACGGACTTCGAGGGAGGAGGAGGGCCGCCTGCTGGGAGCCGGCCTCCCATTGAGCCGACTGGTCTAGGCTTGCTGCCTTCTGGCTTGTCATGGACAGGTAGGGCCCACCGCCTGCGGGCCATACTGGCCGCCCGTCGTGGGAGCATAGCTTCCTCTGCCATGGGTGATGTCAGGGGTGGCATGGCAACAATCCTGCGTTGGGCGCAGGATGCCTGCCAGTACGCAGCACCGTGGCCACGCCCTGCCCTGGATTCGGGGGTGGCAGGCCTGTACTGTAGCCATGCCCTGTCTTATCATGTTTATGTTGGTGTTGACTTTGAGGGCGCGAGGGGCCGCCTCCTAGGGCTCGGCATCCCCGGAGGCCACCTGCCAAGGGTCGGCCTACTTCATGGCCGCCTTGTGGACTCCGCCGCCTCCCGGCAACCGGCTGCTTGGACCAGCCGGCCTAAAGAAGGCGGCCCTTGTCCTTGATGCTTGAGGGGCGCAGCCTGCCCCGATGTCTTGAAATACCAAAAGGGAGCTGATGGGGCTACCCATGGTCATTTACTCCGACAAGCACGGTGACACTGCGCCTGCCACGGTTGCTCTATGCAAGCAGCAGAACAACTCGAAGCAGCGGAAAACTACTGGCAGCGGAACAACGAACGACGACGATGATGGACTCCACTCCGCAGGGACTCTGGCTGGAACATTTATCCTAGCTCGCCAACAAGGGATCCACGGCAAACAAGCAAGCAGACAGGGCATGATCTGCAAACTGGCATGACACGCCAGGTCAGTACATTGAATGTACTTGCAAGCTCACAACAACCAAAAGCAATCTAGACAATCAACAGCATGGCATTTACAGGTTATTTAGCATTGATGACATGATACTATCAGAATAACATGGCATGTACAAGGTGAACATGATACAGCTAGAACATTATGAGCATGTCATGAGCATATGAACAAGATGGTACTAGCATGCAATAGGTTACAATATCATGCACCAACTTACCCTGTCGGGGTTATCTCATAACCACCGCATGCATCACTTACCATCATGAACATCACACGATCAACTCGGGATCCAATCAAGCTTGGTATTACAATACCATAGTAATCATTACATGACCACAAGGAGCTTGACCTTTACCCGTGATTCTCGCATAACACCACAAACATCAACCAACTTCTGTATCCCCGATACCACTGTGATCCTCTCACAATCACATAAAGATCAACCAACTCCTTTCCTCATCAAACTAGGGTTATTAATAAGCAGGTTATTATTACTGTTGACCCATAGTGTGACCTACTACGAACTGGGCCCATATCTACGGGCGCGGCTATCGATAGATTTTACACTCTGCAGAGGTTAGAACATTGTACCCACACTACGGAACCCAAGGCCTTGTACTCCCATTCGGGTGGACCAACGGCGTTCCGGCAAAACCGATCTACTGCATGACACTCTCCCGGCCACTCCGACAAACCCCCTTTGGGCTAAGTCATGGGTGGCCCCGATGTCACCTCATGACATCCAACAGCCACCGTCGTGGCAAAACAAAAACGGTCCCAAATGGGGACAATGGTACCATACAACAACAACAACGGGCACACAAGGCTTATGGCCGCCTACCTGATCTGGGTACCGCACGCACATAACCTTCCCTAGTTCGAGGCACCGATGAGAGGCATGACAATAGACCCAATCAGGGCCTCCCATAAAGGCAAATGTGGTTGCACTGGTCAGTTCGTCTCGATGCCACTATGACTCAGCCAACAGGTGTTCAAGTTCAATTAATATCAGGTTAAACTTGCAAAGAAATGCGCTGAGTCATAATAACATGATGAAACCACAATGCATATGAGCCTGATATTAACATGAACATGTATGGGAAGCATGACCACTTAACATATGAAGCATTAGCATCCACAACAATAAATCACTTAGGCTACTGGATGCAGTTGAACATGGCATAGTGATGATCATGCATATCACCGACACTTTCATAACAGACAATAACCAAGCATCAGATGAACATCACTATCACCAGCATGTACTACTATCAAGCATGACATATGAGATTAATACTAGCAAGAAGTACATACTAACAAGGTGCATAAGAACATAGCATGAAGATAAGCATGTATCCATAAGCATAACCAAAATAGTAATAACAGTATTAAACGAGCAAACACTTATTAAATATTCAAGTGGAAACCATGGCTACTGCAAATCCATCATGCAAGTGGCTGTCGTGGCTTGCCTGAGGATGAAGAATACTCCGGGGAGAAGTGCGGTGAAGCCGCGGAAAGAGTTGCCGGAAACACTTCTCTCTCGAAGGGGGCTGATTAAAGGCAAGGGCATAATGGTCGTTTCTAGTATGTGAACACATAGTGAAAATGATAACAAAAGATCAGGCTCGACGAGACGAAGACGTAAGCTTTGGATTCACCTGATTCGGAGTTACGGTCGTGGAAATACGAGAGGTGGAAGATCAGGGACTAATCTATAAATATTTCTCCTCAAACAAGTCCCTGGCGGCTGAAAACAGAAAGCGTCTTTTCTCAGAATGCATTTTCAGAAAGGGAAAACATATTTTCAGCTGCAGTAGAAGGGAAATGCGCTTTCAAACAAGGGAAAACGTATTCCCTGGAATACGTGTCCACTTAAGTGACTGGATAAGGCTAGGAGAGTATGACGAGTGGGGTCGGGGAGGAGGCAGGGCCCACCTGGCTTGGTGTCTTCTTCCTCCTCGCGTTGTTCCCGCACAGAACAGGGGAGGCGAGGCAGGGAAGGGTGCCGGCGATGGCCCGGCTGGCTCCGGTGGTCTCCGGCCGAATCGAGGACGTCGACGGGCTCGGGAGGCGGCCCCGCACCAGTTTAGAGGCCGCCCGCGCACCGGGGAGAAGCAGGGCGGCCGTGGCTCGCAACACTAGAGGGCTCAAGTGGCGGCGCTGGTCTTGGGGATGCGCGGCCAGGATCACTCCGGCGACGGGCTGAGAGGGCGGGGAGGTTCGCCGGGGCACGGGGAAGCTCTTGGAGAGGTTAGGGAGTGGAGGGGAGGCTCGGGCGACCGGAGTTGGGTGGTGGCCGGCGATGACAATGGCGGAGGGACGAGCGGGCCGCGAGCTCCGGTGGTCGAGGAGGGAAAAGGAGAGGGCGGCGAGGTGCGGAGGACCATGGAGATGCTATATATAGCCAAGGGGAGGGCTCGGGAGCGCTCTAGAGAGCTCGGCCGACATGACAAAAACGGAGCAGAGGAGGTAGCGGCATGGGCGAGGTCGACGGCGATGAAACCACAGTGATGCAGGGCAGGCCAGAGGCGCAGAACAATGAATGAGCTCACGGGCAAGCTCCAGGACATGGAGGGACGTCGAGACGAGGAGGAAGGAGGCGGCTACAGGGCACGCGGTTGGCAGAGCACGAGATTTGGCTCGTCTGCCCCGTGGTCACCGCGTGAACTGGCGCACGTGGTTGCACCCGGGTCGGCCGACCATGTCAGCACGATGAGCCATACCAAGGAGAGGGCCAAAAAGGAGAGAACCAAGCATCCTACTTACTGAGGCGACCACAGCTAGCGGATTTGCAGTGAAATAGCAAAGTGTTTGTGTTGTGGTGAGGAAGATCCAAGAGGGGATAGACTCTGATTTTTTCCGTAGAGTGATCACATGCTATTAACACTGTGTTGGCCAAAAATCAGCTTAAATGGAGAAGAAAATATAGCACTTTTTGTAGAGAGTGCCCCACTGGTCAGAAAGGCAAACTATGAAGTAGCACTCACATATCAAATGGGATTAAGCTGAATTTTGGAGGAGATGAGTTATTTGAGAATAGGAAGCTACTGTAAAAGTTTTATACCATTTGGGCATACCAAAATGGTACTTGCTTGACAATGTAGCTCTTTGGACAGAATCTTAGAAAAATTGCAAACGGAAAATGGCTAAATGAAATGATCCCAAATTTGGTGGAGAGGGTTAATATGGGTAATAGCATGTCCTGGTAAATTTTCAGCAATAATTAAGCAATATAAAATATAGTTGCTTCACACCCTGAAAATCTGACCAGAGACCAAGATTTGATGCTGAGCTCACATAGAGTGATGACATGAGCTAAAAATTTTAGGAGAGTAATGATTTGCGTGTATGAAGGACCTTGGAAAATTGCAACTCATTTGGATATGCCTAGCTTGCACTTCCTTCACAAGGCCTCTGTTTGAACAGAAACTTTGAAAAATTGCTCAGGAATATTCACTAGGCAAATTGAGTTGAATTTTGATATGAGGCAATGACATGGATAATAAAGAGTTCCCAAAAAGTTTTGAGTAAAAAAAGCAAATATAAATAGCACTTCCTTCCCAAAAAGCCACTTAGGGCAGAATAGGAAAAGGAATATTTGAGAACTATTTTTGAACATGGCAAGGAAAAGTTTTGCCATATTTGAGGAAGATATGACCCAAAGAATTTATGAGAATTATTTGGGAATTTTGTGAATAACAGAAATATAGGTTGCTTCACAACCTAGGGCAGATAGAATTATTCCTTTAATAGAAAAGGAATATTCCCAATAAAAAGAATATTGGGATAGGACTTGGATGAAAATGACATGAGCTTGGGATGGTTTTGAGGATGGCAAGCCACGTTGGAACATAGGAAGATATGATCTTCCCAAGTTTTAGGATCACAGAGCCACGGAAAAGCAAATCAAATCAATAATCCAAAGGAAATAAAAAGAAAAAGCCCAAATCCAGGGTGTTACAAACCTTCTCCCCTTAAAGAAATCTCGTCCTCGAGATTTGGTTGCTCAGGGATCAAGTAAATATTCTGACTCTAGGAAACCGTTTCCAACTCGGGTTTTCCTTTTATATTATGTTCCCACTGAATTTCATCTGACTGACTGCCTTGCCCTGGGGTGGTTTGCTTCACCGTATCTGACATTCTGACTTACCTTGTATATTCCTGTTCACACTGGCTCTAATTTCTTTCATATCTGCTGACTTAGCTGAGGTCTGACAGATTATCATAACCGAAATACGTGTCCTTCTCGATATTGATTCTTGATGGAAGTTTTATTCTTTTATTCAGTACCGAGAATATTCCATGGAGTTGTGAACACATCTTCTCGAGGAATAAAGAATCTCTTCTATCCAGGCATCGGGTTGCTTGGACATATATACATGCCCTTCGGGTTCGGCTAATAATGTGAATAATACCCGTCCTCCTAACGGATTCTGACTTCTTGCGGGAGTTTCTGAATTATTTTGACTGGGTCCGCCTTCTTGAGTATCCAATCCTTACCAAAAATTTGACTGTTGCGTGTCATGACTGACATAAAAGTGTACCACCTTGTGACGATAACATTCACAAACTTGACTGGCGGTGTTTTGGCAAAAGAATTCTGTTCACGGCAAGCTATCAGGGCCGGTCCTAAGATTTTGGGGGCCCGAGGCGAAACCAAAATTGGGGGCCCTTATTATAAAAAACATAGTGATAATAATGAATATATGAAGTTTTACCAATAATCACTTAAAATGCATCAAAAACAATATATAGGTGAAATAATTGTACATGTTACCTTTAATAAAAGAATCTTTGATGCAAAGTCACTTATCATGGGGTAGATGTCAATATCATCCGATAATTTCTTCTCAATGCATCATGTTGTCAAACCATTTAAACTGTCTTGAGTCATCATTGATCTCAAATAGTTATTCAATACTTTTAACTCTGAAAAACTTATTTCAACTGATGCGACTGTTACATGCATTGTAAATAAGATGGTAAGCAATTGGGGCCTGGTCGTCGAGTCTTCCGATGATCCAGCGGGGCAATTGGGACAAGTGGGGTCACTGGGGTTTAATAACCAGCCTATTCTAAGCAGTTTAGGATAAGCAGGTAATCATCAAAAGCAGGTTACAAAATCAAGCTATGCATCAGAATAGGTAAAGCAGTAACAGCAAAAATTCTAATGCAAGCATAAGAGAGAAAGAATAGGCGATATCGGCATGTTCAAAAGGGGGGTGCTTGCCTGGTTGCTCGATGGCAAAGGCAGGGTCATCAGCTGTGTAGTCGATCTCCAGGGCATCATCAGCGGTCTCGGGGGTCTACCGGGAAGAAAGGGGGAGAAGAAACAAATAAATACACGGCAACAAAAGCAATCACAAAACAAGACATGACTACGAGCTAAGCCGGAGTGATCTATCGCAAAGTTAAGTGCTACAGACGGAGCGGGAATTTACCGGGAAAGTTTTCCCGATTCCGGACGTCTGTCAGACAGATGAACCGAAGGGGAAAGTTCCATGTTCATCATGCTAGAGGCATGTGACGGGTATGAGGAAGGCATATTCGGATTCGTCTCATCGTTCTGAGCAACTTTCATGTATAAAGTTTTTCCATCCGAGCTACGGATGAATTTCTACGATTTTCTGAAGTTTTTAAACATTTTCTGGAATCTCTGAAAATTGGCCAAGTCCTCAGCTTTAAACATCATTTAGCTGTTTTCCAGGGGCTATAACTAGTGTTCTATTCATCCTATGAATTGGTGCCTTATAACAATATTGATCACTTTCCTGTGGTCTACAAGATGGTATCAATTGCATCTCTGTTAGATCCCTATATCCTATTTATTTTCTGCTCTAAAGTAGCTACCACAATAACTATGTTTTCAGTCTTTTCTGTTAACAGAAAATAGACTTTTGTCATTTTCATAGGAATTAATCTAGGCGACTTTTGGATTTGGTCCAATGGAAAGAATTGAACCCTGTCAAGTGTACTACACGCCCATATAAATATTTCCCACAATAAAATTTGTTTTGCTGTTGTTTTGCAGCTGCACAGAGGGCTAATCAGCGTTATTGCAGCAGAGCTAGCCAGTACTACAGTGAAGTCCAGTTCACTGTAGCAGCGGCAGCAGCAGCAGCAGCGCTGCGCGGCGACGAGCGGCTGTGAGCGCGGGGCGAGGTGCAAACCCAGGGCGCGCACGAGGCGGCCAGGGCGCTGTCCAAGGGCGGTGGCAAGGCCACGGGGGGCGTGCGCGCGCGGCAGCAGCAGGACGCGGGGCAGCAGCGGCGAGCGGCCGCAGCAGAGAAGAAGCAGCAGTCGCGGCTGCTTGTGGGAGCAGTGGCGGCGACGGCTGCAGCTGCAGGGGAGCGCCCGGGGCGACGGTGGCCATGGGCGTGGGCGGAGGCGAGGCGCGCGCGGCTTGGCGGGCCACAATGGCCGGTGGTGACGCGGGGCTAGCGAGCGGTTGCGGGCAGCCAAGGCCACACGGGAGTAGCGGCCGGGCGGAGCCGGGGCGGCCAGGTCGCGGCCACAGCGAGCATGGGCGGTGAGCAGCAGCAGCTCTAGCAGATGCAGCAGAAAGCAGCAGGGGTGTGTAGTAGTAGGTAGCGGCGACGATGAGCGCGACGAAGGCGCGGCCACGGGGAGGAGCAAGAGGGCGAACGGGGGAGCGGCCTTGCACGCGCGTGGGACGCGGGCGAGGCGCACGGGCGCGCGGCTGAGGGCGCGCATGGGGCGGGCGCAGGGGCGGCCTGGGGCTCGCGGCGAGAACAGCCAGGGCGCGAGGCGCGGGCGCGGCTATGGGGTGGGGAGCGCGAGCTCACAGAGAACTCCGATGCGGCGGTTACGACAGCCTACGGCGACGGATTCGACGAGGGGAAAGGGGGGATCGAGAGAGGAGCTCACTGGGAGGTGGTTGGCGTGCTCGGGGAGGTCGACGAGGCGCCGGAGCTACGGCAACCGGCGATGAACGCCGACGACTGTGGCGGAGTAGATCGGCAATGGCAAGGCATACTGGGTGTCTTCCCTTGATTTGCTGCAGGGAGAAGACGAGGTCGACGATGGCGGTCCTCCTGGACTCGTCGGTGCGGCGAACGGTGGCCGGTGGCCGCGTGCACGGCGACGGCACGACGATGGTTACGCTCGGACGAGTTACAGATTGAGAGAGAGGGGCGAGGAGGGGGAAGACTGGGGGGCTAGGGTTCCCAGGTGCAGCGGGGCTCATCTTGAGGGCGTCGAGGAGGTCCGGGATGGCCGGCACATGCACCACGCCAGCTATGGCGCCGATGGATGGCCGCCATGCCCTCCTCTGCCTCTGTAGCGAGAGGGAGGGGAAGGCCCTAGTGGGCTGGGCCGGTGGGAGCTAACGGACTTAAGTGCACAGTGGCTCTTCATCCCTTTTCTATTTTATTGTTTTCACTCTGCTTTGCATTTCTTTTGCTACCATATGACTTTGGTAAGGTATGGAGTTGGGCTACGTAACTATATTGCAATATCTAATACTGCCACAAAAAGTTTGGTGGTTATTTGAATTCATTTGAATTTTCTTTAAATAGAAATGATTTAAATGGGCTGATTCAGGTACTGTTTTAGTTAATTAAGGTCATTTAAATATGTCAAATAATGTTGGTTCCTACAGGACAATTACCTAATGTTTATTTACAAAATTATGAACACTTTAGTTTTGCAGTTTGAAGAAATATTATTTTTGACTTTATTTTAAATTTTGAATTTGAAGTCGATTTGGATCAAAGTGAGGTTTAGCAAATTAATTGCGATGACATAGCACCATTATTGTGGGATTACTATAGATTAGCTACCGGGGTGTTACAAATCTCCTCCACTACGAGAAATCTCATCCCGAGATTTAAGTGGGGAAGAAAAGGGTAACTTCGGGAGAACTGACCCTTGTAGGGCCGATTATCTGGTGGACAATTCAAGGAATATGGAAGAGGTATCTCTCGAGTTGAAACTTAAGAAAACATCGAGAGCAAAGTATAAAGGTACAATAAGAAGTTTCAAGCGAATGGACAAATGATCGATACATGAACAGAGTGTGAGAAGGGGTTCAGAGCATCGGGAATAGATCATCTCTCGGAGGGTGACTCGTGATAACACACAAGGTCAAGTGCATAGGATACTTCGGAATTAAGGATGTACAGGAGAGTCAGGTTCCGATCCTGTGGAGCTGTGGGGGGTGTCGATCAAAAGTAGGGAGAACGGTGGCATCTTACCGGTCATGATAACAAGGTATGTCGGAGGATAGCCTGTCAGTTATGTCGGCGACAACATCGGTACCAAGGGCGAGGGACGAAGAGAACCATTTTCCTGCTTGTTGAATGAGGCGGACCAATAGGCAAAGTTCTCGTCCATCGATGGTTACCGGAATGTCATCAACATTAGTAACAGGGTCGTACTGACCGAATTGTACCTCGAGGTGTTTTTATATGCAGGGAATTATTCCTGCTTATAACATATGGATCACAAGAAAGGTTAAACAAACCAATGGAAAGGAAAATGTGTTTATACACAGGAATTAGGAGTGTAACTTTTCCCAAGGAAAAGTAGGGAAAAGTAGAGCATGATATACATGTTAGATCAACAAGTACATCATCATTTGGATAAAGGGGTAAGGGAATTCATGATGTTATCCATACAAAGGTGTTTGGAAAATAGAGCAAGAAACATTTAGCGTTGCGCTTCCAATGTTCTTATTGATGTTCGAAGTACCATAGTTATGCTTCGAGGTAGCAATAACGTAGTGTTTCAAGTAAGGGTTGGATCGGAAGATCACAAGAGACACGAAGGAACATTTCCAAGAATATCACGGAACGTAAAGTATAACCCAACACGACCAAGTCTGTGTTGGCAGGAAGTCGAGGATATTGTCGATGATAACACAATTCATCGAAGGGCAAGGATGGTATTTCTCTCATGAATTCAATTGATATCCTGAAGGAGCTCTGAATGTTGATGATGATCACGACACATTTGTCGAGAGGTTTCAAGAAGATGTAATTGGTCAGTGATGACATCAAGCAAAAGGAATGCCGAGCGAAAGGTTATTGGAACCACGGATACGACACAAGCTCGAAATCAAGCTTGTTGTTCGAGGTGAAATGATAAGAAGAGGAAGATCGACATAAGTTTAACTCGTCGTCGGAAGTTGCTCCGGGCATAAGGACCAGGTAGCACAAATAAAGTTAGCACGATAATGATATAGCCGATCAGGCTAGGAATGATGGGATGGAGTATCATTCCAATAGGAATTCACAAGAGGTAGTGCAATGACACAATATCATTGAGATATCATGGAGCAATACTTGAATGTACATCTGAATAGAGGTTGGACAGGTGAAATGATCTCTAGAAGACAAGTATTTTAACTTGTCTGGGAAATGGAATCAAGGAGAAAATATGGTCGGAACCATGGTTACAAAGGATCAATTTACAGATACAAGATGAACTTATATCAAGGGAACAATTGATTTAAGAGAAGCTTCCATGATAAGTTCTGCATCGTGTCCATGGACATGAACGCAAAGGTTCAAGGTCGACTCCCACTTCTCCAATGCATGATCTTTCATTCACTCCTTGTTTTCGAAGAAATTGTAGTGCGAAAGATCTATCTGACGGAACATGAGTAGATATAACCCACATAACTTTTGGTTCACCCAGATTAGGAAAAGCATATGTTCAACCCACCGGGGCATCTTAGGAACATATACCGCAAACTTCAGGGGTAAATAATCACAAGCTCAAAAGTAAGCAAAGGATACAATTTGCCACAGGCATTATGTGTCAGGGGAAGAACTCTCGAGGTTTTTTTTTGAATGCGATAGACACTGTCGGATAATAACCCAACAAAGGATTTGACGGTCCATGATGGATCTGATGTGAGTATCAGTACTCAACCAGAAGAAGAAAGATTACAGGGGCATCGGATTATAGAAACAAATGAATAATTCAGTGTTCAGATGCAAAAGAATTATGATTTCCAAAACGAAGGATCAGGGGCAGACGCTCTGATTGAAGATGGATAGGTAACTTGCCTAAGGGTATGATCGACAGCACTTAGATTGGTCGAGAACCAACTCATGTCCAAATATAACGTCTGAGTTGAAAGATAATTTCTAAGGATCAACTGATAATTGCGTGCAATTGTAGTAGATTAAATCAAGGGAGACAAGGAAGGTCAACGAAGATTATCAAACGTATGGAATTAACCATATTGCAAGCAGGTAAGAATGTTAAGAGCCATAGGCTGCAGAGGATTTTCGGAAGATCGAACAGCATTATGAAGTATGTTGCGGAACACTTGAACAACTGGGGAGTATTACAGGGTATCTTGTGATAACAAAAGCAGCTGGGAAAGAAGATACAACCAACAAAGATGGTTAGTTATCCACGGGGGTTTGTCGGTTGTCAGGAACTGCAAAGCAGTGGCACAGGGTCTCGGTTAACGTCGAGGAGTATCTTCAGAATCTTCTGATGAAGCAGACGATCATTTGTAGGGAAGGGGCTCTTAGGGAGGGAGTGGTTACGAGATCCTAATGCCAGAGTTAGCAAAATCAATTAACCCGAATAGAAGAGAGATCAGAGTCCCAGAGTAAAGACGAGGAATAAAAGATCCTAATACCACCCAATTGGCGACGTGGGCCCGTAAGCCACACAGCCATGTTAGTAAAACAGTTTTGGATGTCTAGACTCAACTTCGGCCAAGGAGTTGGAAAGGGGGATTCCTACAGGCAGTTGGCTCTGATACCAACCTATGACGCCCCCAGCTTAATCGTGCTCTAATCATACACGCAAATGCACATGATCAAGCCTAAGGACTCACTTGAAGATATCACAACACAACTCTAGACACAATTTAAGATAATACAAGCTTTATATTACAAGCCAGGGGCCTCGAGGGCTCGAATACATAAGCTCGCTTACAAGCGTCAGCGGAAGCATCATATATCTGAGTACATATATAAGAGATAAAACAAATAGGCCTTTAAAAGGCGAGGCAAAAGAAAACACTACGATCGAAAAGGCGCAGGCCTCCTGCCTGGGACCCTTCGATCCTACTCCTGGTCGTCGGCAAGCTCGTAGTAGTAACCACCCTCGGGGTGGTAGTAGTAGTCGTCGGCGGGGGCAGCTGGCTCCGAGGCTCCGTCATCTGGTTGCATCAAACGGATATGGGGAAAAAGAAGAAGGAAAGCAACTGTGAGTACTCTGATACCAACCTGTGACGCCCCCGGCTTAATCGTGCACTAATCATACATGCAAATGCACATGATCAAGCCTAAGGACTCACTTGAAGATATCACAACACAACTCTAGACACAATTTAAGATAATACAAGCTTTATATTACAAGCCAGGGGCCTCGAGGGCTCGAATACATAAGCTCGCTTACAAGCGTCAGCGGAAGCATCAGATATCTGAGTACAAATATAAGAGATAAAACAAATAGGCCTTTAAAAGGCGAGGCAAAAGAAAACACTACGATCGAAAAGGCGCAGGCCTCCTGCCTGGGACCCTCCGATCCTACTCCTGGTCGTCGGCAAGCTCGTAGTAGTAACCACCCTCGGGGTGGTAGTAGTAGTCGTTGGTGGGGGCAGTTGGCTCCGGGGCTCCGTCATCTGGTTGCATCAAACGGATATGGGGAAAACGAAGAAGGAAAGCAACCGTGAGTACTCATTCGAAGTACTCAGCAAGCAAGGATCTACACTACATATGCAACATTATCAAAGAAAGGCTGTATATGTGGACTGGGCTGCAGAAATGCCAGAATAGAGAGAAGGCCTAGTCCTATCGAAGACTAGCATCTTCAGCGGTCTTGAAGCATTATAAGAGTGTAGATTAGTACAGTATAAAGTAGTAGCAGTAATCAGTATCAACCTCGGCTAGAGATCCTTTCTCGACTCCCTGCAAGAAAGTAATCCCAGAGCCCTAGTATCCAATTCTCATCATTAAGTTCTAGTTGTATCGATCGGGATACAACTCCGAGCGTCCGTTACCGAGGATCCGGCTACGCATAGATTAGTTCTTCCCAGCAGGGGTGCACCAACTTACCCACCACGCTCGCTTAACTCCGGCCGGGCACACTTTTCTGGGTCTTGCCCGGCCTCGGCCAAACAACACACCGCAGCCCTACCTAAAGCTCAGCAGAGAGGTCCCCGTCGGTCTAAATCCTAAGCGCTCAGGGGTCTTGGGCCATCGCCCTGTGCACTCCGGGTCGTTGCGCGCAGGGCGGGTCCAGGCTCCACCACTACAGGATGGTGCCGGCCCAGCCGTGCCGCCATGCTGAACTAGACGTCTGAAAGAGCTTTCGGCTGATGCATATGATGCAGAGTGCCCATAACTTTTCCCGCGTGATGGTTAGTGCTATCGGGCCAAAGGCCCACTCAGATCAAATATCCAAATCGTTAGTGTGTTGGTAGCGCGGTAACGAGCAGAGACTCACGATCGATGTGACCCCGTCACCCCGTCTCAAGGACTTGCGGCAAGGGCTAAGAATGCCTGGCCACGCCTCGTATTTATCTCACGGGCACCCTCCAGGTCAACCAGTCTCCACCTCACTCGTATCATATGCACGCTCGGGTACCCCTCAGGGTCGACCCGACTTTCCAAGTAACAGTTGTAAAGTCCAAGTAACCGTGTGTCCATAACATCAGGGGAACCCGAGGTATCACCCTCGTTGGATTCCTACTCGATGTATCCGTCAAGGTGAACTCGGAGGAATCACCCTTGATGGGTTCACACTTGAGGTGTTGCACGACAGCGTCGTTATCGGGTGTGGTGAAGGAGGAATCACCCTCGATGACCACGACCAAATAGCTACTCTACAGAGTTAACATCAGAAGTGCTATACGAGGTATCACCCTCGGCACTCAATAGTAACGCTGCAGTGTCGTACAACTAAGGGGGTGATGTGCGGTGCTGGGGCCTGGTCGTCGAGTCTTCCGATGATCCAGCGGGGCAATTGGGACAAGTGGGGTCATCGGGGT
This sequence comes from Thinopyrum elongatum, assembly GCA_011799875.1. Classification (NCBI taxonomy): domain Eukaryota; kingdom Viridiplantae; phylum Streptophyta; class Magnoliopsida; order Poales; family Poaceae; genus Thinopyrum; species Thinopyrum elongatum. Next base: position 408,938,594 of record CM022297.1, on the reverse strand, counting down.
TTACTAACCAGCCTATTCTAAGCAGTTTAGGATAAGCAGGTAATCATCAAAAGTAGGTTACAAAATTAGGCTATGCATCAGAATAGGTAAAGCAGTAACAACAGAAATTCTAATGCAAGCATAAGAGAGAAAGAATAGGCGATATCGGCATGTTCAAAAGGGGGGTGCTTGCCTGGTTGCTCGGTGGCAAAGGCAGGGTCGTCAGCTGTGTAGTCGATCTCCAGGGCATCGTCAGCGGTCTCGGGGGTCTACCGGGAAGAAAGGGGGAGAAGAAACAAATAAATACATGGCAACAAAAGCAATCACAAAACAAGACATGACTACGAGTTAAGCCGGTGTGATCTATCGCAAAGTTAAGTGCTACAGACGGAGCGGGAATTTACCGGGAAAGTTTTCCCGGTTTCGGACATCGGTCAGACAGATGAACCGGAGGGGAAAGTTCCATGTTCATCATGCTAGAGGCATGTGACGGGTATGAGGAAGGCATATTCGGATTCTTCTCGTCGTTCTGAGCAACTTTCATGTATAAAGTTTTTCCATCCGAGCTACGGATGAATTTCTACGATTTTCCGAAGTTTTTAAACATTTTCTGGAATCTCTGAAAATTGGCTAAGTCCTCGGCTTTAAACATCATTTAGCTGTTTTCCACAGGCTATAACTAGTGTCCTATTCATCCTATGAATTGGTGCCTTATACCAATATTGATCATTTTCCTGTGGTTTACAAGATGGTATCAATTGCATCTCTGTTAGATCCCTGTATCCTATTTATTTTCTGCTCTAAAGTAGCTACCCCAATAACACTGTTTTCAGTCTTTTCTGTTAACAGAACATAGACTTTTGTCATTTTCATAGGAATTAATCTAGGCGACTTTTGGATTTGGTCCAATGGAAAGAATTGAACCCTGTCAAGTGTACTACACGCCCATATAAATATTTCCCACAATAAAATTTGTTTTGCTGTTGTTTTGCAGCTGCACAGAGGGCTAATCAGCGTTATTGCAGCAGAGCTAGCCAGCGCTACAGTGAAGTTCAGTTCACTGTAGCAGCGGCAACAGCAAAACGGCAGCAGCAGCAGCACTGTGTGGCGACGAGCGGCTGCGAGCGCGGGGCGAGGTGCAAACCGAGGGCGCGCACGAGGCGGCCAGGGCACTGTCCAAGGGCGGTGGCAAGGCCACGGAGGGGCGTGCGCACGTGGCAGCAGCAGGACGCGGGGCAGCGGCGGCGAGCGGCCGCAGCAGAGAAGAAGCAGCAGCAGGACGCGGGAGCAGCAGTGGCGACGGCTGCGGCTGCAGGGGAGCGCCCTGGGCGACGGCGGCCATGGGCGTGGGCGGAGGCGAGGCGCGCGCGGCTTGGCGGGCCACAGCGGCCGGCGGCTACGCGGGGCTAGCGAGCGGTTGCGGGTGGCCTAGGCCACGCGGGAGTAGCGGCCGGGCGGAGCCAGGGCGGCCAGGTTGCGGCCACAGCGAGCATGGGCAGTGAGCAGCAGCAGCTCTAGCAGATGCAGCAGAAAGCAGCAGGGGCGCGCAGTAGTAGGTAGCGGCGACGACGAGCGCAACGGAGGCGCGGCCACGGGGAGGAGCAAGAGGGCGAGCGGGGGTGCAGCCTTGCGCGCGCGTGGGACGCGGGCGAGGCGCACGGGCGCGCGGCTGAGGGCGCGCATGGGGCAGGCGCAACGGCGGCCTAGGGCTCGCGGCGAGCACAGCCAGGGCACGAGGCGCGGGCGCGGCTGCGGGGTGGGGAGCGCGAGCTCATAGAGAACTCCGATGCGGCGGCTACGACAGCCTACGGTGATGGATTCGACGAGGGGAAAGGGGGGGATGGAGAGAAGAGCTCACTGGGAGGTGGTTGGCGTGCTCGGGGAGGTCGAGGAGGCGCCGAAGCTGCGGCAACCGGCGATGAACGCCGACGACTATGGCGGAGTAGATCGGCGATGGCGAGGCATACTGGGCGTCTTCCCTCGATTTGCTGCAGGGAGAAGACGAGGTCGATGATGGCGGTCCTCCTGGACTCATCGGTGCGGCGAACGGTGGCCGGTGGCCGCGTGCACGGCGACGGCACGACGATGGTTACGCTCGGACGAGCTACAGATCGAGAGAGAGAGGCGAGAAGGGGGAAGACTGGGGGGCTAGGGTTCCCAGGGGCAGCGGGGCTCGTCTTGAGGGCGTCGGGGAGGTCCGGGATGGCCGGCACGTGCACCACGCCGGCTATGGCGCCGGTGGATGGCCGCCACGCCCTCCTCTGCCTCTGTAGCGAGAGGGAGGGGAAGGCCCTAGTGGGCTGGGCCGGTGGGAGCTAACGGACTTAAGTGCACAGTGCCTCTTCATCCCTTTTCTATTTTCTTTTTCTGTTTTATTGTTTTCACTCTGTTTTGCATTTCTTTTGCTACCATATGACTTTGGTAAGGTATGGAGTTGGGCTACGTAACTATATTGCAATATCTAATACAGCCACAAAAAGTTTGGTGGTTATTTGAATTCATTTGAATTTTGTTTAAATAGAAATGATTTAAATGGGCTGATTCGGGTACTGTTTTAGTTAATTAAGGTCATTTAAATATGTCAAATAATGTTGGTTCCTACAGGACAATTACCTAATGTTTATTTACAAAATTATGAACACTTTAGTTTTGCAGTTTGAAGAAATATTATTTTTGACTTTATTTTAAATTTTGAATTTGAACTCGATTTGGATCAAAGTGAGGTTTAGCAAATTAATTGCGATGACATAGCACCATTATTTTGGGATTACTGTAGATTAGCTACCGGGGTGTTACATTCATTAACCCTAGCAGATTGTGCATGTGAACCTATTGAAAAAACTGTACTCTCAGAACCACTTACATTTTTATCATGGATGTTGATGTTAACATTTCCCTCATGTTTAGATTTGGAATTCCCATCAATTTTTTCATCTTCCCCCACAACAACAATCACCAATTCACCATTTGGATTCAACAAGGCACCAATATTTCTCTTGATTTTTGTTATCAAGAGCGCCTCTGTGATTGCATCATCCACACATTGTATCACTTTTAACCGTGCTGGAAAAATAAATAAATAATGACATCAAAGGTTGATCAATGCGAGCTATGCACCATGTGTGTGACAGATAAATTACTTAATCAGTACTAAACGTATACGGAGTAGGGATGAGAGAACACTACGCAATATAATATACCTTTGATGATCCGATCGGCTATGGTGATAGGGTGTTGAGCGATGACCCAATGACTCGATATGGACTCATCTGAAATTAGGCCAGCGAACTGGCGATGTGTGTGTGTGCATGTCCAACGCCTGAAGGCAGAGAGTAAATCGGCGCCGCGTACTGAGTACTCTGACTAGTGTCTCGCCATCGGGACCCCGGATACAAAAATCGTCGAGACGGCAAACGGGAGACTGGGATTAGGAAGGAAATTAGGAGGAAGGTGCAGTATGGTTGTTTGTGTTATCGCGAAAAGGACGGCGTAGGATATGGGATTGCTACGTGATGGAATAGGAAGAATAGCGCTACGTTTCCCATTTTTCAGTACAGGAAGAATCGCTACTTCGCTAGTTCGCCATAGGTGATGCGTCCATGCGCTAACTCCCTGGGCCATGGCCCGTAGACTACCTGTGTGTGTACCCTGGGGAGGGGCCCCTGAATTTTGGGGGCCCAGGGCGGCCGCCCCCCTGCCCCCCTCAGGGCCGGGCCTGCAGGCTATTCTTTTACCCATTCCCATATGTGAGGTCACATGCTTTGAAGCTTGTTGTTTAACATTCTGATTACTCATTTTGCTGGTATATCCATGTGGATAAGAGACTTGATATGAGGTTCTTACGGATGGGGTAGACCTCTTAGGTGTATGTTCCTGGTATCTGATATGTATTAAGACTGTCTTGCGCATCCATACCATGTTGTTCACACAACAATTGGCATACCTATATTGTCGGTCTTGCGCCTTCATTATCATTTTCTTTGTTTGGATCCTTAGCTGAAAGAACTTAGCCTCATATACTCTTGATTCTCTTTTTGTGAGCCTGGGTGCAGTCATATGCAATATATTGGCAACCATACCTTGGCCTTGTTCATGTCTCGAGTCTCGGAATATTTGCCAGGTTCACGTGTGCTTGTACGAAGCTTATTGTTGTCGTCAATCATACGAGACAGTGACAAAGGTTAATAATATCACTTTGTCGAGTGTGAGAAAACTGGCCTTGATAACCATTGCCAAGATAGTTGTCTCAATGTTGTCTTTCTTCAAGGCTTGTCAGTTCTTGCATCACCCACTGGCTTTCTTTCTATTGCATAATCGGTGAGGTTGTCGGATGCGTACCTCGAATTCTTCCTTGAGTGACTTGCATGCACTTGGCAGCATGCTCAACATATTTAGAAATATTTGATTCCCGAGGTATACTTGTGTTTTGTCTGATTCTTGCTTCGAACCCAACTGTTGCAGACCTGAGACTTGTGATGCACTGCCACATACTGCCAACTCATTATTTAATATATTGCACCAGTGTCGTACTGAGGAAGATTGGACATCTTGTGATGTAAGACATTGAGAGTATCGTGCTAAGGAAGACTGGATGGCTTGTGCTTGAAGCTTTCGGTGGATAGCTTGCTGAGGAAGACTGGGTACCGTACCTCATAAGCTTCCCCCCCTTAGTGACTTTCTAGGGAAGACTCGGTACCTTATGCCAGAAGCTTTTGCAGTATCTTATTGAAGAAGACTGAATATTTTGCATGGGAAGCCCTTCATACCTTACGGAAGAAGATTGAGGAATCTTGCCTTGTACGCCTCGCCGTTAGGTTGTGGAGAAGGACTGGGCTGCTTTTCTTTGTGAACAGAATGATATATATATATATATATATATATATATATATATATATATATATATATATATATATATATATATATATATTATATATATATATATATATATATATATATATATTCTAGACATTCCGGCTGTTGATTACTTGTATGACAAATATTGCCTGACTGTCCTTCTTGCTGAATTCATCGCATATTTGGACTGTCTTCTGGGAGTAGCATGTTTCAAATCTTACTCATAGCAGAATCAAACCATACTTTTGACTTGAAATGTTCGGTTGGCCTTGTACCCAACTTTGTTGTCCTACTGGGTTAATCATTGCTGCAGTGAAAATGTTTCTCTGACGGGTACCTGATGCTGAAAGTTTGAGCGGGATATAATTTGTATTCAGACCAGATGTCTGCAATATGATGCTGTCAGCTGATAATCTCATTGTGTTTAACTGAGCTTCCTGGTGTATATACACTTCTCACTGATTTTTCTGGTCCGGTGTCGGTTGGTGAGCAAATTTTCCATAAGGGGAAAGATGGGGTAACACCGAAGATTCAAACAAAGAAGCACGGGAAAACGATCGATTGCAACAAAGCACACAGCAAACAAGTTACATAGCTACTCCACACAGGCACACACAAGCATGACACTACAGCAGATGCACATGCACTACACGAATGACTACACCCTACGCTTAAGCAAATGCTTGGGGGCTGATGAAGAAGCTAAGGGAGTAGCGAGTGGAACAGCTGACTACGAAACTCCGGAGGGATTAGGCGGAGGGGTTGGAGAAGCCGGCGGAGATTGAGGTAGAGTAGCACCAAGCAGTCTCCTGGCTCGAATGGCGTCTCGGACTAACTCAGAAATAAGAAGACACTCGGCCGTCATGTAACGGGACATGGCGAAGATAGCAGGATCATCTTGAGGATTAACAGAGAGGAACGTGATCCGCTTAGGATTCTTGACGATGGTGGGATAGTACTGATAAGCACGGTTCTCTTGCACCATGCTCTCTTGATGACAAAGACCGGTGACACCTGCCATTGCGGTGAGCTGAACGGCACGCTCGGGAGTGGCACCGTAACCACCGTGCAAACTGTAGGTGCGCTTTCCAATAGGAATCGGGGCTGACAGATGAACATGAGCAACATACTCCAGGATTCTTCCTCCGGCAGAAAACTGGAAGACTTGATAATGAGGTGGGTCTCCGTGAGGATAAATGCTACGCCACATGTCGCAAAGGAGGGTGGCACAGCTGAGGGGTGCAGGGGTGGGGCTGAATGCAATAGGAACATCACCGGGAGCTCTGGGGATGGCATTGAACTCATGGAAGCTGACCGCCATCTACGCACGGAATAAAGGGTTAGGGGTAACAAAATAAGACTATATGCATGCTATGCGGCAAACAAATGTAACAACCAAATGCAGCAGACCAAGACAACAACCAAACCCTATACTACTGTTTTCTAACATTCCAGCAGACTAGGACGCTCTACAGCCAGACCTGCTCTGATACCAAACCTTGTGGCACCCCGGCTCAGAGAGACCAGAACGCCCCGTATTCCAGCCTAGAGATCGAGGTAAGTCTTCTGGAATACGGCACTGCTTGGCATATAACAAATCAGCTCTTTATTACAATCGATATGAATACAAGGGGATTACATCGGCATGGCGACACTACGCCTGCCACGGTTGCTCTATGCAAGCAGCAGAACAACTCGAAGTAGCGGAAAACTATTAGCAGTGAAACAGCAAACGACGATGATGATGGACTCCACTCCGCAGGGACTCTGGCTGGAACGTTTATCCTAGCTCGCCAACAAGGGATCCATGGCAAACAAGCAAGCAGACAATGCATGACCTGCAAACTGGCATGACACGCTAGGTCAGTACATTGAATGTACTTGCAAGCTCACAACAACCAAAAGCAATCCAGACAATCAACAGCATGGCATTTATAGGTTACTTAGCATTGATGACATGATACTACCAGAATAACATGGCATGTACAAGGTGAACATGATACAGCTAGAACATTATGAGCATGACATGAGCATATGAACAACATGGTACTAGCATGCAACAGGTTACAATATCATGCACCAACTTACTCTGTCGGGGTTATCTCATAACCACCGCATGCATCACTTACCATCGTGAACATCACACGATCACCTTAGGATCCAATCAAGCTTGGTATTACAATACCATAGTAATCATTACATGACCACAAGGAGCTTGACCTTTACCCATGATTCTCGCATAACACCACTAACATCAACCAACTTCGGTATCCCCGATACCACTGTGATCCTCTCACGATCACATAAAGATCAACCAACTCCTTTCCTCATCGAACCAGGGTTATTTATTAAGTAGGTTATTATTACTGTTGACCCATAGTGTGACCTACTATGAACTGAGCCCATATCTACAGGCGCGGCTATCGATATATTATACACTCTGCAGAGGTTAGTACACTGTACCCACACTACGGAACCCAAGGCCTCATACTCCCATTCGGGTGGACCAACGGTGTTCCAACAAAATTGATCTACTGCATGACACTCTCTCGACCACTCCGACAAACTCCCCTTTGGGCTAAGTCATGGATGGCCCCGATGTCACCTCGTGACATCCAACGGCCACCATCGTGGCAAAACAAAAATGGTCCCAAACAGGGACAATGGTACCATACAACAACAACGGGCACACAAGGCTTATGGCCGCCTACCTGATCAGGGTACCGCGCGCACGTAACCTTCCCCAGTTGGAGGCACCGGCGAGAGGCATGACAATAGACCCAATCAAGGCCTCCCATAAAGGCAAATGTGGTTGCACTGGTCAGCTCGTCTCGATGGCACTATGACTCAGCCAACAGGTGTTCAAGTTCAATTAATATCCGGTTAAACTTGCAAAGAAATGCGCTGAGTCATAATAACATGATGAAACCACAATGCATATGAGCCTGATATTAACATGAACATGTATGGGAAGCATAACCACTTAACATATGAAGCATTAGCGTCCACAACGATAAATCACTTAGGCTACTGGATGCAGTTGAACATGGCATAGTGATGATCATGCATATCACCGATACTTTCATAACAGACGATAACCAAGCATCAGATGAACATCACTATCACCAGCATGTACTACTATCAAGCATGACATATGAGATTAATACTAGCAAGAAGTACATACTAACAAGGTGCATAAGAACATAGCATGAAGATAAGCATGTGTCCATAAGCATAACCAAAACAGTAATAGCAGTATTAAATGAGCAAACACTTATTAAATATTCAAATGGAAACCATGGCTACTACAAATCCATCATGCAAGTGGTCGTCGTGGCTTGCCTGAGAATGAAGAATACTCCGAGGAGAAGTGCGATGAAGCCGCGGAAAGAGTTGCCGGAAGCACTTCTCTCTCGAAGGGGGCTGATTAAAGGCAAGGTCATAATGGTCATTTCCAGTATGTGAACACATGGCGAAAATGATACCAAAAGATCGGGCTCGATGAGACAAAGACGTGGGCTTTGGATTCACCTGATTCGGAGTTACGGTCGCGGAGATATGAGAGGTGGAAGATCAGGGACCAATCTGTAAATATTTCTCCTCAAACAAGTCCCTGGCGGTTGAAAACAGAAAGCGTCTTTTCTGAGAATGCGTTTTCAGAAAGGGAAAACGTATTTTGAGAAGCAGTAGAAGGGAACTGCGCTTTCAGAAAAGGGAAAACGTATTCCGTGGAATACGTGTCCACTTAAGTGACTGGATAAGGCTAGGAGAGTATGAAGAGTGGGGTCGGGGAGAAGGCGAGGCCCACCTGGCTTGGTGTCTTCTTCCTCCTCGCGTTGTTCCCGCACGGAACAGAGGAGGCGAGGCAGGGGAGGGCGCCGGCGATGGCCCGGCCGGCTCCGGTGGTCTCCGGCCGAGGCGAGGACGTCGACGGGCTCAGGAGGCGGCGCCGCACCCATTCAGAGGCTGCCCGCGCGTCGAGGAGAAGCAGGGCGGCCGCGGCTCACAGCACTAGAGGGCTCGGGCGGCGGCGCTAGTCTTGGGGATGCGTGGCCAGGATCACTCTGGCGATAGGCTGAGAGGGCGGGGAGGTTCGCCGGGGGACGAGAAGCTCTTGGAGAGGTCAGGGAGTGGAGGGGAGGCTCGGGCGACCGACGACAGCAATGGCGGAGGGAGGAGTGGGTTGCGAGCTCCGGTGGTCGCGGAGGAGAAAGGAGAGGGCGGCGAGGTGCGGAGGACCACGGAGATGCTATATATAGCCAAGGGGAGGGCTCGGGACGCTCTAGAGAGCTCGGCCGACATGACAAAAACGGAGCAGAGGAGGTAGTGGCACGGGCGAGCTCGACGGCGACAAAACCACAGTGATGCAGGGTGGGGCAGAGGCACAGAACGATGTAGGAGCTCACGGGCTAGCTCCAGGACATGGAGGGACGTCGAGACGAGGAGGAAGGAGGCGGCTACAGGGCACGCGGTTGGCAAAGCACGAGATTTGGCTCGTCTGCCCCGTGGTCACCACGTGAACTGGCGCACGCGGTTGCACCCGGGTCGGCCAACCATGTCAGCACGATGAGCCATACCAAGGAGAGGGCCAAAGAGGAGAGAACCAAGCATAGTGCTTACTAAGGCGACCACAGCTAGCAGATTTGCAGTGAAACAGCAAAGTGTTTGTGCTATGGTGAGGAAGATCCAATCGGGGATAGACTCTAATTTTTTTCGTAGAGTGATCACATGCTATGAACACTGTGTTGGCCAAAAATCAGCTTAAATGGAGAAGAAAATATAGCACTTTCTGTAGAGAGTGCCCCATTGGTCAGAAAGGTAAACTATGAAGTAGCACTCACATATCAAATGGGATTAAGCTAAATTTTGGAGGAGATGAGTTATTTGAGAATAGGAGGCTACTGTAAAAGTTTTATACCATTTGGACAAACCAAAATGGTACTTGCTTCACAATGTAGCTCTCTGGACAGAATCTTAGAAAAATTGCAAAGGGAAAATGGCTAGATGAAATTATCCCAAATTTGATGGAGAGGGTTAATATGGGTAAGAGCATGTCCTGGTAAATTTTCAGCAATAATGAAGCAATATAAAATATAGTTGCTTCACACCCTGAAAATCTGACCAGAGACCAAGATTTGATGCTGAGCTCGCATAGAGTGATGGCATGAGCTAAAATTTTTAGGAGAGTCATGATTTGGGTGTATGAAGGACCTTGAAAAATTTCAACTCATTTGGATATGCCTACCTTGCACTTCCTTCACAAGGCCTCTGTTTGAACAGAAACTTTGAAAAATTGCTCAGGAATATTCACTAAGCAAATTGAGTTGAATTTTTACATGAGGCAATGATATGGATAATAAAGAGTGCCCAAAAAGTTTTGGGTCAAACAAGCAAAGATAAATAACACTTCCTTCTCAAAAAGCCACTTAGGGCAGAATAGGAAAAGGAATATTTGAGAATTATTTTTGAACATGGCAAGGAAATTTTTTTGCCATATTTGAGGAAGATATGACCCAAACAATTTATGAGAATTATTTGGGAATTTTGTGAGTGACAGAAATATAGGTTGCTTCACAACCTAGGGCAAATAGAATTATTCCTTTAATAGAAAAGCAATATTCCCAATAAAAAGAATATTGGGACAGGACTTGGATGAAAATGACATGAGCTTAGGATAGTTTTGAGGATGGCAAGCCACTTTGGAACCTAGGAAGATATGATCTTCCCAATTTTTAGTATCACAGAGCCACGGTAAAGCAAATCAAAGCTATAATCCAAAGGAAATAAAAAGAAAAAGAAAATGCCAAAATCCAGGGTGTTACACCTGCTGCTCATGAGCAGCAGGGTCAGTGGCTATGGCGGTCGCAACCCCGACAGGGTGGCGGCGGTTGCCTCGGCCCACAGGCTTCGTCTGGGCCACACGACCCGCCCTGCGCTTGGCACGCTCACGGCGAGCGTCGGCCATGAAGCTGAGGGAGTGGAAGGTGGAGCGATGAGGAAGAACAGCAGCGCACCCCTACCTGGCACGCCAAATGTCGGAATCGGGGCTCCGTGGACCCAAAGGTTCGAACACTGGGGTGAGCTCCTTCCAACCGCTTCGTCCTTGCCAACAGCTAAACCACGGCGAGGCTACGGCGAGAGCGAGCTAGCGGGGACGGATCGATGATACGTCTCCAACGTATCTATATTTTTTTATTGTTCCATGCTATTATATTATCTATTTTGGATGTTTTATATGCATTAATATGCTATTTTATATTATTTTTGGGACTAACCTATTAACCTAGAGCCCGGTGCCAGTTTCTGTTTTTTTCCTTGTTTTTGAGCCTCGCAGAAAAGGAATACCAAACGGAGTCCAAACGGAATAAAACTTCCCGATGATTTTTCTTGGACCAGAAGACACCCAATGGACTTGGAGTCCAAGTCAGAAGAGCCACGAGGCGGCGACAAGGGTGGAGGGCGCGCCCTAGGGGGGGCGCCCCCCTACCTTGTGGGCCCCTCGGGACTCCCCGGACCTAGCTCTTCCTCCTATATATTCACATATATTCCAGAACCACCAGAGGCATCCACGAAAACACTTTTCCACCGCCGCAACCTTCTGTTCCCATGAGATCCCATCTTGGGGCCTTTTTCGGCATCCCGACGGAGGGGGAATCGATCACAGAGGGCTTCTACATCAACTCCATTGCCCTTCCGATGATGCGTGAGTAGTTTACCTCAGACCTACGAGTCCATAGCTAGTAGCTAGATGGCTTCTTCTCTCTCTTTGATTCTCAATACAACGTTCTCCTTGATGTTCTTGGAGATCTATCCGATGTAATCTTCTTTTGCGGTGTGTTTGTCGAGATCAGATGAATTGTGGATTTATAATCAGCTTATCTATGAATATTATTTGAATCTTCTCTGAATTCTTTTATGCATGATTTAATATATTTGTATTTCTCTTCGAATTATCGGTTTGGTTTGGCCAACTAGATTCGTTTTTCTTGCAATGGGAGAGGTGCTTAGCTTTGGGTTCAATCTTGCGTGCTTTCACCCAATGACAAAGTAGGGGTAGCGAGACACATATTGCATTGTTGCCATCGAGGATAAAAAGATGGGGTTTTCATCATATTGCTTGAGTTAATTCCTCTACATCATGTCATCTTACTTAAGGCGTTACTCCGTTCTTTATGAACTTAATACTCTAGATGCATGCTGGATAGCGGTCGATGTGTGGAATAATAGTAGTAGATGCAGGCAGGAGTCGGTCTACTTGACACGGACGTGATGCCTATATGCATAATCATTTCCTTGGATATCGTCATAACTTTGCGCATTTCTATCAATTGCTCAACAGTAATTTGTTCACCCACCTTATTATTTGCCTTCATGAGAGAAGTCTCTAGTGAAACCTATGGCCCCCGGGTCTACTTTCCATCATATTACTTTCCGATCTACTATTTTGCAATCTTTTATTTTCAGATCTATATACCAAAAAACCCAAAAATAGTTTATCTTTTGTTTATCTATCTCTATCAGATCTCACCTTTGCAATTGACCGTGAAGGGATTGACAACCCCTTTATCGCGTTGGGTGCAAGTGTTTGATTGTTTGTGCAGGTGTTGGTGATTGGTGCATTCTTCTCGTACTGGATTGATACCTTGGTTCTTAACTGAGGGAAATACTTACCTCTACTGTGCTGCATCACCCTTTCCTCTTCAAGGGAAAAACCAACGCAAGCTCAAGAAGTAGCAGGAAGAATTTCTGGTGCCGTTGCCGGGGAGATCTACGCCAAGTCAAGACATACCAAGTACCCATCATAAACTCTCATCTATTGCATTACATTATTCGCCATTTACCTCTTGTTTTCCTCTCCCCCACTTCTAAAATGATTTTCAGAAGAAAAAAAACACAAAAAAAGCCCTTTTGTTTGCCTTCTTTCCGTTCGATCTTTTGTTTGCTTGTGTTACCATGTGCCTTCTTTTTGCTTGCATCTTCACTTGCTAAAAGTTTATGGATCCTCATCCACTTGCTAATCTTTTTAAGAGATCCAATTATGATGAACCAATTTCTACTGATTTGAGTGCACTAGATTATCTTTATGAAGTTTTGCTTAAAATTCGTGAATCTGAAAATTGTGATGAAGTGTTAAAGAAGAAATCTATGAAGTGATTCACGATAGCTCCTTGGATGAAAAGCATGATTGCAATGGTTCTATTATAAATTCTATTAATGTCAGTTGTGCTAATGATATGCAAAACCCTAAGCTTGGGGATGCTAGTTTTGCTAGGTCCACTACTTGTTGCAATGATCATGATTGGGGTGATTTTTCTTATGATCTTGAAAATTTATTTAAGCCTCATGATGAATATGTTTGCAATAATATTAAAAGTGGGCTTGGAAGAGTGTCAACTCTAGGTAATAATGATCCCACTACTTTTGAGTATGATCAATCTTATGAAATTTTGATAAAAGTGGGCTTGGAGAGGTCATGACTTTATTTAATGAAAATCCCACTATTTTGGAAGAGTGTCAACTTTGCATGCATGTGGATCATGTTGAGAATATTTTATGTGATAGTTATATTGTTGAATTTGATTATGATCCTACATGTAATTATTATGAGAGAGGAAAATATGGTTGTAGAAATTTTCATGTTACTAAATTACCTCTCGTTATGTTGAGATTGCTATTGTTTCTTTCTTCTTCCTTGCATATGCTAGATCTTGCTTGCCTTGATAATTTGTTTTCCTATAAAATTCCTATGCATAGGAAGCATGTTAGACTTAAACTTGTTTTTCACATGCTACATGATGCTCTTTTCGTGTTTCAATTGCTATCTTTCATGTGAGCATCATCAAAATTATCAACACCTAGCTAAAAGGCTTTAAAGAAAAGCGTTTGTTGGGAAACAACCCAATATTTTTATTTTCTGTTTTTGAATAAATTTTTCATCTAGCCTCTGGTTAGATGTGTTTTGGTGTTTTAATTAGTATTTGTGCCAAGTAAGACCTTTGAGATGGCTTACGGTGATAGTTGATTTGATCTTGCTGAAAAACAGAAACTTTTGCGTCCAGTCACAGAATTTTAATAATTCACTAGAGCGTTTAAAAACCCTGAATTTTTTAAAAGATATTGATATACAAATTTACTCTGCTTTAATAATTTTTGGAGTTACATAAGTATTAGAACAATTCAGATCTTCGCAGACTATTCTGTTTTTGACAGATTCTGTTTTCTTTGTGTTGTTTGCTTATTTTGATGAATCTATGGGTAATATCGTGTAGGATCAAAAGTATGTCTAGAGGAGGGGGGGGTGATTAGACTACTTGACCAAATAAAAATCTAGCCTTTTCCAAATTTTAAGTCTTGGCAGATTTTAGCAACTTAGCACAAGTAAAGCAATCAACCTACACATGCAATTCTAAGAGTATAGCAGCGGAATGTAAATCATTGCATATGAAGGTAAAGGGGAGGAGTTTGGAGGAAGTAAACGCAATGTAGACACGGAGATTTTTGGCGTGGTTCCGATAGGTGGTGCTATCGTACATCCACGTTGATGGAGACTTCAACCCACGAAGGGTAACGGCTGCGCGAGTCCACGGAGGGCTCCACCCACGAAGGGTCCACGAAGAAGCAACCTTGTCTATCCCACCATGGCCATCGCCCACGAAGGACTTGCCTCACTAGGGTAGATATTCATGAAGTAGGCGATCTCCTTGCCCGTACAAACTCCTTGGTTCAACCCCACAATCTTGACGGAGGCTCCCAAGTAACACCTAACCAATCTAGGAGACACCACTCTCCAAAAGGTAATAGATGGTGTGTTGATGATGAACTCCTTGCTCTTGTGCTTCAAATGATAGTCTCCCCAACACTCAACTCTCTCTCACACAGATTTGGATTTGGTGGAAAGATGATTTGAGTGGCAAGCAACTTGGGGAAGGCTAGAGATCAAGATTCCTATGGTTGGATTGGAATGTCTTGGTCTCAACACATGAGTAGGTGGTTCTCTCTCAGAAAATGAATGCTGGAAGTGTAGGCACGTTCTGATGGCTCTCCTCTCGAATGGAGGAAGGGTGGAGGGGTATATATAGCCTCCACACAAAATCTAACCATTACACACAATTTACCAAACTCGGTGGGACCGAATAGTGAAACTCGGTCAGACCGATTTAGTTCAAAAATGTGAACGTTAGGATTTTCGGTGGGACCGACATGTCAACTCGGTGGGACCGATTTCATTAGGGTTAGGGCATAACATAATCTCGGTGAGACCGATCACATGAACTCGGTGAGACCGATTTCTGTAATAGGCAAACAGAGAGTTGGTCAGGCAAACTCGATGGGACCGATCGCTCATTTCGGTGAGACCGAAACATTACGTAGAGGAAAAAGAGAGTTTGCATTGCGAACTCGGTGGGATCGATCGCTCATCTCGGTGAGACCGAAATGTTACGAAGGGAAACAGAGAGTTAGCAATCCCATCTCGGTGAGACCGAGATCCCTATCGGTGAGACTGAACTGATTTGGGTTTCTGGCAGTGGCTATGTCAAATGAACTCAGTGGCGCCGGATAGATCAAATCAGTGGGGCCGAGTTTGACTTTTGGTTTGGGACATATGTGGATATGAGAAAGTGGTTGAGGGTTTTGGAGCATATCACTAAGCATTTTGAGCAAGCAAGCCATTAAGCAACATCTCATCCCCTTTTAATAGTATTGGCTTTCATATGGACTCAATGTGATCTTGGATCACTAAAATGAAAAGAGTAGAGTCTTGAGCTTGAGCCAATATGTGTCCTTAGCATTTTGAGGGGTCCACATTCCTAGTCCATGCCATGCCAATCATTGAACTTTCTGAAATGATCATCTTGAAAGAGTATTAGTTCAATGAGCTATATGTTGTTAAGAATTACCAAAACCACCCAGGGATTAGTTGCACTTTCAATCTCCCCCTTTTTGGTAATTGATGACAACATATAGATCAAAGCTTCGACACATGATAATAAGAATGAAGTATATCGTCGCTTTGAGAAGTATGTGATAAGCAAGAGCTCCCCCTAAATTTGTGCATTATTTAAAAATTGCTTTTGAATGCAAATGCACAATCGATTAGGATCATGGGTTACTCTTCCATGTCACATACATCTTGGTGGAGCACTCAAAATGATGGAATATGAAAATATGCACTCATCACCAAGGCAAAGTGAATGATCATACAAGAGAGATAAATAATGTCATCATCCAAGCACAAACATTAATGTAGGATATGATCAAACACATGACCATAAGTATCTCACACACATAGACATAGAATATCAACCAAGCAAGCACACAAAAAGTAGCAAAGAGAATGGCAAAAAGAAGCCAGCACTCTCTCTCGAAGCCTATGATCTATACACTTTCTCCCCCTTTGGCAACAAGTTACCAAAAAGCTTGAAAATGCATAGTGCTATGCGGCTCTCTAAGCTTGATCTTCGGGAGGCGGTGTAGAGAGGACTCCAAGAACAAATGCATTTGTTGAGGTTGTTGGAGCTGGTGGAGTTGCAACCGGAGGGGCAACTGAAGCTATAGCTGCAGGTGCTGATGTAGTAGCTCTTGTATCTGTCACAGGCACTGCTGCAGATCTCTGTGCCCTAGGCACTCTCTGAAAAGCATCTGTGGTAGCTTTCCCTTTCCTCTCCTCAGCTTCTTCCTGGAGCTGCTTAACAGCTGTCTGCATCTCTGTCACCTTCAAGTCCAGATTATAAAACTTTGTTTCAATGATCCTCTCCAGGCTCTCTTGATTCTGAGTCAGGGTGGCCAAACCTTTCTCAATCCTCAAAGTTGCTTGAATGAGATAGCTAAGTTGATCTTATTTTGACTTGAGAAAAACTTGAGATGCCTCTTCAACACTTGGCATCTTGGTTGCCTTCTCTGCCTTTGCTTTCTCCCTCTTCTCTTGAGCCTCTACTGATGTAGGATCTTCAGCATCCATGACAACTATGTTGTCCTCAAATTCAGGCCTCAAGGGAAGGTGTTCTTTATCCAACAAATATGTGCCTGTGCCCATCTTGGAGTTGATGAGCATCTGGATGTGTGGAGCATACCCACATGATCTCTTCTGGTCTGCAGCTGTCCTCTTGATTGTCTCAATAATCAAACTCATCACCTTAAACTTCTGGGGCACATCAAACAACTGAAGCAAATTGATGGAGTGGCCTCTGATCATCCTGTGATCTCCTGATTTGGGCAACAAGGTGTGCCTCAAGATGGTGTTAATAGTGGCCAGTCCAGACAATAGATAATATACAGAGCCTAGCCTGTGAGTCTCCAAGGCTTTGTCAGGAATCTCCTTATACATGTTGGCCATGGAGTTGTGATCTTTATTTCTCTTGGCATAGACATCTATGTCATCCTCAAGCTCTACCGGGGCATTGATCAGCTTGGCCCACTCAGCAACTGTTGATTGGTACCTTGTACCTTCAGACATCCATACAATCCTTCCATCTGGATAGAAATGAGCTGTAGAATAGAATTGCATAATGAGCTCATCATTCCACTTGGTAAGCTTCTGACCCACAAAAGTGTCTACTCCATTGAGTCTGAAACTTTCATGCACTCCTGGGAAGTGGTCTTCATTGTTGTCGATGTATTCCCAGTCTACCCACTTCATGTCACACACTATGGGCTTCTTATCCAAAAGAATTGTCTCATAGAAGTCCTGCTGCTCCTTGGTGTGAAATCTATAGTCCACAGCAGTCCTTCTCCTCACAGCATATGGATCTGATTGTCTCCACAATCTGAGACTTGCATCCTTCCTTGCCTTCATGTTCTTAGCCACTGGATGATTGTCATCATGATCAGGGATCTTTGGCTTCAACTTTCTGAGCACTTGGGCTTCCTCTTCTTCTTCCATTTCAGGCACTGGGGCCTTGTTCTTTTCAGCAGCTGGTATGTTTCTTGTGCTTCTCTTTGGTGCAGACTTAGAAGCTTGAGCAGTAGACTTGGGGGCAGTCTTGGGCTTTGCTGAAGCAGCCCCAGACTTGATGGCATCCCCCATCAATTTTCTGAGTCTTTGGTGCTGGTGCAGCATCTTCCTCTTCATCTTCTTCCTCATCAGATTGGATCATCATTGATGGCTTTCCAACAACTCTGGCCATAGTCTTCTTGACCCTTTCCTTTCTCTTCTTGCCCTCACCAGCAGCCTCTCCAACAGTTGATTTGGAAGTTTCAAGAGTTGAGGCTCTGGCCTTAGACATGGGCACTCTCTTTGCAGGAGCCTTCTTATTCAAACCAGGTTTTTTAGAGGCAGCTGTGCCAAATTCCTTCTTGACCACCTTCTTCTTTGAGCTGACCTCTTCCTCAGCAGCCACATAATCTTCATCTTCAGAATCAGAATTTCTCTTTCTCCTCTGCCTAGTAGCAGCCTTAGGCAGGTTGCTAGGAGTACTTTTGCTACCATCCTCATAGCTGTCAGAGGGACTAGTGCCCTCACTTAGATTCACTTGCTCCTCAGACTTGTTCTGGCTATCACTCTGATCAGACATTCTGGCACTGCAAACTGAAAGCTGACCCTATGAATAGTTATAGATGAGATAGAGTGGATGAGCATCACAAAGTGCAGAGATTTTGCAAAACAATTCAGTCAAAAATTTAGTTTTAGTTTTCCACAGAAAGCATTTCGGAGCTACCGATTTGTTAAACTCGGTGCCACCAAAGCAATATTGGAGTCTGAACTAGTGAGATCGTTCAGACTGAGACACAGTTTGGTGAGTCCGAGATTGCTAGGGTTTCACTGAGAGTTGAACTCGGTCACACCAATTTGCAACTTTCGGTCAGACCGAAAGTTACAAGTGCAATGGCCTAAGCCAAATCGGTGAGACCGATTTCTACAACTCGGTCGGTCCGAGATGAGTTCGGCGGAAACCTAATCCTAAATTTTCGAATCAAAACTAATCTAAAGGAAGTTTTCGTTGGATAGATTGATCTCATACGTGGTAAGAATCATGGCATTGTCTTTGTGCTAAGAATCGGAGGTAAAGATTGCACAAAGGGTCAACCTCATACCCTAACTTGGCGATGAGCTCGCTACGGCGGCAACGGCGGTGAAGATTTCCATTGACGGCGGTGGAGACCAGCGGCAGGGGGTCGCTGGCGATGAGAGGACGATCCGGAGACCCGAGTCGGCAGAGCAGGACACGCGCGGGCGAAAAGGTTTCGGAGAAATTTCCAAAATTTGACCCGTCGGTATATATATCCTGACCCTGTCGGTGTGACCGAGTGGAACAACTCGGTGTGACCGAATGGTTCTAATCGGTTGCACCGAGATTGAAAACCTAGATCAACTCAGTGAACTCGGTATGACCGAAAAGGATGAATCGGTCAGACCGAAATGCACAGAGAGGTTTTGGAAGTTTATGTCTATGACGAATCGGTGACTCCGAGTGCTCCTCACCCAGAGGGTTCGAATCTGACTTGATCAAACTTTGTGATGTAGCATGAATAGAGTTTGAGACGAGAAAATCATAGATAGCTAAAGGAGGTTCTTAGGCATTCTTGTCCATCCATTTGGCAAAAGAAATAGATCAAACAATCAAAACAACAAATGGATGTCCTCGAATGAGAAAAAAATATGCAACCAACATGCTCACACAATAAAATGGCAAATGAAATATGTGACAAAGCATGCACAAACACTCTAGCATCTATCAAGCAATTGGCGATGACTAGATCATCTATATATGAGTATATTGACTTAGGAGTCAAATGAGAACATTTGATCATAGGTCATACTCATCGTTTAAGCACAAGTGGGGATACCCCCCCTAAGAGGGATGAACTAACCTTGGGTTTTGTCGATGATGACTTCATGTAGATGTTGAAGATGTCGATGCTCAATGTTGGTGTAGATCATTTGGAGCAATCCATTGGAGTGAGTTGCACTTTCAATACCTACATGGGTTAGTCCCATAAGGAACAAACAAGGATATGCATAGACATAGAGTGAAGTACACACAAGATGATGTCCATGAAAGCATCAGGTTACCTTGTCCCTTGTCTTACCAACAAGAGGGTTTGTGACTCCTTGAACTAGTGCAAGATGTGGAAGATGATTGCACTTGTTCTTGCCAAAATGATATGAGTGAAATATGTTGGCGAAGTCACCCTCAAGAATTCTCTAGTTCTTCTTCTTCGGGATCCACATCATCTTGATGGGAATCCTTGGAGTTGTAGTCATACTTGATGAAGTAGAACTTGAAGTAGTCTTGGGAACCCACTTGACCAAGGCCTTAGGAGCTTCTTCAAATGCATCAATCTCCTCTTGAAGCTTGTCCTTGACTTTTTGCTTGAGGTCTTGTGGTGGAAGATCATCTTGAGCTTGTGTCCCCTCGAAGGAAGTAGGATCATACTTCTCTTGTTGAGGAACAAACTTCGTCTTGGGGTATTGATCTTCTTCCCACTCAACTCCATTGGCATTGAACTTTCGTTCAAAACCAACACCTTGATTCTTCCGGTGCCTTCCTTGCTTGCGTACAATTTCCTCAAATTGCTTACTTCCGGCAAGGCTCTTGTAAACACCTTTCTCTATAATTCCCTTCAATAAGCTATTTTCTTGCTCAAGTGTAACTTGGCTAAGAGAATCATTAGTGGAATCAAGAGAACTACTAGAAGCAACAATATTGGATTTAGCATGATTATTGTTACTACTAGAAGAAGAATCTTTCTTACTCTTGTTGCTAGATTTTACTTGTGGCATGTAAGTAGACAAGAGTAAATGCTTGGCAATATAAGAAGAACTTTTCTTACGAAGATCATCATTGATTGCTTTTAAGAACCCATGCTCTTGCTCTAGGTTGAGCTTTTCAAAGCGTAGTTTCTCATGAGTCTTTAAAAGCTCTCGATGATCTTCTAAGGTAGTTTCATGAGCTAACTTAAGAGTGTTTAGTTTTTTAGTTAGACGCTCAATCTCCTTCTTATCATCGTCATTCATTTTATCTTGTTTAGCATGATTAATAGCAAGTTCATCATAGTTTTCATCACTAGAGTTGTCAACAAGTAAATCATCATCACCTAGCAAATCATCTTCATCACTATTGAAATCAACATACTCGGGGTGTGATACCTTTGGGCCTTTAGCCATGAAGCATCTTCCAATTCCTTCATTTGGTGAGTCAAATATGTCATAGGAGTTGGTTGACACAAGTGCTAGACCGGCAACACCTTCATCTTGAGTATATTAGGAGTCGGAGTGATAACTTCTCTCGGAGTGGTGGTTGGAGTCGGAGCCGGATACCCATTCTCCAACATGAGCTTGATGTCTTCGTTTTGTATAGCTCCTTGATGACTTGTCCTTCCTTTCCGAATCCTTGCTTCTGCAAGAGGTTCTTCGTTCATAACGATCATCTCTACTCCTTCTCTCCCTTGGAGGTGATTCTTCTCTTTTGCTTCTTCTTTTAGGTGAGTCTTCTCTTCTTTTGTAGGGAGCCGTACACTCATTGGAGTAGTGTCCGTGTCTTCCACAATTGTAGCAATTACGCTCATGACTAGAAGATCTTTTGTCATTGTAGGACCTTGACTTGGAACTTCTTTCCTTGCTTCTACTCTTGTAGAACTTGTTGAAGTTCTTCACCATTAGGCTCAATTCCTCATTGAAGGCTTGTTTTTCACTTGATGATGTAGGAGCATCACATGAGGCTTTGTAAGCACCACTAGACTTGTTGTCAAGCTCTTCTTTATCCTTGAGTGACATCTCATGAGCAACAATTCTTCCAATGACTTCAGTTGGCTTGAGATCTTTGTAATTTGGCATCATTTGGATCAATGTGCACACGGTGTCATATTTTCCATCCAAGGCTCTTAGGATCTTCTTGATGATGAATCTGTCGGTCATCTCTTCACTTCCTAAGCCGGCAATCTCATTTGTGATGAGAGCAAGCCTAGAGTACATTTCAGCGACACCTTCACCATCCTTCATTTTGAACTTGTCAAGCTGACTTTGAAGCACATCCAATTTGGATTCCTTGACGGAGTCGGTACCTTCGTGCATATCAATCAAAGTATCCCAAATTTCCTTTGCATTCTCAAGACGGCTGATTTTGTTGAATTCTTCGGGGCACAATCCGTTGAAGAGGATATCGCAAGCTTGAGCATTGTATTGTAACATCTTCAATTCTTCCGCGGTAGCTTCACGATTCAGTTCTCTCCCATCGAAGAATTCACCTTGCAAGCCAATACACACAATAGCCAAAACGGCGGGGTTATGTCCAAGAATATGCATTTTCATCTTATGCTTCCAACTAGCAAAATTAGTACCATCAAAGTAAGGACCTCTACGGTGGTAATTTCCCTTGCTAGACGCCATACTCTCCTAGGTTGTGAAACCAAGGCTATGATCACCAAAGCTATGGAAATCAAGGCAAATAGAGACCAAAGCTCTGATACCACTTGTGGGATTGAAAGTATGTCTAGAGGGGGGTGATTAGACTACTTGACCAAATAAAAATCTAGACTTTTCCAAATTTTAAGTCTTGGCAGATTTTAGCAACTTAGCACAAGTCAAGCAATCAACCTACACATGCAATTCTAAGAGTATAGCAGCGGAATGTAAATCATTGCATATGAAGGTAAAGGGGAGGAGTTTGGAGGGAGCAAACGCAATGGAGACACGGAGATTTTTGGCGTGGTTCCGATAGGTGGTGCTATCGTACATCCACGTTGATGGAGACTTCAACCCACGAAGGGTAACGGTTGCGCGAGTCCACGGAGGGCTCCACCCACGAAGGGTCCACGAAGAAGCAACCTTGTCTATCCCACCATGGCCATCGCCCACGAAGGACTTGCCTCACTAGGGTAGATCTTCACGAAGTAGGCGATCTCCTTGCCCATACAAACTCCTTGGTTCAACTCCACAATCTTGACGGAGGCTCCCAAGTAACACCTAACCAATCTAGGAGACACCACTCTCCAAAAGGTAATAGATGGTGTGTTGATGATGAACTCCTTGCTCTTGTGCTTCAAATGATAGTCTCCCCAACACTCAACTCTCTCTCACAGATTTGGATTTGGTGGAAAGATGATTTGAGTGGAAAGCAACTTGGGGAAGGCTAGAGATCAAGATTCTTATGGTTGGATTGGAATGTCTTGGTCTCAACACATGAGTAGGTGGTTCTCTCTCAGAAAATGAATGCTGGAAGTGTAGGCACGTTCTGATGGCTCTCCTCTCGAATGGAGGAAGGGTGGAGGGGTATATATAGCCTCCACACAAAATCTAACCGTTACACACAATTTACCAAACTAGGTGGGACCGAATAGTGAAACTCGGTCAGACCGATTTAGTTCAAAAATGTGAACGTTAGGATTTTCGGTGGGACCGACATGTCAACTTGGTGGGACCGATTTTGTTATGGTTAGGGCATAACGTAATCTCGGTGAGACCGATCACATGAACTCGGTGAGACCGATTTCTGTAATAGGCAAACAGAGAGTTGGTCAGGCAAACTCGGTGGGACCGATCGCTCATTTCGGTGAGACCGAAACGTTACGAAGAGGAAACAGAGAGTTTGCATTGCGAACTCGGTGGGACCGATCGCTCATCTCGGTGAGACCGAAACATTACGAAGGGAAACAGAGAGTTAGCAATCCCATCTCGGTGAGACCGAACTAATTAGGGTTTCTGGCAGTGGCTATGTCAAATGAACTCAGTGGCGCCGGATAGATCAAATCAGTGGGGCCGAGTTTGATTTTTCGTTTGGGACATATGTGGATATGAGAAAATGGTTGAGGGTTTTGGAGCATATCACTAAGCATTTTGAGCAAGCAAGCCATTAAGCAACACCTCATCCCCTTTTAATAGTATTGGCTTTCCTATGGACTCAATGTGATCTTGGATCACTAAAATGAATAGAGTAGAGTCTTGAGCTTGAGCCAATATGTGTCCTTAGCATTTTGAGGGGTCCACATTCCTAGTCCATGCCATGCCAATCATTGAACTTTCTGAAATGATCATCTTGAAAGAGTATTAGTTCAATGAGCTATATGTTGTTAAGAATTACCAAAACCACTCAGGGATTAGTTGCACTTTCATATTAGGGGGTATGAACCATGGAGAAGTTGGAATAGAGTATATGTTACACCAATATAAACAAAGAATGAGTTCACAACAGTACCAAAGTGGTGATTTTATTTTCTTGTACTAATGGATCTCACGAGTTTTCTGTTGAGTTTTGTGTTGTGAAGTTTTCAAGTTTTGGGTAAAGATTTGATGGACTATGGAATAAGGAGTGGCAAGAGACTAAGCTTGGGGATGCCCAAGGCACCCCAAGTTAATATTCAAGGACAACCAAGAGCCTAAGCTTGGGGATGCCCCGGAAGGCATCCCCTCTTTCGTCTTCGTCTATCGGTAAATTTACTTGAGGCTATATTTTTATTCACCACATGATATGCGTTTTGCTTGGAGTGTCTTGTATGATAAGAGTCTTTGCTTTTTAGTTTGCCACAATCATCCTTGATGTACACACCTTTTGAGAGGGACACGCATGAATCGTGATTTATTAGAATACTCTATGTGCTTCACTTATATCTTTTGAGCTAGGCATTTTTGCTCTAGTGCTTCACTTATATCTTTTTAGAGCACGACGGTGGTTTTATTTTATAGAAATTGTTGAACTCTCATGCTTCACTTATATTATTTTGAGAGTCTTTCTAAACAGCATGGTAATTTGCTTTGGTTATAAATTTAGTCCTAATATGATAGGCATCCAAGAGGGATATAATAAAAACTTTCATATAAAGTGCATTGAATACTATGTGAAGTTTGATTCCTTATGATTGTTTTGAGATATAAAGATGGTGATATTAGAGTCATGCTAGTGAGTAATTGTGGATTGTAGAAATACTTGTGTTAAAGTTTGTGATTCACGTAGCATGCATGTATGATGAACCGTTATGTAACGAAGTTGGAGCATGAGGTATATATTGATTGTCTTATGAGTGGCGGTCGGGGACGAGTGATGGTCTTTTCCTACCAATCTATCCCCCTAGGAGCATGCGCGTAGTACTTCGTTTCGATGACTAATAGGTTTTTGCAATAAGTATGTGAGTTCTTTATGACTAATGTTGAGTCCATGGATTATACGCACTCTCACCCTTCCACCTTTGCTAGCCTCTCTAGTACCATGCAACTTTCGCCGGTGCCATACACCTACCTTTTACCTTCCTCAAAACAGCCACCATACCTACCTATTATGGCATTTCCATAGCCATTCCGAGATATATTGCCATGCAACTTTCCACCGTTCCGTTTTATTATGACACGGTCCACCATTGTCATATTGCTTTGCATGATCATGTAGTTGACATAGTATTTGTGGCAAAGCCATCGTTCATAATTTTTATACATGTCACTCTTGAGTCCTTGCACATCCCGGTACACTGCCGGAGGCATTCATATAGAGTCATATTTTGTTCTAAGTATCGAGTTGTAATTCTTGAGTTGTAAGTAAATAAAAGTGTGATGATCTTCGTTATTAGAGCATTGTCCCATGTGAGAAAAAAAATAAAAGAGGCCAACGAAGCCCACAAATAAAATAAAAGAGGCCAAAGAAGCCCACCAAAAAAATGAGAGAAAAGAGAGAAGGGGCAATGTTACTATCCTTTTTCCACACTTGTGCTTCAAAGTAGCACCATGATCTTCATGATAGAGAGTCTCCTATGTTGTCACTTCCATATACTAGTGGGAATTTTTCATTATAGAACTTGGCTTGTATATTCCAATGATGGGCTTCCTCAAATTGCCCTAGGTCTTCGTGAGCAAGCAAGTTGGATGCACACCCACTTAGTTTCTTTTTTTGAGCTTTCATAAACTTATAGCTCTAGTGCATCCGTTGCATGGCAATCCCTACTCATTCACATTGATATCTATTGATGGGCATCTCCATAGCCCATCGATACGCCTAGTTGATGTGAGACTATCTTCTTCTTTTTGTCTTCTCCACAACCACCATATTCTATTCCATCCATAGTGTTATGTCCATGGCTCACGCTCATGTATTGCGTGAAAGTTGAAAAGGTTTGAGAACATCAAAAGTATGAAACAATTGCTTGGCTTGTCATTGGGGTTGTGCATGATTTGAATACTTTGTGTGACGAAGATGGAGCATAGCCAGACTATATGATTTTGTAGGGATAACTTTCTTTGGCCATGTTATTTTGAGAAGACATGATTGCTTTATTAGTATGCTTGAAGTATTGTTGTTTTTATGTCAATATTAAACTTTTGTTTTGAATCTTATGGGTCTGAACATTCATGCCACAATAAAGAAAATTACATGGATAAGTATGTTAGGTAGCATTCCACATCAAAAATTCTGTTTTTATCATTTACCAACTCGAGGACGAGCAGGAATTAAGCTTGGGGATGCTTGATACGTCTCCAACGTATATATAATTTTTTATTTATCCATGATATTATATTATCTGTTTTGGATGTTTTATATGCATTAATATGCTATTTTATATTATTTTTGGGACTAACCTATTAACCTAGAGCCCAGTGCCAGTTTCTATTTTTTCCTTGTTTTTGAGCCTCGCAGAAAAGGAATACCAAACGGAGTCCAAACGGAATAAAACTTCCCGATGATTTTTCTTGGACCAGAAGACACCCAGGGGACTTGGAGTCCAAGTCATAAGAGCCACGAGGCGGCGACAAGGGTGGAGGGCACGCCCTAGGGGGAGGCGCCCCCTACCTTGTGGCCCCCTTGGGACTCCCCTGACCTAGCTCTTCCTCCTATATATTCACATATATTCCAGAACCACCAGAGGCATCCACGAAAACACTTTTCCACCGCCGCAACCTTCTGTTCCCATGAGATCCCATCTTGAGGCCTTTTCCGGCATCCCGCCGGAGGGGGAATCGATCACGGAGGGCTTCTACATCAACTCCATTACCCTTCCGATGATGCGTGAGTAGTTTACCTCAGACCTACGGGTCCATAGCTAGTATCTAGATGGCTTCTTCTCTCTCTTTGATTCTCAATACAACGTTCTCCTTGATGTTCTTGGAGATCTATCCGATGTAATCTTCTTTTACGGTGTGTTTGTCGAGATCCGATGAATTGTGGATTTATGATAAGCTTATCTATGAATATTATTTGAATCTTCTCTGAATTCTTTTATGCATGATTTAATATCTTTGTATTTTTCTTTGAATTATCGGTTCGGTTTGGCCAACTAGATTGGTTTTTCTTGCGATGGGAGAGGTGCTTAGCTTTGGGTTCAATCTTGCGTGATTTCACCCAATGACAAAGTAGGGGTAGCGAGACACGTATTGCATTGTTGCCATCGAGGATAAAAAGATGGGGTTTTCATCATATTGCTTGAGTTAATTCCTCTACATCATGTCATCTTACTTAAGGCGTTACTCCGTTCTTTATGAACTTAATACTCTAGATGCATGCTGGATAGCGGTCGATGTGTGGAGTAATAGTAGTAGATGCAGGCAGGAGTCGGTCTACTTGACACGGACGTGATGCCTATATGCATAATCATTTCCTTGGATATCGTCATAACTTTGCGCTTTTCTATCAATTGCTCGACAGTAATTTGTTCACCCACCGTATTATTTGCCTTCATGAGAGAAGTCTCTAGTGAAACCTATGGCCCCCGGGTCTACTTTTCATCATATTACTTTCCGATCTACTATTTTGTAATCTTTTATTTTCAGATCTATATACCAAAAAACCCAAAAATATTTTATCTTTTGTTTATCTATCTCTATTAGATCTCACCTTTGCAATTGACTGTGAAGGGATTGACAACCCCTTTATCGCGTTGGGTGCAAGTGTTTGATTGTTTGTGCAGGTGTTGGTGATTTGTGCGTTCTTCTCCTACTGGATTGATACCTTGGTTCTTAACTGAGGGAAATACTTACCTCTACTGTGCTGCATCACCCTTTCCTCTTCAAGGGAAAAACCAACGCAAGCTCAAGAAGTAGCAATCGACGACAACACGGTTACCTAGGTTCAGGCCATCTTGCGGTGTAAAACCCTACTCCTGCTTTGTTGGGATTGCTCTAGCAAAAGAGAGAGTACAAGGGTTGAGGAACAAGTGGTCGACCTCCTCTACAGCGGCACCCTGCCCTCCTTTTATCCCTGCCTTGGTCCTCTTCCCCCGAAAACATTGGTGGGAAGGGTTGCCACACAACGACAAGTTTGTAGGGGGACAGGGGCGTAGTCTATCCTGACAAAAGGTGGTCTTCATCTGCAAAGCCACCATCCATGACGCGCCGGTGGGCTCGGGGATGACCTCCGCCCTGCGCATCCGTCGTCTTGGTTTTCTTTCACCGACCGGGTAACCTTTGGGGGTTACTTTGGGAACTGGACTGCTGCCTTACTCCCTTAGCACAAAAGGGGAAATCCTCTCCATCCGCGCCGGCTGGCATGGCCTCTGCCACTGTTCATTATTGCGCGCGTCACCCCACGTGGAGAGCACGAGGCCGCGCGACCGAGCCGAACAACACTTGTCTTGCTCGCCTCAGGGAGGGTGCCTGGGAGGCCGCCTCGCGAGAGGGCCTCGCGAGGCTCTCGGTGAAGCTGCTGCAACTTGCTTGTTCGCCCACCCCCTGAAGAGGGGGCCTCATGAGGCCATGGCCTTGCGGGGAGTTTTGCTTGTGGCGCCCACCGATGGGCCTCTCGTTGGGCTCTCGCCATGCACTGCGTCCTGGGGCGAAGGCAGATGGGCCTAGACACCCTGGGTTCCACGGGCCCGACAACGTAGTCGACGGAGCTCCGGCCTAGATTTCTGCCGTCCCCTTGGGATGAAGAGGTTAGGGTTTCTTGTCGTGCGTGCGCAATAGCAAGATTTCATGTCAGTTGCTACTTGCTACAGATCTATTCAAGGGTTCAGCGGCGATGACTTCGGCTCCAGGGCGCTGGTTCTTAGGGGCACGTGCATGAAGACTTCCTGACTGTCATCAACAATGTCAAGCCGACTCCGACACGTCGGCGGCCTCTTCTGGCGGCGGTAGTGGTCATTCGGTGGTCTAGAGACCTCGACTTTGCATTATGTTTGGGGTTATTTGCAATTTTGATGAAATTTTATAATAAATCATTAGATCTGGATCTTCTATGAAAAAAAGAAAATAGTGTGATTGTTTCTCACCCGTGCCCTTTTAGGATTAGCGAAAATTCACAAGGGCATGCACCTGTCCATCCGTGGCAGCCGCCCAATAGCCTCGGGATCCCGAAAGTCATTGAATCCCACATGAGGGCACAACAAGTTTTAAGTTTTAGTTTCTGAAACTTACGATTTTGTCGGTCGTAGCTTCTAAAAGTTACGTTTTGGCCGGTCACTCATACGAAGTTTTCGAATTGAAACTAAAAACTCACAATTTTGTTGGTCGCATATTCTGAAACATACGATTTTGTCGGGTGCTCGTACCAAGTTCAGAAGTTGAAACTTAACAAAAAAAATAAAAACTCGTGAAAACATATTCAGAATGGATATCATTTGAAAGCCATCGTTAACAGAAATACAAATATGAAAACGAAACTTAATTTGGACTTGGTTCAATAAATATGAAAGAATGAAAATTGAAAGCCAAAAGAAAAAGGGGGTTGCGTTCCCCCGCGCAGCCGCTCCTGCGTGCTACAAATCACCTCCCAGAATTTTAGCTTGCTTTAATCAGAAACAGGGTTTCATAGGCTTGACCCAGAATTTCTGTGTTTTTTAAAACATAAAGCAAAATGAAAAAAAATCCCATTACAGGCTTACAACCCAACATGGATTGCTATGTTCTACTCCCTTTGTTCCTAAATATAAGCTTTTTATATATGTATATAGCCATAGAGAATAGATGTAAATAAAAGCAACGAAGCAAACCATGAAAGGAACTTAAAAACAAAGTACAATGAAGAAATAAATTTTTTAGAAAAAATAAAAAACCAAGTAAAATGAAGAAAAAAGGCGAGGGAAATCTGGTGAGAAAACAAATAAAACCGAAGAAAAATGGAGCAGAGCGATTTTTTTTAAGGGAGCAGAGCAAACAAACCACACTAATGGGCCGGCCTAGTTGTGGCCCGTAGGCGATATATAGCCCCAGGGGCGTGGAGCTACAGGAATTTGGGTCCGGCTCTATACCTATGCAGTTAGAGATGGGCCAGAGAGGAAAAGGAAAGCCCAACAATGCACACACGTCTGCACCACATCAAGCCTTCCCGTCCACGACGCTCAGCCGTCTCCGTCCCCGCCCGCGTCGCCGCTTCCCTGCGACCCTGGCTGCCTCGCCGCTCGCCCGAACGCCCAGGAGCCTCCTCCTCTCTCCTGCTTTTGCGCCCATCGCCCCCAACCCCCCACCCCCCGGACGCCCAGTTCAGAAGTTGAAACTTAACAAAAAAAATTAAAACTCATGAAAACATATTCAGAATGGATATTATTTGAAAGCCATCGTTAACAGAAATACAAATATGAAAACGAAACTTAATTTGGACTTGGTTCAATAAATATGAAAGATTAAAAATTGAAAACCAAAAGAAAAAGGGGGTTCCGTTCCCCCGCGCGGCCGCACCTGCGTGCTACAAATCACCTCCCAGGATTTTAGCTTGCTTTAATCAGAAAGAGGGTTTCATAGGCTCGACCCATAATTTCTGTGTTTTTTTAAACATAAAGCAAAATAAAAAAAAATCCCATTACAGGCTTATACAACCCAACATGGATTGCTATGTTCTACTCCCTCCGTTCCTAAATATAAGCTTTTTATAGATGTATATAGACATAGAGAATAGATGTAAATAAAAGCAACGAAGAAAACCATGAAAGGAACTTAAAAAAAAGTACAATGAAGAAATAAAAATTTAGAAAAAAACCAAGTAAAATGACGAAAAAAGGCCAGGGAAATCCGGTGAGAAAACAAATAAAACCGAAGAAAAATGGAGCAGAGCGATTTTTTTAAGGGAGCAGAGCGAACAAACCACACTAATGGACCGGCCTAGTTGTGGCCCGTAGGGGCGCGGAGCTACAGGAATTTGGGTCCGGCTCTATACCTATGCAGTTAGAGATGGGCCAGAGAGGAAAAGGAAAGGCCAACAATGCACACACGTCTGCACCACATCAAGCCTTCCCGTCCACGACGCTCAGCCGTCTCCGTCCCCGCCCGCTTCGGCGCTTCCCGCGACCCCGCCCGCGTCGCCGCTCGCCCGGACGGCAGCCTCCTCCTCTCTCCTGCTTCTGCGTCCGTCCCCCCGCGGACTGCGGCCTTGCCCCTGGTCGCCCGGCGCTCGGAGCAACCCGCTGCCTAGACGCCCAGTCCGCATCCCAGGTCTTGGTGGTCGCCCGATTTGAGGTACGAGTTCGGAGTTCGCCCACTGCTAAATCCCCAATTGATTTAGAGTTTGTTCTTTGTTGTGCTATCCACGGTCCAGAACAGGAACCGACAAACACATACAAATAATTTTGCACATCATTTGTGTCCAGATAAGTCATTATGATTGATAAAAGGAAGTTATTATAGATAATTTTAGTATGTTTGTAAGATCATATTGATCAATTTCTTTGTGCTATTGGTAATTAGTTAGAACATTGCTTCTCTTTTCAATAGATATGCTATATAGCTTCTTTTATGCAATACTGAGAATTTTTGTATGTTTGTCAGACCATGTTGATCTATTTCTATATGAGACTGGTAATTAGTTAGAACAGTCACATGTCATAGTTGTCAATTTTTGTTAGGCGGACCACCCTGTCTTCAAATCCTAGATCCGCCACTGTATAGCCCTGGCGGCCCGTCAGGCCGTCACTGTGCCCCGTTGAACGAAGTCGCCGAACGCCGCCCCCCCTCCGCTGCCGTCTCCACCAGCGGCTCTCCTTGCTCCCCAGCCCCATCCCCTGTCCTCACCACTGGCTGCCCCGCCTCCCACCTCCACGACTGCCCCGGGCCCCGGCGGCTCGACACCCCTCCCCTTGCTCTTGCTCCCCTGTCCTCACGCTCGCTCGGCCGCGGCCCGCGGCGCGCCGGTGCCTGACTCCAACCCTTCCCGGCTTCCCGCCCGGCTGCCCTCCCGGTCCAGCCGCGCCCCTGCCCTGCGCTCCCGCGGTCCCGGCGCCCCGCCTCCCCTTCCCGGCTTCCCACCGGCCCGGCCACCGCCCTGCAAAGCCCCAGCACGGCGGCAACAAGCTACAAGTGAGCAAACTGATCGATTTAAGGTACCCAAATGCCTCAATTTCAGATTTAGGGTTTGCTTTTTTGCCCCATTTTCCTGTACATGAACACATACATAATTTTGCACAACTCATTTTGCTTATCATTGTTTTTTGGGGGGCGGAGCACCCTGTTGTCAAATGCTAGCTCCGCCACTGTATTCTTGTAATATTATTTCCTCTCGCCAGCCAATAGTGTTGTAATATTTGCGAAATTCAAACGTATTCAGTGAACTACAATGTTGTGAGACTTGATTATGCTATTTATAATGCTCTTTCGGTCAGTTTCGTATTAGTCATGTGATGCCGATTTTTTTATTTTTTGAAGGTGGCAAACGATCTGTTCCAGGCTCCCTGCCACTGCTTTTAGCTTGCTTTAATTTCAGATCAGGCATAGGATCAATGTCGACTATTTCTGATCAGAAGAAACGGACCTTAGAAGCTATTCAACAACGGTATGCAGCAGCTAAAGCTAAGAAGCTGCAAGATGAACAGCCCAAGTGCCTGAGGAACAAAGAGATTACCCCCAAGCCCAAGTTTGATGCACGGAGGAAAGGAAAAACTCCCGAATCCACTCCTTCTCGAACTTCTGGCCAGCTGCCTACATTTAGAGGTTTTTGTTTTTGTTCACCATTCTCCGTTCCATTGGTGCAAATTTTATACACGTCCCCAGTTTTTCTTATACTGCTGCTGCTGCTGCTGCTTCTCAGCTCAAGGAAACTCCAGTCATAAAAAAAAATCTTCTGCTTCGTTAGGTAAACCCATGTCTGTGTATGCGTGCTACTTTGTTCCAAAATTAACTGATAGTTTTATTTTTTGACCTTTTAGGCGGAGAAATCAACCCTGTATACTCTGAGCTTTCATTTGCCCTTCATGAAAATTTGTCCCAAGATGACAATTCAGTAAGTACCAATGGTATGTGTTATGGGTCTCAAATTTAACTCTATATGGGTAGAAATAACCTTTAATATTTTTTGGGTGAACTTTGGTGTAGGATCTCGACAGCACAGACATAGTTCACAGTATCGTATATGATATAATTCAGAAAGGTGGAGAATCTGGGAAAATTGCCAAGGGATCCAAAAAGTTAAAGCTGGATAGAGGGATTCTTTTGGATAACTATGTTCAAAGGGGTCCTATATTAGTGGATGCACAATCACGATCTTTGTTGATTCACTCAAAGCGATCAAAACGACACATGTCACTGAAGCAACATAAGAAATGTGGGTCATTTGATTTACATGATACATTCCGCAGGTAATTCTTGTTCAGGTTTAGTATAAGTTCTCTTCTTCTATCATCACATTTTTCATGATATGAGCGAAATATTTATATCCTTGCTAAAATCCCCACATGTGGTATCTTTGGGATTTATGCAGTTTTTACATGTGATTCTTGTTCTTGCAGATTTGACCTCTATAAGCCAATGAATGAAATGTGGAAAGAGTATATGCGAGAGCTTACAAAAAGTACCCCGTATGGATCCCTCACTGTCTTTTCTTTCTGTTACTTTCAGGCCTCATTTCCATCTCCACACTATTTTCTTTTGCTAGGAAAGATAAAAGGCTTGCGATTTATTACTTTGTTTTTGCCATTTAATTCAACACTTGTAGCAAATGTTTGTGCATAGTAGCAGATTATGTTAAAAATAATGCTCCTTACCTACGTGGCCAAACATGTGGACTCAGGATCATGTCCCTTTGTCTACACATGTGAACTGATTGACTCGTAAATACGTACACGATGACAAAGTAGGCTAGACTAGTCATAAATAACATGTTTGAAACGTTATTAACCCTGGTGAATGTTGTTTTAAACTAACCCCGGTGAATATTTTTTTTTAAACTAACCCCGGTCAATGTTAGTTACATGTCTTTAGATCAGTGTGCTAGTTTCTATGTCTTATCAGAAACAATTAACTTGGTCACTCCTAAAGGTGGACCCATATTTGTTAAGTCACCTCATACTTATGTGGTACGGTGGCACCCACAAGTGGGTGTGTCATTTTGCAGATTGGGTCAGTAAGAATTAAGGCCCTAGTAAGAAGCCCAACTTGTTGGTGCATAATCTAGTATAATAATATGCAAACATTTGTAAGCTCTGGTAATGTGCACAATAACTGTTGAATTACGAGGTAAAGACTGCAATTTGCAAAAGAAATGACATTTGGTCTTTGGATTTTTTTGCTGTTATTTGTCTCTTGGATCTTTTGTAATTGGTGTCTACTTTTGAAGGATCCTACTGATATTTTGAATTGGTATATTTGTACAGTTGTACTACTCTTTGATTATCAGTTTGTTTTGACTAATGATCACAGTACAGTAACACACAGGCTTTATGCTGTTAGTAAGACTGAGCCCACCCAAAAATGATATTTGTACGGAAACTTATTGACTGCAGGGACTAGATTGTTGGTATTCATCTGATTGCATCAAATAATAGCATAATTAAGCTGTCATTGTATAGAATTGTACTAAATAGACTTCTGAAAGATTAACAAATTTGAAAATTTGGACAATCAAATTCTAGAAATGTAGTCAGTTTAACCTTTCCCAGACTTGTGCTAACCCTTTATTATGCCTTTTCAGTACAATGTACTACGTATGAGGTATTGATGTTCCCTGTTTTCTTTATAGGAAAAAGCAATTATCTGAAAACCTCCTTTCAGCAGATCTTCATGGGGCGCTTATAATAGGTGATTCATATACTTGACATAGTTGCATACTGGATTATTAGACTGCCTGTATTGATCCTGTCATTGTTTTTGTGTTTTGTTTTGGTCATTCGCAGTGGCACAATGCAAAGCAGCCTCATATCAAGGTGTAAGTGGCATCATGATTAGGGACACTGCAGAGACTTTTGGAATTATATCAGAGGACAACCGCTTCCGAGGTACCTACTATCCCACTTCGTAATGCAATACTTTGAACAGGCTTGGATGAAGTGATGTATACTTTGCTTGAGAGCATGTCTTTTACAATCTCTTTTTTTGTTCGGAAATATAGGGCTGTTACAATCTTGTGTTGGCTTTTCCTTTCTACTGCTACTATGGTACTTCCTTTTCCCATCGATCTTGCTAAATAATTTTACTGTAACTCTCCATCCATATTATTCGTGCTCTACGAGACTGATGAAACACATACTTGATTTTCTGGTGAGGTCCACACTTGAAATTTTCATGGCAGAAGTACAAGCGAACAGGGTTGTTCAGTTTCTTGGTCAAAACATTGTAGTTTACTCGCTCAACGGAACTGCTCTCCCCATAGGCTGGTTCTTGCGGTTATACTATGTTGTTTGTAGTCATGAATTCTAGTACTCCCTCCGTTCCTAAATATAAGTCTTTCTAGAGATTTCAGTATGGACTACATACGGATGTATATAGACATAGTTTAGAGTGTAGATTCACTCATTTTGCTCCGTATGTAGTCCATATTGGAATCTCTAAAAAGACTTATATTTAGGAACGGAGGGAGTATTAATTACTGTAGACCTGATGGGATTGCTTTCTAAGAAGCTCACTTTGAAACCTGCAGTTGTGCCGAAAGCTGGGTCAGTTTTCGTCCTCCAAGCTGACTGCTGGAAGGTGACACTGATCGGCGACAAACTTTCACCAAAGGAGAAGTTGAAGGAAAGCCAGCGCCTGCAGCGTGCGCAATCACTGATCAGATAGAGTTCCGAGCCTGTTAGACTCTGTTTTCTGACAAATTTTGCCCAGAGGAACCCCTACAGTTTTTCTTGTTTAGTCTTTGTTTCTGTTGATTAACGTGAGTCTATCCCTTCATTGCTTAGCACTTGGCAGTTCTTGTTGCTCCACATTGTAAGCCTGTCACTCCTGGCAAAGATGCGACGCTGAGAAATTCCTTAGTAAATTCGAACACGCTTCTTGTGCAAGCTGCATCCTTGTAGGATAGCAACTACCATACCATGATCAATCACAGGGTCTTTATCGGATTTCTTTTTGATCAACTGCATCCTTGTAGGATAGCAACTACCATATCATGATCAATCACAGGGTCTTTACCGGATTTCTTTTTGATCAATCACAGGTGACCAGTTGAGGTTTATGTTACGGGTCGGGTGAAAGTTTGGGTGCGTTGTCCTGTTTGGGTGTTGCGTTGCCAACGTACGTGTTGCCTCGCTCGCTAGCCCAGCCAAGCAGGCGTGTCGTATTGCAGCGCCGAGGAAACCATAACCTGTGAGCTGTGGCTGGAGCGGCGGCACCGGCGCGGGATGAAGCTGGTCACGGCGGATCCTTTGCCGTGGGAAGGACTCCTGCGTGGAAGAAGACGCTGTGCAATTTTTAGTTATATAGACGCAGGAGGTTTTGGGTGCTGTTATTAGGCCCTGTACAACGGGGGATGCTTAGCCAGGTGCTATAGAAAAAAACCCGGGTTTTTTTCCCCTTATATTGGATTACATAGATGCTTGGGAAGGGAGGCAGAAGCAAATGTTTGCTTCCGATGCCAGCCGATGCTTGGAAATAACTGCTCCCTTTAAAGCCTCCGTCAACAGAAGAAAAAGGAGAAAAAAAGTTCAACACCTCCGTCTAACCAACTGAAGCACCTTTCTTTAGCACCTCTGCATTGTAAGATCATGTCCGATGCTGCTCTTTTTCCTCAAGCACCTGTGCATAAGCACCCACCATTGTATAAGGCCTTAAACGCCCTTATTTGGTACGTAAATCGCCGACGTCGTGTAGCATTCCACCCACCATTGTATAAGGCCTTAAACGCCCTCATTTGGTACGTAAATCGCCGACGTCGTGTAGCATTCCGTAGCAGTCTGTGCCGCCCTTGCTGTAAGCTACTGAACATTTTGCAGAAAAGCCATCCGAGAATCTCAAAATTATGCGCAGGTACAGTAGCTCTTTAGATGCCCGTCAGATCTGAGATCCAACGGCCGAGAAATCCGTATCGTGGTATCACCCGAAATTTTCCCCTGCGCAAACCAGCCGCCAGTGTAGGGTAAATAGGCGATGTGGCGAGGCATGCTGGATGTGTGAATTCTATAGGCATGTGCACATGCCAGTTATCCACCTGTTCCTGGTGCCTCTTATGCCCGTAGTTCTGGGTATTGGCAGACTGCGTGGCGGCTATTTTGCGGCGGAGGAGGGGTATGTGCATTATTTTGTCTCTGCATAGTAGCAATTTGAATTTGATAAGTATAGGCATAAGAGGGGAGATTGGAGGCCGTGGAGATGCAAATCCTCTGGCGCTCGATTACTCGAAGCGTCAGCAGGGTTGCCTCTGCTCTGCCTCGCTGCTGGTTTCCAGCACTTGCGCGAGGAGATGCTCCACTCAAGGCTTTAGTACGGGCCTATCGAAATCAACATCTTGATCGTCTTTTTCTTGTGAAGAGTACACTGAATTGGCTGCGCCAATTCTCCATACATGGCGTGAATGAGACGAAGACTAATAATGCAGCAGAGGACAGTGTCCAGAGGTTAAAGACTAGTTTAACTGAAGATATATGTTACATGCCGATAAATTCAGGGAGCAGCCACCGTGATGGTGCTATATACAAGAGAGCGGCTTATTGGGAACATAATTACTTCTTTGATATCACTGACCGTACAGAGACTCGGTTGAAGCCAGCGCGTGCATACGATATGCCACGTAACATGATGCAGATCTTTTCAATGAAGTTAGCTAAAGCTCCTATCAACAGTGGCTCAATACAGTTGTATGGATATATAGCAGCACGTGATGAAGTTGATCTAAGACTCAATTATGTTTTCAATCGTAGCAGGGATGATCCCATCATCGTGCAGCAGGGTTCTCTAATTGAATTGAACGGCCCTAAGAGAGCCATCCTGTTGATATTTGATGTGCTACTTGAGTTTGATACGAGGATCAAGAATGGGGACAATGAAGAGGATGATTTACAGCTGATTGATGGAATCTCAGAATTTGACGGTTTACTCGTGTCATGGAGACCGCACGAGGTTCGCATTGGTGGAAATTGTGGTGCAGTTGATACGTCTTTTGCACTTGTTCATAATTCAGTCGAGGCCACAGTACAAGTTATCATATCAAAAGTGCAGACTGGCTTTGATTTATCTCTCAGTTCTACGATTGCTCTTCTGGAGATGAATAAAGAATTCCAGCTCTTCAGTGGAAATATTAGTGAGTCCTGTGGCTTAGGAAGCTTTGTGATTGCTGTCACACGGGATACGCTGATGAATTTGAAGTTCAAGGTTGATCACGAAGGCTGTAACAATAATATTGAACGCAATTGTTCCTTCAAAGCTAAGTTAAATGGACACGCCAGCCATCAGCTAAATCTCGAGACTGCCTCAATTTTAGTTAAGGTGACTTGGGCTGTGTTGCCTGCATCGTTGAGCAATTAACAGTATTGTGTAATCCTGCACTGAATGGATATGTTTACTTGGTGATATTTGCTTTTGTGCTGGAACCGAGTATACTAGAAAATAATGCACTACACGGGAATGAATGAACAATACCAATACATAGAAGTAAGATGAGGAACAGGGAGGAAACCATAACCTGTGGGCTGTGGCTGGAGCGGCGGCACCGGCGCAAGATGAAGCTGGTTGCGGGAAGGACTCCGGTGTGGAAGAAGACGCTGCGCTATTAGTTATACAGTAGATAGACGCGGGAGGTTTTGGGCGCTGTTATTAAACGCCCTCATTCGGTGCGTGAATCGTCGCCGTCGTGTACAATTCTGTAGCAGTCTGTGCCGCCCCTGCCGAACCAGGGGCCAGCCACGCCAATCCTCTCCTCTGCGCAAACCAGCCTCAGTTCCACAAGATTGACATGAGGGCGTGGTGTACAGAATGACTGGAGAAGGATGGCACATCGGCCAGTGTAGGGAAAATAGACTATGTGGCGACGCATGTTGGATGTGTGAATTCTATAGGTCATGTGCACATGCCAGTTATCCATCCGTTCCTGGTGCCTCTTATGCCTACACTTATCAAATTCAAATCGGTACAGATACTAAGCTCCCTGGAAATGGGAGCCTCCGGTGCGTCGGGGCCTGTATAGGCGGTAAATGGGCCTGGTTTTGGGTATATTTTTGTTGACTCCGTCAAATTCCTCACACATCCATTCTCTCCATCCTCTTCTCCTAGCGGCTACCGCCCCCACCGCCCCTCTCCTCCGTCCAGCGCTGCCACTGCTGCCTTCGACCTCTTCCTCTGTCGGTCTGCCCTCGCCTCCCACCGCGCCGGGCCTCCTCCGCGCTAGCTGCGGCCCCGTACCCCACCTCCCGATCCTCCTTTGCCCTTCCCCGCCTCCGCTCCTCTGTGCTGCTGCGTCGGCCGCCGAGACCCGCCTGCTGCGGCGCCGCGCCTCGGCTGGATGGAGCGAGGGAGACAGCCAGGCGCCCTCGCCATCACGTTCGTGGCGGCCTTGCTCCTGATTTCCACCTCTTCCTCGTGCTAGGGCTGCGAGGCCATGGCAGAAGGTCATGGTGGCCTTGCTCCTGGAAGGAGGTGGCGGAACTTTGCAGTCCAGGTCTTGACAGCAACACTCGTGGAGAAAGAGGCCAACAAGATTGAAGGTGAGGAAGGCCACTTTATTTCTTCGTTCAGGAAATCACCCTCCTTTCTATGATTCAGTTTTTCTGCACAAATGACACTGTACACAAGATGCTTGATGAAATGGTCGTAACGCCAAGGGGCGGTGTTCTTAGTTCTTACATATATCTTTGATGGTTTAGTTGCGAACAGATGTTTGAAGAAATTTCCGTAAGTGATTAGCAAGTCCCTATATATGTTAAATTTTCATATATTTCATACCGACCATGTTAACTGTGATACAAGATATTGCAGTTTTTTTCATGAAAAACTCCATTCCTATTTTAGTCATACCTCCTGACTACATTTATCTGGTTCAGACTTTGTCACTGGTAAAAATTATTTAAGTACTTAACTAAAATTGTAGAACTGGGTTGGAAGGAAAGGGACAAGAACGACTGGACAATTGGAAGAAGAGTCGTGCTATGCACTTGACAAAATTCTGATCATTCAAACACGATGATTAAATCTAGCTGGACATGCGTATGACTGAAAAGGACGCTGGCTGTTGGATTTACATGCCGTGCATAGATCAGGCACAAGTATCATGAGCAGAGCAGTTTTATTCGAATAAATACTTCCAGATGATGTGTAAGTGTCTCAGAAATGGTTTCATTGTTGCATTTGTTACTCATTGATGAAGTCTTCTGTTGCGGCTATCACCTGAATGTTGTGGATAAATTTCATTTCATCAAAATTTTCAATGCAAATTACTGATGGATTTCGATTGCTCATGCGTTTTAGTTCATGTCCAACAAGTTCCGGTTAAGTATGAGATTCTTCTCCACATAATGCTATTCCTTTGTTCTTGGATAGTAGAGTTATTTTGATTTCTCTTATGCTTGCAAGACGCATTTCCTTCTTAAGTTGCTCAAGACAGTAATATTCTTTGAAGCAAAGCTCCCCTAAAGTTGAGCTAAAATGACGTCTCTTGTTTTCGTATACATTGATGCATACTGTACAAGAATTGCCAAATAAAATAAAAAAATTGGTTGTTGCTGCAGATGGCACACTTATTTGAACACAAAGTGCAAGAAACATGGGTGGTCTCATGAAGAGGGCATTTTTTTTGTCTGAGTTCAGATCTTGAATTTTTTTTCTAGCATTTAAATTATCCGGTCCTGGCAGTGGGTTTCTTAGTCACCTGTTGCATCAAGCAGTTCTCATATTTTAAGAGCCAAAATTCATCTAGCGAAGTTGGGTGGTATACCATTTAAACCAACAAATAACTATGACCTTGGAGATTAACACATATGCCGATTTTGGGTCCTATCCTTGGTTGTTTACCTTCCTAAAGAAAAGATAGCTCTGTATTTATACATATAACAATATCCCTACAGCCAAACTGGGTGGTCCCTGTCTGTCAGCTGATGTAACGCTTATTAAGCCTAGCGCAGTGTGAGGTCCACGTGTCGTTTGTTTGCTCTTTTCGGACGTACATTGTGGAGCTGCTCGGCTAGGGAGAAGGGGAAAAGGGTTACTAGATGGCGTGCGGTGCGGGATGCGCTTCCTTGCTGTTGCGGGTGGGACTAGAGGTTGATGCATCAGTGTGAGGGCTTCCCATGAGCGGCATGTCGTCTGGTGGTGGGTTGGTTGTGTGGTGCTCCTCCTTCGTCTTGCCAGTGGTAGGGTTTGGTGTTTTTTTCTTTTCATGCTTTCCACAATCATTGTTTTAGTTCGGTTTGAGGATATTGATGGGCAGGAAGAGGGTTGTGGGATTCCATGTCGACGTGGGTTTGGTTGGGTTTTCTGGAGGGCGTGTTTACGTTTCCATTTGGTGGATTTCTTGGGTTTTGGTCCGTGGAGCCGTCGCTTGTGCTTGTGACTGCGATTTCTCTCACCAAGAAAATATCACCACCGCCCCTGGGGCCTCCACGTGGATAGGCTCTCGGAAGGCTCCAGTGTGCAAATTCCGCCTCGATTTGTTCTCACAGTAAGTATGGTGCATCACCCTCCTGGTCTCACTTGGCAATAGTTTGTAGGTGATATACAATTCAGTCGTGGTAATCTTGCATCCATGCATCCTCACGGCCATGTGAACTGAGATTAGTTGCATGAAGAATGGTATATCAGTTATGTGTTGATAAAGCTATGAATTATAATAACATTTTCTATATTGTTTGGGGTATGTGTTTGCTGTTCTTTGTGAGATAGGAGAGGGGCAGGGCACCATTCTTCATCAATTAGAGAGTCAACACAACTACTCTGGGTTTTTACGAGTGTGTTTCCTCCCAAATTCCAAGGATAGCATTAGTATATATGTGCGGAGACATGTACTACTACTAATATAATTCATCTGAAATAATATAACCTTTCCATTTTCCTTCTATAGGTACCAAATCATTATGATTAAGAATGTTTTGGACTCGATTGAGTGCTATAAACAATTTATTATTGTCAAATCAATGTGTGTATCAATTATGGTTCACATAATAGCATCA
The DNA here is from genome assembly GCA_011799875.1 of Thinopyrum elongatum. Taxonomy (NCBI): domain Eukaryota; kingdom Viridiplantae; phylum Streptophyta; class Magnoliopsida; order Poales; family Poaceae; genus Thinopyrum; species Thinopyrum elongatum. Next base: position 408,896,627 of record CM022297.1, on the reverse strand, counting down.
CTTTTGTGTAATGCAAAATCATACGACGGCTTTAGGCCAACTGCACATTACGCTTTTATTCCTTTTGTCACTGTTATATCGGTCCTATCTCTCATGTATATGTTCTTTTGTAAAGTATTTTTGATAAAGAAGGGATACTCCCGAGATCGCTGTTTCTAGAGGTGAATCGAGTATTCAGTTTCTTTTCTGAATAAATTTGCTAGCTCTATACCAAGGTTCATCCGAGAAATAGCTTCTGCTCCCTAGATATTCAAAAAATATGCATGCTAATGAATATGGCTCAGTTCATCACAACTTAGAAGCACCTTTTTGTTAATCCAGGCCTGCAGTCACAACTTGGGAGTACAATAGTTATAACAAGATTAACATCCAGAAAATTTAAGGTTGTTATTGATGATTAATATAGTCCGTGCTGAAGCATGGGTTATGACTGCTTCATGTCAATATGACTATCATTGTCCTACAATCCGCTCTGTACTACGTAAGGGAATGAACAAAAAAAGATAAAATGTTTGACTATTTTTTGTATTTTCTTTGAAGGGGTGTTTTCTTTTTCAAGGGATTAATATCATTTCTTGGTACCACATTGTTGGAGCTGGTGGAGTGCAGGGTACTGGTGGAGTGGTTTAGCCTTGAAGAGTTGTCAGAAATAAAGGCTTTACAGTATGGTTGAATGAACAAAAAGAACAGGTCGAATGTTTAGCTATTTTTTGTATTTTCTTTGAAGGAGTGTTTACTTTTTCAAGGGAATTAATATCATTTCTTGGTACCACATTGTTGGAGCTCCTCCTATGGGGTAGTGTGTAGGGTACTGGTGGAGTGGTTTAGCCTGGAAGAGTTGTCGGAAATAAAGGTTTTACAGTATGGTTCACCTTGATATGTGCTCACGAGAACAATTAATGTTTTGTGGAAGGGAATTAATGGTTTTGCAAAAATGTAGTCATAGGCCAGGGATGCACTTGGATTTGGTTGATTCTTTATCCAACTATAATAAAAATGTTATCCAACTACACTATTCCGATTGCTATTGCCTATCGGGGAAGTTGCACCATATGTTTTGTCTAGAATGTAAGCCAACTAGGAAGAGGGCATGATATTCCCCTCCATTTCATTCAACTTCAACATTTCTTTGCTGGCATAATTGTTGTCTTTGCGTACGAACTTTTCTAGAAAGGCTACGGCTTGGGTTCTAGCATTACTCTATTCAGAACTACCGACATCCATTAAGCTTACGAAGGTTAAATTTCTAACTTCATAAATGTTGAATCTTACTGCAATACTTTGGTGGGTGGTAATAGTATAAGGCATTGATTCCAGAAAAATATGACATAATGTATTCATATGGGATCTTGATCACCTGACATATTTAACTAAGCAACTATTAAATTCTTATTTATGTGAATGGAGATAAACATGTTGTGCTAGCATGAAGTTGATAAGCTACAGTTTCTAGGGACATCATGAATATTGGTAACAATGTTGTTTCCCATCTGAATTGATGGCCTTTTTAACTCATGTATCATTTGTATGCTGGTTGGTGTGGGCCGAATAATCGCTGCAAATGGTAAACTAGCATATATCAGTGATGAAGGGGCTTCCTTAATGAAGGATGTGACTGTAATGTACAAAGTTTATGGTCTTTATATTCAATATGCTATTTTTTCCAATTTAAACCTGATTGTGACTGCCCCTTATTTCAAACTGGAATGCTAAAATTTTCAAGAAAGTCCCTTGTTTAATGCTAGATGGGCCATCAGAGCTAATGCATAAAAAAAATATAAATTCCCAAATTTACTTATTCTGATCGTCTGAATGGAATAGGTTTCCTCACAACATTATTAGTGTCCTTGCATTTCCTTTCGTGCCTACATATTGGTAGTTGCCTGTGATATAATGTCATAACTTATGAGTGCTTAAATCTTCATGAAGTGAACTTGCCGCTGGTTGCTGTGTATCATGTGGTTTTCTGTTATCATATTTGGCTCTTGGATTTCCTGTTATCATATTTGGTTAATTTAGTTTTTCTTTAGTTGCTACTTTACGCCTTTGCACTTAACCTGACAAGATTGTCTCAAAAAAAGAATTTAACCTGACAAGAGATGCAATAAAAATTGCGCCAGAGGGCTCCTCAATACTTAGTTGCCAGTACTGGGGAGTAGAATGTGAAGGCCAAGAGCAACTATCGACATAAAAGTATAGTACCTAGGTACCTCATGCGAGTGCTCTCCAGGCTGTGTATATGCAGAAGAGTGAGAAATTAGGCCAGGTGAGGGCAGATTTGAAGAGGTGGTGTATTTCTAAATTGATGGTTCCGTTTATCAAGTTGCCAAATCGGGAGGCTCGGCTGTGATATCAAAGGGTGAAAATCGATGTGTTATAACTGCTGAGAAGTGACATTGACAAAATTTGCATTGAAACTGATTCTGCTGGGTTGACAGCAGTTGGTGGAAAAAGGTTGACAAAGAGTCATGGGGTAGATGTAATCACCATCTTTATGATGCCTTTTCTTTTTCCTGTTTTCTTAATTGTTGTGTATTATCCTGTCTCGAAGCTTGTAAAAGTGTAGCTAATTTCCCAATTTTATTTGGTTTGTATAGTTTTAATGCGGCGTTTTCTATCTGCCAAACAGAGAAATTGTAAGTCTAAAATAGGTGGCAAGATTCATTATATTCTGTCTATGTTTCAACAGTGCACATGGGAATTGGAAAGAAAACATTCCTCGGCCATTAAAAGGCATGAAGTTGCTCATCTAAAAAAACAGAGTTTTTATAATGATAATGAAAATCGGCGCGGCAAGGCGCGCGTTTGCTTCTAGTCGCTACTATGCATAGACAAAATAATGCACTTCACAGGAATGATGAACAATAGCAATACATAGAAGTAAGGAACAGGGAGGACCGCTCCTTTTATAGAGGACTTGGGTACATGCGGTACAGCTAGTGACTTGAAGTCATCGGATCTCTCTTTGGGTCAGTAGCTAAGAATTCTTTGTTATGAGCTTGGTCCTTAGGTAGGTAAGAGCCCATGAGATCCTTACACAAATGATGAAATTTTTGTGCTTGTTTCTATTCGGGGTAGGTCAGAGGTAATGGTAACTTTAAAAAAAATGATAAATTTCTCAAGCTTGTTTGTCCTTGGCTAGATCAGTCTATTGGGTCACAAGAGCTTTAAACAAATAATATATTTTTTAAGTTTTTTCAGGTATTGTTCTTTGGTCTCTACACATGTGGCTAGCCAACATAAAAGGGCTAAGATCACGTACTCCTACTCAATCTGATCAAGATAAAGGTTCTGGAAATAAAGGAAAAGGAACTGGATCTAATGGACAAGACAAAGTGAGCTAAGTAGAACCAATTTTGCCTAGTTGTAACCATCTTCCGACTCAGACTCAGACCCGGACAAATTTCTAGCATGTTAATTAGGTTATGCCTCGTCTCGGCCTGATAAACCAGTCATACATTTACTTTCCTCCAGAATGTCTTATATGCAAAAATATGTTTGTAGCTTAATTTTGCAGATCGAAAGAGTATGTTTGAAATTTTCTCCTTCTATGCATTGTTCAAACTTGAATTCCAACAGCTAGCCTGCGATCACCTTTCATAGAACCATAAGTCCAATCCTAGCTGCCACTAGTAGTTACATAGTACATGTGGTATTCTATCATGTATCAACTCAAAACATGGCTAACATCAACTGAACCGATAGGTCCTCCGGCCTTTTTCACGCTCGGAAGGGACACTCTTGAGTTTCAAGATCGAAGCATAGTAGCCACTGCAGGAAACTGAAACGGAAGGAAAACAGAAACAGACCCTAGATCTCGTCTTCAGCGTCGAAAATGGCCTGCACTTTCCGCCACTTCCCCGACTACAATAGTCTCAAATGTGTTTTATTGGGAACTAAATTGCCATTTGATAGTTGTCTTATTGCGTCAAATAGCTCAACTAAGTTGTTGTATAGATTTCTTTTAGAACGAAACCACGAGACGGGCCCGGCTTTAAAATAATAAATCTATAGAATTTTACTAAATAGGTTTTGAAAGATTAACAAATTTGAGAAGGTGTAAGTGGCATCATTATCCGTGACACTACAAACACTTTTGGAATTAAGTTAGAGGACAACCACTTCCGAGGTACTTACTATCCCACTTTCATAATGCAATATTTGATTTATAGTTTGCTTGAGAGCATGTGTGTTACAATCTTTTCTCTTGTTCTGGAAGATTGCACTATTAATCTTCTCTTGGCTTTTCTTTTCTATGGCTAATCTGATACTTCCTTTTCCTATTGATCATGCTAAATAATTTGACTGTAACTCTTCATCCAACGATTCTCATGGAGTTCTCAAAGAAACACCATGAAATAAGTCAACTAAATAAAATTTGCATAAGGATGGTACTCTGGGAAACCGGGGTGGAACACACTCTTGTTCTTCTTCCCTTGGGTCCGCACTTAAAATTTACAAGACAAAAGTTCAAGCAGACATGGCTTTTCAGGTTCTTTCTCCAAAACATTGTATTCTACTCACTCAACCGAACTGCTTTCTCCATAGGATGGTTCGTAACGACATATGTTCTATGTAGTCATTGATCCTATTAATTATGCATACCTGATGGGATTGTTTTCTAAGAGGCTCACATTGAAACCTGCAGTTGTACCAAAATCTGACAATTTTCATCCTCCAAGCTGATCGCCGGAAGGTTACACTGATCATCGAAAAACTCTCACCAAGGAGAATTTTAAGGAAAACCAACCTCTACATCGCGCCCAATCACTGATCAGATAGAGTTTCCATCCTGTTAGACTCCATTTTCTCATAAGTTTTATCCAAAGGAACCTATATAGTTTTCTTGTTTAGTTGTGGTTATTGTTGATTGACGACAATCTATACCCTTGTGGCTTAGCACATAGCAGTTCTTCATGCTTAAGCTCATAAACTTATAAATCCCGACAAAGGTGGAACACGCTTCTTGTGCAAGTTGCATCCTTGTAGGATAGTAATACCATGATCAATCATACTTGAGCTCAAGTAGCATGGAGGCGATGCTTTTTTGTTGTTTCGAGGTGTGCATGATGCACATGAGGGCACAGACGGACAAATAGTCGATGTGGAGAGCCATGATGGTTGTGTGAATTGGATAGGTCAAGATACATTTATAATTACCCACTGTTTCCTGGTGCCTCTTATGCCTACACTTGTCAAATTCAGATTCCTAGTGTGTAGAGAACAAATAATGCACCTAATAGGAATGAATAATACCAATACATTAAAGTAACATGAGGGATGGGAAGGATCGCTCCTTATAGAAGACTTGGGTATGTGTCCTAGAATTAGTGACCTGAAGTCATTGGATATCTGTTTGTCCTTAGTTATGAGCTTAGTCCTTTCGTAGGCAAGAGCCTATGAGATCTTAAAACAATTGATGAATTTTTTTTGCGGGATAACAATTGATGAATTTCCTGTGCTTGTTCTACTCAGGTAGGTCAGAGGTATTGTGAACTATAAAACAAATGATGAATTTACTGAGCTTGTTTGTCCTCGGCTAGATCAGTCCACCGGAGAGTTGTATTGTTCTTTGGTCTCTACACATGTGGCTAGCCAACATAAAAGGGCCAAGATTACGTACTCGACAGGACAAAATGAGCCAAGTAGAACCAATTTTGCCTAGTTGTAATCATCTTCCGACTCAGACCCAGACAAATTTTCTAGCATGTTAATTAGGTTGTGCCTTGACTCGGCCTAATAATCCAATCAAACATTTACTTTCCTCTAGGATGTCTTCTTATATTCAAAATATGTTTGTACCACAATTTCACATAGGGAGTATGTTTGATTTTTTTCCTTCTATGCATTGCTCAAACTTGAACTCCAACAACTACCCTACGATCACCTTTCACAGAACCATAGTCCAGTCGCACTAGTAGTTACATAGTACATGCAATATTCTATCATGTATCGACTCAAAACATGCCCAACTGAACTGATAGATCCTCCAACCTTTTTTCATGCTCGAAAGGGACACTCTTGAGTTTTAAGATCGAAGCAGAGCAGCAACTACAGCAAACTAAAACAAAAGGAAAACTGAAACATATCCCAAATCTTGTCTCCACCATCGAAAATGACAAGCACCTTCTGCCACTTCCTCAACTGCAATCATCTCAAATGGGTTTTATTGAGAACTAAATTATTATTTGATAGTTGTCTGATTGTATATAATAGCTCAACTAAGTTGTTGTATAGATTTCTTTTAGAACAAAAGTGTGAGACGGGCTTTGCTTTAAATTAATAAAGCTATATAATTTTACTAAATAATTCCTCCATCTCAAAATAAGTGTTTCAACTTTACTACAACTTTGTACTAAACTTAGTACAAAGTTAAGACACTTATTTTGGGACGGAGGGAGTAAGTTTTGAAAGATTAACACATTTGATAATGTGTAAGTGGTTTAAAATCACTGCTGCCGAGTTTAGACCTACTGTGGTTAAGGTGTGCTCTAGGGTGGCGCCTTGGATGGGACGCCCTAGCCGCCGGGGGGCAAGGTCATTTTGATGAACTATTGTCTATCTAGCCTACCCACTTTCATTTCTACCGTCTCTATGAATCTGACAAACGTAGGAGTCTGTTCTATTGGAACACCATTGATAACTAGAAGAAGTATGGGATGGTGAAGTAGAAATTTATGTGTCACCAAAAAAGCCTTGGGGGGCTGGGCATCATTGATACGTCTCCGTCGTATCTACTTTTCCTACCACTTTTATTCTTGTTTTGGACTCTAATTTGCATGATTTGAATGAAACTAACCCGGACTGACGCTCTTTTCAGCAGAACTACCATGGTGTTGTTTTTATGCAGAAATAAAAGTTCTCCGAATGGAACGAAATTTTTTGGAGAATTTTTATACAATAAAAGAAAAATACTGGAGCCAAGAACCACCGGAGGGGGGTCCCTGGGGGAGCACAACCCACCAGGGCGCGCCCCCTCCTGGCGTGCCCAAGTGGGTTGTGCCCACCTGGTGGCCCCACTGACCCTATCTCCGACGCTATAAAATCCGATTTTCAGAGAAAAAAATCGGGGAGAAAGAATTATCACGTTTCACGAGACAGAGCCGCCGCCACCTCCTGTTCTTCATCGGAAGGCCAGATCTGGAGTCTGTTTGGGGCTCCGGAGAGGGGAATCTTCGATCTTCGTCATCACCAACCCTTCTCTATCGCCAATTCCATGATGCTCCCCACCGGGAGTGAGTAATTCCTTCGTAGGCTCGCTGGTCGATGAGGGAGTTGGATGAGATTCATCATGTAATCGAGTTAGTTTTGTTAGGGCTTGATCCCTAGTACCCATTATGTTCTGAGATTGATGTTGCTATGACTTTGCCATGCTTAATGCTTGTCACTTTGGGCCTGGGTGCCATGATTTCAAATCTGAACCGTTTATGTTATCACCATTATATCTATGTTCTAGATTCGATCTTGCAAGTTATAGTCACCTATTATGTGTTATGATCCGTAAACCCCGGAGTGACAATAGTCGGGATACTTTCCGGTGATGACCGTAGTTTGAGGAGTTCATGTATTCACTATGTGCTAATGCTTTGTTCCGGTTCTCTATTAAAAGGATGCCTTAATATCCCTTAGTTTCCTTATGGACCCCGCTGCCACGGGAGGGTAGGACAAAAGATGTCATGCAAGTTCTTTCCATAAGCACGTATGACTATTTACGAAATACATGCCTACATTATATTTATGAACTGGAGCTAGTGCCGTATCGCCCTAGGTTATGACTGTTATATGATGAATATCATCCAACGAATTCACCGATCCAATGCCTACGAATTTTCCATATATTGTTCTTGCTAAGTTACTACTGCTGCCATTACTGTTACACTTGCTACAAAATTATTTCTATCACTGTTACCATTACCGTTATCATATTACTTTGCTACTGATCATATTGCTGCAGATAATTAATCTCCAGGTGTGGTTGAATTGACAACTCAGCTGCTAATACTTGCAAATATTCTTTGGCTCCCCTTGTGTTGAATCTATAAATTTGGGTTGAATACTCTACCCTCGAAAACTGTTGCGATCCCCTATACTTGTGGGTTATCAAGACCTTTTTCTGGCGCCGTTGCCGGGGAGCATAGCTATATTTGTTGAGTCACTTGGGATTATTATCAATTTATCACTATGAAGAATCTGAAGGATACCAAGACTAAGATTTTTCCCTCTAGGACGAGGGGAGGTAAGGAACTGCCATCACACTCTGCACTTGATTCACCTTCTATTTTGAGTAGACTTGCAACACCACCACATGCTATTAATCCTGATATGTCGCAAGTTATTGATGATGTTACTTCTATGAATGTTACTCATGATGATGCTAGTACCTTGCTTGATGATGGTGTGCCACTAGGTGATTTTCTTGATGAACAAATTGCTAGAGCTAAAGATATTGAGAATGCTGAAACTGATGAAATGCCTGAAACTGAAAATCTTGAAACACCTATTAGACCTAGCTCTCTTAGATATGAATTGCCTAAGGTACACCTTACTAAATTGAATGATATAGCCACCCTTTTTGCTCATGAGGATAAAATTCGCTATTACTATATTCTCAAATTATTTCCGTTCTCATTAAAGGGTGATGCTAAGATATGGTACAACACTCTTGCTCCTGGTTGTGTGCGTAGCCCCCAGGATATGATTTATTACTTCTCTAAAAAATATTTTCCTGCTCATAAGAAACAAGCTGCTTTACAGGAAATATTTAACTTTGTGCAAATTGAATAAGAGAGTCTCCCACAAGCTTGGGGGAGGCTTCTCCAATTGCTTAATGCTTTGCCTGATCATCCTCTTAAGAAAAATGAAATACTTGATATCTTCTATAATGGACTAACTGATGCTTCTAGGGACTTCCTAGATAGTTGTGCTGGTTGTGTTTTCAGGGAACGAACTGTTGAACAAGCTGAGGAATTATTGAATAATATATTGAAAAATTATGATGATTGGACTCTTCCTGAACCACCGCATAAACCCACTCCAAAGAAGAGGGGTATCTTACATCTCAGTCCGGAAGATATGCAATAGGCAAAGAAATCTATGAAGGAAAAAGGTATTAAAGCAGAGGATGTTAAAAATTTACCTCCTATTGAAGAGATACATGGACTTGACACACCATCACCAAAGGTGGTAGAGGTAAATTCTTTAACGAAATTTGATGAAAGGGACAATCCTTATAATATGCATCCTAGTCAATGCCTTTATGAGTTTGATAATTACATTAGAAAGCAAGATCACTTCAATGAAAATGTTATGAAACAATTAAAATATAATTCTGATATGATTGCTCGCTTGAGTGACTTATTATTTAGAATCTCCAATGATGTTAGAGGTGTAGGAAAACATGCCTCTATGGTTCAAACTCAACTAGAACAAGTTGCTAAATTTCAAAGAGAATTGCTCGATGAAATGAATAATAATATAAATGACTTTGCTGTTAGAGTAGCAACTAGAGGAGGTAAAATGACTCAGGAACCACTTTATCCCGAGGGACATCCTAAAAGAATTAAACAAGACTCTCAAAGAATTAACACTGATGCACCTAGTCCTTCCAAAAAGAAGAAGAAAAAGAAAAATGGTAGGACTTCGCATGCCTCTAGTGAACCTGAGAAAGAAAAACCTCCTGATAACAATGATGTTTCTATTTCTGATGCTGAAACTCAATCTGGTAATGAACATTCACTTAGTGATAATGAAAAAGATAATGATGATGTTCATGAAGACACTCAACCAAACAATGATAAACAACCAGATAATGATGTTGAGATAGAACCAGCTGTTGATCTTGATAACCCACAATCTAAAAATAAAAGATATGATAAAAGAGACTTTGTTGCTAGAAAACATGGAGGAGAAAGAGAACCATGGGTTCAAAAACCCATGCCCTTTCCACATAAATCAATTAAGAAGAAAGATGATGAAGAATTTGAACGTTTTGCTGAAATGCTTAGGCCAGTCTTTTTGCGCACTCGCTTGACTGATATATTAAAGATGGCCCCTTATGCAAAATATATGAAAGACATCATCTCTAATAAAAGAAGAATACCGGAAGCTGAAATCTCCACCATGCTTGCTAATTATTCTTTTAAGGATGGAGTACCTAAAAAACTTGGAGATCCGGGAATACCAACTATGCCTTGCTCCATCAAAAGAAATTATGTCAAAACTGCTTTGTGTGATTTAGGAGCTGATGTTAGTGTTATGCCTTTCTCCTTATATAAAAGACTTGATTTGAATAAACTCACACCTACTGAAATATCTTTGCAAATGGCTGACAAATCAACTACCATACCTATCGGTATTTGTGAGGATGTGCTCGTTGTTGTTGCAAATGTTACTATCTTAACTGACTTTGTTATACTTGAGATGCCCGAGGACGACAACATGTCGATTATCCTTGGTAGACCCTTCTTGAATACTGCAGGGGCTGTTATTGATTGCAATAAAAGCAAGGTCACTTTTCATATCAATGGTAATGAGCATACGGTGCACTTTCCGAAGAAACAATTCCAAGTGGATGGTATTAATGTTATTGAAAAATCTTCGACACTCACTATTGGAAGTTTTCAACTACCTCTATCTACTGCCAAAAAGAAATATGAAATGCTTACTGTTGGGGACATGCATATCTCCGTAGAGGTAACTTAGTGTTTTACGAAAGTTCTTCGGTTTCATGCTAATCGAAAGTGGTTGTTAATAAGACTTGGTCAACCTTATTAATGGATCATTTTTTAGAGGTATGAAGTTGATGAATTTAGTAAGCACAACCTTCTACTCCCAACTTTTATTTTCTGTTTTTCTTAGTTAAATAAAATAAAATGCCATGTTTTGTCTGTTTTTTGAATTTCCCGTGCAATAAAAAATGACCCAAAAATAAAAGTTCTCAGAATGCCCTGAAAATTTAATACGATTTTTTTTCAGATTATTTAATGATTTTTGATGCAAATAACATCAGAGGGGGGGGGGAGGTGCACCAGGTGGGCACAATCCACATGGGCACGCGAACAGCCCCAGGCGCGCCCTGGTGGGTTGTGGTCCCCACATGGGCCCCCTCACTTATCTCTTTAGCCCATGTCATCACCTACCTCCAGAAAAAAATCACCATTGCTCTCTCTCTCTCTCTCTCTCTCTCTCTCTCTCGTGTTCTTGCTCTTAAACCCGCGGATTTCGATCTCTTTGCTCGAAGCTCCGTTTCCGAAACTGTTTTGGGGGATTGCTACCTGGTATGTGACTCCTCCATTGGTCCAATTAGTTTTTGCTTTAGTGGATTATATTTTGAATAATTATCTACTCTTGGTGCTGCTGTAGATGAACTTGCATGTTGAATTCTTAAGAGTTCTAAGTAGTTTGAATGCTCAATATAGCCTCTATGCATCCCTATGAGTAGTTGCTATCAATCTTGTGAAGTTCTATTGACAAAAAATTTGTGGACTAAATTTTTCAGAATTTTGTTCATAGGAATAAGATGAGTTTCTTTAGGAAGTTTGCTTACAAGAAGAGCTCCAAGGGAGTCATTGGGGAGTCATCGGATAACGATCTCCACACTCGGAGAAGGGCGGAGGGCGGATACAGGATCATGCCAGATGACATCATTGCCTACCGGAACAACCAGGAGGCGGCTGAGGAGGAGCCTCAATAGTGGGACACTCAGGTGCCCGCTCCACAACACTTCAATGTGGGACCTGGGGGTTACTACGAGTGGTGATTACCAAGCTAGGCCAAAAGCCTAAGCTTGGGGGAGTACGTATGCCCACCGACATTTCCTTCATGTTCACACATTTCATTCCAGTTGTCGGTGTTCACACTTTTTCATTGTATTATCCAGGCTTGATTTATTTTCTCGCTTTCTTCTTGTGTGTTTGAAAAACTTTGAGAAAATCACAAAAAATGTTGTTTGCTTCTTTTCGGTTTTTCTTTCTAGTTTAGTTAGTTGTAGTATTTAAAAGAAAACCCAAAAAGATTTCCTTGTTCTTCTTTTGCTTGTTGGGAGCTCTCCCGTGTAAATAGTTTTTCTCGTTTTTGTTTTTCTCTTTAATTTGCTTTGTTCAAGAAAAACTAAAAACTCCAAAAATATTTCAGTGTGTTTCTCTGAAATTATTTTCCTTTTATTGAGTCATACCGAGGAGAAGACCACGATGAAAATGTTGAGTGGCTATCATATGCATTATTGTTGATCTAACAAAGAGCTCAAATTGCCTTGTCTTCTCCTTTTTGAATAAAATGTTTGCAGATTCCAGCTTAGTCCATGGCACTCTTGCACTATTATTATTTTCATATCATTCGGTCGTGCAAGTGAAAGGCAATAATGACGATATTTGATGAACTGGCTGTGGCAGAGAGAAACGGGTATGGACTCAACTTGTTCTGTTTTTGTAAATATGTTTAACCTAGTATCCATGATTCAGCCTATTATGATCAAACATGTTTGCAATGACAATTAGAGATTATAGTTTCTCATGCCATGCTTAAGTAGCTAGGAGTGGATAATGATTTATCTTGGATGTCAACATGCATTAAAATGATTGTGATGTGGTATGATGATATGGTATCCTCCTCCGAATGTTCGAGTGGCTTGACTTGGCACATGTTCATGCATGTAGTTGAATCAAAAAAAACATAGCCTCTATGATATTTATGTTCATGGTGTTCATATCCTACTCATGCTAGTATCCAATGTTACTTATGCATAATGCATGTTAATGACCGTTTTCGCTCTCTAGCTGGCCGGTTCTCAACCTATTTGCTAGCCTTCGCCTGTACCAAGCGGGAAAACTGCTTGTGCATCAAAATCCTAAAACCCAAGTTATCCCAGATGAGTCCACCATATATCTACCTATATGCGGTATTACCCTGCCGTTCTAAGTAAATTTGCATGTCCCACCTCTAAAAACTTCAAATAAACATCCGTTTTTGTGTGCCTGGATTGTTCATAGAGTGACAGGAGGTAGTCAATATCTTCCATGCTAAGCGGGTTATTCTCATGATGAGTGTTTATTCACTCGTCCTTGCACAAGAGGGACGGTAATAGGGATTCCCAGTCCTGAAATCAAATTGCAAATAATTAAACAAAACTCCCCCAGGACTGATGTTGGTATGGACGGTACCCGTGGATGCGGCTAGCCGTGGAGTGTGTTTGTTGGTGGAGGGGGAGTAAACCTTTACTTTTATCGCTTGGGAACCGCCACTAATGTGTTTAGCATGGAAGATATTGATAACTAATGGTCGCGAAGTAAACAGGCAGGGTGCATTTCTCAAAATTTCATTTATCTCTGTTTTAAAAATCTGAGCTCTGTCACCGCTGCAAATCACTACTTCCCTCTGCGAAGGGACTATCTATTTAATTTTATGTTGTGTCATCACCTTCTCAAATAAGCGCCAGATCTGAGAGCACTATTGTCATCCTCATGCATTGTGTATAGCTAATGTTGGATGCATCATGGCTGGATCTTTTCTACCATGAATTACAATGTTTAGTCGCTACTTGAACTTTGGAGGTGCTCTGCATTTATGTTTTGCGGCCTCAGAAAGGGCTAGCGAGATACCAAAGTTGTCATATTATATCATGATTGTTTTGACAAAGTGTTGTCATTTGAGATATCTTATTATTGCTCGCTAGTTGCTTATGCCATTGATATGCGTTAATATAATTTTTAAGAGTTATTGTCGACATGGTTAGTGATGACCCACAAGTATAGGGGATCAATCGTAGTCCTTTCGATAAGTAAGAGTGTCGAACCCAACGAGGAGCAGAAGGAAATGACAAGTGGTTCTCATCAAGGTATTTTCTGCAAGCACTGAAATAGTCGGTAACAAATAGTTTGATAGCAAGGTAATTTGTAACGAGCAAGTAACGGTAACGGTAAATAATGTGCAGCAAGGTAGGCCAATCCTTTGGTGGCAAAGGACAGGCCAAAACAGTCTCTTATGATAAGCAAAGCGTTCTTGAGGGGACACGGGAATTTCATCATATCACTTTCATCATGTTGGTTTGATTCGTGTTCGCTACTTTGATAATTTGATATGTGGGTGGACCGGTGCTTAGGTGCTATTCTTACTTGAACAAACCTCCTATTTATGATTAACCCCCTCGCAAGCATCCGCAACTACGAGAAAAGTATTAAGATAAAATATAACCATAGCATTAAACTTTTGGATCCAAATCAGTCCCTTACGAAGTAGCGCATAAACTAGGGTTTAAGCTTCTGTCACTCTAGCAACCCATCATCTAATAACTACTCCACAATGCATTCCCTTAGGCCCAAATATGGTGAAGTGCCATGTAGTCGACGTTCACATGACACCACTAAGGGAATCACAACATACATATCATCAAAATATCGAACACATATCAGGTTCACATGATTACTTGCAACATGACTTATCCCGTCACCGCAAGAACAAAAGTAACTACTCACAAATAATAATCATGCTCAAGATCAGAGGGGTATTAAATAGCATAATGGATCTGAACATATAATCTTCCACCAATCAACTGCAAGATGTAATCAACACTACTAGTCACCCACAAGTACCAATCTAAGGTTCCGGTACAAAGATTGAACATAAGAGATGAACTAGGGTTTGAGAGGAGATGGTGATGTTGAAGATGTTGATGGAGATGGCCCTCCCAAAGATGGGAGAGTTGTTGGTGATGGCGATGATGATGATGATAATTTCCCTCTCCGGGAGGGAAGTTCCCCCGGCGGAATCGCTCCGCCGAAGGGCAAACGTGCTCCTGCCCTAGTTCCGCCTCGAGACAGCGGCGCTTCGTCCCGAAAGTCCTCTCCTTATTTTTTCTAGGACAAAATGACTTATATACCAAAAGAGGGGCACCGGAGGTGGGCCGAGGACGGCACTACCCACCATGGCGCGCCTGGGCTCCCTGGCGCGCCCAGGTGGGTTGTGCCCACCTGGTGGGCCCCCTCTGGTAGTTATTTGCTCCAATATTCTTCATATATTCCAAAACAATTCTCCGTAAATTTCAGCTCATTTGGAGATGTGCAGAATAGGTAACTCTGACGTAGCTTTTTCAGGTCCAGAATTCCAGGTGCCGGTATTCTCCCTCTTTGTGTAAACCTTGCATAATATGAGAGAGAAATCATTAGAAATACTCCAAAAGGCATTATTATGTATAAAAACATTATAAATAACAGTAGGAAAACATGATGCAAAATGGACGTATCAACTCCCCCAAGCTTAGACCTCGCTTGTCCTCAAGCGAAAACCGAAATCGAAAAACATGCCCACATGCTTAGAGAGAGAGAGGTGTCGATAAAAATAAAATATCGGACATAGAAGCTTCATGCATATTATTATAACAACAAAGAACTTTAACATAAAACTTTATCAAATAACTTTTATCATATAACTTCTCATGAACAAGTAACAATTCATCACAATATTGAAGTATAAAGGATAAACCTTATTGAGAACCAACAAACTATGTTCTCAGTCAACTTTACAACTACAATTCATCATATTTTCAGGAAGGGTCACGTATCGGAGCCTTTAGGCAAGTCCACATACTCAACCATCATTTAATATTCTATGATTGCTAACACTCACAGCGTATACATGAACAAAAAGTTTCAACCGGACACATAGAAAGATAGGGGCTTGTAGTTTCGTCTCCCAACGTATTCACCTCAAGGGTGATGTCAACAATAATAACTCATGCCTACTCATATCCAACTGGATATATGTACCTAGATCTTTCCTCACCACATGATGCTTGCAACAAGAGAAAATAAAAAGGAATAGGGAAGAAAACTTTGACTCTTCATAAAAGTAAATGCATAAAAGTAAAAGATAGGCCCTTCGCAGAGGGAAGCAGAGGTTGTCATGCGCTTATTTGTTTGTATGCCGAATCCCTTAATGCAAAAGAACGTCACGTTATATTGCCCCTTATGATAGCAACCTTTATTATGCAGTCCGTCGCTTTTATTACTTTGCCATCACAAGTTCATACAACGCTCAATTTTCTCTTACACTAAATGATCCAACACATTTAGAAGCAATTTTTATTGCCTTATTGCACCGATGATAACTTACTTGAAGGATCTTACTCAATCCATAGGTAGGTATGGTGGACTCTCAAAATAAGATTTGGGTTAAGGGTTTTTGGATGCACAAGTAGTATCTCTAATTAGTGCGGAATTTTTGGCTAGAAAAGATATTGAGCAAGCACCACATGTTAAAGGATCTATGACAATATAACTTCTATGTGAATATGAACAAACATAAATCATTACGTTCTCTTCCTTGTCCAACGTCAACTGTTTTGACACAAAATATTTAATGGGGGCTCACAATCATAAAATATGTCCAAGATAGTGTATTTGCATGTGAATCTTCTCTTCCCTTATTAATTCTTTCATGAATTGCATCATTGGCCAATGCTATGTTTGTCAATCTCCAATAAATTTTACCACTTATACTTTTCCTTATGTGATGTCATTACTTACCATAAGATTAGCATATGATCTTTTCCATTTATTATCCTTTCTTTTTATTGAGACATAAAAGTAAAGAAACAAAACTCAAACTACTCTTTAATATATATCTCGCACACGATTACATCGATAGATAGATCACTAAGCAGACACTCGAAAAGAAAGGATCGAACTAAAACTTTTATTCAACTAAATCATAGGAAACTAAAAATCGAACTAAAATAGATAATGGCAAAGATAGTGGTGGTGATACGATACCGAGACACCTGCCCCAAGCTTGGCACAAGCCAAGGGGAGTGTCCATACCATGAACTCAAGTCTCCTTTGGTGATGAAGAAGGTGGTGGTGGTGAAGGGGTAGTATCCTTCTTATCTAGCTTGCGTCGAAGGGTAAAATTATCTATCCTCAACTCCTCGTTCTCCATCTCAAGCTTTATTATCCTCTTGCATAATGCCTCCTTGCTTTCCTGCTTGAAACGAGGGGGAACTGGTTCATCTTCATCTTCCTCATCGGTGAACCATATATAGGGATAGGTGTCCTTGAAGATATTTTTATCCAAAGGCTGATAAGAAACTGGGCAATCCTCTCCCGAATCTTGAGATGACATATTTTTAGATCTTCTAGAAAATAGCAAGAAAGAAGAACAGAAGATTTCTCTGCGATACGGTGGTCAATACGTTCGGGGGGTATATAAATATTTTTTTATCTTAGGAAACAAGCAAACGAGAGGAAAATGGAGTCGGGAAGGTTCCCGAGGTGGGCACAACCCACCTGGGCGCGCCAGAGGGCCCTGGCGCGCCCTGGTGTCTTGTGCCCTCCTCAGGTGCCTTCCTGGTTGTTTCTTATTTTCCTAATTTTTAATATATTCCAAAACTGACAGAAAATATTTTTGCGGATTTTTCGGAGTCCGTTTACTTACCGTATCACGTACCTCCTCCTTTTTAATTATTCTGGAGTGTTCCGGAAGGTCTCCTTTATGTGTTCCTCAGGTGTCATAGTTTGAATAATATTGCTTTCAACATTAATAGGCGTACCTGAGATATAGTGTTTAATTCTTTGCCCATTAACCACCTTCGGGTTAGTACCTTCGGCATTATTCATTTTGATAGCTCCAGAGCGGTAAACCTCTTCGATGATATATGGTCCTTCCCATTTAGAGAGAAGTTTTCCTGCAGAGAATCTGAAACGAGAGTTGTACAATAGAACATAATCTCCAACTTTGAATTCTCGCTTTTGTATTCTCTTGTCATGCCATCTTTTAAATTTTTCTTTAAATAACTTGGCATTTTCATAAGCTTGGGTTCTCCATTCATCTAATGAGCTAATATCAAATAACCTCTTTTCACCGGCAAGTTTGAAATCATAGTTGAGTTCTTTAATTGCCCAATATGCTTTGTGTTCTAACTCAAGAGGCAAATGACAAGCTTTTCCATAAACCATTTTATAGGGAGACATACCCATAGGATTTTTATATGTTGTTCGGTAGGCCCAAAGTGCATCATCCAATTTCTTAGACCAATTCTTTTGGGACCTATTAATATTTTTCTGTAATATTAGTTTTATTTCTCTATTGCTAAGTTCAAATTGACCACTAGATTGAGGATGATATGGTGATGCAATTCTATGATTAACATCGTATTTAGCAAGCATTTTACGGAAAGCACCATGAATAAAGTGTGAACCACCATCAGTCATTAAATATCTAGGGACTTCAAACCTTGGGAAAATAACTTGTTTAAGCATTTTAATGGAAGTGTTATGTCAGCACTACTAGTTGGAATAGCTTCTACCCACTTAGTAACGTAATCAACTGTGACGCCCCCGGCTTAATCGTGCACTAATCATACATGCAAATGCACACGATCAAGCCTAAGGACTCACTTGAAGATATCACAACACAACTCTAAAACATAAATAAAGTCATACAAGCTTTATATTACAAGCCAGGGGCCTCGAGGGCTCGAATACATAAGCTCACATACAAGCGTCAGCGGAAGCATCAGATATCTGAGTACAGATATAAAAGACAAAACAGATAAGCCTTTAAGAAGGCAGGGCAAAAGAAAACACTACGATCGAAAAGGCGCAGGCCTCCTGCCTGGGACCCTCCGATCCTACTCCTGGTCGTCGGCAAGCTCGTAGTAGTAACCACCCTCGGGGTGGTACTAGTAGTTGTCGGCGGGGGCAGCTGACTCCGGGGCTTCGTCGTCTGGTTGCATCAAACGGATATGGGGAAAAAGAGGAAGCAAAGCAACCGTGAGTACTCATCCGAAGTACTCAGCAAGCAAGGATCTACACTACATATGCAACATTATCAAAGAAAGGCTGTATATGTGGACTGGGCTGCAGAAATGCCAGAATAGAAAGAATGCCTAGTCCTATCGAAGAGTAGCATCTTCAGCGGTCTTGCAGCATTAGAAGAGTGTAGATTAGTACAGTATAAAGTAGTAGCAGAATTAAGTATCAACCTCGGCCATAGATCCTTTCTCGACTCCCTGCGAGAAAGCAATCCCAGAGCCCTAGTATCCAGTTCTAGTTGTATCGATCGGGATACAACTCCGAGCGTCCGTTACCGAGGGTCCGGCTATGCATAGATTAGTTCTTCCCTGCAGGGGTCCACTAACTTACCCACCACGCTCGATTAACTCCGACCGGACACACTTTTCTGGGTCATGCCCGACCTTGGCCAAACGATACGCCGCAACCCGACCTAGGCTTAACAGAGAGGTCAGCACGCCGGACTAAACCTATGTCCCCAGGGGTCTTGGGCCATTGCCCCGGGAACTCCTGCACGTTACGTTCACGGCCGAGAGCAGACCTGGCAACCCACACTATCAAGGCAGTTGCTTTACGTGGTCCAACTTGGCGAGCGCCGCTCAATCGCTGACGTCCATTAAGCTTCGGCTAATGCATACAACACAGAGTGCCCATAACTGTTCCCACGTGATGGTTAGTGCTATCGGGCCAGAGGCCCACTCGGATCAAATATCCAAATCATTAGTGAATTAGGAGCGCGCGATAATAAGCAGAGACTCATGATCGATGTGACCCCGTCGCCCCGTCTCGAGGACTTGCGGCAAGGGCTAAGAATGCCCGACCACGCCTCGTATTTATCTCTATGGTACCCTCCAGGTCAACCCGTCTCCATATCACTCGCGGGTACCCCTCAGGGTCGACCCGCCTTTCCAATTAACAGTTGTAAAGTCCAAGTATCCGTGTGTCCATAACATCAGGGAATCCGAGGTATCACCCTAGTTGGATTCCTACTCGATGTATCCATCAAGGTGAACTTAGGAGGAATCACCCTCGAGGTTCACACTTGAGGTGTTGCACGACAGCGTCTTTATCGGGAGTGGTGAAGGAGGAATCACCCTCAATGACCACGACCGAATAGCTACTCTACAGAGTTAACATCAGAAGTGCTAAACGAGGTATCACCCTCGGCACTCGATAGTAATGCTGCAGTATCGTACAACTAGGGGGGGTGATGTGTGGTGCTGGAGCCTGGTTGTCGAGTCTTTCGATGATCCAGCGGGGCAACTGGGACAAGTGGGGTCACTGGGGTTCACTCACCAGCCTATTCTAAGCAGTTTAGGATAAGCAGGTAATTATCAAAAGCAGGTTACAAAATCAGGTCATGCATCAAAATAGGTAAAGCAGTAACAGCAGCAATTCTAATGCAAGCACAAGAGAGAAGAGAATAGGCGATATAGGCATGTTCAAAAAAAGGGGGGTGCATGCCTGGTTGCTCTGCGGCAAAGGCAAGGTCGTCAACGGTGTCGTCGGGCTCCTGAGCTGCATCGATCTCGGGAACTGCGTCAGTATCGGGGTCTACCGAGAGAGAAGAGGGAGAGGAAACAGATAAATACACAGCAAACATAGGCAACACAGAGCATGCTATGCTAACGTGCAGTGCAGGGTTGCCTAAAGACATGTCTAAATCATTTTAGTTATTTTAGGATTGAAGTTGGATTTATTAACCGGTATATATGCACTATTCATCTTCCGGAAATGGGTAAAAATTTGCGGGTTCACCTCCGTAGAGGGTCCCGACACGGTAACGGATGTCACGGTTGGATTCGTCTTGTCGTTCTAAGCAACTTTCGTGTATAAAGTTTTTCGATCTGAGCTACGGTTTAAATTCTACGAATTTTCAAAGATTAAATCATTTTCTGGAATTATTTTAAATTAATAGAACAGGTTTATTGCGTCAGCATGATGTCATAATGACGTCAGCAGTCAACAGCCGCACTAACCAGGTCAAACCTGACCAGTGGGTCCCACTTGTCATAGACAGTGGCTAAACAGAGTTTAATTAAACTAAATAGAGGTTAATTAGTAGGAGGTCCCCACATGTCAATGACTGATTAAGTTGCTAATTAAGTTTATTTATAAAATCATTTTAATTAACTTAATTACGCGGTGGGGCCCGTTTGTCAGTGGCTTGGACTGCCCAGTCAGCAGTTGACTGGGGTCAACGGGTCAGCTGGGCCCCCTGGGACCCACTGGCAGCGACCCAGGGGTGGCCCCAGGCCAGCCACGTCGGCGGTGGCCGGCGGCTTAACGCCAGCGATGCCAAAACGCGGTAGAGGGCATTGGCCCTTGTCGGATTTTGCCTACAGGCATCCATTTTGCGCGCGCGAAGGCGCGTTCAAACGAGCGGACGATGCCATGTCGATCCGTGGCGGCGACCGGAGCTGGGGTGGCCGGAAACGGCGCCGGCGGCGAGGTCCGTGGCGGGGTGGGTTCGGGCATCGGTGAAGTCAGCGTTACGGCGTGCTACGGCTTGAACTAAGGGGCCAGGCGAGTGCTACGCGACGCGGTGAAGCTAACGGGCGCGAGCCCATGACCATTTGGTCACCAGAGCCTCGCCGGCGATGAGTTCTGTGACGTCGGGCTCGGGCACAAGTGGAACGGCGTCTACGGCACAGAAACAAGGGAAAGAAGGAGGGGAAACGGCGAGGAGCTCACCGTGGAGGCGCACAAGGGCCTGGTGACGGCTTAGTAGCGGCAGAGAGAGAGCGGGAGGAGGGAGAAAGAGGCCGGCTGGGCTGGGCCAGGTGCACTGTGCACTTAGGCCCAGTCGCACAGTGCCGCTTCAGGCCTTTTTCATTTCTTTTTCTGTTTCTTTGTTAAACCTTCTGTTTTCTATTTCTTTTGCTTTCAATTGACTTTTGTAAAATGTGGCACTTGCCTCAATAATTGACATGCAATATTCCTTACTGCCACAAAAAGTTTGGTGAGTTTTTGAATTCATTTGGAATTTCCAAAAATGAATAAGGCATTTAAAATGCTCCTTTTGGTCCTGTTTTAAATGCTTTGGCCCATTCGAGTTGATGGTGATGTTGTTTTCCTTAACAACAATTTGTTTTGGAATATTTGCTAGAAGGTGAACATTTTTCCAGCAACTTTTGGGCAACTTCATTTTGTACTTGAATTTGAATTGATTTCAGAGAGAAATTTGAATTGAAGTGTTTAAACATTATGATCAAGCATTGCAAATGATGTTGACTTGGCATGATTAACAGATGATCACAGTGCTTATTACACAGGGGTGTTACAATTCTCCTCCTCTAAAAGAAATTCTCGTCCCGAGAATTCAGGAGGTAGAAGGAAAGAGGTTGGGGTATTCTTCCCTGAAGATTATCCTCGCGTTCCCAAGTGGCTTCATCTTCTGTATGATTCGACCACTGTACTTTCAGGAACTTGGTCGTCTTCTGATGGGTTCGACATTCAGATTCATCGAGGATGCGGATCGGATGCTCCTTATAAGAAAGGTCATCATGAAATTCGAGCATCTCGTGATCCACTGCTCGGTGCGGAGACTCCTTGAAGGAACGACGAAGTTGCGACACATGGAAGATGTCGTGGATATGAGAGAATTGCGGTGGCAACTCCAATTTATAAGCCACCTGACCACATCTTGCAACAATGCGGAAAGGACCAATGTAGCGTGGAGCTAACTTGCCCTTGATTCCGAAGCGGTGAGTGCCCTTCATAGGAGTGACACGAAGATAAGCTTGATCACCAGGTTGATAAGTGAAACCCCATCGTTTGCGATCATAGTTGCTCTTTTGACGGTCCTGAGCCGCTTTCAGATTTTCTTGAATGATACAGACTTGCTCTTCAGCGTGTTGAATAATATCCGGACCCACAAGCGGTCGTTCCCCAGTTTCTGACCAATTCAGAGGGGTTCGACACTTGCGTCCATAGAGTACTTCGAAGGGGGCCATTTTCAAGCTGGCTTGATAGCTGTTGTTATAAGAGAACTCGGCATATGGGAGAGATTCTTCCCATTGCTTGCTGAAGGATATAACACAAGCTCGAAGCATGTCTTCAAGCACTTGATTGACTCGCTCGACTTGGCCTTGGGATTGGGGGTGATAAGCTGAACTCTAGGTAATATGAGTTCCCATAGCTTCTTGGAAACTTTCCCAGAACTTTGAGGTGAAAATACCACCACGGTCCGAACTGATCTCCTTCGGAATACCGTGGAGCGATACAATTCTGGAGATATATAACTCTGCTAACTGACTATCAGTGATAGTCTCTTTGACAGGCAGAAAGTGTGCAACCTTAGAGAGTTGGTCGACGACGACAAGAATAGCATCATGACCCTTTTGTGACTTAGGAAGGCCAGTAATGAAGTCCATTTGAACCTTATCCCATTTCCATAAAGGAATAGGAAGCGGTTGCAGAATTCCAGCAGGCTTCTGATGTTCTGCTTTAACGCGACGGCAAACGTCACATTCAGCAACATAGCGAGCAATATCCTGCTTCATTTTAGCCCACCAGTACCTTTGACGGAGATCTCGATACATCTTGGTGCTACCCGGATGGATAGACAGTGGTGTATCATGTGCCTCCTTCATGACCTTGTCAGTCGTAAGTTCGAAGCGAGGTACCACAATGCGGTCTCTGAAATACAAGGTTCCATCTTCAGACAGCGAGAAATCCCTGTACTTTTCCAGGTGAAGATATTTCTTCATCAGATCAACTTCAACATCTTTAGCTTGTGCACTCTTAACAACTTTCTCAAGATCTGGCTGTATCACAAGGTTATTAAGAGAACCCTGTGGAATGATATGCAGGTTCAGCTTGCGCAATTCTTCATAAAGATGAGGTTGAGCTTGCTTAACCATGAGGTTGTTACAATAGGACTTGCGGCTTAAGGCATCAACCATGACATTAGCCTTGCCAGGGGTATATGAAATACCATAGTCATAGTCCGTAATTGTTTCCAACCATCGCTGTTGACAGAGATTGAGATCCGGCTGAGTAAACAAGTACTTCAGACTTTGGTGATCAGTATATATCTCACATCGGTTACCAAGAAGGTAGTGTCGCCACTGCTTCAATGCATAAATCACAGCAACAAGTTCAAGATCATGCACTGGATAATTTTCTTCATGTGGACGCAATTGACGTGAAGCATAAGCAATTACTCTTCGTTCTTGCATTAGGACACAGCCTAGTCCTTGACGAGAGGCGTCGCAATATATCACAAAGTCCTTGCGAGAATCCGGAGGAGCAAGCACTGGAGCAGAGGTTAGCTTATCCTTGAGAGTCTGAAAACTCTCCTGACATTTGTCTGTCCACTCAAACTTAACGCCTTTGTGAAGCAGGTTAGTCAGAGGCTTAGCAATCTTGGAAAAGTTCTCGACAAATCGACGGCAATAGCTTGCAAGGCCGAGAAAACATCTCACTTGCTTGACATTCTTCGGAGGAGTCCAGTCAAGAATAGCCTGAACTCGTTCTGGGTTAACAGCAATTCCATCCTTGGAAATCACATGTCCAGGGTAGGTTACTTCAGAAAGCCAGAACTCGCATTTGGAATACTTGGCATAGAGCTGGTGTTCTCGGAGCCTTTCCAGTACAAGTCGAAGGTGTTCAGCATGTTCTTCCTTATTCTTCGAATATACCAGAATATCATCTAGATATACCACGATGAACTTGTCGAGGTAATCCATGAAGATGTAATTCATCAGATGGGAGAATGTGGCTGGAGCATTTGTTAAGCCAAATGACATGACATTGTACTCATAAGAGCCATAGCGAGTAACAAATGCAGTCTTGGGAATATCCTCTTCGCGGACACGGATCTGGTGATAACCCAACCTCAAGTCGAGTTTAGAAAACACCGATGATCCAGCAAGATGATCATACAAATCATTGATCCGAGGAAGTGGATATTTATTCTGAATGGTTGCCTGGTTGATAGGACGGTAATCTTGGACCAACCTATTCGTACCATCTTTCTTTTTGACAAAGAGAGAAGGTGCTCCCCAGGCAGAGGAACTAGGATGGATAAAGCCTTTGCGGAGGGATTTGTCGATTTCCTCCTTAAGCTCGAGAAGGTGGTGCGGAGGCATCTTATAAGGACGCTTCACAATAGGAGTTGTGCCTGGTTTCAAGTCGACGACAAACTCGACAGCTCTAACATGGGGTATTCCTAGAAGTTCTTCCGGAAAGACGTCTTGAAAGTCACAGACGACTGGGATGTTCTCGATTCCCCCAAGCAGAGAAGCATTCAACTCATTTAGCGCATAGATTTGAGCCTCAACATTTTGAGTTATCTGGGCATGGTAATTCACTAGCTCATCTGATGGGTGTAGGAGATGTACAACTTTAGTGGCACAATTGATTGAGGAGTAGTGAGCCTTCAGCCAATCCATTCCCAGAATGAGGTCAATACCGCAAGACTTTAGCATAATGGGGGAAGCAAGAAATTTCAACCCCTCAATCTCAATGGTGACTTCGGGGCTGAATAAAGATGTTTGACATTGACCCGCGGGAGTGTTTACCATTAAAGATTGGTGTAGCGTTTCGCATTTAACGTCATGCACAAGTGCAAAATGTTCTTACATGAATGAATGAGGTGCTCCTGAATCAAATAAAATAGAAGCTGGTATTGAATTAACAGGAAGTGTACCCATCATAGTAGCTGGCTGGTCCGGGTCTTCACTCATGTTGACATGATAAGCCTGATCATGACCATAAGTAGGCCTGGCATTGTTGTTGCGGGGCTGATTGTTGCCACGGGCATTAGCAGGCAGAGCCAGTTGGTCCCTATCAGTGGTTTGCCACATTTGTAACACAGCCCATCATTGGGATTGGGAGCAGAAGCTCGGGGTGGTGCAGCTCGAAGAGGCTACCTCAGTGGTGGAGGAGGCAGACGTGGTGCAGCATGGTATGGCCTTGGTGTAGGTGCAGTTGGACGATACATGCTGTGGGGAATCCAGATACGGCGCTTCTGCGCTGAGCTCGATGATGAGCCCGCTTCACGGGTGTGTTTGAGCGCGTCCTTGTGCTTGATCTGAGCGGTCTCAACCAGAATAGCCTTGTTCACAAGGGTAGCAAAGTCGGTGAAGTCTTGAGCAGCAAGTGCAAGCTCGATGTCTGGGTGGAGTCCATTACGGAACTTCTCTTGTCTACGGGCATCCGTGTTGATGTCTTCTTCAGCATAGCGGGACAGATCAAGGAATTCCCACTGATAGGCTTCGACAGTATTGTTGCCCTGAGTGAGGTTGCAGAACTGGGTTTTCATCCGGTCCATGATTCCCTGAGGAATATATCAGGCACGAAAAGTAGCCTGGAACTCAGGCCAAGTAACGACTGTTTCAGCAGGCAGTGTACGCTTGTGTGTGTCCCACCATTGAGCAGCGGGACCCTTTAAGAAAAAGGACGAGAAGGTGACATAGTTGGCAGGGGAGACATTTGCAGACTCCATCTCGTGAGTGATGTCGCGAATCCAGTCATCAGCATCCAGTGGCTTATCAGAATTGCGGAACTGAGTGGGGTTAAGACGCACAAATTCCGACAGAGTTATAGAAGCAGGATTCTGGTCCTGGTTGTTCAGATGCGGAAATTGAGCCATAATCCCAGTCATGAACTGACGGTTGAGCTCGAATTGTTACATCATAGCTGCCATATAATCTGGTGGTGGTGGTGGTTGTTCAGGGGCACGAACACGACCATGACCACCTGGTCTAACCATCCTGCTAAGTTTCAATAGGGGTAGTTAGTAAAAGCAATTGCGAGTGTTTAGCGACAAGCATGATGTAACACGACAATAATTAAGTAGTGTAATAGATACTTAACAGTAGTCAATTAAGACGTACAGATCCATACACAGAGTCGGTTACATGCTGACAACATAACGGCGCAAATTAAAAAGCTAGACATGCTAGGCGGCGCGCAGGCACGCGGTAAGGAAGTACACAATGAGACATAGCAAAGGCTACATCAACGTTGGAGAAAAGTGCTGGAGTGAGGAATCTGCAAGTGATAACACATGGTGTCCTCGATAAAAGGACCCTGTAAGCAGAACCTGGCCCACAATCTTGAAGAAAGGGGGTAATTTCAGAACTCCGGGTGGATGTGAGCACGAGATCCTAAAGTTAGCAAAATCATTTAACCCGAATAGAAGAGAGATCAGAGTCCCAGAGTATAGACGAGGAATAAAAGATCCTAATACCAACCAATGGCGACGTGGGCCCGTAAGCCACACAGCCAAGTTAGTAAAACAGTTTTGGACGACTAGACTCAACTTCGGCCAAGGAGTTGGAAAGGGGGATCCTATAGGCAGTCGGCTCTGATACCAACCTGTGATGCCCCCTACTTAATCATGCACTAATCATACACGCAAATGCACACGATCAAGCCTAAGAACTCACTTGAAGATATCACAACACAACTCTAAAACATAAATAAAATCATACAAGCTTTATATTACAAGCCAGGGGCCTCGAGGGCTCGAATACATAAGCTCAAATACAAGCGTCAGCGGAAGCATCAGATATCTGAGTACAGATATAAAAGACAAAACAGATAAGCCTTTAAGAAGGCGGGGCAAAAGAAAACACTACGATCGAAAAGGCACAGGCCTCCTGCCTGGGACCCTCCGATCCTACTCCTGGTCGTCGGCAATCTCGTAGTGGTAACCACCCTAGTTGTGGTAGTAGTAGTCGTCGGTGGGGGCAGCTGACTCCGGGGCTCCGTCGTCTGGTTGCATTAAACGGATATGGGGAAAAAGAGGAAGCAAAGCAACTGTGAGTACTCATCTGAAGTACTCAGCAAGCAAGGATCTACACTACATATGCAACATTATCAAAGAAAGGCTTTATATGTGGACTGGGCTGCAGAAATGCCAGAATAGAAAGAAGGCCTAGTGCTATCGAAGACTAGCATCTTTAGCGGTCTTGCAGCATTAGAAGAGTGTAGATTAGTACAGTATAAAGTAGTAGCAGAATTAAGTATCAACCTTGGCCAGAGATCCTTTCTCGACTCCCTGCGAGAAAGCAATCCCAGAGCCCTAGTATCTAGTTCTAGTTGTATCGATCGGGATACAACTCCGAGAGTCTGTTACCGAGGATCCGGCTATGCATAGATTAGTTCTTCCCTGCAGGGGTGCACCAACTTACCCACGACGCTCGATTAACTCTGGCCGGACACACTTTTCTGGGTCATGCCCGGCCTCGGCCAAACGATACGCCGCAACCCGACCTAGGCTTAACAGAGAGGCCAGCATGCCGGACTAAACCTATGCCCCCAGGGGTCTTGGGCCATCGCCCCGGGAACTCCTGCACGTTACATTCATGGCCGAGAGCAGACCTGGCAACCCACACTATCAAGGCGGTTGCTTTACGCGGTCCAACTCGGTGTGCGCCGCTCAATCGCTGACGTCCATTAAGCTTCAGCTGATGCATATGACGCAGAGTGCCCATAACTGTTCCCATGTGATGGTTAGTGCTATCGGGCCAGAGGCCCACTCGGATCAAATATCCAAATCGTTAGTGAATTAGGAGCGCGCGATAATGAGCAGAGACTCACGATCGATGTGACCCCGTCGCCCCATCTCGAAGACTTGCGGCAAGGGCTAAGAATGCCCGGCCACGCCTCGTATTTATCTCTTGGGTACCCTCAAGGTCAACCCGTCTCCATATCACTCGTGGGTACCCCTCAGGGTCGACCCGCCTTTCCAATTAACAGTTGTAAAGTCCAAGTATCCGTGTGTCCATAACATCAGGGAATCCTAGGTATCACCCTCGTTGGATTCCTACTCGATGTATTCGTCAAGGTGAACTTAGGAGGAATCAACCTCGAGGTTCACACTTGAGGTGTTGCACGACAGCGTCGTTATCGGGAGTGGTGAAGGAGGAATCACCCTCAATGACCACGACCGAATAGCTACTCTATAGAGTTAACATCAGAAGTACTAAATGAGGTATCACCCTCGGCACTCGATAGTAACGCTGCAGTGTCGTACAACTAGGGGGGTGATGTGCGGTGCTGGAGCCTGGTTGTCGAGTCTTCCGATGATCCAGCGGGGCAACTGGGACAAGTGGGGTCACTGGGGTTCACTCACCAACCTATTCTAAGCAGTTTAGGATAAGCAGGTAATTATCAAAAGCAGGTTACAAAATCAAGTCATGCATCAGAATAGGTAAAGCAGTAACAGCAGCAATTCTAATGCAAGCACAAGAGAGAAGAGAATAGGCGATACAAGCATGTTCAAAAAAAAGGGGATGCTTGCCTGGTTGCTCTGCGGCAAAGGCAAGGTCGTCAACGGTGTCGTCGGGCTCCTGAGCTGCATCGATCTCGGGAACTGCGTCGGTACCGAGGTCTACCGAGAGAAAAGGGGGGAGGAAACAGATAAATACACAGCAAACATATGCAACACAGAGCATGCTATGCTAACGTGCAGTGCAGGGTTGCCTAAAGACATGTCTAAATCATTTTAGTTATTTTAGGATTGAAATTGGATTTATTAACCGGTATATATGCACTATTCATCTTCCGGAAATGGGCAAAAAGTTGCGGGTTCACCTCCATAGAGGGTCCCGACACGGAAACGGATGGCACGGTTGGATTCGTCTCGTCGTTCTGAGCAACTTTCGTGTATAAAGTTTTTCGATCTGAGCTACGGTTTAAATTCTACGAATTTTCAAAGATTAAATCATTTTCTGGAAAAAATTTAAATTAACAGAAAAGGTTTATTGCATCAGCATGATGTCATAATGACGTCGGCAATCAATAGCCGCAGTAACCAGGTCAAACCTGACCAGTGGGTCCCACTTGTCATAGACAGTGGCTAAACAACGTTTAATTAAACTAAACAGAGGTAAATTAGTAGCAGGGCCCCACATGTCAGTGACTGATTAAGTTTATTTATAAAATCATTTTAATTAACTTAATTACGTGGTGGGGCCCGCTTGTCAATGGCTGGGACTGCCCAGTCAGCAGTTGACTGGGGTCAACGGGTCAGCTGGGGCCCCTGGGACCCACTGCCAGCGACCCAGGGGTGGCCCCAGGCCAGCCACGTCGGCGGTGGCCGGCGGCTTAATGCCGGCGACACCAAAACGTGGCGGAGGGCCTCGGCCCTCGTCGGATTTCGCCTATGGGCAGCCATTTCATGTGCGCGAAGGCGCGTTCGAACGAGCGGACATTGCCGCGTCGATCCGTGGCGGCGATCGGAGCTGGGGTGGCCGGAAACGGCGAGGTCCACGGCGGGGTGGTTTCGGGCGTTGGTGAAGTCAGCGTTACGGCGTGCTACGGCTTGAACTAAGGGGCTAGGCGAGTGCTATGCGACGCGGTGAAGCTAACGGGCGCGAGCCCGTGACCATTTGGTCACCAGAGCCTCGCCGGCGACGAGTTCTGCGGCGTCGGGCTCGGGCAAAAGTGGAACGTTGTCTACGGCGCGGAAACAAGGGAAAGAAGGAGGGGAACCGGTGAGGAGCTCACCGTGGACGCGCACGAGGGCCCGATGACGGCTTAGTAGCCGCAGCGGCGCCGGAATCGGTGAGGCTCCCCGGCTGGCGCTTGACGGCGTAGACGACGTAGTCGACGACGGCGAGCAGCTAGGACATGGCGGCGAGGGACGGGGAGGATGGTGTCCGCGGGAACGATGGCCAGTGGCGACGGCGTCGTACTGGAGAGTGAGGGAGAGCTCAGCGGAGCGAGGGAGAAAGGGGGAGAGTGGTGGAGGGCGTCCAGGGGGAGGACGAGGCTCGTTCTTATCCCCTCAGCCACTCCTGTAGGGTCGCCGTGTCACCGTTTCGCCGGAGCGCGCCGGCGCGGCGACACGCGCAGAGAGAGAGAGCGGGAGGAGGGAGAAAGAGGCCGGCTGGGCTGGGCCAGGTGCACTGTGCAGTTAGGCCCAGTCGCACAGTGCCGCTTTAGGCCTTTTTCATTTCTTTTTCTGTTTCTCTGTTAAACCTTCTGTTTTCTATTTCTTTTGCTCTCAATTGACTTTTGTAAAATGTGGCACTTGCCTCAATAATTGACATGCAATATTCCTTACTGCCACAAAAAGTTTGGCGAGTTTTTGAATTCATTTGGAATTTCCAAAAATGAATAAGGCATTTAGAATGCTCCTTTTGGTCCTGTTTTAAATGCTTTGGCCCATTTGAGTTGATGGTGATGTTGTTTTCCTTAACAACAATTTGTTTTGGAATATTTGCTAGAAGGTGAACATTTTTCCAGCAACTTTTGGGCAACTTCATTTTGCACTTGAATTTGAATTGATTTCAGAGAGAAATTTGAATTGAAGTGTTTAAACATTATGATCAAGCATTGCAAATGATGTTGACTTGGCATGATTAACAGATGATCACAGTGCTTATTACACAGGGGTGTTACATCAACATCAACCAAAATATGTGCATACCCATTAGAGGAAGGAAAAGGTCCCATATAATCAAAACCCCAAACATCAAATGGTTCAACAACAGGTGAATAAATCATAGGCATTTCTTGACGCTTACCAATATTACCAATTCGTTGACATTCATCACAAGATAAAACAAACTTACGGGCATCCTTGAAGAGAGTAGGCCAATAAAAACCAGATTGCAATACCTTGTGAGCAGTTCTATCTCCCGCATGATTCCCTCCATAAGCTTCAAAGAGACACTACCATAGGATTTGTTCCTGTACATGCTCAGGTACACAACGTCTAATAATACCATCTACTCCTTCTTTAGAAAGATGTGGGTCATCCCAAAAGTAATGTCTTAAATCATAGAAGAACTTTTTCTTTCGTTGGTATGTGAAACTAGGTGCTATGTATTTAGCAGCAATATAATTAGCATAGTCAGCATACCAAGGAGTGTTATGAGAAACATTTATTGCAGCTAATTGTTCATCAGGGAAGCTATCATCAATGGGTAGTGGGTCATCAAGGATATTCTCTAACGTAGTTAAGTTATCAGCTACGGGGTTCTCAGCTCCTTTTCTATCAGTTATATGTAAATCAAATTCTTGTAGCAAGAGAACCCACCTAATGAGTCTAGGTTTAGCATATTTCTTTTCCATAAGATATTTAATAGCAGCATGATCGGTGTGAACAATAACTTTAGAATCAACAATGTAAGATCTGAATTTGTCACAAGCAAACACAAGTGCTAAAAATTCTTTTTCAGTAGTAGCATAATTTCTTTGGGCACTATCTAGAGTTTTGCTAGCATAATGAATAACATTTAGTTTCTTATCAACTCTTTGTCCTAGAACAGCACTAATAGCGTAATCATTAGCATCACACATAATTTCAAAAGGCAAGCTCCAATCAGGTGGTTGAACAATAGGTGCAGAAGTTAAGGCTTTCTTAAGTATTTCAAAGGCTTCTACACAATCATCATCAAAAACAAATGGAACATCCTTTTGTAAAAGATTTGTAAGAGGCCTAGAAATTTTAGAGAAGTCTTTAATAAACCTCCTATAGAAACCAGCATGACCGAGAAAACTACGAATACCTTTAATATCTTTAGGACATGGCATTTTCTCAATTGCATCAACTTTAGCTTTATCCACCTCAATACCTCGTTCAGAAACTTTATGTCCCAAGACAATACCTTCATTAACCATAAAGTGGCACTTCTCCCAATTCAAGACAAGATTAGTTTGCTCAGATCTCTGCAAAACTCGATCATGGTTGCTTAAGCAATCATCAAAAGAAGATCCATATACAGAAAAATCATCCATGAAAACCTCAACAATCTTTTCACAAAAATCAGAGAATATAGCAGTCATACATCTTTGAAAGGTAGCAGGTGCATTGCATAAACCAAAAGGCATACGTCTATAAGCATAAGTTCCAAAAGGGAACTAAAGGTGGTTTTCTCTTGATCAGGTTGTGAAACAGGTATTTGAGAAAAACCAGAATATCCATCAAGGAAGCAAAAGTGTGTGTGCTTTGATAATCTTTCTAACATTTGATCAATAAAAGGTAAGGGGAAATGATCTTTTCTAGTTGCTTTATTTAATTTTCTAAAATCAATAACCATCCTATAGCCAGTAACAATTCTTTGTGGAATGAGTTCATTTTTATCATTAGGAACAACGGTAATACCTCCTTTCTTAGGGACACAATGAACGGGACTCACCCATCTACTATCAGCTATGGGATATATTATACCTGCTTCCAGAAGCTTTAATATTTCAGTTCTTACCACTTCTTTCATCTTAGGATTCAAACATCATTGATGATCAACAACGGGTTTAGCATCAGGTTCCATATTAATCTTGTGCTGACAGAGAGTGGGACTAATGCCCTTAAGATCATCAAGAGTATATCCAATAGCAGCTCGGTGCTTCTTCAGAACTTTCAATAATCTCTCTTCTTCATGTTCTGAAAGGTTAGCACTAATAATAACAGGATATATCTTTTTCTCATCAAGATAAGCATATTTCAAAGTGTCAGGCAATTATTTTAATTCAAACACAGGATCACCTTTAGGTGGAGGAGGACCTCCTAGAGTTTCAATAGGCAAATTATGTTTGAGCAGAGGTCGTTGTTCAAAGAAAATTTTATCTATCTCATTTCTTTCATTCATATGCATATCATTTTCATGGTCTAGCAAATATTGTTCTAGTGGATCAGTAGGAGGCACGGCAATAGAAGCAAGACCAATTATTTCATCCTTACTAGGTAATTCTTTCTTGTGAGGTTGTCTATTAAACTTGGAAAAAATAAACTCATGAGACTCATCACCAAAGCTAACACTAACAGTTTCGTTTATAATAATCTATAGTAGCATTGACAGTGTTCAAGAAAGGTCTACCAAAGATAATGGGACAGAAGTCATCTTGTGGGGAACCAAGAACTAGAAAATCAGTAGGGTATTTTACTTTCCCACACAAGAGTTCAACATCTCTAACAATCCCAAGGGGTGTGATAGTGTCTCTATTAGCAAGTTTAATAGTAACATCTATGTCTTCTATTTCAGCGGGTGCTATGTCATTCATAATTTCCTGGTATAAGGTAAAAGGAATAGCACTCACGCTAGCACCTAAATCACATAAACCATGATAACAATGATCTCCTATTTTAACTGAGACAACAGGCATGCCAACAACAGGTCTATGTTTATCTTTTTCATCGGGTTTTGCAATTCTAGCAGCTTCATCATAGAAGTAAATAACATGCCCATCAATATTTTATACCAAGAGATCTTTAACCATAGCAACACTAGGTTCTACTTTAATTTGTTCAGCAGGTTTAGGTGCTCTAATATTACTTTTGCGAACCACAGTTGAAACCTTAGCATGTTCCTTTATCCTAACAGGGAAAGGTGGTTTTTCAATATAAGCAGTAGGCACAACTGGATCAACATTGTAAACAATAGTTTCATCTTTAGCTATGTTGGGTTCTTTAATTTCTTATTTAATAGGTGCGTGATATTTAAACCACTTCTCCTTAGGGAGATCAACATGAGTAGCAAATGATTCACAAAAGGAGGCTACTATCTCAGAGTCAAGTCCATATTTAGTGCCAAACTTGTGAAAAGCATTGGTATTCATAAAAGATTTAACACAATCAAATTCAAGCTTAATACCTGAATCTTTACCTTCATCGAGTTCCCAATCTTCAGAGTTGTGTTTAATTCTTTCTAAAAGATCCCACCTGAATTCAATAGTCTTCTTCATAAAAGAACCAGTACAAGAAGTATCGAGCATGGATCGATCATCATGAGAAAGCCGAGCATAAAAATTCTGAATAATAATTTCTCTTGAGAGCTCATGATAGGGGCATGAATATGACATTGATTTAAGCCTCCCCCAAGCTAGAGCGATACTTTCTTCTTCACGAGGCCAAAAATTATATATATAATTCCGATCACGATGAACTAGATGCATAGGATAACATTTTTGGTGAAATTCCAATTTCAATCGATTCCAATTCCAAGATCCAATATCATCGCATAGCCTATACCATGCCAATGATTTTCCCTTCAAAGATAAAGGGAAAACCTTCTTCTTAGCTTCATCTCCGGGCAAACCTGCAAGCTTAAATAATCCACATATATCGTGCATATCAGGATGTTCAGTTCCATCTCCTGCATAAGGATTAGCTAGCAGTAGTTCTATCATACCCGAAGAAATTTAATAACCAATATTTTCAGTAGGTGTAGTAGATTGAGGGGTAGCTAATTGTGGTTCCGATCGAGGTGAAGATACCCCGAACAAACCCCTCAAAGGATTATTCTCCATAGTAACAAGTGACAATAAATTTCAGCACGTAGTAATAATTTTGCCCTACCAATTTCCACTTACAAGGAGCGCTTCGCTCCCCGGCAACGGTGCCAGAAAAGAGCCTTGATGACCCACAAGTATAGGGGATCAATCATAGTCCTTTCGATAAGTAAGAGTGTCGAACCCAACGAGGAGCAGAAGGAACTGACAAGTGGTTCTCAGCAAGGTATTTTCTGCAAGCACTGAAATAGTCGGTAACAGATAGTTTGATAGCAAGGTAATTTGTAACGAGCAAGTAATGGTAACGGTAAATAATGTGCAGCAAGGTAGCCCAATCCTTTGGTGGCAAAGGACAGGCCAAAACAGTCTCTTATGATAAGCAAAGCGTTCTTGAGGGGACATAGGAATTTCATCATCTCAGTTTCATCATGTTCGTTTGATTCGTGTTCGCTACTTTGATAATTTGATATGTGGGTGGACCGGTGCTTAGGTGCTGTTCTTACTTGAACAAACCTCCTATTTATGATTAACCCCCTCACAAGCATCCGCAACTACGAGAAAAGTATTAAGATAAAATCTAACCATAGCATTAAACTTTTGGATCAAAATCAGTCCCTTACGAAGTAGCGCATAAACTAGGGTTTAAGCTTCTGTCACTCTAGCAACCCATCATCTAATAACTACTCCACAATGCATTCCCTTAGGCCGAAATATGGTGAAGTGCCATGTAGTTGATGTTCACATGACACCACTAAGGGAATCACAACATACATATCATCAAAATATCGAACACATATCAAGTTCACATGATTACTTGCAACATGACTTCTCCCGTGACCTCAAGAACAAAAGTAACTACTCACAAATAATAATCATTCTCAAGATCAGAGGGGTATTAAATAGCATAATGGATCTGAACATATAATCTTCCACCAAATAAACCATATAGTAATCAACTACAAGATGTAATCAACACTACTAGTCACCCACAAGTACCAATCTAAGGTTCTGGTACAAAGATTGAACACAAGAGATGAACTAGGGTTTGAGAGGAGATGGTGCTGTTGAAGATGTTGATGGGGATGGCCCTCCCAAATATGGGAGAGTTGTTGGTGATGACGATGATGATGATTTCCCTCTCCGGGAGGGAAGTTCCCCCGGCGGAATCGCTCCGCTGGAGGGCAAAAGTGCTCCTGCCCTAGTTCCGCCTCGAGACAGTGGCGCTTCATCCCGAAAGTCCTGTCCTTATTTTTTCTAGGACAAAATGACTTATATACCAAAAGAGGGGCACCGGAGGTGGGTCGAGGACGGCACAACCCACCATGGCGCGCCTGGGCTCCCTGGCGCGCCCAGGTGGGTTGTGCCCACCTGGTGGGCCCCCTCTGGTAGTTATTTGCTCCAATATTCTTCATATATTCCAAAACAATTCTCCGTAAATTTCAGCTCATTTGGAGATGTGCAGAATAGGTAACTCTGACGTAGCTTTTTCAGGTCCAGAATTCCAGCTGCCGGTATTCTCCCTCTTTGTGTAAACCTTGCATAATATGAGAGAGAAATCATTAGAAATACTCCAAAAGGCATTATTATGTATAAAAACATTATAAATAACAGTAGGAAAACATGATGCAAAATGGACGTATCAACTCCCCCAAGCTTAGACCTCGCTTGTCCTCAAGCGAAAACCGAAATCGAAAAACATGCCCACATGCTTAGAGAGAGAGGTGTCGATAAAAACAAAATATCGGACATAGAAGCATCATGCATATTATTATCACAACAAAGAACTTTAACATAAAACTTTATCAAATAACTTTTATCATATAACTTCTCATGAACAAGTAACAATTCATCACAATATTGAAGTATAAAGCATAAACCTTATTGAGAACCAACAAACTATGTTCTCAGTCAACTTTGCAACTACAATTCATCATATTTTCAGGAAGGGTCACGTATCGGAGCCTTTAGGCAAGCCCACATACTCAACCATCATTTAATATTCTATGATTGCTAACACTCACAGCGTACACATGAACAAAAAGTTTCAACCGGACACATAGAAAGATAGGGGCTTATAGTTTCGCCTCCCAACGTATTCACCTCAAGGGTGATGTCAACAATAATAACTCATGCCTACTCATATCCAACTGGATATATGTGCCTAGATCTTTCCTCACCACATGATGCTTGCAAAAAGAGAAAATAAAAAGGAATAGGGAAGAAAACTTTGACTCTTCATAAAAGTAAATGCATAAAAGTAAAAGATAGGCCCTTCGTAGAGGGAAGCAGAGGTTGTCATGCGCTTATTTGTTTGTATGCCGAATCCCTTAATGCAAAAGAACGTCCCATTATATTGCCCCTTATGATAGCAACCTTTATTATGCAGTCCGTCGCTTTTATTAATTTTCCATCACAAGTTCGTACAATGCTCAATTTTCTCTTACACTAAATGATCCAACACATTTAGAAGCAATTTTTATTGCCTTATTGCACCGATGACAACTTACTTGAAGGATCTTACTCAATCCATAGGTAGGTATGGTGGACTCTCAAAATAAGATTTGGGTTAAGGGTTT
The DNA here is from genome assembly GCA_011799875.1 of Thinopyrum elongatum. NCBI lineage: Eukaryota > Viridiplantae > Streptophyta > Magnoliopsida > Poales > Poaceae > Thinopyrum > Thinopyrum elongatum. Next base: position 408,859,075 of record CM022297.1, on the reverse strand, counting down.
TTGGATGCACAAGTAGTATCTCTACTTAGTGCGGAATTTTCGGCTAGAAAAGATATTGATCAAGCACCACATGTTAAAGGATCTATGACAATATAACTTCTATGTGAATATGAACAAACATAAATCATTACATTCTCTTCCTTGTCCAACGTCAACTGTTTTGACACAAAATATTTAATGAGGGCTCACAATCATAAAATATGTCCAAGATAGTGTATTTGCATGTGAATCTTCGCTTCCCTTATTAATTCTTTCATGAATTGCATCATTGACCAATGCTATGTTTGTCAATCTCCAATAAATTTTATCACTTATACTTTTCCTTATGTGATGTCATTACTTACCATAAGATTAGCATATGATCTTTTCCATTTATTATCCTTTCTTTTTATTGAGACATAAAAGTAAAGAAATAAAACTCAAACTACTCTTTAATATATATCTCGCACACGATTACATCGATAGATAGATCACTAAGCAGACGCTCGAAAAGAAAGGATCGAACTAAAACTTTTATTCAATTAAATCATAGGAAACTAAAGATCGAACTAAAATAGATAATGGCAAAGATAGTGGTGGTGATACGATACTGGGACACCTCCCCCAAGCTTGGCACAAGCCAAGGGGAGTGTCCATACCATGAACTCAAGTCTCCTTTGGTGATGAAGAAGGTGGTGGTGGTGAAGGGGTAGTATCCTTCTTATCCAGCTTGCGTCGAAGGGTAAAATTATTTATCCTTAACTCCTCGTTCTCCATCTCAAGCTTTATTATCCTCTTGCATAATGCCTCCTTGCTTTCCTGCTTGAAACGAGGGAGAACTGGTTCATCTTCATCTTCCTCATCGGTGAACCATATATAGGGATAGGTGTCCTTGAGGATATTTTTATCCAAAGGCTGATAAGAAACTGGGCAATCCTCTCCCGAATCTTGAGATGACATATTTTCAGATCTTCCAGAAAACTGCAAGAAAGAAGAACAGAAGATTTCTCCGCGATACGATGGTCAATACGTTTGGGGGGTATATAAATATTTTTTTATATTGGGAAACAAGCAAACGAGAGGAAAACGGAGTCGGGAAGGTTCCCGAGGTGGGCACAACCCACCTGGGCGCGCCAGGGGGCCCTGGCGCGCCCTGGTGTCTTGTGCCCTCCTCAGGTGCCTTCCTGGTTGTTTCTTATTTTCCTAATTTTTAATATATTCCAAAACTGACAGAAAATATTTTTGCAGATTTTTCGGAGTCCGTTTACTTACCGTATCACATACCTTCTCCTTTTTAATTATTCTGGAGTGTTCCGGAAGGTCTCCTTTATGTGTTCCTCAGGTGTCATAGTTTGAATAATATTGCTTTCAACATTAATAGGCGTACCTGAGATATAGTGTTTAATTCTTTGCCCATTAACCACCTTCGGGTTAGTACCTTCGGCATTATTTATTTTGATAGCTCCAGAGCGGTAAACCTCTTCGATGATACATGGTCCTTCCCATTTAGAGAGAAGTTTTCCTGCAAAGAATCTAAAACGAGAGTTGTACAATAGAACATAATCTCCAACTTTGAATTCTCGCTTTTGTATTCTCGTGTCATGCCATCTTTTAACTTTTTCTTTAAATAACTTGGCATTTTCATAAGCTTGGGTTCTCCATTCATCTAATGAGCTAATATCAAATAACCTCTTTTCACCGGTGATACGTCTCCAACGTATCTATAATTTTTGATTGTTCCATGCTATTATATTATCTGTTTTGGTTGTTTTATATGCGTTATTATGCTATTTTATATTATTTTTGGGACTAACCTATTAACCTAGAGCCCCGTGCCAGTTTCTGTTTTTCCTTGTTTTTGAGTTTCGCAGAAAAGGAGTACCAAACGGAGTCGAAACGGAATAAAACTTTTGCGATGATTTTTCTTGGACCAGAAGACACCCCAGAGACTTGGAGTTCAAGTCAGAAGAGCCACGAGGCAGCGACAAGGGGGGAGGGCACGCCCCCTGCCTTGTGGGCCCCACGTGACTCCACCGACCTACTTCTTCATCCTATATATTCACATATATTCCCAAACCCTCAGAAGCATCCATGAAAACACTTTTCCACCGCCGCAACCTTCTGTACCCGTGAGATCCCATCTAGGGACCTTTTCCGGCACCCTGCCGGAGGGGGATTCGATCACGGAAGGTTTCTACATCAACTCTATTGCCCTTCCGATGAAGCGTGAGTAGTTTACCTCAGACCTACGGGTCCATAGCTAGTAGCTAGATGGCTTCTTCTCTCTCTTTGATTCTCAATACCACGTTCTCCTCGTTGTTCTTGGAGATCTATCCGATATAATCTTCTTTTGCGGTGTGTTTGTCAAGATCCGATGAATTGTGGATTTATGATCAGCTTATCTATGAATATTATTTGAATCTTCTATGAATTCTTATATGCATGATTTGATATCTTTGTAATTCTCTTCGAACTATCGGTTTGGTTTGGCCAACTAGATTGGTTTTTCTTGCAATGGGAGAAGTGCTTAGCTTTGGGTTCAATCTTGCGGTGTCCTTTCCCAGTGACAGTAGGGGCAGCAAGGCACGTATTGTATTGTTGCCATCGAGGATAAAAAGATGGGGTTTACATCATATTGCTTGAGTTTATTCCTCTACATCATGTCATCTTAATGCATTACTCTGTTCTTCATGAACTTAATACTCTAGATGCAGGCAGGAGTCGATCGATGTGTGGAGTAATAGTAGTAGATGTAGAATCATTTCGGTCTACTTGACACGGACGTGATGCCTATATTTCATAATCATTGCCTTAGATATCGTCATAACTTTGCGCTTTTCTATCAATTGCTCGACAGTAATTTGTTCACCCACCGTATTATTTGCTATCTTGAGAGAAGCCTCTAGTGAAACCTATGGCTCCCGGGTCTATTTTCCATCATATAAGTTTCTGATCTACTATTTTCCATCATATTAGTTTTCGATCTACTATTTTGCAATCTTTTACTTTCCGATCTATAAACTAAAAAACCCAAAAATATTTACTTTATATTTTGTTTAGTTTTATCTATCTCTATCAGATCTCACTTTTGCATGTGACCGTGAAGGGATTGACAACCCCTTTATCGCGTTGGGTGCAAGTGTTTGATTGTTTGTGTAGGTATTAGGTGATTTGTGCGTTGTCTCCTACTGGATTGATACCTTGGTTCTCTAACTGAGTGAAATACTTATCTCTACTTTGCTGCATCACCCTTTCCTCTTTAAGGGAAAAACCAATGCAAGCTCAAGAAGTAGCAGGAAGAATTTCTAGCGCCGTTGCTGGGGAGATCTACGCCAAGTCAAGCCTACCAAGTACCCATCATAAACTCTCATCTCTTGCATTACATTATTTGCCATTTGCCTCTCGTTTTCCTCTCCCCCACTTCGAAAATGATTTTCAGAAAAATACAAAAACATTTGCCTTTTTATTCGCCCTTCTTCCGTTCGCCTTTCTTTTGTTTGCCTTTATGTCTTACTTGGCTCGTTTGCTTGTTTGCTTGGTATCATTGTGTGTTTATTGAAAATCAGAAACAAAGTTTATGGATCCACTTAAAGTTTTTTACTTGGATCATCTTTGATCCATATTTGCTCGTGCTGATACCCCAACTAGTTTAGTTGAGGGAAAATCTTTAGATGAGCATGCCCATTTTGTGCGTCATCATTTGTCTGAAAAAGGGAGACTCTTATGGAATCAAATAAATTGTTTGCTATGTTATGCTTGGAAACTTTGTGAACTTTGTGATTTTACTTGTTGCTCTAAGAACCCTAAAAAACACCTTCCCTACCTATGTGAGTTTAATGATAATGAAATCTTATATTCTTATGAAAAGGGTGTTTATAGTTACTATGATATAGAACAGATTGAAGAATTTGTTGCTTTTAGGGGTGCTTATGAAGTTGCTTCTTTGATTGAAAAGTATGATATTACTCTCTACAAATCTGAAAATTTTGACATACTTAAATATTGTTATGAAAACTATGCTCATAATGCCTATGTTAAGGAATTTATTGAGAGAATGACCGCTGCTTTGGAAGAAAATAATGATATGCATGAATCTATAGATAATTATGATTCCGATGATTTGATTGAAATATCCCTTGATGAACATGATGCTTGCTATTCTTATGGCCATGATGCCAATATTTAGGGAGATGAATTTGCTATAGTCCCTTATGTTAAACATGAGATTGTTGCTATTGCACCCATACTTGATAGTTCCTTGAATCAAAAGCATGATAGCAATGATGTTATTATAAATCCTATTAATGTCAATTGTGCTAATAATATGCAAAACCCCAAGCTTGGGGATGCTAGTTTTGCTATGTCCGCTACTTATTGCAATGATCATGATTGGGGTGATAATGCTTCTTATGATCTTGAAATTTTATTTAAGCCTCATGATGAATATGTTTGCTATAATATTGAAAGTGGGTTTGGAAGAGTGTCAACTCTAGGTAATAATGATCCCACTACTTTGGAGATTGATAAATCTTATGAATTTTTTGATAAAAGTGGGCTTGGAGAAGTAATGACTTTATTTTATGTTAATCCCACTATCTTGGAAGAGTGTCAACTTTGCATGCATGAGGATCATAAAGAGAAAATTTTATGTGATAGCTATATTGTTGAATTTGATTATGATCCTATTTGTAATTATCATGAGAGAGGAAAATATGGTTGTGGAAATCTTCATGTTACTACATTACCTCTCGTTATGTTGAGTTTGCTATTGTTTCTTTCTTCTTCTTTGCATATGCTAGGATTTTCTTGCCTTGATAATTTGTTCCCTATAAGATGCCTATGCATAGGAAGTATGTTAGGCTTGTATGTGTTTTTCACGTACTATATGATGCTCTCTTTGTGTTTCAATTCTTGTCTTTCATGTGAGCATCATTAAAATTATCAATGCCTAGCTAAAAGGCTTTAAAGAAAAGCGCTTGTTGGGAGACAACCCAATATTTTTGTTTACTGTTTTTCAATAAATTTTTCATCTAACCTCTGGTTAGATGTGTTTTGGTGTTTTAATTAGTGTTTGTGTCAAGTAAGACCTTTAGGATGGCTTACGGTGATAGTTGATTTGATCTTGCTGAAAAACAGAAACTTTTGCGTCCAGTCACAGAATTTTAATAATTCACTGGAGTTTTGAAAAACCCTGAATTATTTACAATATATTTATATACAAATTTCCTATGTTTTCTTGATTTTTCAGAATTTTTGGTATTAGAAATGTATTAGAATAACTCGGATCTTGGCAGACTATTCTGTTTCTGACAGATTCTGTTTTCTTTGTGTTGTTTGCTTATTTTGATGAATCTATGGGCAGTATCGGGGGGTATGAACCATGGAAAAGTTGGAATACAGTAGATATTACACCAATATAAATAAAAAATGAGTTCACAACAGTAACAAAAGTGGTGATTTATTTTCTTATACTAACGGAGCTTATGAGATTTTTTGTTGAGTTTTGTGTTGTGAAGTTTTCAAGTTTTGGGTAAGGATTTGATGGACTATGGGATAAGGAGTGGCAAGAGCCTAAGCTTGGGTATGCCCAAGGCACCCCAAGGTAATATTCAAGGACAACCAAGAGCCTAAGCTTGGGGATGCCCCGGAAGGCATCCCCTCTTTCGTCTTCGTCTATCGGTAACTTTACTTGAGGCTATATTTTTATTCACCACATGATATGTGTTTTGCTTGGAGCGTCTTGTATTATATGAGTCTTTACTTTTTAGTTTGACACAATAATCCTTGCTGTACACACCTTTTGATAGGGACACGCATGAATCATGATTTCTTAGAATACTCTATGTGCTTCACTTATATCTTTTGAGCTAGGCAATTTTGCTCTAGTGCTTCACTTATATCTTTTTAGAACACGGCGGTGGCTTTATTTTATAGAAATTATTGAAATCTCATGCTTCACTTATATTATTTTGAGAGTCTCTAAACAGCATGGTAATTTGCTTTGGTTATGAATTTAGTCCTAATATGATAGACATCCAAGAGGGATATAATAAAAACTTTCATATAAAGTGCATTGAATACTATGAGAAGTTTGATTCCTTATGATTGTTTTGAGATATAAAGATGGTGATATTAGAGTCATGCTAGTGAGTAATTGTGGATTGTAGAAATACTTGTGTTAAAGTTTGTGATTCCCGTAGCATGCACGTATGGTGAACCGTTATGTGATGAAGTCGGAGCATGATTTATTTATTGATTATGTTCCTTATGAGTGGCGGTCGGGGATGAGCGATGGTCTTTTCCTACCAATCTATCCCCCTAGGAGCATGCGCGTAGTACTTTGTTTCGATGACTAATAGATTTTTGCAATAAGTATGTGAGTTCTTTATGACTAATGTTGAGTCCATGGATTATACGCACTCTCACCGTTCCACCATTGCTAGCCTCTCTAGTGCCGCGCAACTTTCGCCGGTACTATACACCCACCATATACCTTCCTCAAAACAGCCACCATACCTACCTATTATGGCATTTCCATAGCCATTCTGAGATATATTGCCATGCAACTTTCCACTGTTCCGTTTTATTATGACACGCTTCATCATTGTCATATTGCTTTGCATGATCATGTAGTTGACATCGTATTTTTGGCAAAGCCACCATTCATAATTCTTTCATACATGTCACTCTTGATTCATTGCACATCCCAGTACACCGCTGGAGGCATTCATATAGAGTCATATTTTGTTCTAAGTATCGAGTTGTAATTCTTGAGTTGTAAGTAAATAAAAGTGTGATGATCTTCATTATTAGAGCATTGTCCCATGTGAGGAAAGGGTGATGGAGACTATGATTCCCCCACAAGTCGGGATGAGACTCCGGACGAAAAATAAAAAAAAGAGGCCAAAGAAGCCAAACAAAAAAAAAGAGAGATGGGGCAATGATACTATCCTTTTTCCACACTTGTGCTTCAAAGTAGCACCATGATCTTCATGATAGAGAGTCTCCTATTTTGTCACTTTCATATACTAGTGGGAAATTTTCATTATAGAACTTGGCTTGTATATTCCAACGATGGGCTTCCTCAAATTGCCCTAGGTCTTAATGAGGAAGCAAGTTGGATGCACACCCACTTAGTTTTCTTTTGGGCTTTCATATACTTATAGCTCTAGTGCATCCGTTGCATGGCAATCCCTACTCACTCACATTGATATCTATTGATGGGCATCCCCATAGCCCGTTAATACGCCTAGTTGATGTGAGACTATCTCCTTCTTTTTTGTCTCCTCCACAACCACCATATTCTATTCCACCTATAGTGCTATGTCCATGGCTCACGCTCATGTATTGCGTGAAAGTTGAACAGGTTTGAGAACACTAAAAGTATGAAACAATTGCTTGGCTTGTCATCGGGGTTGTGCATGATTTGAATATTTTGTGTGATGAAGATGGAGCATAGCCAGACTATATGATTTTGTAGGGATAAGCTTTCTTTGGACATGTTATTTTGAGAAGACATAATTGCCTTGTTAGTATGCTTGAAGTATTATTGTTTTTATGTCAATATTAAACTTTTGTTTCGAATCTTATGGATCTGAACATTCATGCCACAATAAAGAAAATTACATGGATAAATATGTTAGGTAGCATTCCACATCAAAAAATTTGTTTTTATCATTTACCTACTCGAGGACGAGCAGGAATTAAGCTTGGGGATACTTGATACGTCTCCAACGTATCTATAATTTTTTATTGTTCCATCTTATTATATTATCTATTTTGGATGTTTTATATGCATTATTATGCTATTTTATATTATTTTTGGGACTAACCTATTAACCTAGAGCCCAGTGCCAGTTTCTGTTTTTTCCTTGTTTTTGAGTTTCGCAGAAAAGGAATACCAAACGGAGTCCAAACGGAATAAAACCTTCGCGATGATTTTTCTTGGACCAGAAGACACCCCGGAGACTTGGAGTTCAAGTTAGAAGAGCCACGAGGCGGCGACAAGGGGGAGGGCGCGCCCAGGGGGGTAGGGTGCGCCCCCTACCTTGTGGGCCCCATGTGACTCCACCGACCTACTTCTTCGTCCTATATATTCACATATATTCCCAAACCCTCAGAAGCATCCACGAAAACACTTTTCCACCGCCGCAACCTTCTGTACCCGTGAGATCCCATCTAGGGACCTTTTCCGGCACCCTGCCGGAGGGGGATTCGATCACGGAGGGCTTCTACATCAACTCTATTGCCCTTCCGATGAAGCGTGAGTAGTTTACCTCAGACCTACGGGTCCATATCTAGTAGCTAGATGGCTTCTTCTCTCTCTTTGATTCTCAATACCACGTTCTCCTCATTGTTCTTGGAGATCTATCTGATGTAATCTTCTTTTGCGGTGTGTTTGTCGAGATCTGATGAATTGTGGATTTATGATCAGCTTATCTATGAATATTATTTGAATCTTTTCTAAATTCTTATATGCATGATTTGATATCTTTGTAATTCTCTTCGAACTATCGGTTTGGTTTGGCCAACTAGATTGGTTTTTCTTGCAATGGGAGAAGTGCTTAGCTTTGGGTTCAATCTTGCAGTGTCCTTTCCCAGTGATAGTAGGGGCAGCAAGGCACGTATTGTATTGTTGCCATCGAGGATAAAAAGATGGGGTTTACATCATATTGCTTGAGTTTATTCCTCTACATCATGTCATCTTACTTAATGCGTTACTCTGTTCTTCCTGAACTTAATACTCTAGATGCAGGCAGGAGTCGGTCGATGTGTGGAGTAATAGTAGTAGATGCAGAATCGTTTCGGTCTACTTGACACGGACGTGATGCCTATATTTCATAATCATTGCCTTAGATATCATCATAACTTTGCGCTTTTCTATCAATTGCTCGACAGTAATTTGTTCACCCACCGTATTATTTGCTACCTTGAGAGAAGCCTCTAGTGAAACCTATGGCTCCCGGGTCTATTTTCCATCATATAAGTTTCTGATCTACTATTTTCCATCATATTAGTTTCCGATCTACTATTTTGCCATCTTTTACTTTCCGATCTATAAACCAAAAAACCCAAAAATATTTACTTTATCTTTTGTTTAGTTTTATTTATCTCTATCAGATCTCACTTTTGCAAGTGACCGTGAAGGGATTGACAACCCCTTTATCGCGTTGGGTGCATGTGTTTGATTGTTTGTGCGGGTATTAGGTGAGTTGTGCGTTGTCTCCTACTGGATTGATACCTTGGTTCTCTAACTGAGGGAAATACTTATATCTACTTTGCTGCATCACCCTTTCCTCTTCAAGGGAAAAACCAACGCAAGCTCAAGAAGTAGCAACCGGCAAGTTTGAAATCATAGTTGAGTTCTTTAATTTCCCAATATGCTTTGTGTTCTAACTCAAGAGGCAAATGACAAGCTTTTCCATAAACCATTATATAGGGAGACATACCCATAGGATTTTTATATGTTGTTCGGTAGGCCCAAAGTGCATCATCCAATTTCTTAGACCAATTCTTTTGGGACCTATTAATATTTTTCTGTAATATTAGTTTTATTTCTCTATTGCTAAGTTCAACTTGACCACTAGATTGAGGATGATACGGTGATGCAATTCTATGGTTAACATCGTATTTAGCAAGCATTTTACGGAAAGCACCATGAATAAAGTGTGAACCACCATCAGTCATTAAATATCTAGGGACTCCAAACATTGGGAAAATAACTTCTTTAAGCATTTTAATTTAAGTGTTATGTCAGCACTACTAGTTGGAATAGCTTCTACCCACTTAGTAACATAATCAACTGTGACGCCCCTGGCTTAATCCTGCACTAATCATACACGCAAATGCACACGATCAAGCCTAAGGACACACTTGAAGATATCACAACACAACTCTAAAACATAAATAAAGTCACACAAGCTTTATATTACAAGCCAGGGGCCTCGAGGGCTCGAATACATAAGTTCACATACAAGTGTCAGCGGAAGCATCAGATATCTGAGTACAGATATAAAAGACAAAACAGATAAGCCTTTAAGAAAGCGGGGCAAAAGAAAACACTATGATCGAAAAGGCACAGGCCTCCTGCCTGGGACCCTCCGATCCTACTCCTGGTCGTCGGCAAGCTCGTAGTAGTAACCACCCTCGGGGTGGTAGTAGTAGTTGTCGGCGGGGGCAGCTGACTCCGGGGCTCCGTCATCTGGTTGCATCAAATGACTATGGGGAAAAAGAGGAAGCAAAGCAACCGTGAGTACTCATCCGAAGTACTCAGCAAGCAAGGATCTACACTACATGTGCAACATTATCAAAGAAAGGCTGTATATGTGGACTGGGCTGCAGAAATGCCAGAATAGAAAGAAGGCCTAGTCCTATCGAAGACTAGCATCTTCAGCGGTCTTGCAGCATTAGAAGAGTGTAGATTAGTACAGTATAAAGTAGTAGCAGAATTAAGTATCAACCTCGGCGAGAGATCCTTTCTCGACTCCCTGCGAGAAAGCAATCCCAGAGCCCTAGTATCCAGTTCTAGTTGTATCGATCGGATAAAACTCTGAGCGTCCATTACCGAGGATCCGACTATGCATAGATTAGTTCTTCCCTGTAGGGGTCCACCAACTTACCCACCATGCTCGATTAACTCCGGTCGGACACACTTTTCGGGGTCATGCTCGGCCTCGGCCAAACGATAGGCCGCAACCCGACCTAGGCTTAACATAGAGGTCAGCACGCCGGACTAAACCTATGCCCCCAGGGGTCTTGGGCCATCGGCCCGGGAACTCCTGCATGTTACGTTCACGGCCGAGAGCAGACCTGGCAACCCACACTATCAAGGTGGTTGCTTTACGCGGTCCAACTCAGCGCGCACCGCTCAATCGCTGACGTCCGTTAAGCTTCGGCTGATGCATACGACGCAGAGTGCCCATAACTGTTCCCACGTGATGGTTAGTGCTATCGGGCCAGAGGCCCACTCGGATCAAATATCCAAATCATTAGTGAATTAGGAGCGCACGATAACGAGCATAGACTCACGATCGATGTGACCCCGTCACCCCGTCTCGAGGACTTGTGGCAAGGGCTAAGAATGCCCGGCCACGCCTCGTATTTATCTCTCGGTTACCCACCAGGTCAACCCGTCTCCATATCACTCACGGGTACCCCTCAGGGTCGACCCGCCTTTCCAATTAACAGTTGTAAAGTCCAAGTATCCGTGTGTCCATAACATCAGGGAATCCGAGGTATCACCCTCGTTGGATTCCTACTCGATGTATCCGTCAAGGTGAACTTAGGAGGAATCACCCTCGAGGTTCACACTTGAGGTGTTGCACGACAGCGTCGTTATCGGGAGTGGTGAAGGAGGTATCACCCTCGATGACCACGACCGAATAGCTACTCTACAGAGTTAACATCAGAAGTGCTAAACGAGGTATCACCCTCGGCACTTGATAGTAACGCTGATGTGTCGTACAACTAGGGGGGTGATGTGCGGTGCTGGAGCCTGGTTGTCGAGTGTTCCGATGATCCAGCGGGGCAACTGGGACAAGTGGGGTCACTGGGGTTCACTCACCAGCCTATTCTAAGCAGTTTAGGATAAGCAGGTAATTATCAAAAGATGGTTACAAAATCAGGTCATGCATCAGAATAGGTAAAGCAGTAACAGTAGAAATTCTAATGCAAGCACAAGAGAGAAGAGAATAGGCGATATAGGCATGTTCAAAAAAGGGGGGTGCTTGCCTGGTTGCTCTGTGGCAAAGGCAAGGTCGTCAATGGTGTCGTCGGGCTCCTGAGCTACGTCGATCTCGGGAACTGTGTCATTACCGGGGTCTACCGAGAGAGAAGAGGGGGAGGAAACAGATAAATACACAGCAAACATAGGCAACACAGAGCATGCTATGCTAACGTGCAGTGCAGGGTTGCCTAAAGACATGTCTAAATCATTTTAGTTATTTTAGGATTGAAATTGGATTTATTAACCGGTATATATGCACTATTCATCTTCCAGAAATGGGCAAAAAGTTGCGGGTTCACCTCCGTAGAGGGTCCCGACACGGAAACAGATGGCACGGTTGGATTCGTCTCGTCGTTCTGAGCAACTTTCGTGTATAAAGTTTTTTGATCTGAGCTACGGTTTAAATTCTATGAATTTTCAAAGATTAAATCATTTTTTGGAATTATTTAAAATTAACAGAAAAGGTTTATTGCGTCAGCATGATGTCATAATGACGTCAGCCGTCAGCAGCCACACTAACCAGGTCAAACCTGACCAGTGGGTCCCACTTGTCATAGACAGTGGCTAAACAGAGTTTAATTAAACTAAACAAAAGGTTAATTAGTAGCAGGGCCCCAAATGTCAGTGACTGATTAAGTTGCTAATTAAGTTTATTTATAAAATTATTTGAATAAACTTAATTACATGGTGGGGCCCGCTTGTCAGTGGCTGGGACTGCCCAGTCAGCAGTTGACTGGGGTCAACGCGTCAGCTAGGCCCCCTGGGACCCACTGGCAGCGACCCAGGGGTGGCCCCAGGCAGCCACGTCGGCGGTGGCCGGCGGCTTAATGCCGGCGACGCCAAAACGCGGCGGAGGGCCTCAGCTCTCATCGGATTTGGTCTACGGGCAGCCATTTTGCGCGCGCGAAGGCGCGTTCGAACAAGCGGACGACGCCGCGTCGATCCATGGTGGCGACCGGAGCTGGGGTGGTCGGAAACGGCGCCGGCGGCGAGGTCCGCGGCGGGGTGGTTTCGGGCATCGGTGAAGTCAGCGTTACGGCGTGCTACGGCTTGAACTAAGGGGCTAGGCGAGTGCTACGCGATGCGGTGAAGCTAACGGGCGCGAGCCCGTGACCATTTGGTCACCAGAGCCTCACCGGCGATGAGTTCTGCAGCGTCGGGCTCGGGCACAAGTGGAACGGCATCTATGGCACGGAAACAAGGGAAAGAAGGAGGGGAAACGGCGAGGAGCTCACCGTGGAGGCGCACGAGGGCCCGGTGATGGCTTAGTAGCGGCAGCGGCGCCGGAATCGGTGAGATTCGCCGGCGACCCGAGGAAGAAGAAGATGGCGCGGATCCGTTCGTTGAGGCTCCCCGGCTGGCGCTTGACGGCGTAGACAACGTAGTCAACGACGGCGAGCAGCTAGGACATGGCGGCGAGGGACGGGGAGGACGGTGACCGCGGGAAAGACGGCCAGTGGCGACGATGTCGTACTGGAGAGTGAGGGAGAGCTCAGCGGAGCGAGGGAGAAAGGGGGAGAGTGGTGGAGGGCGTCCAGGGGGAGGACGAGGCTCGTTCTTATCCCCTCAGCTGCTCCTGTAGGGTCGCCGTTTCACCGGAGCGCGCCGGCGCGGCGACACGCGTAGAGAGAGAGCGGGAGGAGGGAGAAAGAGGCCGGCTGGGCTGGGCCAGGTGCACTGTGCACTTAGGCCCAGTCGCACAGTGCCGCTTCAGGCCTTTTTCATTTCTTTTTCTGTTTCTCTGTTAAACCTTATGTTTTCTATTTCTTTTGCTTTCAATTGACTTTTGTAAAATGTGGCACTTGCCTCAATAATTGACATGCAATATTCCTTACTGCCACAAAAAGTTTGGTGAGTTTTTGAATTCATTTGGAATTTCCAAAAATGAATAAGGCATTTAAAATGCTCCTTTTGGTCCTGTTTTAAATGCTTTGGCCCATTTGAGTTGATGGTGATGTTGTTTTCCTTAAAAAAATTGTTTTGGAATATTTGCTAGAAGGTGAACATTTTTCCAGCAACTTTTTGGCAACTTCATTTTGCACTTGACTTTGAATTGATTTCAGAGAGAAATTTGAATTGAAGTGTTTAAACATTATGATCAAGCATTGCAAATGATGTTGACTTGGCATGATTAACAGATGATCACAGTGCTTATTACACAGGGGTGTTACAATTCTTCTCCTCTAAAAGAAATTCTAGTCTCGAGAATTCAGGAGGTAGAAGGAAAGAGGTCGGGCCATTCTTCCCTGAAGATGATCCTTGCGTTCCCAAGTGGCTTCATCTTCTGTATGATTCGACCACTGTACTTTCAGGAACTTGGTCGTCTTCTGACGGGTTCGACGTTCAGATTCATCGAGGATGCGGATCGGATGCTCCTTATAAGAAAGAACATCATGCAATTCGAGCATCTCGTGATCCACTGCTCGGTGCGGAGACTCCTTGAAGCAACGACGAAGTTGCGACACATGGAAGACGTCGTGGATATGAGAGAATTGTGGCGGCAACTCCAATTTATAAGCCACCTGACCACATCTTGCAACAATGCGGAAAGGACCAATGTAGCGTGGAGCTAACTTGCCCTTGATTCCGAAGCGGTGAGTGCCCTTCATAGGAGTGACATGAAGATAAGCTTGATCACCAGGTTGATAAGTCAAACCCCATCATTTGCGATCATAGTTGCTCTTCTGGCGGTCCTGAGCCGCCTTCAGATTTTCTCGAATGATACGGACTTGCTCCTTGGCGTGTTGAATATTATCCAGACCCACAAACGGTCGTTCCCCAGTTTCTGACCAATTCAGAGGGGTTCGACACTTGCGTCCATAGAGTACTTCGAAGGGGGCCATTTTCAAGCTGGCTTGATAGCTGTTGTTATAAGAGAACTCGGCATATGGGAGAGATTCTTCCCATTTCTTGCCGAAGGATATAACACAAGCTCGAAGCATGTCTTCAAGCACTTGATTGACTCGCTCGACTTGGCCTTGGGATTGGGGGTGATAAGCTGAACTCCAGGTAATATGAGTTCCCATAGCTTCTTGGAAACTTTCCCAGAACTTTGAGGTGAAAAGACCACCACGGTCTGAACTGATCTCCTTCGGAATACCGTGGAGCGATACAATTCTGGAGATATATAACTCTGCTAACTGACTATCAGTGATAGTTTCTTTGACAGGCAGAAAGTGTGCAACCTTAGAGAGTTGGTCGACGATGACAAGAATAGCATCATGACCCTTTTGTGACTTAGGAAGGCCAGTAATGAAGTCCATTTGAACCTTATCCCATTTCCATAAAGGAATAGGAAGCGGTTGCAGAATTCCAGCAGGCTTTTGATGTTCTGCTTTAACGCGACGGCAAACGTCACATTCAGCAACATAGCGAGCAATATCCTGCTTCATTTTAGGCCACCAGTACCTTTGACGGAGCACGATACATCTTGGTGCTACCCGGATGGATAGACAGTGGTGTATCATGTGCCTCCTTCATGACCTTGTCAGTCATAAGTTCGAAGCGAGGTACCACAATGCGGTCTCTGAAATACAAGGTTCCATCTTCAGACAGCGAGAAATCCCTGTACTTTTCCAGGTGAAGATCTTTCTTCATCAGATCAACTTCAACATCTTTAGCTTGTGCACTCTTAACAACTTTCTCAAGATCTGGCTATATCACAAGGTTATTAAGAGAACCCTGTGGAACGATACGCAGGTTCAGCTTGCGCAATTCTTCATAAAGATGAGATTGAGCTTGCTTAACCATGAGGTTGTTACAATAGGACTTGCGGCTTAAGGCATCAACCATGACATTAGCCTTGCCAGGGGTACATGAAATACCACAGTCATAGTCCGTAATTGTTTCCAACCATCGCTGTTGACGGAGATTGAGATCCGGCTGAGTAAACAAGTACTTCAGACTTTGGTGATCAGTATATATCTCACATCGGTTACCAAGAAGGTAGTGTCGCCACTGCTTCAATGCATAAATCACAGCCGCAAGTTCAAGATCATGCACTGGATAATTTTCTTCGTGTGGACGCAATTGACGTGAAGCATAAGCAATTACTCTTCGTTCTGGCATTAGGACACAGCCTAATCCTTAACGAGAGGCATCGCAATATATCACAAAGTCCTTGCGAGAATCCAGAGGAGCAAGCACTGGAGCAGAGGTTAGCTTATCCTTGAGAGTCTGAAAACTTTCCTGACATTTGTCTGTCCACTCAAACTTAACGCCTTTGTGAAGCAGGTTAGTCAGAGGCTTAGCAATCTTGGAAAAGTTCTCGACAAATCGACGGCAATAGCTTGCAAGGCCGAGAAAACATCTCACTTGCTTGACATTCTTCGGAGGAGTCCAGTCAAGAATAGCCTGAACTCGTTCCAGGTTAACAGCAATTCCATCCTTGGAAATCACATGTCCAGGGTAGGTTACTTCAGAAAGCCAGAACTTGCATTTGGAATACTTGGCATAGAGCTGGTGTTCTCGGAGCCTTTCCAGTACAAGTCGAAGGTGTTCAGCATGTTCTTCCTTATTCTTCGAATATACCAGAATATCATCTAGATATACCACGATGAACTTGTCGAGGTAATCCATGAAGATGTAATTCATCAGATGGGAGAATGTGGCTGGAGCATTTGTTAAGCCAAATGACATGACAGTGTACTCATAAGAGCCATAGCGAGTAACAAATGCAGTCTTGGGAATATCCTCTTCGCGGACACGGATCTGGTGATAACCCAACCTCAAGTCGAGTTTAGAAAACACCGATGATCCAGCAAGCTGATCATATAAATCATTAATCCGAGGAAGAGGATATTTATTCTGAATGGTTGCCTGGTTGATAGGACGGTAATCTTGGACCAACCTATTCGTACCGTCTTTCTTCTTGACAAAGAGATAAGGTGCTCCCCAGGCAGAGGACCTAGGACGGATAAAGCCTTTGCGGAGGGATTTGTCGATTTCCTCCTGAAGCTCGAGAAGGTGGTGCGGAGGCATCTTATAAGGACGCTTCGCAATAGGAGTTGTGCCTGGTTTCAAGTCGATGACAAACTCGACAGCTCTAACAGGGGGTATTCCTGGAAGTTTTTCCGGAAAGACGTCTTGAAAGTCACAGACGACTGGGATGTTCTCGATTCCGCCAAGCAAAGAAGCATTCAACGAATTTAGTGAGTAGATTTGAGCCTCAGCATTTTGAGTTATCTGGGCATGGTAATTCACTAGCTCATCTGATGGGTGTAGGAGATGTACAACTTTAGTGGCACAATTGATTGAGGCGTAGTGAGCCTTCAGCCAATCCATTCCCAGAATGAGGTCAATACCGCAAGACTTTAGCATAATGGGGGAAGCAAGAAATTTCAACCCCTCAATCTCAATGGTGACTTCGGGGCTGAATAAAGATGTTTGACATTGACCCGCGGGAGTGTTTACCATTAAAGATTGGTGTAGCGTTTCGCATTTAACGTCATGCACAAGTGTAAAATGTTCTGACATGAATGAATGAGATACTCCTGAATCAAATAAACAGAAGCTGGTACTGAATTAACAGGAAGTGTACCCATCACAATAGCTAGCTGGTCCGGGTCTTCACTCATGTTGACATGATAAGCCTGACCACGACCATAAGCAGACCTGGCATTGTTGTTGCGGGGCTGATTGTTGCCACGGGCATTAGCAGGCAGAGCCAGTTGGTTTCGATTCTGGTAGCAGTTCCTGTCAAGATGACCTGGTTTGCCACATTTGTAACACAGCCCATCATTGGGATTGGAAGCAGAAGCTCGGGGTGGTGCAGCTCAAAGAGGCTGCCTCAGTGGTGGAGGAGGCAGACGTGGTGCAGCATGGTACGGCCTTGGTGCAGGTGCAGTTGGACGATACATGCTGTGGGGAATCTAGATACGGCGCTTCTGCGCTGAGCTCGATGATGAGCCCGCTTCACGGGTGCGTTTGAGCGCGTCCTTGTGCTTGATCTGAGCGGTCTCAACCAGAATAGCCTTGTTCACAAGGGTAGCAAAGTCGGTGAAGTCTTGAGCAGCAAGTGCAAGCTTGATGTCTGGGTGGAGTCCATTACGGAACTTCTCTTGTCTATAGGCATCCGTGTTGATGTCTTCTTCAGCATAGCGGGACATATCAAGGAATTACCGCTGATAGGCTTTGACAGTCTTGTTGCCCTGAGTGAGGTTGCGGAACTGGGTTTTCATCCGGTCCATGATTCCCTGAGGAATATATCGGGCACAAAAAGCAGCCTGGAACTCAGGCCAAGTAACGACTGTTCCAGCAGGCAGTGTACGCTTGCGTGTGTCCCACCATTGAGCAGCGGGACCCTTTAAGAAAAAGGACGCGAAGGTGACAGAGTTGGTAGGGGAGACATTTGCAGACTCCATCTCGTGAGTGATGTCGCGAATCCAGTCATCAGCATCCAGTGCCTTATCAGAATTGTGGAACTGAGTGGGGTTAAGACGCACAAATTCCGATAGAGTTATAGAAGCAGGATTCTGGTCCTGGTTGTTCAGATGCGGAAACTGAGCCATAATCCCAGTCATGAACTGACGGTTGAGCTCGAATTGTTACATCATAGCTGCCATATAATCTGGCGGTGGTGGTTGTTCAGGGGCACGACCACGATCACCTGGTCTAACCATCCTGCTAAGTTTCAATAGGGGTAGTTAGTAAAAGCAATTGCGAGTGTTTAGCGACAAGCATGATGTAACATGACAATAATTAAGCAGTGTAATAGATACTTAACAGTAGTCAATTAAGACGTACAAATCCGTACACAGAGTCGGTTACATGCGGACAGCATAACGGCGCAAATTAAAAAGCTAGACATGCTAGGCGGCGCGTAGGCACGCAGTAAGGAAGTACACAACGAGACATAGCAAAGGCTACATCAACGTTGGAGAAAACTGCTGGAGCGAGGAATCTGCAAGTGACAACACATGGTGTCCTCGATAAAAGGACCCTGTAAGCAGAACCTTGCCCACAATCTTGAAGAAAGGGGGTAATTTCAGAACTCCGGGTGGATGTGAGCATGAGATCCTAAAGTTAGCAAAATCATTTAACCCGAATAGAAGAGAGATCAGAGTCCCAGAGTATAGACGAGGAATAAAAGATCCTAATACCAACCAATGGCGACGTGGGCCCGTAAGCCACACAGCCAAGTTAGTAAAACAGTTTTGGACGACTAGACTCAACTTCGGCCAAGGAGTTGGAAAGGGGGATCCTACAGGCAGTCGGCTCTGATACCAACCTATAACGCCCCCGGCTTAATCGTGCACTAATCATACACGCAAATGCACATGATCAAGCCTAAGGACTCACTTGAAGATATCACAACACAACTCTAAAACATAAAGAAAGTCATACATGATTTATATTACAAGCCAGGGGCCTCGAGGGCTCGAATACATAAGCTCACATACAAGCATCAGCGGAAGCATCAGATATCTGAGTACAGATATAAAAGACAAAACAGATAAGCCTTTAAGAAGGCGGGGCAAAAGAAAACACTATGATCGAAAAGGCGCAGGCCTCCTGCCTGGGACCCTCCGATCCTACTCCTAGTCGTTGGCAAGCTCGTAGTGGTAACCACCCTCGGGGTGGTAGTAGTACTCGTCGACGGGGGCAGCTGTCTCCGGCGCTACGTCATCTGGTTGCATCAAACTGATATGGGGAAAAAGAGGAAGCAAAGCAACCGTGAGTACTCATTCGAAGTACTCAGCAAGCAAGGATCTACACTACATATGCAACATTATCAAAGAAAGGCTGTGTATGTGGACTGGGCTGCAGAAATGCCAGAATAGAAAGAAGGCCTAGTCCTATCGAAGACTAGCATCTTCAGCGGTCTTGCAGCATTAGAAGAGTGTAGATCAGTACAGTATAAAGTAGTAGCAGAATTAAGTATCAACCTTGGCCAGAGATCCTTTCTCGACTCCCTGCGAGAAAGCAATCCCAGAGCCCTAGTATCCAGTTCTAGTTGTATCGATCGGGATACAACTCCGAGCGTCCGTTACCGAGGATCCAGCTATGCATAGATTAGTTCTTCCCTGCAGGGGTGCACCAACTTACCCACCACGCTCGATTAACTCCGGCCAGACACACTTTTCTGGGTCATGCCCGGCCTCATCCAAACGATACGCCGCAACCCGACCTAGGCTTAATAGAGAGGTCAGCACACCGGACTAAACCTATGCCCCCAGGGGTCTTGGGCCATCGCCCCGGGAACTCCTGCACGTTACGTTCATGGCCGAGAACAGGCCTGGCAACCCACACTATCAAGGCGGTTGCTTTACGCGGTCCAACTCGGTGCGCGCCGCTCAATCGCTAACGTCCATTAAGCTTCGGCTGATGCATACGACGCAGAGTGCCCATAACTGTTCCCACGTGATGGTTAGTGCTATCGGGCCAGAGGCCGATTCGGATCAAATATCCAAATCGTTAGTGAATTAGCAGCGCGCGATAACGAGCAGAGTCTCACGATTGATGTGACCCCGTCGCCCCGTCTCGAGGACTTGCGGCAAGGGCTAAGAATGCCCGGCCACACCTCGTATTTATCTCTCGGGTACCCTCCAGGTCAACCCGTCTCCATATCACTCGCGGGTACCGCTCAGGGTTGACCCGCCTTTCCAATTAACAGTTGTAAAGTCCAAGTATTGGTGTGTCCATAACATCAGGGAATCCTAGGTATCACCCTCGTGTTATTCCTACTCGATGTATCCGTCAAGGTAAACTTAGGAGGAATCACCCTCGAGGTTCACACTTGAGGTGTTGCACGACAACGTCCTTATCGGGAGTGGTGAAGGAGGAATCACCCTCGATGACCACGACCGAATAGCTACTCTACAGAGTTAACATCAGAAGTGCTAAATAAGGTATCACCCTCAGCACTCAATAGTAACGCTGTAGTGTCGTACAACTAGGGGGGTGATGTGCGGTGCTGGAGCCTGGTTGTCGAGTCTTCCGATGATCCAGCGGGGCAACTGGGACAAGTGGGGTCACTGGGGCTCACTCACCAGTCTATTCTAAGCAGTTTAGGATAAGCAGGTAATTATCAAAAGCAGGTTACAAAATCAGGTCATGCATCAGAATAGGTAAAGTAGTAACAGCAGCAATTCTAATGCAAGCACAAGAGAGAAGAGACTAGGCGATATAGGAATGTTCAAAAAAAGGGGGGTGCTTGCCTGGTTGCTCTGCGGCAAAGGCAAGGTCGTCCACGGTGTCGTCAGGCTCCTGAGCTGCGTCGATCTCGGGAACTGTGTCGGTATCGGGGTCTACTGATAGAAAAGAGGGGGAGGAAACCGATAAATACACAGCAAACATATGCAACACAGAGCATGCTATGCTAACGTGCAGTGCAGGGTTGCCTAAAGACATGTCTAAATCATTTTAGTTATTTTAGGATTGAAGTTGGATTTACTAACCGATATATATGCACTATTCATCTTCCAGAAATGGGCAAAAAGTCGCGGGTTCACCTCCGTAGAGGGTCCCGACACGAAAACGGATGGCACGGATGGATTCGTCTCGTCGTTCTGAGCAACTTTCATGTATAAAGTTTTTCGATCTGAGCTACGGTTTAAATTCTACGAATTTTCAAACATTAAATCATTTTCTGGAATTATTTTAAATTAACAGAAAAGGTTTATTGCATCAGCATGACATCATAATGACGTCAGCAGTCAACAGCCGCACTAACCAGGTCAAACCTGACCGGTGGGTCCCACTTGTCATAGACAGTGGCTAAACAGAGTTTAATTAAACTAAACAGAGGTTAATTAGTAGGAGGGCCCCACATGTGAGTGACTGATTAAGTTGCTAATTAAGTTTATTTATAAAATCATTTTAATTAACTTAATTACGCGGTGGGGCTCGCTTGTCAGTGGCTGGGACTGCCCAGTCAGCAGTTGACTAGGGTCAACGCGTCAGCTGGGCCCCCTGGGACCCACTGGCAGCGACCCAGGGGTGGCCCCAGGCCAGCCACGTCGGCGGTGGCCGGCGGCTTAACGCCGGCGACGCCAAAACGCGGCGGAGGGCCTCGGACCTCGTCGGATTTCGCCTACAGGCAGCCATTTCACGCGCGCGAAGTCGCGTTCGAACGAGCGGACGACGCCGCGTCGATCCGTGGCGGCGACCGAAGCTGGGGTGGCCGGAAACGGTGCTGGCGGCGAGGTCCGCGGCGGGGTGGTTTCGGGCGTCAGTGAAGTCAGCGTTACGGCGTGCTACGGCTTGAACTAAGGGGCTAGGCGAGTGCTACACGACGTGGTGAAGCTAACGGGCGCGAGCCCGTGACCATTTGGTCACCAGAGCCTCGCCGGCGACGAGTTCTGCGGCGTCGGGCTCGGGCACAAGTGGAACGGCGTCTACGGCGCGGAAACAAGGGAAAGGAGGGGAAACGGCGAGGAGCTCACCGTGGAGGTGCACGAGGGCCCGGTGACGGCTTAGTAGCGGCAGCGGCGCCGAAATCGGTGAGATTCGCCGGCGACCCGAGGAAGAAGAAGACGACGCGGATCCGTGCGGTGAGGCTCCCCGGCTGGCGCTTGACGGCGTAGACGACGTAGTCGACGACGGCGAGCAGCTAGGACATGGCAGCGAGGGATGGGGAATACGGTGGCCGCGGGAACGATGGCCAGTGGTGACGGCGTCGTACTGGAGAGTGAGGGAGAGCTCGGCGGAGCGAGGAAGAAAAGGGGAGAGTGGTGGAGGGCGTCCAGGGGGAGGACGAGGCTCGTTCTTATCCCCTCAGCCGCTCCTGTAGGGTCGCCGTTTCACCGTTTCGCCGGAGCGCGCCGGCGCGGCCACGGGCGCGGCGACACGCGCAGAGAGAGAGAGAGCGGGAGGAGGGAGAAAGAGGCCGGCTGGGCTGGGCCAGGGCACTGTGCACTTAGGCCCAGTCGCACAGTGCCGCTTCAGGCCTTTTTCATTTCTTTTTCTGTTTCACTGTTAAACCTTCTGTTTTCTATTTCTTTTGCTTTCAATTGACTTTTGTAAAATGTGGCACTTGCCTCAATAATTGACATGCAATATTCCTTACTGCCACAAAAAGTTTGGTGAGTTTTTGAATTCATTTGGAATTTCCAAAAATGAATAAGGCATTTAAAATGCTCCTTTTGGTCCTATTTTAAATGCTTTGGCCCATTTGAGTTGATGGTGATGTTGTTTTCCTTAACAACAATTTGTTTTGGAATATTTGCTAGAAGGTGAACATTTTTCCAGCAACTTTTGGGCAACTTCATTTTGCACTTGAATTTGAATTGATTTCAGAGAGAAATTTGAATTGATGTGTTTAAACATTATGATCAAGCATTGCAAATGATGTTGACTTGGCATGATTAACAGATGATCACAGTTCTTATTACACAGGGGTCTCTAATATTACTTTTGCGAACCACAGTTGAAACCTTAGCATGTTCCTTTATCCTAACAGGGAAAGGTGGTTTTTCAATATAAGTAGTAGGCACAACTGGATCAACATTGTAAACAATAGTTTCATCTTTAGCTATGTCGGGTTCTTTAATTTCTTATTTAATAGGTGGGTGATATTTAAACCACTTCTCCTTAGGGAGATCAACATGAGTAGCAAATGATTCACAAAAGGAGGCTACTATCTCAGAGTCAAGTCCATATTTAGTGCTAAACTTGTGAAAAGCATCGGTATTCATACAAGATTTAACACAATCAAATTCAAGCTTAATACCTGACCCTTTACCTTCATCGAGTTCCCAATCTTCAGAGTTGTGTTTAATTCTTTCTAAAAGATCCCACCTAAATTCAATAGTCTTCTTCATAAAAGAACCATTACAAGAAGTATCGAGCATGGATCGATCATCATGGGAAAGCCGAGCATAAAATTTTTGAATAATAATTTCTCTTGAGAGCTCATGATAGGGGCATGAATATAACATTGATTTAAGTCTCCCCCAAGATAGAGTGATACTTTCTTCTTCACGAGGCCAAAAATTATATATATAATTCCGATCACGATGAACTAGATGCATAGGATAATTTTTTTGGTGAAATTCCAATTTCAATCGATTCCAATTCCAAGATCCAATATCATCGCATAGCCTATACCATGCCAATGCTTTTCCCATCAAAGATAAAGGGAAAACCTTCTTCTTAGCTTCATCTCTGAGCAAACCTGCAAGCTTAAATAATCCACATATATCGTGCATATCAGGATGTTCAGTTCCATCTCCTGCATAAGGATTAGCTAGCAGTTGTTCTATCATACCCGAAGGAATTTCATAACCAATATTTTCAGTAGGTGTAGTAGGTTGAGGGGTAGCTAATTGTGGTTCCGGTCGAGGTGAAGATACCCCGAACAAACCCCTCAAAGGATTATTCTCCATAGTAACAAGTGACAATAAATTTCAGCTTGTAGTAATAATTTTGCCCTACCAATTTCCACTTACAAGGAGCGCTTCGCTCCCTGGCAACGGTGCCAGAAAAGAGCCTTGATGACCCACAAGTATAGGGGATCAATCGTAGTCCTTTCGATAAGTAAGAGTGTCGAACCCAACAAGGAGCAGATGGAAATAACAAGTGATTCTCAGCAAGGTATTTTCTGCAAGCACTGAAATAGTCGGTAACAGGTAGTTTGATAGCAAGGTAATTTGTAACGAGCAAGTAACGGTAACGATAAATAATGTGCAGCAAGGTAGCCCAAACCTTTGGTGGCAAAGGACAGGCCAAAACAGTCTCTTATGATAAGCAAAGCGTTCTTGAGGGGACACGGGAATTTCATCATATCACTTTCATCATGTTGGTTTGATTCGTGTTCGCTACTTTGATAATTTGATATGTGGGTGGACCGGTGCTTAGGTGTTGTTCTTACTTGAACAAACCTCCTATTTATGATTAACCCCCTCACAAGCATCCGCAACTACGAGAAAAGTATTAAGATAAAATCTAACCATAGCATTAAACTTTTGGATCCAAATCAGTCCCTTACGAAGTAGCGCATAAACTAGGGTTTAAGCTTCTGTCACTCTAGCAACCCATCATCTAATAACTACTCCACAATGCATTCCCTTAGGCCCAAATATGGTGAAGTGCCATGTAGTCGACGTTCACATGACACCACTAAGGGAATCACAACATACATATCATCAAAATATCAAACACATATCAAGTTCACATGATTACTTGCGACATGACTTCTCCTGTGACCTCAAGAACAAAAGTAACTACTGACAAATAATAATCATGCTCAAGATCAGAGGGGTATTAAATAGCATAATGGATCTGAACATATAATCTTCCACCAAATAAACCATATAGTAATCAACTACAAGATGTAATCAACACTACTAGTCACCCACAAGTACCAATCTAAGGTTCCGGTACAAAGATTGAACACAAGAGATGAACTAGGGTTTGAGAGGAGATGGTGCTGTTGAAGATGTTGATGGGGATGGCCCTCCCAAAGATGGGAGAGTTGTTGGTGATGATGATGATTTCCCTCTCCAGGAGGGAAGTTCCCCCGGCGGAATCGCTCCGCCGGAGGGCGAAATTGCTCCTACCCTAGTTCCGCCTCGAGACAGCGGCGCTTCATCCCGAAAGTCCTCTCCTTATTTTTTCTAGGACAAAATGACTTATATACCAGAAGAGGGGCACCGGAGGTGGGCCGAGGAGGGCACAACCCACCAGGGCGCGCCCAAGTGGGTTGTGCCCACCTGGTGGGCCCCCTCTGGTAGTTATTTGCTCCAATATTCTTCATATATTCCAAAACAATTCTCCGTAAATTTCAGCTCATTTGGAGATGTGCAGAACAGGTAACTCTGACGTAGCTTTTTCAGGTCCAGAATTCCAGCTGCCGGTATTCTCCCTCTTTGTGTAAACCTTGCATAATATGAGAGAGAAATCATTAGAAATACTCCAAAAGGCATTATTATATATAAAAACATTATAAATAACAGTAGGAAAACATGATGCAAAATGGACGTATCTACTCCCCCAAGCTTAGACCTCGCTTGTCCTCAAGCGAAAACCGAAATCGAAAAACATGCCCACATGCTTAGAGAGAGAGGTGTCGATAAAAACAAAATATCGGACATAGAAGCATCATGCATATTATTATCACAACAAAGAACTTTAACATAAAACTTTATCAAATAACTTTTATCATATAACTTCTCATGAACAAGTAACAATTCATCACAATATTGAAGTATAAAGCATAAACCTTATTGAGAACCAACAAACTATGTTCTCAGTCAACTTTGCAACTACAATTCATCATATTTTCAGGAAGGGTCACGTATCGGAGCCTTTAGGCAAGTCCACATACTCAACCATCATTTAATATTCTATGATTGCTAACACTCACAGCGTACACATGAACAAAAAGTTTCAACCGGACACATAGAAAGATAGGGGCTTATAGTTTCGCCTCCCAACGTATTCACCTCAAGGGTGATGTCAACAATAATAACTCATGCCTACTCATATCCAACTGGATATATGTGCCTAGATCTTTCCTCACCACATGATGCTTGCAAAAAGAGAAAATAAAAAGGAATAGGGAAGAAAACTTTGACTCTTCATAAAAGTAAATGCATAAAAGTAAAAGATAGGCCCTTCGCAGAGGGAAGCAGAGGTTGTCATGCGCTTATTTGTTTGTATGCCGAATCCCTTAATGCAAAAGAACGTCACGTTATATTGCCCCTTATGATAGCAACCTTTATTATGCAGTCCGCCGCTTTTATTACTTTGCCATCACAAGTTCGTACAACGCTCAATTTTCTCTTACACTAAATGATCCAACACATTTAGAAGCAATTTTTATTGCCTTATTGCACCGATGACAACTTACTTGAAGGATCTTACTCAATCCATAGGTAGGTATGGTGGACTCTCAAAATAAGATTTGGGTTAAGGGTTTTTGGATGCACAAGTAGTATCTCTACTTAGTGCGGAATTTTTGGCTCGAAAAGATATTGAGCAAGCACCACATGTTAAAGGATCTATGACAATATAACTTCTATGTGAATATGAACAAACTTAACTCACAAATAATAATCATGCTCAAGATCAGAGGGGTATTAAATAGCATAATGGATCTGAACATATACTCTTCCACCAAATAAACCATATAGTAATCAACTACAAGATGTAATCAACCCTACTAGTCACGCACAAGTACCAATCTAAGGTTCTGGTACAAAGATTGAACACAAGAGATGAACTAGGGTTTGAGAGGAGATGGTGTTGTTGAAGATGTTGATGGAGATGGCCCTCACAAAGATGGGAGAGTTGTTGGTGATGACGATGATGATGATTTCCCTCTCCGAGAGGGAAGTTCCCCCGGTGGAATCGCTCCGCCGGAGGGCAAAAGTGCTCCTGCCCAAGTTCCGCCTCGTGACGGTGGCGCTTCGTCCCGAAAGTCCTCTCCTAATGTTTTCTAGGTCAAAATGACTTATATACCAGAAGAGTGGCACCGGCGGTGAGCCGAGGAGGGCACAACCCACCAGGGCACGCCTGGGCTCCCTGGCATGCCCAGGTGGGTTGTGCCCACCTGGTGGGCCCCCTCTGGTAGTTAGTTGCTCCAATATTCTTCATATATTCCAATATAATTCTCCGTAAATTTTTAGCTCATTTGGAGATGTGCAGAATATGTAACTCTAACGTAGCTTTTTCAGGTCCAGAATTCCAATTGCCAGAATTCTCCCTCTTTATGTAAACCTTGAGAGAAAAGGCATTAGAAATACTCCAAAAGGCATTATTATGTATAAAAACATTATAAATAAAAGTAGGAAAACATGATGCAAAATGGACATATCAGTTAGTCATAATCTTTGCTGAAAACCTGGGTGCTACTTAAGCTTATTTATGTAAACAAGAGCAAAAGAGTTTGTAAAAGTTTTTCTTTTTCACTTTTAGTTTGTCAACTGAATTGCTTGAGGACAAGCAAAGGTTTAAGCTTGGGGGAGTTGATACGTCTCCATCGTATCTACTTTTCCTAATGCTTTTACTCTTGTTTTGGACTCTAATTTGCA
This sequence comes from Thinopyrum elongatum, assembly GCA_011799875.1. Classification (NCBI taxonomy): domain Eukaryota; kingdom Viridiplantae; phylum Streptophyta; class Magnoliopsida; order Poales; family Poaceae; genus Thinopyrum; species Thinopyrum elongatum. The sequence continues at coordinate 408,831,397 of CM022297.1, read as the reverse complement.
TGATTTGAATGAAACTAACCCGGACTGACGCTGTTTTCAGCAGAACTACCATGGTGTTGTTTTTGTGCAAAAATAAAAGTTCTCGGAATGGAACGAAACTTTTTGGAGAATTTTTATACAATAAAAGAAAAATACTGGAGCCAAGAACCACCGGAGGGGGGGTCCCTGGAGGAGCATAACCTACCAGGGCGCTGCCCCTCATGGCGCGCCCAGGTGGGTTGTGCCCACCTGGTGGCCCTGCTGACCCTATCTCCGACGCTATAAAATCCTATTTCCGGAGAAAAAATCGGGGAGAAAGAATTATCGCGTTTCACGAGACGAAGCCGCCGCCACCTCATGTTCTTCATCGGGAGGCCAGATCTGGAGTCCGTTTGGGGCTTCGGAGAGGGGAATCTTTGATCTTCGTCATCACCAACCCTTCTCCATCGCCAATTCCATGATGCTCCCCATCGGGAGTGAGTAATTCCTTCATAGGCTCACTGGTCGGTGAGGGAGTTGGATGAGATTCATCATGTAATCGAGTTAGTATTGTTAGGGCTTGATCCCTAGTATCCATTATGTTCTGAGATTGATGTTGCTATGACTTTGCCATGCTTAATGCTTGTCACTTTGGGCCCGGGTGCCATGATTTCAGATCTGAACCATTTATGTTATCACCATTATATCTATGTTCTAGATCCGATCTTGCAAGTTATAGTCACCTATTATGTGTTATGATCCGTAAACCCCGGAGTGACGATAGTCGGGATACTTTCTGGTTGTGACGACCCCGGCTTAATCGTGCACTAACCATACACGCAACTGCGCATGATCAAGCCTAAGGACTCACTTGAAGATATCACAACACAACTCTAAAACATAAATAAAGTCATACAAGCTTAATATTACAAGCCAGGGCCTCGAGGGCTCGAATACATAGCTCGATGGCATACAAGTGTCAGCGGAAGCGTCAGATATCTGGGTACAGATATATTACAGAACAGAGAGATAAGCCTTCACAGAGGCGGGGCAAAATAAAACTCTACGATCGAAAGGCGTGGGCCTCCTGCCCTGGACCCTCCGATCCTACTCCTGGTCGTCAGACGGCTCCTCGTAGTAGTAGTACTCTCCGGGCTGGTAGTAGTAGTGGTCGTCGGTGGGGACAACTGGCTCCGGGGCTCCGTCGTCTGGATGCGACAAAGGAATAAAGGGGGAAAAAGGAAAATAAAGCAAACATGAGTACTCATCTGAAGTACTCAGCAAGCAAGGATCTACACTACATATGCAACATTTTCAAAGGGGGCTGTATATGTGGACTGGGCTGCAGAAATGCCAGAGTAGAGGGGAAAAAGCCTAGTCCTATCGAAGACTAGCATCTTCGGCATCTTCATCAGTCTTGCAGCATTAGAAGAGAGCAGAATAACATAATGTAAAGTAGTAGTAGCATCATCAACCTCGGCCAGAGATCCTTTCTCGACTCCCTGTGAGAAAGCAATCCCAGAGCCGTACTATCTAGTTCTCATCTCAAGTCATGTTCTAGTTGTACCGATCGGGATACAACTGCGAGTGTCTGTTACTGTAGGACAGGCTATCGATAGAAGTTTCTTCCCTGCAGGGGTGCACCAACTTACCCACCACGCTCGCTTAACTCTAGTCGGACACACTTTTCTGGGTCATGCCCGGCCTCGGCTAAGCAACACGCCGCAACCCGACCTGGGCTCTAAAGAGAGGTCAGCACGCCGGACTAACCTATGCCCCCAGGGGTCTTGGGCCTTCGCCCTGGGAACCCTGCACGTTGCGAGGACGTTTCGGAAGCAGACCTAGCAACCCCTTATACAAGCGCAGTTGCGTTCCCAGTCCAATCCAAAACGGGCCGCTCCTCGCTGACGTCAATAGAGCTTCGGCTGATGTATACGACGCAGAACGCCCATACTATGCCCACGTGATGGTTAGTGCTATCAGGCCAGAGGCCCCTCGGATCAAATATCCAAACCGTTAGTGGATTAGGAGCGCGCGGTAACGAGCAGAGACTCACAATCGATGTGACCCCGTCGCTCGGTCTCGAGGACTTGTGGCAAGGGCTAAGAATGCCCGGCCACGCCTCGTAGTTATCTCGCGGGCTCCTCTCAGGTCAACCCGACTCCACATCACTTCGCATTCATGCTCGCGCGGGTACCCCTCAGGGCCGACCCGTCTTTAGTATCATGTTTCGGTGTAAGTCTCAGTAAAAACAGTAGCCGTGTGTCTAACACCAAGGGAACCCTGAGGAATCACCCTCGATAGAGTCCCACCTGATGTTCTCGTCAAGGTGAACGAAGGAGGTATCACCCTCGAGGTCCACACTTGAACAGTTGCACGACGATGTCGTTATCGGGGGTGGTGTAGGAGGAATCACCCTCGCTTACCACGACCGATTAACTAACCTACAAGGTTATCATCAGAAGTGCTGACGAGGTATCACCCTCGGCACTCGATAGTGACCCAGTAGTGTCGAGCAATTTAAGGGGGAAGTGACGTGCGGTGCCAGGGTCTGATCTTTGGTCCCGTTGCTCGGGTCTTCTGAGAGTCCAGCGGGGCAGTCGGGACAAGTGGGTCTCTGATAAGGCTCTACTCTTCCTATACTAAACAGTTTAGGAGAACAGGTAGGTATCAAAAGTAGGCTACAATAAAACAGGCTATGCAGCAGATATAGGACAACAGTAGCAGCAATACTTCTAATGCAAGCATAAGAGAGAAGAGAGTGGGCGATATCGGAATGCTCAAAATGGGGTGCTTGCCTGTCTGCTCGACGACAAGGGCAGGGTCGTCGTTGACGTAGTCGTACTCCGGAGCGGCGTCTGCCTCAGGAGCTACGGCAACGTCGGGGTCTACCGAAAGAGAAGAGGGGGAAGAAACAAGTAAATATAATGCAAACAGATGCAACACAGTGCGTGCGATGCTATGATGCAGTGCAGGGTTGCCTAAATATGCCTCTAAGTCATTTTAGTTATTTTAGAATTAATCTGGGATTTATTAACCGGTGTGTGTGCACTATTCATCTATCAGAATCGAGCTCGGAGTTACGAGTTCTCCTATGTAGGAGGTTCCGACAGGGAAGCAGACGGCACGATCAGACTCGTCTCGTCGTTCTGAGCAACTTTCATGTTTTAACTTTTTCGATCTGAGCTACGGTTTAAAAGTTATTAATTTTCTGGAATTTATTTATTTTATCAGAAAAAGGAATTATGATGTCAGCAGAACGTCATGATGACGTCAGCAGGTCAACTGACCGGCTAGCCAGGTCAAACCTGACATGTGGGTCCAGTGGGACCCACATGTCAGTCCCTGTTTTGTCTAACAGTGGATTAATCTAATTAGCAGGGTTAATTAGGGAGTGGGCCCCATCTGTCAGTGAGACAATTAGTGTAACTAATTAACTCTTAATTTTTAAAACATTTTTAATTAACTAATTACGGTGGGGCCCGCATGTCAGTGACTGGGTTGCCCAGTCAGCGCAGTTGACTGGGTCAATCAGTCACCTGGGGCCCCCAGGGCCCACGGTCAGTGGCTCCAGGGTGGGACCCACCCATGCCACGTCGGCGACGTCGCCGGAGCGACGCCGGCGGCCGAATTCGCGGCGGCGCCTCGCCGGAGTGGCTCGGAATCCCTCTAGAGGGCACCAAATCGCACGGGGTTTGCGGCGTTCGAACGAGCGCTCTGAGCCGCGTCGAGTGGTGGCACTGGCTCAGCTGGAGACGACCTAAAACGGCGGCGGCGAGCGACGGGGCGGGCGCCGGGGTTCGGCTCCGATTGGAAGTGACACCTTGGTGCATGACAAGCTCGGCGGAGCGGTTCTACGGGGCCCTAGAGACGCGTGGAGCACGATGGTGATCTTGGTTGAGCATGGCAACACCGGAAGTGACGGCGGCGAGCACCGCGGCGGAGCTGGGTTCGGGCTCCCGTGGAGCAGCCGCTATGGGCACGCCGGAATAGAAAGAATGGTGCGGGAAGGAGCTGTGGCTCACCTTGTGGCACGCACGAATGGCCGTTGGGAGATTAGTAGCTGCAGCGGCTCGCCGGCGACGAAGAAGATCGACGATGTCCGAGGAAGAAGATGAGGTCGATCCAGCTCCTCAGTGCTCTCCCGCTCCAACTGAGTTCACCGTTCGATGGAGTAGTCGATGGCGGAGCTCCTTGTCAAGCCGGCAGAGCGAGGTAGCAGCTGTGGCCGCAGAGACGGGCGCGGTGCGGCGGCGATGGCGTTCGGTGGCGATGGAATCTGGAGGGGAACGAGGCGGAGAGTGAGCGGAGAGAGGGGGAGAGTGGCGAGGGAGGCCAGAGGGAGTGGACGGGCCTCGCCCTTATCCCCTCCTCGTCCCTGTTCCGTCGGTGGCGTCGACGTGTCGGCGCCGCGCCGGCGCGCGCGCTCGACCAGGGGGAAGACGACAGCGCAAGGGAGAGAGAGGGTTGGGCCAGATGGGCCGGCTGTCGGGGCACTGTGCACTAAGGCCCAGTGCACAGTGCCTCGTCTTATTTTTCTGTTTCTGTTTTGCGTTTTTCTTTTATTTGTTTTCTGTTTTGAATTAGTCAGGGCACTTTTACATTTTTGTAAAGTGTGGAACCTGGTCCAAATAATGCAATGCAATATTACCCTTCACCAAAAACTTGTTTGGACAGATTTGGATTTCATTTGAATTTAGTATGATTTTAAATGGATTTAAATATTCTGTTTTGGTGCTATTTCAATTTGTTTAAGTCACTTAATTAATCCAAGTATTACTGGTGATATTTTTATGTGTGCTCCTGTAATTTTTGCTAATTAGTGAACATTTTTCCAAATGTGTTTGAGCAAATTTATTTTGCACTTTTGAATTTGAGTTAATCTTCAGATTGGAGTTGATTGGCTTTGGATAACCACTATGTTTAGGCACTACAAATGATATGACTTGGCAATATTAGCAGTTGATCACAGTGGTAGTTACACAGGGGTGTTACACCGATGATGACCGTAGTTTGAGGAGTTCATGTATTCACTATGTGCTAATGCTTTGTTCCAGTTCTCTATTAAAAGGAGGCCTTAATATCCCTTAGTTTCCTTATGGACCCCGCTGCCTGCTACTTCTTGAGCTTGCGTTGATTTTTTCCTTAAAGAGGAAAGGGTGATGCAGCAAAGTAGAGATAAGTATTTCCCTCAGTTTGAGAACCAAGGTATCAATCCAGTAGGAGGTACACGCAAGTCTCCAATCTATGCACCTGCACAAACAATCAAACACTTCACCCAACACGATAAAGGGGTTGTCAATCCCTTCACGGTCACTTGCAAGGATGAGATCTGATAGAGATAGATATAAAAGATTACTAAAACATAAAACAAAATAAAAGTAAATAAATTGTAGCAAGGTATTTTTCGGTTTTTTGGTTTATAGATATGAAAATATATGATGGAAAATAGACCCGGGGGCCATAGGTTTCACTAGAGGCTTCTCTCTTCAAAGAAAATAATACGGTGGGTGAACAAATTACTGTCGAGCAATTGATAGAAAAGCGCAAAGTTATGACGATATCCAAGGCAATGATTATGAATATAGGCATCACATCTGTGTCAAGTAGACCGACTCCTACTTGCATCTACTACTATTACTCCACACATCGACCGCTATCCAGCATGCATCTAGAGTATTAAGTTCATAAGAACGGAGTAACGCCTTAAGTAAGATGACATGATGTAGAGGGATAAACTCAAGCAATATGATGAAAACCCCATCTTTTTACCCTTGATGGCAACAATACAATACGTGCCTCGCCACCCCTACTTTGTCACTGGGTGAGGACACCGCAAGATTGAACCCAAAGATAAGCACCTCTCCCATTGCAAGAAGAACCAATCTAGTTGGCCAAACCAAACTGATAGTTCGAAGAGAAATACAAAGATATCAAATCATGCATATAAGAATTCAGAGAAGACTCAAATATTATTCATAGATAATCTGATCATAAATCCACAATTCATTGGATCTCGACAAACACACCGCAAAAGAATATTACATCGGATAGATCTCCAAGAACATCGAGGAGAACATTGTATTGAAGATCAAAGAGAGAGAAGAATCCATCTAGTTACTAGCTATGGACCCGTAGGTCTGTGGTAAACTACTCACGCTTCACCGGAAGGGCAATAGAGTTGATGTAGAAGCCCTCCGTGATCGAATCCCCCTCCGGCAAGGTGCCGGAAAAGGCCCCAAGATGGAACTCACGGGTACAGAAGGTTGTGGCGGCGGAAAAGTATTTTGGTGGACGCCTCTGGTCGTTTGGGAATATTTGGGAATTTATAGGTCAAGAATTAGGGTTGCAGGAGCTCCAAGGGGCCCACAAACTCTCAGGGCGCCCCCTAGGGCGCGCCCCTGAGGCTTGTGGCCTCCTCGGGACTCCTCTGACTTCTTCTCCAAGTCCTACATGTGTCTTCTGGTCCAAGAAAAATCATCGCGAAAGTTTTATTCCGTTTGGACTCCGTTTGGTATTCCTTTTCTGTAAAACTCAAAAACAAGGGAAAAAAATAGAAACTGGCACTGGGCTCTGGGTTAATAAGTAAGTTAGTCCCAAAAATAATATAAAATAGCATATTAATGCATATAAAACAACCAAAACAGATAATATAATAGCATGGAACAATAAAATATTATAGATACGTTGGAGACGTATCAAGCATCCCCAAGCTTAATTCCTGCTCGTCCTCGAGTAGGTAAATGATAAAAATAGAATTTTTGATGTGGAATGCTACCTAACATATTTATCCATGTAATTTTCTTTATTGTGGCATGAATATTCAGATCCATAAGATTCAAAACAAAAGTTTAATATTGACATAAAAACAATAATACTTCAAGCATACTAATAAAGCAATCGTGTCTTCTCAAAATAACATGGCCAAAGAAAGTTATCCCTACAAAATCATATAGTCTGGCTATGCTCCATCTTCATCACACAAAGTATTAAATCATGCACAACCCCGATGACAAGCCAAGCAATTGTTTCATACTTTTGATGTTCTCAAACTTTTTCAACTTTCACGCAATACATGAGCGTGAGCCATGGATTAGCACTATAGGTGGAATAGAATATGGTGGTTATGGAGAAGATAAAAAGAAGGAGAAAGTCTCACATCAACTAGGCGTATTAACGAGCTATGGAGATGCCCATCAATAGATGTCAATGTGAGTGAGTAGGGATTGCCATGCAACGGATGCACTAGAGCTATAAGTGTATGAAAGCTCAAAAAGAAACTAAGTGGGTGTGCATCCAACTCGCTTGCTCATGAAGACCTAGGGCAATTTGAGGAAGCCCATCATTGGAATATACAAGCCAAGTTCTATAATGAAAAATTCCCACTAGTATATGAAAGTGACAACATAGGAGACTCTCTATAATGAAGATCATGGTGCAACTTTGAAGCACAAGTGTGGTAAAAGGATAGTAGCATTGCCCCTTCTCTCTTTTCTCACATTTTTTTATTTGGGCTTTGTCGTGGTTTTGTCACGACAGATGTCCTAGATAAAGGACTTAGTCATGGAGCCATCACGACGGGTTAGCTTAAAGGGGTTAAAGTGGACAAGGGACGCAGAGAGTTTATACTGGTTCGGCCCCTTGTGGTGAAGGTAAAGGCCTAATCCAGTTGTTGTGGAATTGCTAGGGTTTCGATGACCAGGGAGCGAATCCGCTATGCCTGGCTCTCGAGTTGTTGTCCGTCTCCCCTCAAACCGCCGCCGGGTCGTCCCCATATATGCATGGGTTGACGCCCGTCGGTTTACAGGATCCCGAGGCCGGCTCATGAACATGTCCGGCTCGGTCTCTACTCTTTCTATCTTATAACGCAAGTTTACATATCAATGTCGGTTTATGTCTACATGCCTTAATCCGCCGTTGGGCCCCGGGCCTTCATAAAGCGCCTCCATCTTTGTCCAAGTGGGCTTCAAGTATAATAACTCATTATGGGGATAACCCGGCCTCTCCTGGCCGGTTTACACCCAGTAATAATATCCCCAACATTAGGCCCCAGATTGATTTGAACTTGTTCACATCAATCTTCAATACTTGACTTGTCATGATCTTGCATCACTTGTCTGATAAACCTTGCTGTAACCCGCCATGACATTAGCTCACAGAATTTTCTTAAACCGCCATGACGTCGCTTCACATTAACCTCGCACGTGGCCCAGAACATCTTAACTGATCTTTATCTTAATAACCGTCCCAAGAATCGAGGCATTCATATAGCCATATAATGATTTTGGCCTCCTCGATTCCTGCGCATGCCTTGTATCCACCCCCTTATAAATAGGGACAGGGGTCCTTATCATTTCCCTCCTCATTTCCTCCTTCGTCTTCCTCCTTCGCACAGCTGCACCAGCGCTTGAGCTCCGCCGCCGCGACCTCCGACCGCCGCATCAACGCAGGCCGCTACATCGACCTGATCGGACCAGAAAACCGCGACGCCTCTCCGCTGTTCCTTTTATACTGGTAAGCCTTCTCTCCTTCCACCCTAGATCTTATCATTAGGGTTTGTACTCATCGGAGTTCTTCGAAGTTCTAGAGCTGTTCTTCCCTGTTCTTCTCAGTAGCGCAAATGGCAAGTTAGATCTGATATTTTTCGGTGCCTTTTTAGTTAAAGCTCCCTTTTTCCCCATTAGAGCATCCCTTTCATACAGAAAAACTCATCTGAACCTGATGAACTATTTAAGTACCTGAAGTTTAAGTCTGAGTATATTCTAGTTTTCTGTCGCGCTGTAGATCTGAAATTATCATATCACTTTGTGAAACTTGTTTTTCCCTCACTTAGGTATTTTAGATCTGTATCTTTCATACCAATATAGGCGGTTTAGCTTTGTCAAAGAACAATAATCCGGTAGACATCATTAGTTCCCTCTTAAACCGCCGATTCATTGATCTTTGCACCTTCTCCACTGTCAGACTCCGGTTTAGTAATACCAAACTCCGGTTTTACAATATGTATATACCTCTGCTTCTGCTTATCTTGCATTGCTTTATGCTCGTCCGCCATAAATCTTAAACCGGCAATAAATGTGTTTCAGCTTCCCATTGAAATGGCCAAACAAGTTTACAAGTGCAACTGGGTTCCTTCCCGGGTTACTGAAGAGCAATTAAACATATGTGTCACAACTGGAGCTTTAGCCAAGAAAGAAGTCATCCACTGGAGGGTCCCTGGTCCGGAAAATCCTCCTGAACCCAAGGACGGAGAAGTAGTTGTATTCACTGACCATCTGGGTCGAGGCTTTAGCCCTCCCAGTTCAAAAAATTTCCGGGATGTGCTGGCCAGCTTCCAACTCCACCCTCAAGATATCGGACCAAACTCTGTGTCCAATATTTGCAATTTCCAAGTATTTTGTGAGGCCTATCTTCAAGAGGAACCCACAGTTGAACTGTTCAGGGATTTCTTTTACTTAAACCGTCGCACAGAGTTCACAGACGGACCCAACACCGAGCTTGGTGGAATGGCAATTCAAGAGAGGAAGGATGTCAGCTTCCCTCATGCCAAGCTTCATAGTCACCCCAAGGACTAGAATCAGACTTGGTTTTACTGCAAAGACACATCTCCAACTGATGAAATCCTCTGCCGGGTTACCGTCCCCACCGGCTTAGCAACACTCATCCCTTCCCTCAAAGGCTGACTACCAAGGAACGGTCCAACTATGCACCACAACTGTCAAAGCTCAGAGCCTTTATGGCAAACGGTTTGACAGGTGTCGACTTTGTTCGCTGTTGGATAACTTGGAGCATTCTGCCCTAAAGCCGGCGCCCTGGTTTAATGTGTGAGTACACAGGGGATTTGAAAGACCCTCAACGACACATCGACATTCAGCTAACAGAAGCCGAAATTACTGAGGCTGTCAAGAAAATACTGAATGAACTGGAAGCTGTCTGTAGCCAGACCGGGTTAAGCCCTTTCTGCGTCTCCAACAGGCCGCCCACTGTAAGAATCACAACTTTCTTGTTTTAGCTTACCCCTTTTCAAATAGTCTCAAAATTTTGTTCATCTTTCACAGGGCGATGACCCATTCTGGAAGAAAAAACCACAGGATAAACCGGCCAAACCACTTCGCCCGAAGACCAAGGTCACCAAGAAACCTGCCAAGAAGAGGATCACTGAATCTTCTGAACCAAATGCTGACGCGGATCTGGCTAATCCGGACTCAGAGGTAGAACTTGAATCTCTCGGTTCTTTCTTCATACACCTTATTGACAACGACTGTTATCAGGACGACGCCGAAGGCAGCCAGGCTGACGATGCAGAGGTAACTATCCTTTCTTCTGGTTCAGACCCTCTGCCAACACAGAAACTCCGTCAAGCAAACCGGAAAATAAAATTTTCTCACCCCTTAGCTCACTTGGACCCAAACTTTCTTTTGAAGAAACAGCAACACGAAGCCCGCCGCACAACCCGGCACAGTGGCCAAGTAGTTACCTCTGCCGGTTTACCGAACACTCCAGTCCGGAAACATCGAACAGAGGTCTCATACTCCTGATATTTCTTGCCCCAAGGCGGGTTGTTTTCGACAGCCCCTTAATCCGTCTGATTCAAATTATCAGGGAACACCTAATTCGTCCTCTGGCGAATCAACGGCCACACAACTTCCAACCCTCAAGATGGTCCATGGGTAGGTTATGCTTTAATCTTTATCCTTAATGTGTTATGTTTGCATACTATACTGATCTTTATGCTTGTTCTTCTCAGTGCCAAGCCTAGACCTCGTAAGAAGGCCCGGTTAAATAGACCGTCTGATGACAATGTGGATATTGAATCAGAGAAGACTCCAGATCTGGAAAGAACAAATACTGATGTTACACATGATGATCCACCGCCTCAAGATTATAACTTCACAGTTGAACAAACAAAAGTTGATACCACAGGCCACACTGATAAACCGACTGGCCCGGCTCGCGCAGATGATAAGTCGGCCAGCCCAGCTAAGGCTGCTAATAAACCGTCAACTCCCGTGAAGGCTGCTGATGATAAAGAAGATGATATTATGATTACCTGCGTCAGCCACACCGCTCCTGGCAATCCTGTTGCTTTATCGAAGCATGGTGCCAAGGACGAGGTTTCTGCTATGGGCAAAGGTAAATGGAACACAGATTTGTCAACCTATGCTCACCTCAACGCCCAAGACATCCATTCTGGTTTTTTAAACCGCCTGTACACAAGCCGCGACTTTGAAGCCGGTTTAGTGAATCTAATGAAGGAGCGATATGAGGTAACTGCATAACTGCTTCTCTCTTGTGTTCAATTCCAAATATTAACTCCAGTAGCCCCCAAGTGCCGGGTTATCTTTCTAAGATGAAACGGTACCTTAGAATTGCAATATTACAACTTTCGCCGGTATAGTCCCCAAGGGCCGGTTTAACTGATGAAGATGAACCAGGACTTTTAGAAGAATACTCATAATGTCACTTTGAACCGGCATACATTAGCCCCCAAGTGCCAAGAGTAATACTTGTATTGCACTTGGGACTTGCAGAAATTTCTGATTACGAGCAAATATGCATTAGCCCCCAAGTATCAGGTGCATGACTTGTTATGTGCTTGGTACTTCAAATATGCACTGCCAATTCATGATATGTTTATCTCTTATAGGCTGAGCTGAGCAAAAAGGAAACTCAAACCGCTGATCTGCAAGAAAACATCAAGTCCCAGCAGGCAGAAACCTCCAAAACCAAAGATGAGCTTACCAGTGCCTTAGCCGCTATGGAAAAGCTGAAGGAGAGTTTCAACAAGGAGCGGGCGGATTGGGACAAAGAAAAATCCGCATTCCAAAAAAGAGCTGAGGACGCAGAAGCAGCTCTCAAACCGGTGGTGGATGAGCTAACTGGTGTAAAGCGGCAAATACATGCCATGACTGCTGCTGTGTTTGGTAAATATCCTGGCTTTAAATTTTCAACATATCATCCCATACATTGCCAGTTTACTGATGTTTATAATGGCGCAGGAACTCGCATTAGTCATCTGGGCTCTGACGTACAGAAGAAGCTGAAGGCTGCCTATACTCTTATAGAGCAGTTATATACCGGCGCGCAACGGATCATCTGCACTGCTTCTCACAACAAGCCGCCCCCAACTTTAATCAAGGAGACCTTAGAAAGGTTGTCAATGCTGCCTGCCCGGGTAGAAGAGCTAAAGAGATCTGCTGCCAGGGCTGGTGCTCTGACCGCACTAACCCGGGCAAAAGCATGGGTGCCTGATCTTGATCCGGTGGATGTGGCTAAAGGCTATCCAAGCTTAAAAGAAGACGGATCAGAATTTGGCCATGAGGACCTCCGAGCAATAAACCGGGAAGTACGTCCACTGGCTTGCCAACTGGCTGAAGAAACTGATCTTTCATATTACCAGGCGAGTTATGATGTCAACAACAAATGGGTTGCTGCACCAGCCCCTGAGGCTCAAAATCGTATCCCGCCAATCTGTAAGCACACCTATGCCCCTGACGTTGAACCGTCCACACTTATAAGCGATGAAGCTGTGTTCCGAGCCTTAACTGGGATCGATTGGGCCACCAGTAACTTCCAGCCGCTGGGTAGAGAGGAAGAGGATGAACCGGCGCAAGGCGATCCACAACCGTCAGGGCACCCCGGTGACGAGTCATGATCCGGAGGCCGATTTAACCTTCCGCGTGCTGCAATACTTGCCAAAAAACAATTATTCTTTTGGGCACTGAAACGCCTTGTAATAGGCTAGTTTAAACACTTGATCTGCTATGCCATCGTGCATATTTTCTTTGCTTGATACTGTTAATTCACCATGCTTAAGATATATGATGTTCATAATCCAGAGCGATTTATTCAGGCTGTTCCTGCATACAAAAAGTTGAACTTGTCCTGGCGGTTTACCACCGGACGGGTCATGATGCCCAAGCATATAGCCTGGGTTTATAAACAAGGCTGTTAAAAATAATCAAATATGAAAATAAATGATACCTGTGACATTGAATCACATCGTAGGTTGATCAACTTTTGTAGTAAGGGCGATACCCCAAACATGAGTATTGATAACTCCTTCCATATTGTGCCGGTTTATGACAAACCCATACCGGGTTGTGAAAAACACCGGATTACTCATATATAATATTGGCGACTTATAGTTAAAACCAGACCGGGTTAATAAGCACCGGAATACGACTAATCATGTACTGACAACTTGTAGTTGAAAGCCGAGCCGGGTTGATTAACGCCGGTTTACCAAAATCATCATAAATCTCATCAAAGGCGAAAAAAACTTGGCAAATAAAAGCATATGAAAACTTGTAGTCGAGGCTTTTCACGGGCTGCCAGGCCCCAAATCCGAGGCTTTTCATGGGCTGCCAGGCCGCTGAGTAAAACCATTTTACAAAGCCTTTTAAGATGGACCTCAATCTTTAACCAATCATCGTTTTAACTTTGACAAGTTCAGGGTCTTATGAGATTGACTTGTCGAAGTTCGACGGGTCATACCAGGTTTACCTGGACGGAGTGACTTACTTAAAAAAGGCAGGTTAACCCGGGGTTTTAGGTGTATACACCAGGCTTCCAAGCCGTGGCTTGATAGCCTATTACAAGTGTAGATTCTTTGTTCATTGCGATAGCAAAGAATCCCCAAGCAATATTTTGAGCTGTGCTCAGTGGGTGCCTATGTTTGAGTTGTTCTTCTGGAACACTCTCTTTGGCCCCTAAGTAATTTTTATTTTTGGCTCTGAGCCAATCAAGAGGTGTAACTATGGTTCGAGTATGACCAAGCCCCCAAGTGATTTTTCTGGTGGCCTTGCGCCTATCAAGAGGTGTAGCTAAGGTTCAAATACGACCAAGCCCCCAAGTGATTTATATATATATGGCTTGATAAGCCGAATCAAGGGATAAACCGGACGCCGCTTTATAAGCAGAAATCTCCATGTAACCACACCTGATGTAAAAAACAATAGATACCCCGCTTTAGCTGAGGCTCCGGTTTACTATATTGATCATAATATATACATTGTCATAACTATGTACATGGCAGAGCCTAGGGCTCAGGTATAGTAAGGTCGTAGATGAGTGATATTCCACGGCCGGTGGGTCTCCTCCTCTGATTTACGTGAGTCTTTGTGCTCTCGAACATCGATTAGATAGTATGACCCGTTGTGCAGGTTCTTGCTGACCACAAAGGGTCCTTCCCAAGGCAGGGATAAATTGTGCATATCCGACTGATCCTGGATGAGTCGGAGCACCAGATCACCTTCTTGAAAAGTTCTGGTTCTGACCCGGCGGCTGTGATAACGACGCAGATCTTGCTGATAAATCGCCGAATGGGCTGCTGCAATGTCACGCTCCTCATCTAACAGGTCAAGTGCTTCCTGCCGTGCCTTCTCATTATCAGCTTCAACATAAGCCGCCACACGAGGCGAGTCATGACGGATGTCACTCGGGAGAACCGCCTCTGCTCCGTAGACCATGAAGAAAGGTGTGTAACCCGTAGACCTGTTGGGCATGGTATTGATGCTCCATAACACATAAGGTAACTCCTCCACCCAACAACCTGGCGTCCATTGCAAAGGAACCATAAGCCGGGGCTTGATGCCTCTCAAGATCTCCTGATTGGCTCTCTCCGCTTGACCATTAGATTGGGGGTGAGCCACTGAAGATACGTCAAGCCGGATGTGCTCATGCTGACAGAACTCTTTCATAGCCCCTTTGGACAGATTAGTACCATTATCAGTTATAATGCTGTGTGGAAAGCCAAACCGGAAAATCACCTTCTTGATGAATTGAACCGCCGTAGCTGCATCACACTTACTGACTGGCTCTGCCTCCACCCACTTAGTGAACTTATCAACTGCCACCAAAAGGTGGGTCTTCTTGTCCTTGGATCTCTTAAAGGGCCCAACCATATCCAGCCCCCAAGTTGCAAACGGCCAAGTAATTGGAATCATCCTCAATTCCTGGGCCGGGACATGAGCTCGGCGTGAAAACTTCTGACAACCATCACACTTTTTCACCAAGTCTTCCGCATCAGCATGAGCCGTCACCCAATAAAAACCGTGACGAAAAGCTTTAGCTACCAGGGACTTTGAACCGGCATGGTGACCACAATCCCCTTCGTGGATCTCACGCAGGATCTCACAGCCCTCTTCCGGAGATACACAACGTTGAAACGCCCCTGTTACACTGTAGTGATGTAATTCGCCATTGATAATAGTCATTGACTTGGATCGCCGGATTATCTGCCTGGCCAAAGTCTCATCCTCTGGTAACTCGCCCCAGTTCATGTACGCCAGATACGGGATGGTCCAATCCGGAATAACATGAAGTGCTGCCACCAATTGAGCCTCTGGATCAGGAACAGCCAGATCCTCCTCTGTGGGAAGTTTAACCGACGGATTATGCAGCACATCCAAAAAGACGTTGGGTGGAACCGGCTTACGCTGGGAACCCAAACGGCTTAAAGCGTCCGCCGCTTCATTCTTCCGCCGGTCCACATGATCAACCTGATAGCCTTTGAAGTGACCTGCAACAATATCCACCTCTCGACGATATTCAGCCATGAGCGGATCCCTAGAATCCCAAGTACCAGACACTTGTTGAGCCACCAGGTCCGAGTCACCGAAGCACTTAACCCGGCTCAAATTCATCTCCTTAGCCATCCGAAGACCGTGGAGTAAGGCCTCATATTCAGCTGCATTGTTAGTGCAAGGGAACATTAAACGGAGAACATAACAAAACTTATCACCTCGTGGGGAGGTTAATACGACTCCAGCCCCCGAGCCCTCCAATTGCCTGGACCCATCAAAATGAATAGTCCAATAAGTATGATCCGGCTTCTCTTCTGGCGCCTGTAACTCTGTCCAATCATTGATGAAATCCACCAATGCTTGTGATTTGATTGCCGTCCGAGGCACATAATTTAACCCGTGAGGTCCAAGCTCAATGGCCCACTTGGCAATCCGGCCAGTCGCTTCCCTGTTCCGGATTATTTCCCCCAAAGGAGCAGAGCTGACCACAGTGATGGGATGACCCTGGAAATATTGCTTAAGCTTCCGGCTTGCCATAAAAACTCCATACACCAGCTTCTACCAATGTGGGTACCTTTGCTTAGACTCAATGAGTACCTCACTGATGTAATAAACCGGCCGTTGAACCGGATACTCCTTTCCGGTCTCCTTGCGCTCCACCACAATAGCCACGCTAACTGCCCGGGCATTGGCAGCCACATATAACAGCAAAGGCTCTTTATCAACAGGAGCAACAAGGACAGGCGGCTCGGCTAGCTGTCGCTTTAAATCCTCAAACGCTTCATTGGCGGCGTCGCTCCAGACGAAATTGTCCGTCTTCTTCAGCATCTAATATAAAGGGATAGCCTTCTCCCCGAGGCGACTGATAAACCGGCTCAAGGCTGCAATCCGGCCTGCCAAGCGTTGCACATCATTGATGCACTTCGGTTTAGCCAAAGAAGTTATGGCATTGATTTTCTCTGGATTAGCTTCAATGCCCCTATTAGACACCAGAAAGCCCAAAAGCTTGCCTGCCGGTACACCAAAGACACATTTGGCCGGATTAAGCATCATCTTATAAACCCGGAGGTTATCAAAGGTCTCCTTCAAGTCATCTATCAATGTCTTCTTCTCTCTGGATTTCACCACAATATCATCCACATAAGCATGAACATTGCGGCTGATCTGATCATGAAGACAGTTATGCACACAGCGCTGATAAGTCGCCTGGGCACTCTTTAGCCCAAAGGGCATAGACACATAGCAGAAGGATCCAAAGGGAGTTATGAAAGCTGTCTTCTCCTGGTCCTTAACTGCCATTTTGATCTGATGGTAGCCAGAATACGCATTCAGAAAACTCAAATGCTCGCAACCCGCCGTAGCATCAATGATTTGATCAATACGAGGGAGGGCAAAAGGATCCGCTGGACAAGCCTTGTTCAAATCTGTGTAGTCCACACACATACGCCAAGTGCCGTTTTTCTTAAGTACTAGCACCGGATTAGCCAACCACTCAGGATGAAATACCTCCACAATAAAGCCAGCTGCCAAGAGCCTGGCCACTTCCTCACCAATAGCCTTGCGTCTTTCTTCATTGAACCGGCGGAGAAACTGCTTGACCGGTTTAAACTTGGGATCAACATTAAGAGTGTGCTCAGCGAGTTCCCTCGGTACACCTGGCATGTCAGAAGGCTTCCACGCAAAGATGTCCTGGTTCTCACGGATGAACTCGATGAGCGCGCTTTCCTATTTTGGATCCAAGGTAGCGCTGATGCTGAACTGCTGGGATGAATCGCCAGGAACGAAATCAACCAGCTTAGTCCCATCAGCCGACTTAAACTTCAAGGCCGGATCATGCTCTGTAGTTGGCTTCTTCAAGGAAGTCATATCTGCCGGATCAACATTGTCTTTGTAAAACTTCAACTCCTCTGTTGCACAAACCGACTCTGCATAAGCCGCATCACCTTCTTCACATTCCAAAGCGATCTTACGACTCCCATGTACCGTGATGGTCCCCTTATGACCCGGCATCTTGAGCTGCAGATAAACATAACAGGGCCTCGCCATGAATTTAGCATAAGTCGGCCGCCCAAACAGGGCATGATACGGGCTCTTGATTTTCACCACTTCAAAGGTCAATGTTTCTGATCTTGAATCATGCTCATCACCAAAAGCAACCTCCAGAGCTATCTTACCGACCGGATACGCCGATTTACCAGGTACCACACCATGGAAGACCGTGCTGGACGGTTTAAGATTTTTATCTGTTAACCCCATGCGACGGAAGGTTTCATAATAAAGGATATTGATACTACTCCCCCCATCCATGAGTACTTTAGTGAACTTGTAACCTCCCACCTGAGGTGCCACCACCAACGCCAGATGACCCGAATTATCAACCCGAGGTGGATGATCCTCTCGGCTCCATACAATGGGCTGTTCAGACCAGCGTAAGTAACGGGGCACCGCCGGTTCAACGGAGTTCACTGCCCTTTTATGAAGCTTCTGATCGTGCTTGCACAGGCTGGTGGTGAAGACATGGTACTGTCCACTGTTTAACTACTTCGGGTTGCTCTGGTAACCCGACTGCTACTGCTGCTGTTGGTTCCCCTGATGATTATAACCACCTTGGTTGCCTTGATTGCCTTGATTGCTATGTCCGCTTTGATTACCATGGAACCCTGAACCGGAACTGCCTCTTCCATAACCCGGCCCATGAGACCCGGGGCCTGAACCGCCAGCCGGTCCATTATCATTCCGGGAAAAATCTGAATCTTTGAATTCTCGCATAATATAACAATCCTTCCAGAGGTGCGTGGCCGGCTTGTCCCGCGATCCGTGCTTTGGGCAGGGCTGGTTCAACAGGTAATTCAGGCGCTCCGGATTGGGACTTGGTTCTCTTCCACGCGAGGGCGGTTTACCCTTCCGACGCTGACCATTACCCTGCGCGTTGGTATTAGCTACAAAATCTGAACTGTTATCCGCTTTACGTTTACCGCTGTTTCCATGCCCCGCCGAGTTATGCTGCTGCCCTTTGGTGCTGCCACCCTTCTTTCCCTTTCCTGTCTTGTCATCATCAGATTCAGGGTCCTTGGTACTATCAGAGTCGGCGTATTTCACCAGAGCTGCCATAAGCATCCCCATGTCATTGCAATGGCGTTTGAGCCGTCCCAGCTTCAACTTAAGAGGCGTAAACCGGCAATTGCCTTCCAACGTCAAAACGGCCGTATCAGCGTTGATGCGGTCCGATGAATGCAAAATCTCTGAAACCCGGCGCACCCAATGGGTTGTTGATTCTCCTTCCTCCTGGACACAGGCAGCTAAATCCACAATTGACATGGGCTGCTTGCACGTGTCTTTGAAATTCTGAATAAACCGGGCTCTTAGCTCGGCCCATGACCCAATGGAGTTAGCTGGTAGGTTTTTCAACCAAGTGCGAGCTGTCCCTTCCAACATCATGGTGAAGTACTTAGCACATGCCGCATCATCTACGTCCAGCATCTCCATCGCCATTTCATAACTCTCCACCCACGACTCGGGGGATAAATCAGCAGTGTAATTCGGCACTTTACGTGGGCCCTTCAAGTCCTTGGGCAGCCGTACATTGCGTAATGCTGGGACGAGACACGGCACCCCCAAAGAGCTGGAGGTAACCCCTGGTTCCACCGGAGTTGTTGGACGAACCGGAGTAAGCTGACGGGCCGCGTTCTGTGCTGCTAACTCAGCCTCTCGATGTGTCCTAGCACGGTCCACCACATCCTGAGCATCAACACCGCCACCCGCCGGGTTATGGCCTCGTAGCGGATTACAATTGCGGGCACTGCTAGACACAGCCGGTTCATCAACATGCCTGCTGTAACTCCGGCTTGGGCGGGGGTGGAATGAATCCTCTCGCGACTGTATGAATAAGCCTGTTGCTGAGTCAAAGCTGTCTGAAGGAGCTCCCTAGCCCGTCGCGTCTCCACCGCTACAAGGGACTCACCATCGACCGGAAGGGCTGCCAATCGTGAAGCGGCCGCGACTATGTTATCCAAGGGGTTGGAATAATGACCCTGAGGCGTGGGCACATGCTGGGATGGGTTATTCTGAAGAGGCGGATCCATTGCGCGCGGCTGAAACGGCGTCCCCGTTCCAGGCGCTTCTACCCGGTTTACCACTGGCTAGTTGCTGGTTCCGGCCCCTGGCGTATTGAAGAGATTCCTGGCTTCGTAAACCGGAGGCAGGTGAGACCGGTACCTTCTCCTCATTATATCATTGGACGCGTTCTGATCCAACGTAAGCCGATAGGCCTGTGCATCTAACTCAGCCCGCTCTGCAGCCATCCTGGTGTTTTCAGCTGCCAGATCCACCTTGGCTTGGGCTATCTGATCCTTCACCTTCGCCACTTCTGCGTTGTGCCGCTCCTGATCCGCCGGGCGGACTTCGGCCGCTAACAGTGCTGCCAAGGTGTCGAATAAATCGGACAGAGCCTGAGCCGGTGATAGTGCAGGGCCTCCTGCCCCAGCGGCTGTCGCCGCTGCTGAACCGGAGATCATCGCCGCAGCGGTCGAAGATTGTGGCGCTGACTGCGTACCGGCCATGAAGATCGCAACCCGGCTTGGCGGGTCGAGAGAGTCCGGAATACTGTCGCCATCGGAACAACCACCAAACCGGCCATCTTGCAGCTGGTACAATGACTCGGTCTCTCCAGTAGATGACTCGTCACCAGAATAAACAATGGTTTCGCCATCATACTCCGATCCATCTTCAGATTCCACTCCGTGGATGACTCCCACGAAGGCATGCTTCATGATAGGCTTAACCCGGGCAGACCTCGCACGCTGAGCTGTTTTGATGATGTCGGTGCAGATGTCCGGCTCAGGGCCCGGTTCGCCAATCTTGCCAATGAACACATGAATGCCGCCGAAGGGGACCCGGTACCCGTACTCAATCGAGCCGGCCTCGGGGCCCCAGCCTGCGTCGTCGATGTAGAGCTTGCCGCGACGACTTTTGGTCATCCGGCCCACAGCGTATCCCTTGAGTCCTTCGAAGCTGCCCTCTAAGAACTCGAAACCATCATGCGATAGCCCCACGGTGGGCGCCAACTGTCGTGGTTTTGTCACGGCAGATGTTCCTAGAGAAAGGACTTAGTCGTGGAGCCATCGCGACGGGTTAGCTTAAAGGGGTTAAAGCGGACAAGGGACGCAGAGAGTTTATACTGGTTCGGCCCCTTGCGGTGAAGGTAAAGGCCTAATCCAGTTGTTGTGGAATTGCTAGGGTTTCGATGACCAGGGAGCGAATCCGCTATGCCTGGCTCTCGAGTTGTTGTTCATCTCCCCTCAAACCGCCGCCGGGTCGTCCCCTTATATGCATGGGTTGACGCCCATCGGTTTACAGGATCCCGAGGCCGGCTCATGAACATGTCCGGCTCGGTCTCTACTCTTTCTATCTTATAACGCAAGTTTACATATCAATGTCGGTTTATGTCTACAGGCCTTAATCCGCCGTTGGGCCCCGGGCCTTCATAAAGCGCCTCCATCTTTGTCCAAGTGGGCTTCAAGTATAATAACTCATTATGGGGATAACCCGGCCTCTCCTGGCTGGTTTACGCCCAGTAATAATATCCCCAATAGGCTTCTTTTGGCCTCTTTTATTTTTTTCAAAGTCCAGAGACTCATCCCAACTTGTGAGGGAATCATAGCTTCCATCATCCTTTCCTCACATGGGACAATGCTCTAATAATGATGATCATCACACTTTTATTTACTTACAACTCAAGAATTACAACTCGATTCTAGAACAAAATATGACTCTATATGAATACCTCCAGTGGTGTACTGGGATATGCAATGATCAAGAGAGACATGTATAAAAAATACTATGTCAACTACATGATCATGCAAAGCAATATGACAATGATGGAGCGTGTCATAATAAACGGAATGGTGGAAGTTGCATGGCAATATATCTCGGAATGGCTATGGAAATGCCATAATAGGTAGGTATGGTGGCTGTTTTGAGGAACGTATATGGTGGGTTTAATGCACCGTCGAAAATTGCGTGGTACTAGAGAGGCTAGCAATGGTGGAAGGGTGAGAGTGCATATAATCCATGGACTCAACATTAGTCATAAAGAACTCACATACTTATTGCAAAAGTCTATTAGCTATCGAAACAAAGTACTACACGCATGCTCCTAGGGGGATAGATTGGTAGGAAAAGACCATCGTTCGTCCCCGACCGCCACTCATAAGGAAGACAATCAATAAATAAATCATGCTCCGACTTCATCACATAACGGTTCACCATACGTGCATGCTACGGGAATCACAAAATTTAACACAAGTATTTCTATCAATCCACAATTACTCACTAGCATGACTCTAATATCACCATATTTATATCTCAAAACAAATGCAAGGAATCAAACTTCTCATAGTATTCAACGCTCTTTATATTGAAGTTTTTATTATATCCCTCTTGGATGCCCATCATATTAGGACTAAATTCATAACCTAAGAAAATTACCATGCTGTTTAGAGACTCTCAAAATAATATAAGTGAAGCATGAGAGTTCAACAATTTCTATAAAATAAAGCCACCGCCGTGCTCTAAAAAGATATAAGTGAAGCACTAGAGCAAATTGCCTAGCTCAAAAGATATAAGTGAAGCACATAGAGTATTCTAATAAATTCATGATTCATGCGTGTCCCTCTCAAAAGGTGTGTACATCAAGGATGATTGTGGCAAACTAAAAAGCAAATACTCATATCATACAAGACGCTCCAAGCAAAACACATATCATGTGGTGAATAAAAATATAGCCTCAAGTAAATTTACCGATGGATTGAAGAAGAAAGAGGGGATGCCATCCGGGGCATCCCCAAGCTTAGATGCTTGGTTGTCCTTGAATATTACCTTGGGGTGCCTTGGTCATCCCCAAGCTTAGGCTCTTGCCACTCCTTATTCCATAGTCCATCAAATCTTTACCCAAAACTTGAAAACTTCACAACACAATACTCAACAGAAAACTCATGAGATCCGTTAGTATAAGAAAATAAATCACCACTTTTTGCTACTTTTGTGAACTAATTCTTTATTTATATTGGTGTAATATATATTGTATTCCAACTTTTCCATGGTTCATACCCCCCGATACTACCCATAGAATCATCAAAATAAGCAAACAACACATAGAAAACAGAATCTGTCAAAAACAGAACAGTCTGTAGAAATCTGTAAACTTTGTATACTTCTCTAATTCCAAAAATTCTGAAAAATTAGGAAAACCTGGGGAATTTGATATCAATCTTGTGTAAAAACTTCAGATCAAAAGCACGCTTCTGTGATTTTTCAAAATTGTTTTACTGAGCGCAAAAGTTTCTGTTTTTCAGCAAGATTACATCAACTATCACTGTAAGCCATCCCAAAGGTCTTACTTGGCTCAAACACTAATTAAAACACCAAAAAATAATTACTACAGAGGTAATAATGTGTATTTATGAAAAAACAAAACCAAAAACAAAAAACATAAAAATAAAATTGGGTTGCCTCCTAACAAGCGCTATTGTTTAACGCCCCTAGCTAGGCATAAAACATAGATCTAGGTATTGTCATCTAACTCCTTCTTAATTAAATCCTCCAAAACTTTTCTTAGAAAATCTTTCTTTTCTTTTCTTTCCCTTCTAGTAGGTGAACTTAATTCATGTAAAGGACTTTGATTAGTGATTTTGACATTCATAAACCCGTAGTCTTAATCATCACCATATATATCATCATATAAAATACGTATCTCGTTTTTAATGGGTTCCCTGGTCATCTCTTCCAACCAATCTTCATTAAATCCTACATAATTTCCTCTAGTTATCCAATCAAACTTATCATAATTCTCAAGGTAAAGGGCTTGAGTAATTTCTGAATAGGGAACTCTCCTCCTAAGATTTTCACTGTAAGATTGATAATCTCTAGATTCCAAACTACGCAAAGTTTCTTTATCATGGAGAATTTCTTCTATCGGAGGATGTTCAATATCTTTATTGTAGAAAAAAAATTCCCTAGCCTCTTGTATTATAAAATCAAATTCCCACATAAGGATGATGGTGGCAATCTTTTTAGCTTTAGGATGATAAATATTGGGAAGTTCATAAAACACCTTTTGCAAAGCGGGGTGGATGTGCACAAATTTTCTTTCTAATTTATCAATAAGCATAGCAATGGCATACGCATAACAATTTGTATCAAGAAGGATAGATCTCTTATTAATAGGCAAAGTTCCTGTACAATCAAAGAATTCTTGAATAGCACTCTTTCCAATAATATTACCGTCTCCCACATGAAAAGTTTTTGCTTTATAATTAGGGGAGTTACAGTTTCATGATCTAAAGAACAAGATCCAAGTTTTTCCTCAAGATTTATGCTAGCAAGACCCTAAAAAATTTCAACGATAACCTCCCCAGATTCAGACATGGTGGCAACAAACCGATCTAGCAAACGAGCGAACAAAAAGCAAATGAAAAGATGAATGGAAGAAGGGCGGATAAAAAGGCAAATCTTTTTATGTTTTTATGAAATCGTTTTAGAAGTGGGGGAGAGAAAAACGAGAGGCAAATGAAAAATAATGTAACGCAAGAGATGAGAGTTTATGGTGGGTACTTGGTAGGCTTGATGTAGAACCTCCCCGGCAATGACGCCAGAAATTCTTCGTGCTACTTCTTGAGCTTGCGTTAGTTTTTCCCTTGAAGAGGAAAGGGTGATGCAGCAAAGAAGAGATAAGTATTTCCCTCAGTTTGAGAATCAATGTATCAATCCAGTAGGAGGTACACGCAAGTCTCCAATCTATGCACCTGCACAAACAATCAAACACTTGCACCCAACGCGATAAAGGGGTTGTCAATCCCTTCACGATCACTTGCAAGGATGAGATCTGATAGAGATATAGGCATCACGTCCGCGTCATAAACTATTACTAAAACGTAAAACAAAATAAAAGTAAATAAATTGCAGCAAGGTATTTTTGGGTTTTTTGGTTTGTAGATCTGAAAATATATGATGGAAAATAGACCCAGGGGTCATAGGTTTCACTAGAGGCTTCTCTCTTGAAAGAAAATAATACGGTGGGTGAACAAATTACTGTCGAGCAATTGATAGAAAAGCGCAAAGTTATGACGATATCCAAGGCAATGATTATGAATATAGGCATCATGTCCGTGTCAAGTAGACCGACTCCTACCTACATCTACTACTATTACTCCACACATCGACCGCTATCCAGCATGCATCTAGAGTATTAAGTTCATAAGAACGGAGTAACGCCTTAAGTAAGATGACATGATGTAGAGGGATAAACTCAAGCAATATGATGAAAACCCCATCTTTTTACCCTTGATGGCAACAGTACAATACGTGCCTCGCTACCCCTACTTTGTCACTGGGTGAGGACACCGCGAGATTGAACACAAAGCTAAGCACCTCTCCCATTGCAAGAAGAACCAATCTAGTTGGCCAAACCAAACCGATAATTCGAAGAGAAATACAAAGATATCAAATCATGCATATAAGAATTCAGAGAAGACTCAAATAATATTCATAGATAATCTGATCATAAATCCACAATTCATCGGATCTCGACAAACACACCGTAAAAGAATATTACATCGGATAGATCTCCAAGAACATCAAGGAGAACATTGTATTGAAGATCAAAGAGAGAGAAGAAGCCATCTAGCTACTAGCTATGGACCCGTAGGTCTGTGGTAAACTACTCACGCTTCATCGGAAGGGCAATAGAGTTGATGTAGAAGCCCTCCGTGATCGAATCCCCCTCCGGCAGGGTGCCGGAAAAGGCCCCAAGATGGGATCTCATGGGTACAGAAGGTTGTGGTGGTGGAAAAGTATTTTGGTGGACGCCTCTGGTCGTTTGGGAATATTTGGGAATTTATAGGCCAAGAGTTA
Source organism: Thinopyrum elongatum (assembly GCA_011799875.1). NCBI lineage: Eukaryota > Viridiplantae > Streptophyta > Magnoliopsida > Poales > Poaceae > Thinopyrum > Thinopyrum elongatum. The sequence goes on along the minus strand of CM022297.1, from coordinate 408,806,003 downwards.
GGGTTGGAGGAGCTCCGAGGGGCCCACAAGCCCTCAAGGCGCCCCCCCTAGGGTGCGCCCCTGAGGTTTGTGGCCTCCTCGGGACTCCTCTGACTTCTTCTCCAAGTCCTATGTGTGTCTTCTGGTCCAAGAAAAATCATCGCGAAAGTTTTATTTTGTTTGGACTCCGTTTGGTGTTCCTTTTCTATAAAACTCAAAAACAAGGAAAAAACAGAAACTGGCACTGGGCTCTGGGTTAATAAGTTAGTCCCAAAAATAATATAAAATAGCATATTAATGCATATAAAACATCCAAAACAGATAATATAATAGCATGGAACAATGAAAAATTATAGATACGTTGGAGAGGTATCGCAGCCACGGGAGGGTTGGACAAAAGATGTCATGCAAGTTCTTTCTATAAGCACGTATGACTATTTACGGAATATATGCCTACATTATATTTATGAACTGGAGCTAGTGCCGTATCGCCCTAGGTTATGACTATTATATGATGAATATCATCCAACAAATTCACCGATCCAATGCCTACGAATTTTCCATATATTGTTCCTGCTAAGTTACTACTACTGCCGTTACTATTACACTTGCTACAAAATTATTGCTATCACTGTTACTGTTACCGTTACTGTTACTACCATTATCAAAACTATCATATTACTTTGCTACTGATCATATTGTTGCAAATAATTAATCTCCAGGTGTGGTTGAATTGACAACTCAGCTGCTAATACTTGCAAATATTCTTTGGCTCCCCTTGTGTCGAATCTATAAATTTGGGTTGAATACTCTACCCTAGAAAACTGTTGCGATCCCCTATACTTGTGGGTTATCAATCATCAACACCTCGATCCTGAATAATGTTTGATCATGAATTGGTGGTGGCAGATATATCATGATCCTACTGATTCTCTGTGGCTATAGCTTCTCTAGGGTGAAAACCTAGATTCTAGCCAGGTGGTTGGATCCGGTGACGATGATGCATGAGTGTCACTCCCTTCTTAAAGGCATTGCTGTTGAAGAACCTCGTTGCCTGTGTGGTGCCATGAGATGATTGGTGCGGATATAGTCATTGTTGTAATTTGCTGAACACAGATCTGATCACTTTAGATTTTTCTTTTTCTCCGCGTATGCATAGCTTTGGTCATATGCGACTTTGCTATTTGTTGGCGTGTCTTTGTGTGCGTGTGGTTGTGTTGGCTATGTGCATCCTAGCTATGCAGAGGCCGGGTGTGTGCTCTTTGGGTTTGTATCCTCTTGATGCTCCTTTTGAGTCAATAAAATTCACCCTTTGTCGATAAAGCTTCTTAAATCCAAATAATTCCCCTCCTCGGACCCTCTCAACTCCAATCCCAGGGGAGGCTCTCAATTCTAGAAATCATTGGTTAAAATGCATGAAAAATTTCGTGGTTTGATTAAGTTTTTGGTAGACTGCGGCTCTATGGTGCGTTTTTTGCATGATTGGTGGCATGGGGATGGCACACTCTGTCACTCATCCCCGATCATTTTCTCCTACTGCTTGGATTGCTCGATCTCCATCTTGGAGCTTGCGTCTAGGGGCTGGGACCTTGGTTTGGGGCGAACGCTATCACCTGCAGAGCTAGCAAATTGGCAAGAGATCATCGCCATTTTCCCGTCACTCTCTTGGCTGTGTGCATCTCAGTTATGCAGAGGCCTGGTGTAATGCTTAATAAATCACCCTTTATCGAAAAAGATTCCCATCACTCTCGCTAACTCTAGTGCCTTTCCTGGCCTCACTGTCCTTCTGTCTCCTTTGCGGTGAAATCTTTGTACCTAAAGTTAATACAAGGTCCTTCTTCCACCCCCCCCCCCATTTTAGGCTGTATGGTGGGCGTGTATTTCCTCTCAAAATAAAAATCTTCCTATGTCAAGTGATCAGGCATCGCCTCCGGGCTAGCGACCAAATTCTTAAACGACATGGCACTGCTTCGACAGACTGTTCTCTTTGTGGGGAGACGGAAAGTACTAAGCATATTATATTTAACTGTGTCCAGGCTAAGCTAGGCTAGAGTTGTTCGATCGTGGTTGAATATCAATTGGAACCCGGAAGTTTTTGACGACCTTTTTGTTTAATTACAAAGTAGATGGACTAAAAAAATCGCATGTTTTGGCTTGCCTTTGCTGCTTTCTCTTGGGCTTCTTGGACTACTAGGAATAAATTTACTATTGAACATCTGTTCCCTAACCGTCCCGCTGATTTGTTCAAAATGGTTGCTTCCCTACAACAGTGGAAGCCTCTCGCTGAGGCAATAGACTCTGACGCTTTGTCTGAGATCATCGACAAGATTCACGCCCTTCAATTGCTCGACCTGAAACTTAAGCTAGTTTCCTTTGCCTTTTCCCCTCGGCCTGTGTGCCTAGTTCTTGACAGGTGTGGTATGTAAGAGACTTTTCTTCCTTTTTTGTGATGCTCTAAACCTTGTTGAATCCTTCGTGTCGGCTTTATTTATAAAGTCGGGCTCCCGCCTTTTCTTCAAAATCAGTAAGTGGCATCATGAACAGTAAGTGGCATCATGATCCATGACACCGTAGGCACTTTTGGAATTAAATCAAAGGACAACCGTTTCTAGGGTACTTACTATCCCACTTATAATCACACGGTTAATCTTTTGTCAGCTTTTCTTTTCTAATGTTGATCTGATACTTCCTTTTCCCATTGATCATGCTACATAATTTAATCGTATCTCTTCCACTAGTGCAGAATTGGGATTTAGCACTGGTTCGTGAGGCCCTTTAGTGCCGGTTCTAGAACCGGCACTAAAGGGTGGGGACTAAAGGCCCCCCCCTTTAGTCCCGGTTCAACACGAACCGCCACTAAAGGGCCACCACGTGGCACGAGCCCGCGCCGGGGGCTGGGAGACCTTTAGTACCGGTTGGTAACACCAACCGATACTAAAAGGTTTAGGGGGTTTTGGGTTTATGATTTATTTTTCCTTTAATTTTGTGTTTTCCATTTAATTCTTTTTCATTTGCTGGTAGTTTACGATACTACATATTGTACACGTTATGCATATATATAAATAGAATTTCTCGTAGAACCGATCATATATATATATATCATCGAATGTCTTGCACCACCATTCACACATACACATGTATATATACAATTTGGTATATACAATTTCTCATACATATATGGAGGCATTACTGCGGTAGCGGGTAATGAAATTCTCCTTTGGGATATATGACCTGGTCGAGCAAAAATCATGCTATTTCCTCTTGAATTGCTCGTACGCAAACCGTTGGTAGGAGCTTATCCCGCATCTCCGAGAACTTTAAAGAAGGAGATCAATATGCATGTATTAGTTGTGTGTATATATATTAGATAATGATGTAAAAATTGTGAATAGTGTTCTGGCAAACGTACCCATAGCTGTCTATTAGATAAGCTCCTTTCGGACGCCATCATGCGAATGTTCTCGCAAACGTAGTATGCACATAAATCAGTCCCCGGCGCCTGCTTCAGGGCCTTTACGAGAATAGAATTCAATCAGATAATAATTAATCATGCATGATAATTAATGGTATTGAAACTAGAATTAAAGAGATGGTAGCTAGCTAGTACTACTTAATTAATTACCTTGGGTCGATGCCATTTCAGCTTTTGTTTCCATTGACCTGGAACCTGTTTGATGAACTTTTCCCAAGCCCTGCCCGCCGGCAAAGAAAATGAATAAAGGAGTTATTAATTAGTTGATATCAGGAAATGACGAACTAAAGAGGCCGACATATAGTTCGATAATGATTGAAATTACCTGTCGACCATCCCCTTCACGATTGAGTACTCAGTATCTGGTTTAAGTAGTGAGTCCAGTACTTCAACTTTTCCATCTTCAACTTGAATGATTAACAAGATCCAGTGGAAACTGCATGCGCACATGTTTGCATGTACAAATTAAGCGGGCATGTGCATAACACTCATCAACTACCCTAAACCCTATACACTTATTAACATCTAGCTAGTAAGCAAAAACAGAATTTGTAGTACAAGACAGTGTGACTCACTCGAAGTTGTAAGGAAGTAGTATATCTCGATTGGTATTTAGGCGCTTCAAGAACTCTAGCAAGGTTTTCTCTGTGTCTTTTTTCGACCATTCTTGTGACCATGTCTCTTGATTAATGGTATTTGGGTCAATGAACCCAATGCCATAGCGTCCAGCTTTTTTCATTTCATAGATCTTCATTCTACATAATACCACAGAAAAGAATATAGTGAGGATAATTACAGGCAATGATCAACGAGCACTACAGCTAGCTTGAGACTTAAATTACAGAAAGAAATCACTTATAGACAATAGCAACTGACGATAGATTTGTCGAGTGCGTCTTGATTGAATAACTGAAACAGTTCTGTAAACTCAACATACAGAGCATTCGCATTGTAGTAATGCTCTGGCTTGACTCTCACCATGAGGGACTCTCGATTGGTAGTCTTGGCAATTTTCATGTACCATTCATGCAATTCATACATTCTCGTTGAGAGCTTCTTGACCTCCTCAGGCTTGACCAGAGGTTCGCCGCGGGCATATTTCCGTTTTAGTTCCTGCTCTGTAAACTTTTCCATGGGCTCGATATCTAGGAGTTGTTCTATAGTGCATCCGATCTCTGCAGCCTGCCTTCTATGATCGTCGGTTATTACCAGCTGATTGGCGCCGGTACTCGTGTGTTGGTACAATGAGCGGGGGGATCAATTGCACCGCCTGTTCTCCCAGCTGGGGAACAGTTTTCCTGCTTTTTTTGGTAGCTGCTTGGCTCGAGATCGAGCTCGACTCCTTCTTTTGTTGTACTTGATATGCCTTCTTGATTTGGCGCTCATAGTCTGAGTCAATAGGCTTGGGAGCTGGTTCGGCAGCCATACGAATAAAGTGGTCAATGACATCGTCAGGCACTTTCTCCTTTGGCGGCGGTGGTGGTTTCGGTCCAAAATGGGCCCTCAGTTGGGCTTGCACTTCGGCTTCGTTTTCTTCCACAGTCATGTCATAAGGCCTCTTCGGAAGAGGCGCGAGGCTTGGACCAAATTGGTATCTTTTGCGTCCTGTACTTGTACCGCTAGCCGCCATAGCTGCGGCGGCTCTTTTCCGCTTTTGCTTAGGCGGCGAAGCCCGCTGAGGCGGCGGAGATGGCTAATGCGGTGCCTGACTTGGAGGAGGAGGACTGGGCTAACGCTGAGGCGGCGGAGCCCGCTGAGGCGGCAGAGACGGCTGACGCGGTGCCCGACTTGGAGGAGGAGGACTGGGCTGACGCGGTGCCGGACTTGGAGGAGGAGTGGGCTGACGCGGTGCCGGACTTGGAGGACGAGGAGTGGCCTGACGCGTTGGCGGACTTGAAGGAGCAGGACTCTGCTGAGGCGGTGGCTGATGACTTGGAGGAGTGGGAATCTGCTGACGCTGTGGCGGACTTCAAGGAGGAGTCAGCTGACGCGGTGTCGGTGGCCTTGGAAAGATGATGCAATCCTTTCTCCATAGAATGATACGATGTATGGCCTCTCCCAGTGTGTGCTCGTCGTCACCTCCAGGAATGTCAAGCTCTAGCCCCGAATATTGTGCCACCACTTCATCAACCACGACACGAGCATAGCCAGCTGGAATCGGGTTACAATGGAAGGTTGCTTCAGGGGGATTTGTATAAGCAACGGCGTCCGCCACCTTCATGGATATGTTCTTCATTTTGAAGTGTAGCTCACAATTAGTGTTATCCATGATGTCATCCACAGGGTATCTATCCAGTAGTGCCTCATCGCCCGGGGTGGAACCCACACTGCTTCTTGGCATGGATGGGACGGTGCTATCCAATGCTTGATCCGCTAGCTGCTGCCGCTGCTGAGACCCCCTTTCCTGGCTAAGTGAGTCGATCTGCTGCTGCTGCCGCTGGAATTGGAGTGCCAACTCCGCGTGCCTTGATTCTTGGCCTTGAAGGTGTTCTGCTTCCTGCTTCCTCTGCTCCTCCTCCAGCTTCCTCTTCTTCTCCTCCTCCATCTTCTTTCTCGCACGGCTTCTGTAGTCGGCGTTCCAGTCCGCAAACCCCTCAAACCACGGAACAACGCCTTTGCCTCGTGTTCTTCCCAGGTGTTCAGGGTTCTTTAGGGCGCACGTAAGCTCATCGTTCTCTCTGTTGGGCGTGAACACCCCTGTTCGAGCCTCTTCTATTGCAACAATTATATCGAGGTCGGCTCCCTTAAGACCTGCCCGCTCCAAAACCTGGCCTGTCTTTGGGTCCAACGTCCTCCCATGCGCATAGAACCAAGTCCTGCACCTGGGGGGCCAGCTCAATGTAACTGGAATGACCCCTGCATCCATCATCTCTTGCTCAGCCTTATCCCACTTAGGCCGGGCCACCGCGTAGCCACCTGGCCCCAGCCTATGGTAATGCTCCTTTTTCGCGGCATTGAGCTTGTTTATTCTCGACCGTTCCTTAGCTAATTTCGATTCCTTGAATTTCACGAAAGCGGGCCAGTGATCTCTTTGCTTCTCCAGTGTTCCCGTGAATTCTGGAGTCTTCTTTCCTCCTTCGACGTACTTGGGCCATATAATTTTCTTGTGGTTGTTGAATGCAACCGCCATCTTCCTAAGAGCAGCGTCCTTGACTTTCTGCACATCTGCATCTGTGAAATGATCTGGTAGGGTGAAATGTGACATGAGAGATTCCCAAAGCAGATTTTTTGCTCTTTGGTCAACAAAAGTAAGATCTGGACGTTCCTTTGCTGGATTTTTCCATTCTTGAATGGAGATCGGGATTTGGTCCTTCACAAGAACTCCGCACTGACGAACGAACTTGCCCGCATTCTTCTTAGGCTCGCTTGGTTCGCCATTAGGTTTGATGGCATCGATGTTGTACTTTACGCCATCCTTCAACTTTTTGGCCGGGCCTCGCACTGTCTTGCTGCCTGTAGAAGATTTGCTCGATCCGGAGGGCTGAAAGAAGAAAGATCGATTCGTTAATATATATATATACAAATCAATTAAAACATGTGATGATCACCAGATGCCTGCTTTATATAAATATACCTCGCCGGTCTTTGTTATTTCAAGATCAACATTTTCTTCGTCATCATAGTTCTGGACTTCATCTATTCGTTCGTCTTCATCAAATATCATACCCTCACCGGTAGGGTTCAGATATTGCGAGCCGTCATCTTCTTCAAACTCATCTGGGCTAGGGGATGAGTGTATGATGTTGAACAGGGCCTCCTCTCCTTCTCTGCCGGTAATGTCCATGGCTTTTATTTAACTAATCCAGAAGAAATATAAAACAATTTAGTATTCAAATTAGAATGCATGCATGCAATCAATAAGGAAAAACTGAATCATAGTACATAATATATGCATCATCAAATATAATCTCGAATACATCGTCTCGAATATTATCGAAGAATATATATAATCTCGAATACATCGTCTCGAATATTATCGAATACATCACTAGCTAGCTAACACAGATCGGATACTATCGAATAATCTAGTTCACTCGCGGTTCCTGAGGCGCGGGCGGTGGACACCCAAAGAGAAGGAACCATCACAGGATCATAGCTCGGGTGAGATCCCCGAAGAACCTGCCAGGTATTGGAGAACCTGACGTCCAACGCAGCCATGTAGCGACGGACGTGCTCGTCCTCCTCCCTGACACGGCGACGTACCACCTCCGGCGGGGCCGGCTCCCTCGGCACCGAAAGTGGCCCAAGCGAACGCCACCAAAGGAGCTCCGGGTCGACGACGGGACCCGGGTTCCTCACAAAGCGGCGCACCCCTGAAGGTAGCACCTCCCAGTGCCAGCCCGGCGGAGCCCAGTCCCGGACATGGCTCCTCTGAAGTAGGACGTCATCGCGAACGGGTCAACGGCGAGGATGCGGGCCGGGCATATCGTTGACGTCGATAACAAATTCGATCTATATGTAAATGTAACATTTTTTAAATGATTGGTGATTGTGATTTCTTATATACAAATTCTATATGCAAATGTAACATAACGGATTCTCTTGGGGGCATTCTTGATAAATCTATGTCAAAAGTCAAACTTTGACATATGATCAAATATTGCATATGTCAAAATTCAAACTTTGACATATGATATCTAGCTAGGTAATTCATCTAACATTAATATATCTAGCTAATTCATCTAACATATTTGACAAAAGTATAAAAAACTAAGTCTATCATCTAACCATTAATATATCTAATTCATCTATACTAAAAGTATAAAAACTAATTCATCTAACATTTCTATCTAATTCATCTAACATTTGACATTAATATATCTAATTATCATCTAACATTGACATTAATCTAATTCATCTAGCTAAAACTTTGACATTAATCTATTCATGTAGCTAAAACTTTGACATTAATCTAACATTTATATAACTAAAAGTATAAAAAACTAAAAAATAGAAAACAGAAAATTAGAAAAAGTGTGTTGTGTGTGTGGGTGTGTAGTGTGTGTGTGTGTGGTGTGCGGGCGGGCTCGATCGGATGATCGAGGGCGCGGCCATGGTGCAGGGCTCACAGCGCTGGGCGACCGGGGCGGCGACGGGGGCGGCACGGGCGGCGCGCGCGACGGCGACGACGGGGACGGGCCGAGGCGGGCGACGGGGGATGGGGGCGCGACGGGGACGGGCTGAGGCGGCGACGGGGACGGGGGCGGCGACGGGGAAGGGGGCGGCGACGGTGACGGCGCGCGACGGGGGTGGCGACGGGGGGCGGCGGCGATGTCGAAAGCAGAGACGAAGAGGGAGATGAAACTGCAAAATTTTGAAGTGTTGTATATATAGGATGGACCTTTAGTACCGGTTGGAGCCACCAACCGGTACTAAAGGTCTGTTTTGGCCAGGCCAAGCGGCGGGAAGCGCACCCCTTTAGTACCGGGTCGTGGCTCCAACCAGTACTAAAGACCCTCCTTTAGTACCGGTTGGAGCCACGACCCGGTACTAAAGGTGGTGCGCTGGCGCAGGTGCGGTGCGGGCAAGTTTAGTCCCACCTCGCTTGCCGAGGGGCGCCCGCACCAGCTTATAAGCCCCGCCACGGCTTCTGCCCCGAGCTCCTCTCTAATGCAGGCCTTCTGGGCCTACCTCTGTTGCGATGCCCTGTTGGGCCTACTGGGCTTGCGGGCCTGCATCCTAGCCCAACTACAGGTTGGGTTTCTAGTCGTATGCAGGCCGCTGTGGCCCAGTAGACGGGCTTTTTTTCTTTTTTTTCTTTTCTGCTTTATTTATTTTCTTTTATTTATTTCTGAGTTGTTTTTTTGTTGTATTTAGAGTTTCTTTGTGAATATTTTTGATTTAGGTACAAAAAATTACAAACTTTCTATTAGTGCCAGTAGTTTTCAAATTTGAATAGTTTAAATTTGAATTATTTGAAATTTGTGTGAATCACTAGTTTGTGAATAACTTTACTTTAAAAATAGATTTTTCAGTGATTCTTTTTTCTTATGTTTAATATTAGTGTGTTTTATCATTATATTCAATTTGGTAATACTTAGGTTATTTAAAAAATGAAATGCCTTTTGTAACAGATGAGTTTTCGTCCGAAACCCTGATACTTCGAAAGAGATTGTCCATTTTGTACACGAAGTGGATTCAGTTTTTGCCGTAAACCTGTCAACTTTTTAGAACATGCTATGTGGGTGAAATGATGATACCATGCCAAGTTTCAACCTTTTCAGAGTTCATTTGTAGTGCTTTTCAATTTCAGGGTCATTTAGCTCCATAAAATCAGTAAATGCATGAAGAATAGTAAATGAAGTCAGAAAGGGTTGAAAATTGATGACGTGGCTTTGAATGGTGCATACTGAACGCACAAAAAGTCTGGAGTTGAAATAAGTTTAAAAAAATGAAATGCCTTTGTAACAGATAAGTTTTCGTCCGAAACCCTGATACTTCGAAAGAGATTGTCCATTTTGTACACGAAGTGATCCAGTTTTTGCCGTAACCCTCTCAACTTTTTGAAACATGCTAGTGGGGTGAAATGATGATACCATGCCAACTCAACCTTTTCAAAGTTCATTTGTAGTGCTTTTCAATTTCAGGGTCATTTAGCTCAAAAAAATCAGTAAATGCATGAAAAATAGCAAATGAAGTTAGAAAGGATTGAAAATTGATGACGTGGCTTTGAATGGTGCATACTGAACGCACAAAAAGTCTGGAGTTGAAATAAGTTTAAAAAAATGAAATGCCTTTGTAACAGATGAGTTTTCGTCCGAAACCCTGATACTTCGAAAGAGATTGTCCATTTTGTACACGAAGTGGATCCAGTTTTTGCCGTAACCCTCTCAACTTTTTAGAACATGCTATGTGGGTGAAATGATGAAACCATGCCAACTTTCAACCTTTTCAGAGTTCATTTTGTAGTGCTTTTCAATTTCAGGGTCATTTAGCTCAAAAAAGTCAGTAAATGAGCTGAAAAATAGCAAATGAAGTCAGAAAGGTACACGTTTGTCCGAAGCACAAAAGTACATGTTTCAAATGCCAAAACACATAAGCACCCTAACTATTACAAAGATTCCCTATGGTTTGTCCAAAGTGGGGCTTTCCAGTTATATAAGTCCGGAACTCACTAGAGAAGAAAGTGATGACAGTGAAGCCGGTCACATCCCAGAGTGGGATCTTTGGGTGTGAAACTTTTTCTTCACGTGTGTCCCTTTGCACCGTAACCATGGACAATCTTCATCATTTAACTGGATGCTCGGGTCAATATTCACTGTGAAGGGAGCAATTTCATGAAACTTTTCATAATCTCCTGACATGTCTGTCTTGTCATCCACTCCCACGATGTTTCTTTTCCCTGAAAGAACTATGTGGCGCTTTGACTCATCGTATGATGTATTCGCTTCCTCATCTTTTCTTTTTCTCGGCTTGGTAGACATGTCCTTCACATAGAAAACATGTGCCACATCATTGGCTAGGACGAATGGTTTGTCTGCGTACGCAAGATTGTTGAGATCCACTGTTGTCATTCCGTACTGCGGGTCTTCCGTTACCCCGCCTCATGTCATATTGACCCATTTGCACCGAAACAAAGGGACCTTCAAACCACGTCCATAGTCAAGTTCCCATATCTCCTCTATGTAACCATAATATGTGTCCTTTCCACTCTTGGTTGCTGCATCAAAATGGACACCACTATTTTGGTTGGTGCTCTTCTTATCTTGGGCGATCATGTAAAATGTATTCCCATTTATCTCGTACCCTTTGAAAGTCATTATATTCGAAGATGGTAACTGGGACAGCAGGTACAGGCCATCGTCAACAGCGTCGTCATGCATGGCACGTGTCTGCAACCAACTGGCGAAAGTCCCCGTTTGTTCATGTGTAATCCAGTCGTCAGACTGCTCCGGGTGTTTGGAGCATAGAATATTCTTGTGTTCCTCCATATACGGAGCCACCAAGGCGGAATTTTGTAGAACTGTGTAGTGTGCTTGAGTGAGAGAATGCCCGTCCATATATATTATTTGTTCCGGTCCTAGCGTGCCATTTCCACCCAGTCTGCCCTTATGTCGTGATTCAGGAACACCAATCGGCTTAAGGTCAGGAATAAAGTCAATACAAAACTCAATGACCTCCTCATTTTCATGGCCCTTGGAGATGCTTCCTTCTGGCCTAGCACGGTTATGAACATATTTCTTTAAGACTCCCATGAACCTCTCAAAGGGGAACATATTGTGTAGAAATATAGGACCCAGAACGTTAATCTCTTCGCATAGGTGAACTAGGACGTGCGTCATGATGTTGAAGAAGGATGGTGGGAACACCAACTCGAAACTGACAAGACATTGCACCAAATCATTCTCTAACCTTGGTATGGTTTCTGGATCGATTACCTTCTGAGAGATTGCATTGAGGAATGCACATAGCTTCACAATGGCTAATCGAACGTTTTCTGGTAGAAGCCCCCTCAATGCAACCGGAAGCAGTTGCGTCATAATCACGTGGCAGTCATGAGACTTTAGGTTCTGGAACTTTTTCTCTGCCATATTTATTATTCCCTTTATATTCGACGAGAAGCCAAACGGGACCTTCATACTGAGCAGACATTCAAAGAAGATTTCCTTCTCTTCTTTGGTAAGAGCGTAGCTGGCATGACCCTGATGTATGCCGTCTTTTCCGTGCATACGTTGCTGGTCCTCCCGTGCCTCCGGTGTATCTTTTGTCTTCCCATACACGCCCAAGAAGCCAAGCAGGGTCACGCAAAGATTCTTCGTCACGTGCATCACGTCGATTGTAGAGCAGACCTCTAGGTCTTTCCAATAGGGTAGGTCCCAAAATATAGATTTCTTCTTCCACATGGGTGCACGTCCGTCAGCGTCATTCGGAACAGATTGTCCGCCAGGACCCTTTCCAAAGATTACCTTCAAATCCTTGACCATACCATGTACATCATCACCAGTACGGTGGCGAGGCTTCGTCCGGTGATCTGCCTCACCTTTGAAATGCTTGCCTTTCTTTCTTACGGGATGCCTGCTCGGAAGAAATTGACGATGTCCCGGGTACACATTCTTCTTACAATTATCCAAATATATACTGTCGGTATCATCCAAACAGTGCGTGCATGCGCGGTATCCCTTGTTTGTCTGTCCTGAAAGGTTACTGAGAGCAGGCCAATCATTGATGGTCACAAACAGCAACGCATGTAGGTCAAATTCCTCCTGTTTGTGCTCATCCCACGCACGTACACCTTTTCCATTCCACAGCTGTAAGAGTTCTTCAACTAATGGCCTTAGGTACACATCAATGTCGTTGCCGGGTTGCTTAGGGCCTTGGATGAGCACTGGCATCATAATGAACTTCCGCTTCATGCACAACCAAGGAGGAAGGTTATACATACATAGAGTCACAGGCCAGGTGCTATGATTGCTGCTCTGCTCCCCAAAAGGATTAATGCCATCTGCGCTTAGACCAAACCATACGTTCCTTGCGTCACCTGCAAAGTCCTCCCAGTACTTTCTCTCAATTTTTCTCCACTTCGACCCGTCAGCGGGTACTCTCAACTTCCCGTCTTTCTTACGGTCTTCTCTGTGCCATCGCATCAACTTGGCATGCTCTTTGTTTTGGAACAAACGTTTCAACCATGGTATTATAGGAGCATACCACATCACCTTGGCAGGAATCTTCTTCCTGGGGCACTCGCCCTCGATATCACCAGGGTCATCGTGGTTGATCTTATAGCGCAATGCACCGCTTACCGGGCACGCGTTCAAATCCTCGTACTCACCGCGGTAGAGGATGTAGTCATTAGGGCATGCATGTATCTTTTACACCTCTAATCCTAGAGGGCAGACAGCCTTCTTTGCTTCGTACGTACTCTCGGGCAATTCGTTGTCCTTTGGAAGCATCTTCTTTAACATTATCAGCAACTTTCCAAATCCCTTGTCAGATACACCATTCTCTGCCTTCCATTGCAGCAATTCCAGTGTGGTGCCCAGCTTTTTCTTATCAGCTTCGCAATTCGGGTACAACAATTTCTTGTGATCCTCTAACATGCGCTGCAACTTCTTCTCCTCCTTTTCACTTGCGCAGTTTCTCTTTGCATCGGCAATGGCCCGACCTAGATCATCAGCGGGCTCATCTGATGCCTCTTCTTCAGCTTCTTCTTGCATTGCCGGCTCAGCTTCTTCCCCCATTGTTGTACCATCGTATTCAGGGAACCCATGGCCAGGATAGCTGTCGTCGTCGTCCTCTTCTTCTTCATTGTCTTCCATCATAACCCCTCTTTCTCCATGCTTGGTCCAAACATTATAGTGGGGCATGAAACCGGACTCAAACAGGCGGACGTGAATGGTTCTTGACTTAGAGTAATTCCGATCATTCTTACAACCAGCACATGGACAAGGTATAAAACCATCCGCCCGCTTGTTTGCCTCAGCCGCAAGCAGAAAACTACGCACGCCATTAACGAACTGGGGAGAGCATCGGTCATCGTACATCCATTGCCGGCTCATCTTCATTACACAGCACCGAAAAGACCAAATTAATACAAGTTCATACATAAAGTTCATACAACACTTATTCTCATAAAACAACATACAAATAACTCTCTAGCTAAAGCATTTAAATGCAACAACAAATGCGATCAAGATCGCAACTAAGGTAACAATTGATCCAACAGCATAATGATACCAAGCCTCACTATCGATGGCATATTTTCTAATCTTTCTAATCTTCAAGCGCATTTTCTCCATCTTGATCTTGTGATCATCGACGACATCGGCAACATGCAACTCCAATTCCATCTTCTCCCCCTCAATTCTTTTCAATTTTTCTTTCAAATACTCGTTTTCTTTTTCAACTAAATTTAACCTCTCGACAATAGGGTCGGTTGGAATTTCCTGTTCACATACCTCCTAGATAAAAATATCTATGTCAACTTGATGGGCATAATTTGTCATAAACACGAAATGCAACAAATATTTTTAAAAGAGAATATACCACATCCGAATCATAACCTGAACGAGGGCCGACGGGGACAGATATCAAAACCATGGCACTATGTATAACAAACAACGTACGGGCCGGGTAAGATAATTATACAAGTAACTATATATATAAATCACACAAACATGATTTTTTATATATAAAAAATATAAGAACAAGAGGCTCACCACAAGGTGGTGCCGGCGACGGGACGGTGCGGACGATCGACGGTGGTTAGGACGGAGACGGGAAGACACTAAGTAAACCACACCTACATATGCAAACTAAGAGTTATTTTGACCTCAAACTGCATATAAATCAAATAAACTACCACATATAATTTCTCCCAGACTAAAAAACCCACAAATCACTATACTTATAGAGCATGGAAGAGCTAATCAAGCAATGAGAGATAAAAGGACAAAGTTGCTAACCTTTGTGATCACTTGGATGGATGGGGTGCCTTTAAATCTTCACAAATTTTGGCAAAAATGGAGGTGAGCTCGAGCAAGAGGGGAAGAAAAACAGAGAGGAGGGAAAAAATAGAGCGCTTCGGCTCGGGCTGGACGAAGCACTATATATAGTGATATATTTAGTCCCGGTTGGTTAGACGAACCGGGACAAAAGGTGCATCTCTAGTCCCGGTTCGTGGCATGAACTGGTACTAAAGGTGCTGGTGGGGCCCCAGCCTGACAACAGCCTGCCACCACCTCTTTAGTACCGGTTCGTGGCACGAACCGGTACTAAAGGTTTGCCACGAACCGGTACTAATGAGCGCCGCCCGCCTAGCCGTTGGAACCGGCACTAATGGTCACATTAGTGCCGGTTCAATTACAAACCGGGACTAATGAGCTTCACATTAGGCCCTTTTTCTACTAGTGTTCCTCCATATGATTCTCACCGAGTTCTCAAAGAAACACCATGAAATAAGTCAACTATGTAAAATTTGCACCTGAATGGTGCTCTGCGCGACTGTGATGGAACACACATTTTTTTTTTCCTTAGATCCATACTTCAAATTTTTGTGATAGAAGTTCAAGCAGCTAGGGCTTTTCAATTTCTTTCTGAAAACATTTTATTTTACTCACTCAATCGAACTTCTTTCTCCATCGGCTGGTTCGTACCAACATATGTTTAGTGTAGTCATGAATCACCATTAATTATGCAGACATGATAGGATTTTGCTTTCTAAGAAGTTCACTTTGAAACCTGCAGTAGTTTCGAAAGCTGTGTCAGTTTTCGTCCTCCAAACTAACTGCTGGATGGTCACACCGATCGCGACAAACTCTCACCAAAGGAGAAGTCGAAGGAAAACCAGCATCTGCAGCATGCGCAATCACTGATCAGATATAGTTTCGAGCCTGTTAGAATGTTTTCTCACGAATTTTGCCTAGAGGAACCCCTAGAGGTTTTCTTGTTTAGTCGTTGTTTTTGTTGATTAACGACAATCTATGCCTTCGTGACTTAGCACTGAATAGTTCCTCTTGCTCCACCTTGTAACCCCTGTCACCCCTGGCAAAGACGCTCCACTGAGGAATTCCTTACTATTCGGTAATTCAAACACGCTTCTTGTGCAGGTTGCATGCTTGTACTATAGCAACTAGCATGATCAATCACAGGTGACCAGTTGAGGTTTATGTGGCTGATCGGGTGAAAGTTTTGGTGCCCTATCCTGTTTGGGTGTCGACAATCCCCAAATTTTCTAACCATTGCTTTGCTAACGTATTGCCTCGTTCCAGCCAAGCACGCATGTCGTATTGAAGCACTGAGGAAACCGTAACCTGCCGGAGTGGCTGCGCGGGAGTTCACGGCGGATACCGTGCCGTGGGATGCCACTCCGGCATCCATGAAGATGTTGATGTATTGGTTGCAGAGTAGATAGACGCAGGATGTTTTGGGTGCTGTTATCAGACGGAGGTTTGGAAAGCTAGCGCCGAGCGAGTGATTCGTGCTTGCCAGATGCATCGGTAAATTTTCACCGTTGTGTACCATCCCGTAGCAGTCTGTGTCGCCCCGCCCCTAGTGAACCAGTGTCCAACCACGCCAATCCTCTTCTGCACAGAACAACCTCCGTCTACCCCAGTTACATCCTAGCCCAACATCACAAACTTCTACCACCTGTTCCACAAGATGACATGATGGCATGGTGTACACACTGATTGTACTAAGATGGCACACCAGCTAGTGGAGGGAAAATAGCTGATGTGGAGAGGCATGTTGATTGTGTGAATTTTATAGGTCCTATGCAAAGTGCAGTTATCCATCTGTTCCTGGTGCCTCTTATGCCTACACTAACCAAACTCAAATCGCTACTATGTAGAAACAAAACACTGCACTAAATAGGAATCAACAATACCAATATATAGGAGTAAGATGAGGAATGCGAAGGATTGCTCCTTATAGAAGACTTGGGCACGTGTGGTAGAGGTAGTGACTTAAAGTCATTGGATGCCTGTTGGGTCAATAGCTAAGAATTCTTTGTTTATGAGCTTGGTCCTTTGGTAGGTAAGAGCCAATGAGATCGTTACACAAATGATGGTGCTTGTTTCTGCTAGGGGTGGTTCAGAGGTAGTGAGAACTTCAAACAGATGATGAATTTCCTAAGCTTGTTTGTCCTTGGCTATTAGGTTACCCGAGCTTTAAACAAACAATAGATTTCAAGTTTTTTCAAGTATTGTTCTTTGGTCTCTACACATGTGGCTAGCCAGCATAAAAGGGCTAAGATCACTTCCTCGACAAGACAAAGTGAGCAAAGTAGAACCAATCACGTGACGTATGTGGTAAGCAATCCAAACAATCCAAAAAGAGCCAAGTAGAACCAATTTTGCCTTGTTGTAACCATCTTTCGACTCAGACTCGGACACATTTTCTAGCATGTTAATTAGGTTGTGCCTTGTCTCGGCCTAATAATTCAATCATGCATTTACCTTCCTCCATGATGTCTTTTTATATGCGAAATATGCTTGCACCATGATTTCACATAGTAAGAGAGTATGTTTGATTTTTTTCTTCTATGCATTGTTCAAACTTGAACTCCAACATCTACCCTGCGATCACCTCTCATAGAATCACAATCAAGTCCAACTAGTAGTTACATATAGTACATGCAACATTCTATCATGTATCGACTCAAAACGTGCCCAATTGAACTGATCGATACTCCGGCCTTTTTACACGTTCGAAAGGGACACTCTTGAGTTTCAAGATCGAAGCAAAGCAGTAGCTGCAGCAAATTGAAACCGAAGGATAACGAAGGGAGGGGTTCGTGCGGGAGGAGGTGGGATCGAAAGGGGGAAGGGGGGGTCGGGTGCCAAATATCGATGTGCTTTAGTCAAATATATATAAAAGTATATACTCATATCTACAACATCAAATGTATAAAATGTATTATATGGTCCATTCGATGAAACTAATTTGGTGGCATAGATGTCAAAGTATTTTTTATAGACTTTGTCAAACTTTAAAGAATAACTTAAAAAGGAGGGAGTGCATACGAATGCCTGTTGGATAGTGGACACATACCAAATTGCAAGGTGACATGTCTATCTAGCAAGTTGGGCTAAAAGCAACGAATTTCGGAACTTCTTCTGTGCTTACCACCTTGAGCTGCCATGTGGTTCATGTTAGACAGATGCACCGGTAAATCGCCCGCTACTGTACCATTTTGGAGCAATATCCATGTCGCCCCTATTGAACCACCGAGCGACCAGGCCAACCCACCTGTATTGGGAATCTAGTTATCCATAGGTTCCCGGTGCCTCTTATGCCTACAATTTGATAATTCAAATCCCTGGTGTGCAGTACTAAAAAATGCATGAATTAGGAATGAACCGTTCCAACAAAGAGAAGTAAGATGAGGAATAGGAAGCATAACTATTTAAGAAAGAAAACTTGGGTACGTCCGGTACGGTGGTAGAGGTACCGACTTGAAGTCAATGGGTCACTGTTAGGTCAATATAAGTCCTTCGTTACGAGCTTGGCCCTTTGACATGGAAGAGCATATAAGATCTTTAAACAAATGACAATTTTCTTGTGCTTCTTTCTATTCAGGCATGCATAGTGAGAGGCAATGCAAACTTCAAGGAAATGATAAATTCCTGAGCTTGTTTGTCCTCGGCTAGATTAGTCCATCAAGCCATAAGAGCTTTATAAACAAACAATAATTCTTGTAAGTTTTTTTAGATATTGATCATCGGTCTCTACACATGGGGCTAGCCAATATAAAAAAGGCTACACATACCGAGAAAATCAATTGGGCTTCCAGGAGCACATGCTCCCGGGCCCAAAAATAATTTTTAAATGTCAAAATATCAAGACAGACTTTTTATGTGATCTTAGTCACATACAAATGCTACCTGCAAATTTTGACGGAAAAAGATTAAGCATTTTGGCCTGTGAAAAAAAAATTGAAGACCAAAACACCCCAAAATGTCACCCCAAATTTATTTTTTCACCGACGAAACACTGCTGCTCCGGTTCGCTTGAAATTTGTGAAGCATGCTTGCGACACTAAAACGAACATCTACAAGAAATTACAGATTTTTTTATTTTTTACATTTTTTAAAATTTACTGTTCATCCAGGAGCATATGCTCCCAGGAGTCAAAACGCCCCTCCCGTTCACGGAAAGGGAGGACAAACCGAGCCAAGTAGAACCAATTTACTGTTCACCATTTTCCCACTCGAATCAACAAACTTCTGGAATGCTAATTAGTTTGTGCTTCCATTTGTTCTTATACGTGAAAACTTGTCATAGCTATAATTTCGCAGATCGGGGAGTATGCTCGGAATTTTCTCATTTGGTACATTGTTTAAATTTGAAGTACAAACGCCACCCTCCGGCCATTTTTCTTAGGATCACAGTCGAATCCCAGCTGCCAATAGACACTACTACTATTTACTCCCATTGCTCACAAGAGAGGCGAATTTGTGTGCATGGTGGTAGCTGCGCGTGTCGCCAGAGCCGTTCGATCGCGCGAGATCCTGTCAGCGCACCGCGCGCGGTGGTACAGGCCATTGTTGGAAAAGCTGCACCCTAGTCTATCGCCACCAGTCCTTGCATGACGTACCCATCCATTGTTAGTAAAAATCATAATTATCATATGGGCTTCTTGGGCTTGGGCCGTTTGCGTGGCCGGTACACGGCTTGGGCCGTTTGATTTATTTTGTCTTTCCTTGCTGCAGCTAACCATATTTTTTATTGTATAGCCACCTACTATAGGTACCCCCATCTCCCGCGCTGTTCTGGGTGCCATCGTTAGCTTATCCAGCAGGTTCTCTCAAAAAATCCAAAATGAAGAAAAAGATATCTGTGAAAATTATCATCCGCAACAAAAATATATTGTATTATGATGTCTATAAAACCCATTAACTCGTATTATTTTGCAGTGCTGGCCCTGTTGGTGCTCATATAAATGATATTAGCGCCTTGCTTTATACTACTGCCTCTGCAATTAGGTGTGTTCTTTTTTTGCGTCTTACTTTGTGCTCTATTTTTTCTTTGTGCTCTACGCAGGCCCTTCCTGGAGAAAAAGATATCTGCAAATTATTTTCGTGATTGCTCACAAATATAAAATGTTCTAACCTTTTTGTGATTCGAATGTAAATAGACGTGTTTTAGTCTTTTTGTTCACTCATTTCAGTTCGAATGTAGTTTATATTGAAACATCCAAAACATATTATCTTATACTGTACTTATCTGTGAACGGAGGGAGTACATAGTACCTATAGTATTATATGGTGCACTCGGCCGCTAGGAGGACACTTGCGAGTTTCATCTATATCTATACCTATTAATAAAGCAAGGTGCGTTTCTCTAATTTTTTCATCCGTTCATCGTTGAAAATATTTTTTTCTATCCGAGGTGGTACTAATTTTTTGTGCGTCTATCCGTTAGAAAAGAAAAAAAGGTTTGTCCAGAATTTCGTAATTGGGCCGCGCGCGCTCCGCCTCAATGAATTCAGCCCACTTATTATTGCCCACACAGTTGGGAAGACCTTATTTGTCGTACGGAGCGATAAATAGTTGAAGCTTTCCTCAGGGCCCCTAAGACTGGGCCGGCCCGCTTCCCCTTTTCCGTTGTTCTATTTCAGAAAAAATGATGTCCCTTTCTCTTTCTCTTTTAAATTTCTTTTTCCTTTTTTCCTTCTTTATTTTTATTTTTCTGTGAAGTAAAAATTTACAAAAATATTAAGAATTTCAATTTATGTTCAAATATTCAAAAAAAGGCAGAATTCCAAAATTTTGTTCTTGTTTTAATTTTTTATTTGAAACTTTTCAAACATTCACATTTCAAAATTTTCTCGACATTCAAAAAAGTTCTCATTTTTCAAAAAATGTTTGTGTTTTTCAAACATTCGTCGAGATTTGTTTTTTATAAAAATTATATTTTATAAAATGTTCCATATTTTGAAATATTCATGTTTTAGTGAAATGTTCACAAATCCAAAATAATATTTGTGTCTAAGAAAACATTTTCTAAACTTGTTTTGATCGTTCCCCTTTTAAAAAAAATCTAGAAATTTTGTGTTTTTATAAAAATTTATGTTTAAAAAATATTGTTTGTGAATTTTAAAAACTATTAATGTTTCTAATTTTGTGCATGTTTTCTCCAAAAATATTAGAATTTTAAAAAATTGCATTTTTTGAAAATTGTTCGGGATTTACAAAAAATCACGTTTCCAAGAATATTCGCCAATTCATATTTTTTTTAATATTCATAAAAATCAATAAATATTTCTTATCTGACGCTATAGTATTTTCTTAAATATTTGCGATGGCCATTGATTTGCGGTACGCGTTCGTTCTATACTGGTTGACTATAAATGAAAGAAATTATGAGCACGTGCCAATGAAAGAGAATATATTGTTTGACTATAATTAGAGCAAAATTATGGGCGCTTGAGCACTAAAATAATCCAAGAGAATAAACCATAAAAAAGAAGGGACATTCATGCCTGATTATGCTAATGAAACGAGATTTAGGCGCTACAATTAATAATCCATCCGGTTACGCCAGCTAGGGGTGGGCACTTTGACACCGAAAACCGAAAAACCAAACCAAACCGAACCGTATTAACCGATTTGACGGTTTATTTGTAGTTCGGTTTTACGGTTCGGTGTCACACTTGGTTGCTATTCGGTGTTTGGGGTTGCATTCAGTTTCCATCACTAGAAAACCATATTCACCGTAAAAACCGAAGTGAAGCGCAACAGTTAATAGCTCAGTAGGCTGATTGGCCTAATCCAATTGCTGGTCCACGCTTGTAGTATTTTTATATTTAATTAAATATATGGTTGTGGTGGACACCCGGCCGGCCGCACACAGTCACACGTACATCGTTGGCTTCTCTTAAATTCCAATCTCTCAGTACATGCTAAAAAAATCTAGTAACTCAATATAAGTAGTACGTAACACCATTCATGCTAGTGATTATTTTAATCTGTTTGGAATATTTTACTATTATTTTTGCATGCAACAATAGTTAAGGGCTAGTGAATCCTTCCAGCAAGTAGCTATAGTATTTCGATCATGGATCTTCTAGTATATCTATGTGTGCCTCATGAAACTAGATATTTTGTGCACTCTGTACAGTGTTTACCTCACTGAAGAGTCATGACACATAGATTGATGGGTGCATGTAGTTCGGTTTTCCGGTTAACCGAACAAACCGAACCGATATATTTCGGTTCATATGGTTTGGTGTTTAAATTTTGTGTGATTATTTCGGTGGCCATTTTTGTAAAGCCGAAATTCAAAAAAACCGAATAAACCAAACCGTATTAACCATATAAACCGAACGCCCAGCCCTAACGCCAGCGTATGATAGAATGGTCGAAGCAACCGTGTGCCGAAGGTCGCCGCGCAACCACCAAATGAGGAGGCAGGCACAACCCTAAGATGGAGGCGGACCTGGAGGAAAAAAGGCATGAGTTAGGTGCTCGCCACCACGCGGACCAACTCTACCACTATCAAGATTTCGTGTATCAAACATGTCTAGCGAGAAGACCATAACTCCTTGCTCTGTCGCCTACCATTATGAAGATCTTTTTTTGATGAGACGTCAATTATCTTTCCCGTTGTTTCTCACGAAAAAAATTATCTCTCCCGTTGCAATGCACGGGCATATGCGCCAGTAAGATACAAGGAGAGAAGCAGTTACCCAAAAAAAAAAAGCAGTTGCAAAAAATTGAAACGAAAGGGGAAAATATTCAAACAGATCTCAAATATCGATTCCACCACCGGAAAACGACCTGCACCTTCCGCCACCGCCCACGGCGGCCAACGCTGCCGTGCCTGCGACGCTCCACTTCACTCCTTCGCCCATCCACCCACCCCACCCACCCAAACCCAGCCCCACCTCACCGCCGACCCGTTCTGCTCCCCAACCAGGCCACGCCGCGGCAGGGACGGCAGCCAGCGATCGGCGATCCATGGCCGTCCCCTCCGCCGACCGCAAGAGGCGCCCCTTCCTCCTCTCGCTCTCCCTCTTCCTCCTCCTCTCCGCCCTGCTCGTCCTCCTCGTCCTCTTCCTCGACTCCTCCGCGCAGTCCCTCCCCTTCCTCCCCTCCCGCCTCTCCGCCCCCTCCCCCTATCTTCCTCACCAGCAGCACAGTCCAACCCCAGTTCCCACCCCCGGAGGCTCGCCCGACTCGCAACCAAACGGCCCAGCCTCTGCCGCTGCAAAATCAGATGTCGAAGCCGATGCATCGCGGCCGAATGCCCCCGCCGCCGTCGCAGGGGGCAGTGGACCCAGCGACCCGTCACGGTCAGTCGACGACAGCAGCCACCCGGCGGCAGTCGACGCGGATGCCACAGCCGTCGATGCGGCGGGAGTGGACGGCGGTGAGGCTGAGGACGACGGCGCGGTGGCCGAGGTGAGATGGGAGACGTGCAAGGTCAGGAGGGGGGTGTCGGCCACGGACTACATCCCGTGCCTCGACAACATCAGGGCAATCAAGGCGCTGCGCTCCAGGCGGCACATGGAGCACCGGGAGCGCCACTGCCCCGCGCCGCCGCCCAGGTGCCTGGTGCGAATGCCTGCGGGTTACCGGCTCCCCGTGCCGTGGCCGCGCAGCCGTGACATGGTGAGGACATTCGCGCTTGCCTTTGTCGGTAAGACACGGAAGCGCCTCTAGTTGTTCATGTTCTCTGCTCTTGTCCTCTGAGTTATCCATGCTGTCTTTATTTATGTAATTGGGTTTTCAACTACCAACGTGTTATTTAATTTTGGTATTAGAACATATAACCAATAGACACTGCAATTTAGGACCATCCTCCTTTTATGGAAGCTACTGCGCTTAGGATGTCTAATTTGGTATCAAGAAGCAGTGTAACTAATCTTGGATGTCTGATAGCATTAGTAACCTTACACAATATAGACCCTTGACCCTTCAACCATTATGAGGTTTTAAGGCAGATGGTGAATCTTGTACAGTTTAGCTTGATTAAATCAGTGCCTTCTGTAGCTGTGGGTTTAATTACCAGACCACTCATGATTGTTAATCTCCTTTCTGAATTCCAGATTTGGTACAACAATGTTCCTCACCCAAAACTGGTGGAATATAAGAAGGATCAGAACTGGGTTACAAAGTCTGGTGATTATCTTGTTTTCCCCGGAGGCGGAACTCAATTCAAAGATGGTGTTGCAAGATATATACAGTTTGTAGAACAGGTAAATATTACTCTGCCACCTTGATCTACATTTGAACATACTCCCTCCGTCCAGTGAAAAGTGTACATATAGAAATTTTAGGACAAATTATGGAGTGGAGTAAAAAATGCATTGGAAAGGTGCAAACCACCATCTCTCTCCTCTTTAATTATCCTACCCCCAATGACCTAAGTGCATGTAAAAATTAAGGAGACCATGTGTAGAATGCTATTGGCTTGATTACCGTGTGATGAGAGAGAAGCATTTTTTCTACTTTAATATGCATTGGGAAGATAGATGTACACTCTTTTGTGGACAAATTTTAAAGCTAAACATACACTTTTCACCGGACGGAGGGAGTATTAACTTTGCAAGAAAATTCCAAGTACTTTTATTGCCAAGTGAGTTCTGTGTCCTTGTGAATGGAGATGCTTCTTGTGTGTATGTTTGCCAATGTTCAGTATTGCCTTTGGTAACATTGGGACTTTAGGAGTGAATATAATCGTTGTCCAATCACATCCAACAATAATAACACCAGTAGCAAAATAACACTATTGTACTTGTTTCAGTTGAGATCAAACTATATTAATTTGTTGTAATAGCCACCTTCATTTTAACATCTTCCTGCTTTTTTCTCACGGTGAAGTCAATAGCTTTTCATGTTTCATGTTGATTATATGCTCTTAGAGGTAGATCAAATCTGTACTGTTATTGTTTGATTTGCATGTACTACTGTGCTTGCATTGCTTAAATAATTAGCCCAGATTCCAAATGTAGAAATGGAAATGGTTTCCCAAGAATGCTGCCATTGGTCTTCATCACAGCTCCTTGTTTTTTTCCTCTGAGGTCATATCATGATTTCCTGTTATAAATTTGTTGTAGATAATGCCTACCATTCAATGGGGAACACATACGAGAACTGTCCTGGATGTTGGATGTGGTGTTGCCAGCTTTGGTGGATACCTGCTTGACAGGAATGTCATTACTATGTCATTGGCTCCTAAAGATGAGCATGAAGCTCAGATACAGTTTGCATTAGAGCGTGGAATTCCAGCATTTCTAGGAGTAATCGGAACTCAAAAGCTCCCTTTCCCTGATAATGCATTTGATGTGGTCCATTGCGCAAGGTGCAGGGTCCATTGGTATGCAAATGGCAAGTGTTCTATGTCTTCACGGCATTTTTAAGCTACCGTAGTATCTATATGTCAACCTTTTCTGATAAGTATTCCATTTTGCCCCTGCTAATCTGTTTTTAAATATCTATTACTATTGGGATGTGCAGGTGGAAAACCACTACTGGAGCTTAACAGAGTGCTAAGGCCTGGAGGATTTTTTGTTTGGTCTGCAACACCTGTCTATCGTAAAGAACAAAGAGATCAAGATGACTGGAATGGTTCGTGACCATATCATATAAAATTATATGTTTAGCCTCAATTCTCATCCTAGTAGTAGTATTATCTTAAAGATTGCCACAAATGTTAGAGGAAGTGAAAAGATATGTGTAAGGATTGCTGACAAAACACACTATCATACTGATTGACGCAAAGTTGGAGACTATAGAAGTGCAGTAGCTACTTTTAGCTTAGGTCAATTCTGTAGAAATGGATATCCACATCCTCCTACATGAAAACATGCGTCGGAGGTAGAACAAGATGGTGTCACTACTAAGCAAAGGACATCATATTTCAGTATTTTACTCAAGTTGGTGAAGATGTCCATAGCAGTGCATCGTTAATATTATGTATAGTTTGCAATTAACTAGTGTCATTTTTGTGGGCAATTTTGTGCTAACTGGGAATCCATTACATTTGGCAGCAATGGTTACTCTGACCAAATCAATGTGCTGGAGGACAGTTGTAAAATCTGAAGATATTAATGGAATTGGTGTTGTTATATATCGAAAACCGACCTCAAATTCTTGCTACCTTGAGAGGAAAACCAATGAACCCCACCTGTGTTCCAAGAAAGATGGATCACGTTTTCCTTGGTACGTCATAGCTTGCTTCATTTTTCTCGTTGTTGTTTCACCAAACTTCAGACTGCTAGTGGTCTTCTAGCATCTTGTGGCCTCTCTCTGTTTATAACTTACTGGCTCACTGGCAGACATCAGTTGTGCGATCGATACCATTTGCAGCCTATCCGTATTAAAGATACTGTAGATATCATAGTTTATTTATAATTGCAGTTTCGAATTGGTTTCATCTATACCCACTCGTTTTATCTTTGCTTTTGCAGGTATGCTCCTCTTGATAGTTGCGTTTTGCCATCTGCTGTTTCCAGTTCAGATGAAACAAGCAACTCTCCCCTTCTGTGGCCTGAAAGACTTATCAGATACGCAAGTCTGCCTGATGATTCTGCTACTATCGAGAAGTTTGATGCTGATACTAAGTATTGGAAACAAGTCATTTCAGAAGTATATTATAATGACTTTCCAGTTAATTGGTCAAGTGTCCGTAATGTAATGGACATGAATGCCGGTTATGGAGGGTAAGAGAACAACAATTTCTGCTGATTAATTTTATGAAATTCATTTTTCTTATGCCATCAGTATTGATCCTAGTAGCTTTTGGTGCTTGTACTTCTGCTTTTCTGGTGATGTTGCTTCCTTGAGTTGGGCCTGAGTTTTGGCCATACAAATATGTACGTTCGTTAGTACAAGGTTGCTTGAACTCACTGATCATCCCTCGCAATGGAGTAAATGTTTCTCCTTAGTGGTTACTAATTATTTAGGACTGCCAAGTCAGAAGTCTGTTTTCTTATTGGGATTATGCAAATCGGAAACTTCCCTTAGTGACACGAAAGATCGTATTTCTGTAATCAGATGTAGATCTCCATAGTTTTTTTTTTTGGAACTACGTATAGTTGCTATCAATCTAACTAATGACTGTTATGATGGGGATATTAATAGGCTACTTTTGTTGAACCAGGTTTGCAGCAGCACTTGTTGATAAACCATTATGGGTTATGAATGTCGTACCTATTGGCCAGTCAGATACCTTGCCAGTTATTTTTAGCAGAGGTTTGATTGGGGTATATCATGATTGGTGCGAGTCTTTCAACACATACCCAAGGACCTATGATGTTCTTCACATGAATGATCTCCTTGGAAGTCTTACAAAGAGGTAAACAAACAGTCACGCCTCATGAATTATAGGACATGTGCTCCTTTTTGTCAGACTATAGCCTGATATCAGTGTCTCCCTTTAGGTGTGACATCCTTGAAGTAGCAGCCGAAGTCGACCGGATATTGAGGCCTGGCAGATGGTTGGTGCTGAAAGACACCATGGACATGATAAAAAAGATGCGCCCGGTTCTTCGCTCTCTGCACTATGAAACCGTAGTCGTGAGGCGTCAGTTTCTTGTCGGTACAAAGACTTTCTGGCGCCCCCGGCGATAAAGCTGACATGGACCAAACTTCTAAGGTAGTCAACCAAAGCACTAAGGTTCTGTTGATTCTTTGAGTAGTGATCTGATCAATTGTTTATACAACAGAGATGTGATTTGGTCGGGTCCAGGTAGCCCTGAGGTTTTCGGTGGTATATACACACTTGTGCAGTTTCCTGTGGCGATTTTTTCCCCCTGCCAAAGCAAAGCAAAACGATAGGGATGGTATAGCTGTATAATCTATTGCTAACAGATGCATACACAGTGGATAGAGGATCATCTTTTGTATACTTGTTCAACAAAATTATTTTTGTACATTGAACAATAAAGATTTTGAAGCTTGTTCAACAAAAAATATGGGTCCCTTACTTTCTTCTATCTGTCTCCATAGTTCTGCAAGAGCAATGTATGCCAATGCCAGGTATATATCTGCAGGCTACCAGAATATAGATCCCCTCGCACGGTGCACAGACGTATTACTCCTTTCATCCGAGGCAGATACCTACTGACGATTGAATTGAACACAAGACGAGCTTGTGAAGGATTTACATTCTCCGGTCCACATTGTATGAATGTTTCTGAAATGTGACTGAATTTATTTTCAAATGCTTACAGAACTTCGGCCTCCCAATATATTGTTCTTCCTTGGAAGTTTTCCTGCACCATAGCCTCTTCTTTTTAGTGAGAGAGAATAGTCGCTGCTCAGCTTTGTATAGAAAGCTTAAAATTGTCTTGCGTTTACTGGACTAGTAGAATAATTCTAGCTTGAAGCCGTTTTCCATGATCATTGCTGGGTTGCCGCGCGCGCGGTGCCCGGCAGCTGTACGAGGCCTCGTCAGGCGTCGGTGCAAAGGACTGTCGTTACACGGAAGCATAAAATCGACTGCTGCCTGCTCGAAAGTTGAACACCCGCAGACCTGCTTGCCCCTTTTCCCCTAGACTAATAAAGTGCTTCTCACCACTCGCCACCAGCTAAAATAATCGTCTCTTGCTCGTAGCCGTAGTCGTAGGGATTAGCATGCAGCTGCAGTGATTTCGCTGCCAGATTACTCAAACCTGAGGAGCCTCATTAGGTCGCTGTTGCTCTAGCTAGCTTGTACCTTGTAGTAACTCAAATTAAGCTAGCTAGCCATGATTCAGGTGGGGGAGTGCTCTTTTTGATCTATCCCCGTCCCCGATGTGCATGGCATCAATATCTACAAACTTCTACGTTCAGGTTTATTGTGCCCCTCACATTTTGAGTCAAATTTTGACCATATATTTGCATAATAAAGTATGAGTTATATGTAGTGGCAGAAAAATACCATTAAACACTCTAAATATGAATGTAACACCATAATTTTTATGACATATCACACATGTTTTGCAAATTACATCTACGATCAAAATTTAACCCAAAATAAAGGTGCCTAATAAATCCAGACAAAGGGAGTAGCTCCGTAACTTTACAGAGGGAGTATTAATTAACTACTCCCTTTGTTCATTAATGTAAGATATTTTGGCAGTTCAATAGTAGACGAAGGTAGTACTAGCCTACTTGTCATCACCAAGCTATGCATGCGTTCGCCTACTCGCCTAGCACACTGTTTTCCACTAAAATTTTGTAACAACTAGCAGGTTTTGTTTTCGGAGATAGCATATGCTAACAGCTGATGAAGTACTTTTTGAGTGATGAACGCATATATACAATTCGTTTATTTTGCTTTCGGTTACCCCTTCCTCTCTTTCTCTTCTTCTGTTTCCCTGTGAGCTCCATGGGTGCATGCTAAAGTTTCATTTCTTTCTTTTTTCCTTTTCCTTTGTGAAAAGAGATGCATGCTAACGTTGTTGATATGCATATTCTTATATACGTATCCTTTTTTTCTTCTCATAAAGTGCCCGTCCGTACATGCTATCATGCATGGCGCATAATTTTGTGCGGGGAAACATAAGTAGGGTTAATCTCGATCAGAACCCACTAATTCGTTCCTGATCAAATATTGAGTGCTAGCTGCACTCGGCAAAGAATCATTCCACCTTACGTTTGCTTAACTTTGGCCGCATATCGTCATTATTCTGTATCTATAAATGTAGCTATGATCATCTAAAAATAAATAAAAAACACGAAATATAGTACGAGAATATGGGTGCATGCATTCAAATCCAAGTAGATCCTGAGGGCACCTAACTGTACTGTTGTTCCTCCATTGCCTTTAATACAGTCTACTACAACAAGTTTTGCCCGGTTCCAACGAGGGAGGGGTGATGACGACGGCACGCCTTCAGGTTGCTTCAGTGCTTGTAGTCGTCGCTACGTGGTCTACAGATCTGGATGTATTTTTTATTATTTCTGGTGTTCGTTGTACTGCCATGATTGAAGATGGATAGATCAAAAGTTTTCTCGCAAAAAAAAAACAGGGGGATGAAGCAACTAAAAAAAACCCAGAGGGATTAAGTACGCCCAATCTATAGTGAGGCCAATCTGATAAGTTTCAATGTGCTAATAATTTATTGGATCTCACATCACTGTCAAAATAAATTAGAGCCACTAGCTTGAAGTAGAAATTTGGGACGTCTAGAAATTCCCTCTTGTCCCAATTGAAATCTAGTACAGTCAGGCATCATAGCAAGAACATGACAGTTGGGTATTCTATGTTTGTTGTGGAAGGTCACACGGGAACTGATCTAGTTGTATTGTACAAATTAACCACCCTAACTTATTTATCTCAAAAACTGACCGATGACCTCAAAACTAAGTACTATTTATTCACATAGTTTTAGTTTGAATAACCAATTTTTTTTAGAAAAATGAACAGCTTATTAAAGTGCATGCTAGCTAGAGTATTGATCATCAATAACATATATTGAGCAAAACATATTTTTGATCTCTTAATTATTCTAGAGGTCACGTGTCTGAATTTATGGTCCTCAAGTGTCAAAACCATCTAAATTTGGACCCTTAATACCCCCCACCCCCACCGTTCAGAAATATAAGATCTTTTGGATATTTCAATATGGACCATATTCGAACTGAAATGAGTTAACAAACACACTGAAGTGTGTCTATGTACATCTCATTCAGAAAAAAGTTAGAACATCTTATATTTGTGAACAGAGGGAGTACGGTAGAAGGGGCTTTCGTAATGATGTGATGGATGTTTCACACATGTGGCAACCTAGTAAAAAGAAATCAAGAAGAGGGGGGGGGGGGGAGAAAAACATAAATGTGGTAAACTAATCAACGAGTATAAGAATTCTAATAATCATGGCAATCAAAGATTTTTCTAAAACACCATGGAATTCAGAAAAGGTTATAGAATATCCACAAAATAAAAGGAACATTCATATTTACAAAAAGAAAAACACTGGTGAAGTTAGGTTCCACCCTCATATTCCCCCACAAGACCGACTTCGGGAGGGACATCGGAAAAAACATAAATGTGGTAAATTTATTAAGAGGTAAATACACCACTGGTGCTTGAACTTGCTCTTAATGTGCACTTTAGTGCCTGAACTTGCAAAATACATTGAACTGGTTCAATAACTTGGCATGGACGTGCACATACGGTTCAAATCTCGTTTGTATATGTCCACGGCGCTGACGAGGCACGCCAACATGGCATTGGACCCACTGTGATTGACTGAATAGCAAAGACAAAGTCGTTGACTGGGTTTTTATGAAAAACACCCCAAAATTAATATTTTTCTTACAAAAAGGCCCTTGAGGAAAAACTGACAAATTATTATAAAATAAAAAGGATAACTTGTCCAATAGCGGTTCGAACACGAGACATACTAGTCGCATGCATGCGTGGCTAGCTAGTCAACCAATTCACAGTTACTGCTAATTGATGATTCATAGCTTTATATATACAATTAGCTGAACATCATAAATAACCTTTTCCCCTGGCGGCGATGCTAGGGTTCCAATATTTCCTCTGGCGGCGATGCTAGAGTTCCAAACCTATCGTCAGGACCTACCAACCGTGTACGTCGATCCTCCGCGTTGGTCCGTCTGATCGAGAGTGCTATTCTCCCCTCTATCCAGTAGAGGGTTATCATGGCGGGAGAGACTGCGATGCCACCGGTGATGAACACATCTGGCGTGGAGAGCGGAGGTGAAAGAGGGAAGGACGAGATGCCGCCGACGGCGGCTCATGCATCTAGTGTCAGTAATGATGCACGTAATAACCCTGTTCAGAGGAGTGATCTGGAAGATCGGTTTGCTGGATTGAATCTGCATGGAGAAGAGGAGGAGGAACTAGATCTTTCTGGTGAGATGGAAGAATTGATGGATGGAGTCCGATGGTTAGGCATCTTTAGGGTTCACATGACCAAACCCTTCAGCCATGTCGCTATGTTTAAATCCCTACGCAATGCATGGGCATCTGCACAGGGTGTTGTCTTCATGACTAAGGATACAAATATGTTTCTTGCTCAGTTTATGTGCTTTGGTGATTGGGATCGGGTCATGAGTGGTGGACCGTGGAAATTCAGGGATTATGCTGTTGTGATTGAGGAGTATGATGGGTTCAGCAATGTGCATGACTACAAACTAAACCGGATCCCTGTCTGGGCTAGGATCATGGGTGTTACTGAAGGCTTAACGAAGAAGAAAGAACTGGCTGAAAAAATTGCAAGAAAGGTAGGAAAAGATCCTGTGAAGGTGATCGTTAATGACAGCGGGATAGTAACTACTAAATACCTACGTGCAAGGGTGTTTGTACAACTGGATTCGCTGCTCGTCCGCTTTGTTCCAATCACTCTAAAGGAGAGCAAAAAGTACCCAATGGAGTATGAAAGACTACCTGATTTCTGTTACTTCTGTGGACTAATTGGCCACGTTGTGACTGAATGTGGGGATGGGCTACATCCCCCAGAAGCTTGTGAATGGGGGGACTGGTTGCTGGTTAACTTTGATAGGACGGAATATACTGGTCAGGGAGGGCGTGGAAGAGGGCAAGGGGGACAGTATGATGGTCGAGGACCTGGTTTTGGTAGAGGCCGTGGTTTTGTTCCTGGCGATCCAAATAATGCAGAAAAGAGTGATGTTGAACTAGGCACCCCTGGCCAAGGATATATGGTGGTACCTCAGGCTAGGAAACGACTAGGGGGTGCAGATGGTAGCTACAGAACCGTCGACCCTCAGACATCCAACCCTGGAATTGTTGCTAATCGTGTGCTACATATTGAAGGGCAACAAACAGAGATCATAGACAAAAGCACAATGAGTACACCACAGAAAATACAGGATCCCAAGAGACAAAGGACTACTACGGAGGTTGGAGCTGGGATCTCAAATGTGGATATCAACATGATATCGGCGACCCCGGTAGCGGGTCGCCCAAAGCAATGAAGCTCATTAGTTGGAACTGTCAGGGACTAATTGGGGCCCCGACAGCTCGCTCGCTTCTGGACATCTAGAGGCGGCATGAACCGGATGTGTTCTTCCTATCCGAAACACATTTGGACGAGGAAAGGGCACACATTTTGATGAAAAAGCTGCGCATGGATCACATGCTAATTGCTCCTAGTGCTGATGGAAGAAAGGGTGGATTGCTCATGGTCTGGAAGAAGGAGGTTAGGATCTACTCTCGGACTACCACTCTAGATTTCATCGATGTGTCGGTGGAGGAGGAGAATGGTGGGATATGGCTCGTAATCGGAGAATGGTGGGATACGGTGAACCTAGCTGGGAATACAAAGAACGTACCTACCGCATGTTGAGAGACTTGCATGCCCAGTCTAATTTACCTTGGCTCGTAATCGGAGACTTCAACGAGATACTTTTCTCTCATGAAAAGGATATTGGATACACTGGAGACAACTACACATGGTTCAGAGGAGGTCTCCGAGAAAGGCTTGACCGCGCTGTCTCAAACGCGGATTGGATGCTGATGCACCCTTTTGCTAGACTAAGTAATCTTGAGATGGGTAAATCGGACCACAGGCCTATATGTCTTGATACTGAATATCTTGCAGGCGTTGCTGAGAACAGACCGACACGGGCAAAAAAGTTTGAAGCAAGATGGCTGTCAGAGGAAGTTGTTGAAGAAATTGTGAAGACAGCCTGGCAGAAGGCCGTGCAATAGGGCCTATGCCCAACCTCAAAAGAGAAGCTTGATTCGGTTCACAGAGACCTACACAAGTGGGATCGACGTGTACTGAAAGAACCACGAAACAGACTTCGGAAAGCTCAAAAGGAGCTGGATGATCTCATGAAAACACCCCCCACAGAGGAGGTGAGAATGAAGCAGAAGGAACTAGCTTTATATGTCGAAAACTTATTGGAACAAGATGAAATATATTGGGCCCAGAGGGGAAGAGTTAGTTGGCTGCGACGTGGAGACCGTAACACAACATATTTCCATCATTTTGCGTCAGCCAGGAGGAGGGGAAACCTAATTAAAAAGCTCAAGAGCGACACAGGTGGTTGGGTCGAAGGGAATGACAACCTCGGCCCACTGATAAGAAGTTATTTTGGCGTTCTGTTTACTTCTAGCGCTGGAGAAATAGACCCGGCTGTTCTGAATTGCATCAAACCTTCCGTCTCAAGCCATATGAATGATTTGTTAACCTCTGAATTTACTAGAGAGGATGTATGTAAGGCTCTATTTCAGATCGAAGATATGAAGGCTCCGGGACCGGATGGTCTTCACGCAATATTCTTCAAACGGTTCTGGCACATAGTGGGTGATGAGCTCACAAATGAGGTTCTTGATGCACTGAATAAGAGAAAGATCCCAGAGGGATGGAATTCAACAAATGTGGTTTTAATACCCAAAGTTGAGAACCCAGAGGTAATAACTCAATATAGGCCTATTTCGTTATGCAATGTTATCTATAAGATTATATCCAAGATGCTTGCGAATAGGCTTAAGAAAATTCTTCCGGAGATCATTTCACAAACCCAAATGTTGGGAAACGTTGCATGGAAAACAAAAAAATTTCTACACACACACACAAGATCTATCTAGGAGATGCATAGCAACCAGAGGGGAGAGTGTATCTATGTATCCTCATAGACCGTAAGCCGAAGCGTTTGACAACGCGGTTGATGTAGTCGAACTTCTTCGCGTTCCAACCGATCGAGCATCGAACATGCGGCACCTCCGCGTTCAACACATGTTCAGCTCGATGACGTCCTCCGCCTTCTTGATCCAGCAAGACGGCGAGGTAGTGGATGAGTTCCGGCAGCACGACGGCGTGGTGACGGTGATGGTGATGTGATCTCCGCAGGGCTTCGCCTAAGCACTATGAAAATATGACCGGGGGTGTAAATGGTGGAGGAGGGCGCCGCACACGGCTAAGACAATGTTGTGTTGTGCTAGGTGCCCCCCACATATATATAGGTGGGAGGGAGGGAGGAGCAGCCAAGGAGGCGCCCCAAGTAGGCCGAATCCTACTTGGGGTCCTCCCCTAGCCGCGCGCCCCCCTTCCATATATAGGTGCGGGGGAAAGGCAGGGGAGGGAGGCGTGTTGGGGAACGTAGTAATAATTCAAAATTTTCCTACGTGTCACCAAGATCAATCTAGGAGATGCTAGCAACAAGTGAGAGGGAGTGCATCTTCATACACTTGAAGATCGCTAAGCGGAAGCGTTACAAGAACGCGGTTGATGGTGTCATACTCGCGGCGATTCAAATCGCGGAAGATCCGATTCAAGTGCCGAACGGACGGCGCCTCCGCGTTCAACACATGTACAGCCCGGGGACGTCTCCTCTGTAACACCCCTGTGTAACTACCACTGTGATCAGCTGCTAATAATGCCAAGTCATACCATTTGCAGTGCCTAAACATAGTGGTTAACCAAAATAATTCAAACCCTATTCTGGAAATCAACTCAAATTCAAAAGTGCAAAATCAACTTGCTCAAACATCTTTGGAAAAATGTTCACTAAATAGCAAATATTCCAGAAGCACTTATAAAAATATAACCAATGATACTTGGAGTTAGTTAAATGACTCAAACCACATGAAACAGCACCAAAACAACATTATTTAAACCATTTATAATTAAATCAAATTCAAATAAAATTCTACTTTGCCCAAACCAATTTTTGGTGAAAGGTAATATCACAATGTAATATTTGGGCCAAGTCCCACATTTTATAAAAGAGCACAAGTGGCCTAACTATTTCAAAACAGAAAAGAAATAAAAGAAAAATCAAAAACAGAAACAGAAAAATGAAACGAGGCACTGTGCACTGGGCCTAAGTGCACAGTGCCCCGACCACGGCCCACCTGGCCCAAAATCTCTCTCTCTCCGTCGTCGTGTCGGCACGCCCATGGCCGCGCCGGCGAGCGCCGGTGGGACGGCGACAGCGCGACGCCACCGACGCGAGGGGATAAGACCCCGGCCTCGCGCATCTCCCCTGGCCTCCCTCCGTCACTTCTCACATCTCCCCTCACTCTCCCCTGCTCGATTCCATCGGCGTCCGACGCGGTCGCCGCCGTGCCTCACCCGTCACCGTGGCCACAGCCGCCAAATCGTCCCGCTGACCTGCCCGTCGTCTCCGCCGGCATCGACTACCTCTTCCTCTGCCACAAACACGAGCAGGAGGGCTCCGCATCGCCGGGATCGAGTTCTTTCCCGTCCTCGGACGCCGGTGATCCCCTTCCTCTCCGGCGAGCCCTGCAGCTACTAAACCACCACGGGCCTTCGTGTGAGCCGCGCGGTGAGCTCCTCCGCCTCCCTTTTCCTCCGTTTTCCCCACACGCGCCGTAGCTAGATACCGCCGCGTCCGTGCTCTGCTCACCGCCGCCGAGCTTGTGGCCATCGTTGAGGCCCTTGTCCCCGCCGCCTGAGGCCACGGTTGAGCTCCTGGTGCTCCCAGGAGCCCAACGAGCCGCGCCCGAGCCTCCCCGTGCTTCCTAGCCTAGCTCCCGCCGAGGTCCCGAACGCGCCTCCGCTTCAGCTCGCCGCCGGCGCCTCTCCGATGACCAAATGGTCACGGGGACGAGCCCGTTGTGCTCACCGCAACGCGCAGCACCTTCCCAACCTTTTCTTTTGCCTGTAGCGACCTGCGTCGCCATTTCTGCCACTTGCCCGGAGCACCTCGCCGCCGGCGAGGCCATAGCGCTCGTCTCCGGCTGTTTCAGCTTGCGCTAGGGTCGTAGATCGACGCGGCTCTCTCTCCCCGTTTGAATGCGACTGGCCTCCGTCATTTTGGTCGCCGGACGGCGAATTCCGGCGCTGTCTCGAGCGCGCCGCCGCGCGAGGAGGTCGCCGGAGCAACTCCGGTGGCCGCCGCCGCCGTGGACGCATGGGACCCACTCCAGAGCCACTGCCAGTGGGCCCTGGGGTCCCAGTTGACTGGGTTGACCCAGTCAAC
Source organism: Thinopyrum elongatum (assembly GCA_011799875.1). Classification (NCBI taxonomy): domain Eukaryota; kingdom Viridiplantae; phylum Streptophyta; class Magnoliopsida; order Poales; family Poaceae; genus Thinopyrum; species Thinopyrum elongatum. The sequence continues at coordinate 408,769,235 of CM022297.1, read as the reverse complement.
TGCTGACTGGGCAGCCCAGTGTCGCTGACACGCGGGCCCCACTGCTCTGTTAATTAACTAAAACATTTAAATAAATAAAAAATAATTAATTAGGCTAATGACTCACTGACATGTGGGGCCCACCCCTCTAATCACTCTATTAATTTAAATAATCCACTATTAGTCTTAACAGAGGCTGACATGTGGGTCCCACTGGACCCACATGTCAGGTTTGACTGGTCAGCCGACCAGTTGACCTGCTGATGTCAACATTACCTCGTGCTGACATCATATATCATTTTTCTGTTAAATAAAATAATTTCAGGAAATCATTTAAACTTTGAAAATTCATAACTTTTAAACCGTAGCTCAGATCGAAAAACTTAAAACATGAAAGTTGCTCAGAACTACGAGACAAATCTGATCATGTCGTCTGTTTCGATGCCGGAACCCCCTGCGTAGGTGAAACCGCAACTTCGAGGCCGTATCCGGTAGATGAATAGTGCATAATCACCGGTTAATAAATCCAACTTAAATCCTAAAATAACCGAAGTGACTTAGATGCATCTTAAGGCAACCCTGCACTGCATCCTAGCATAGCATACCCTGTGTTGCATCGTTTGCTGTGGATTTATATGTTTCTTCCCCCTCTTCTCTCTCGATTAGACCCTGACGTTGACGTAGCTCCTGAGGCAGACGCTGCTCCGGAGTAGTACGACTACGTCCCCGACGACCAGCCACTTGCCCCAGAGCTTACAGGCAAGCACCCCATTTTTAGCATTCCGATATCTCCCACTCTCTTCTCTCTTATGCTTGCATTAGAAGTTACTGCTGCTACTGTTGTCCTATATCTGCTACATAGCCTGTTTACTTGTAACCTGTTGATGATACTTACCTGTTATCCTAAACTATTTAGAATAGGTTGGATAGAGACCATCTGAGACCCCACTTAACCCGACTGCCCCGCTGGACTCTCAGAAGACCCGAGCAACGGGATCGAAGATCAGACCCTGGCATCGCACGTCACTTCCCCCTTAAAATTGCTCGACACTACTGGGTTACTATCGAGTGCCGAGGGTGATACCTCGTCAGCACTTCTGATGATAACCTTGTAGGTTAGTAAATCGGTCGTGGTAAGCGAGGGTGATTCCTCCTACACCACCCCCCGATACCGACGCCGTCGTGCAACACCTCAAGTGTGGACCTCGAGGGTGATTCCTCCCTCGTTCACCTTGACGATAACATCGGAGGGAATTCCATCGAGGGTGATTCCTTAGGGTTCCCCCTTGGTGTCAGACACACGGAGACTTTGGTTACTATGGCTGAACACTGAACCATGCTACTAAAGACGGGGCGGCCCTGAGGGGTACCTGCACGAGCATGAATGCGAAGTGATGTGGAGTCGGGTTGACCTGAGAGGTGCCCGCGAGATAACTACGAGGCGTGGCCGGGCATTCTTAGCCCTTGCCGCAAGTCCTCGAGACGGGGCGACGGGGTCACATCGATCGTGAGTCTCTGCTCGTTACCGCGCGCTCCTAATTCACTAAACGGTTTGGATATTTGATCCGAGGGGCCTCTGGCCTGATAGCACTAACCATCACGTGGGCATAGTATGGGCGTTCTGTGTCGTATACTTCTGCCGAAGCTTAATAGACGTAAGTAACTGAGCGGCACACGCTGGGTTGGACTAGGAACGCAACCGCACTTGTATAAGGGGTTGCTAGGTCTGCTCACCGGCGGTGTACGCAACGTGCAGGAGCGTCCGGGGCGATGGCCCAAGACCCCTGGGGGCATAGGTTAGTCTAGCGTGCTGACCTCTCTGTTAAGTATTTGGTCGGGTTGCGGCGTGTTGCTTAGCCGAGGCCGGGCATGACCCAGTAAAGTGTGTCCGGCCGGAGTTAAGCGAGCGTGGTGGGTAAGTTGGTGCACCCCTGCAGGGAAGAAGCAATCTATCGATAGCCTGCCCTACGGTAACGGACACTCGGAGTTGTATCCCGATCGGTACAACTAGAACTGGTGACTTGAGATGATACTGGATAGTACGACTCTGGGATTGCTTTCTCGCAGGGAGTCGAGGAAGGATCTCTGGCCGAGGTTGATGACACTGCTATACTTTACATTATGTTATTCTGCTCTCTTCTAATGCTGCAAGATTGTTGAAGATGCTGAAGATGCTAGTCTTTGATAGGACTAGGCTTTCCCCCTCTACTCTGGCATTTCTGCAGCCCAGTCCACATATACAGCCCCCTTTGAAAATGTTGCATATGTAGTGCAGATCCTCGCTTGCTGAGAACTTCGGATGAGTACTCACGTTTGCTTTATTTTCTTTTTCTCCCCATATCCAATTGTCGCCGCCAGATGACGGAGCCCCTGAGTTAGCTGCCCCCGTCGATGACTATAGCTACTACTACTACCCTCCCGGCGAGTACTACTACGAGTAGCCGACAGACGACCAGGAGTAGGATTCGGAGGGTCCTAGGCAGGAGGCCTACGCCTTTCGATCGTAGTATTTTACTTTACCCCGCCTTTCTAGAGGCCTATCTCCTTTTCTGTAATATATCTGTACCCAGATATCTGATGCTTCCGCTGACACTTGTATGCCATCGAGCTATGTATTCGAGACCTCGAGGCCCTGGCTTGTAATATAAAGCTTGTATGACTTTATTTATGTTTTAGAGTTGTGTTGTGATATCTTCAAGTGAGTCCTAGGCTTGATCGTGTGCATTTGCGTGTATGATTAGTGCACGATTAAGCCGGGGTCGTCACAGGTTGGTATCAGAGCCGACTGCCTGTAGGAGTCCCCCTATCCAATTCCTTGGCCGAAGTTGAGTCTAGTCGTCCAAAACTGTTTTTACTAACATGGCTGTGTGGCTTACAGGCCCACGACGCCAACTGGGTGGTATTAGGATCTTTTATTCCTCGACCTTTACTCTGGGACTCTGATCGCTCTTCTATTCGGGTTTAATAAAGTTACTAACACCGACACTTAGGATCTCGTAAATTCCATCCATCCGGAGAGCTGGATTCAGTGCGATTTCCCTGTCATTGATCTGATTAATCTGATAATCATTTCCTTTCCATTGTTTTGTTTAATCTTTCCATTCGAGATCTGTTATATTTTTCGTCGTCGAATGACAATCCTGAATCTTCTCTGTTTCAGATGGACCGTCTGTTTCCCCCGCGCCCTACGACGCAGCTTGTGCTTCGCACCTGGGCTCGAGACGTCCCTGGGTTTCCAGCTGTTCTGATCGCTCTCTTGATCAGGCTGGGATACCGCTGGTGCCCCGAGTACATGGTCTACGAGGTTTATCGTGAGTTCAACCAGGAGCAATACTATGCTGATGTTCGCATCTACGATCAGCAGGATGACTCCGACACTGAGCTACACCTTTTCCATGGTATCGGCGTGACGATTGAGATGGCAGTCCATGATGCCGCCTACTCTGCCGTCGCACGTCTCCGAGGAGGGCACAACGCCAGCTTGGATGCTTCTGAGTATCGGTACATTCCGTATGCCCCTGCTGGAGATGCTACTGGATACTACACAGCTGTCTGTGCCCCTTACGAGCCTCGTCGCTCCGATCAACGAGTTTTGATTCAGTGTACTCAGGCTCTGGACCGCACCGTTCGCGCTCTTGCTGTCGAGTTGTTTGCCACTCGAGTACGACTCTACGAGGCTATGACGCAGTTGCTACCAGCTGTTTGTGCAGGGATACATCCGGAGCATATCCTTTACCCGCGCAGGACCGAGATGCCACTAGGGATCGATTGGCCTGCCGTGGGAGGTCACACGCCTGCACGTGGACCTCTTCTTTCAGCTCGAGACCGAGTTCTACATTAGAGTGCACATGGAGCGCAGGATCCTTCTGCGACGAACGTCCGTCGTCCGCACTTGCAGCTACCCCGTTTCAGTGGTTTTCTTCGACGTTGATGTAGCCTTTGCTATGTCTCGTTGTGTACTTCCTTACCGCGTGCCTGCGCGCCGCCTAGCATGTCTAGCTTTTAAATTTGCGCCGTTATGCTGCCCGAATGTAACCGACTATGTATGGATCTGTATGACTTAATGACTACTATTAAGCATCTGTTGTACTACTTAAATTCCGTCGTGTTACATCATGTTTGTTCCTAAACACTCACAATGGCATCTGCTAAACTACCCCTATTGACTTAGCAGGATGGGAGATAACAATCCACCACCGCCGCCACCGCCTGACTATATGGCTGCGATGATGCAACAGTTTGAACTCAACCGTCAATTCATGACGGGGATTATGCAACAGTTCCCCTGCCCCAATACCGACCAGCCGCCATCTTCCATCACCTTGCCAGAATTTATGCGACTCAACCCGTCGTTCTTTCGCAATACAGTCAACCCACTGGATGCCGATGATTGGCTGCGTGACATCTCCTATGAGATGGAGTCTGCTGATGTCGCCCCGGCCAATTATGTCACCTTTGCGACATACCTTCTGAAGGGTCCCGCATCACAATGGTGGGCCACTCACCGACAGACCCTACCACCTAGCACCGTCGTCACTTGGGCAGAATTCAAGATTCCTTTCCGTGCCCGCTACATTCCTCAAGCTGTCATAGTCCGGAAGAAAGCCGAGTTCCGTAGTCTCGTTCAAGGTAACAAGACTGTGGAAGTTTATTAGCGCGAGTTTCTTGACTTGTCTCGCTACGCCGAAGAAGACATTCCTACTGATGACCGAAGGCAGGAGAAGTTTCGTGAAGGGCTGCACCATGACATTCAGTTAGCCCTGCTCGTCCAAGACTATCCTGACTTCGCCACCTTGGTGAATAAGGCTATCATGGTCGAGACTGGTCTGAAGAAACACAAGGAAGCTACCAGACGCACTCGTGAAGCGGGCTCATCTTTGGGCTTGTCTTCCCAGAAACGCCGCATCTGGATCCCACAGAGCATGTACCGTCCAGCAGCTCCAGTGTACAGGCCAGCATATGCTGCACCTCGTCTGCCTCCTCCACCACCGAGGCAGCCTCTGCAAGCTCCAGCACCTAGAGCTCCTGCACCTCGTCCTGACAGTGGACTATGCTTCAAGTGTGGCCAGCCAGGTCAGTTGGCTCTTCCTTCTGCTGGCCGTGGTAATGGCTGTGGGAATTCTCAGCCTCGCTACAGCAATGTCAGGCCTTCTTATGGTCGTGGGCAGGCCTTCCATGTCAACATGAATGAAGACCCCGAACAACCAGCAACTGTGATGGGTACACTTCTTGTTAATTCAGTACCTGCAACTGTTTTATTTGATTCAGGAGAATCGCATTCATTCATGTCAGAACATTTTGCACTCTTGCATGACGTTAAGTGTGAAACACTACACCATCCGTTAGTTGTAAACACTCCCGCGGGTCGGTGCCAAGCCACCATATTCAGCCCCGAAGTCACTGTTGTGATTGAAGAGAGAAAGTTTCAGGCCTTCCCCATAATTCTGAATAACTCCAACATTGACCTTATACTGGGAATGGATTGGTTGAAGGCTCACTACGCCTCAATCAATTGTGCCACTAAGGTTGTACATCTCCTACACCCATCAGATGAGTTAGTGAATTACCGAGCTCATATCACTCAGAATGCCGCGGCTCAAATTTATGCCTTGAATGCGTTGAATGCTTCTTCGCTTGAGGGGATAGAGAATGTTCCGATTGTCTGCGAATTCCAGGATGTTTTTCCAGAAGAACTTCCAGGAATACCCCCTGCTAGAGCTATCGAGTTCGTCATCGACCTGAAGCCTGGCACCACTCCTATTGCGAAGCGTCCTTACAAGATGCCACCGCACCACCTTCTCGAACTTAAGGAAGAAATCGATAAATCACTTAAGAAGGGCTTCATCCGTCCTAGTTCCTCTGCCCGGGGAGCACCGTCTCTCTTTGTCAAGAAGAAAGATGGTACGAATAGGTTGGTTCAAGATTACCGTCCTATCAACCAGGCAACCATTCAGAATAAATATCCGCTTCCTCGAATCAATGACTTATATGATCAACTTGCTGGATCATCGGTGTTTTCTAAACTCGACTTGAGGTTGGGTTATCACCAGATCCGTGTCCGCGAAGAGGATATTCCAAAGACTGCATTCGTTACTCATTATGGCTCCTATGAATACACTGTCATGTCGTTTGGCCTAACAAATGCTCCAGCTACGTTCTCCCGTCTGATGAATTATATATTCATGGATTACCTCGACAAGTTCGTCGTGGTATATCTGGATGATATTCTGGTATATTCGAAGAATAAGGAAGAACATGCCGAACATCTTCGCCTTGTTCTGGAGAGGCTTCGAGAGCACCAGTTGTATGCCAAGTACTCTAAATGTGAATTCTGGCTTTCTGAAGTGACCTACCTTGGGCATGTCATTTCCAAGGACGGTATTGCCGTTACCCCGGAGCGTGTTCAGGCTATCCTTGACTGGACCCCTCTGAAGAATGCCAAGCAAGTCCGAAGTTTTCTCGGCCTTGCAAGTTATTGTCGGTGATTCATCGAGAACTTTTCCAAGATCGCCAAGCCCCTGACTAATCTGCTCCACAAAGGCGTTAAGTTTGAGTGGAAAGACAAATGTCAGGAGAGTTTCCTGACCCTCAAGGATAAGCTTACTTCTGCTCCAGTGCTTGCTCCTCCTGATTCTCGTAAGGACTTTGTCATTTATTGCGACGCCTCTCGTCAGGGATTAGGCTGTGTTCTAATGCAAGATCGGAAGGTAATTGCATATGCATCGCGACAATTGCGTCCACATGAAGAGAACTATCCAGTGCACGATCTCGAACTCGCTGCTGTGATCTATGCGTTGAAGCAGTGGCGACATTACCTTCTGGGTAATCGGTGTGAGATTTATACCGATCATCAGAGTCTGAAATACTTGTTCACTCAACCGGATCTTAATTTTTTGTGAGGAAAATTTATATGATTCAAGTATTATTCATGTGAGCATCCGCAATCTAAACGCGCACTAAGCTTGTGTTTTTTTTAGAAAACACACAAACTTTTATATACTATATGAAAATTTTAAAATAACACAGTTTTTCTTAAAGCATGAAAACATTTATATACTACATGAATATTTTAATAAAAATGTGGAAATCTAAAATTATATGAGAATTTATTTAAATACATGAACCTTCATGTACTTTAATGTTTTATTAAAATACGAACATTCTTGTAATTATAAAATATATTCTTAATTCATAATTTCAATATGGTTATTTTTGCTAAATTGTTGCATTGATATTTTATGAAATTATATTAACTTTTTTAAATTAATTTATTTTAAATATATGTGTATTGTACTATTGTTTGTAACACACGATTATAATTTTCGTATTTTTTCAAAATTTAGAAGAAAAAAAACACGTTGAAAACTGGGCCGACTGTGGTCGGTTGGAGTGGTATGTGCGGCCGTTGTATTGCCCTAACATTATTATTTTTAATGTTTAATATCGTTGGTTGGAGTGGTATGTGCGGCCGTTGTATTGCCCCAATATTATTATTTTTAATGTTTAATGTCGTCGGTTGGAGTGGTATGTGCGGCCGCTGTATTGCCCTTGGTTCCAGGTTCGAATCAGCGGCTGAAAGGACAACGATGTCGCCTAGAGGGGGGGGGGGGTGAATAGGCATTTAAAAAACTTCTATGGATTTGTCTTTATCCTAATGCGGAAATAAACTAAGCGGATACTTTTCAAGCACAAATCCTAAATATACTAGGCTCAACTAAGTGCACCAACAACTTAATGTAAATGAGGTGAGCACAACAAGGATACTAAACAAGCACAAGTAAGCTACACAAACTTACTTGAGCAATATCACAAGATATGTAAGTGTATGACACAAGTTAGCAATTCACACTAAACACAAGATATATCAATAGTAGCAAGTATGAATTGCGGGATATAAAGTGTAGGCCTAAATAATCTCTTCAAGGAAATAGCCAACATAATATAATGATGACAACAATATATAGTGAATGCAAGGTCAAGAGACCAAAGTAAACCACAAGTAGTGGCTAGGGTTAAAGATAACCGAAGACACGGAGACGAGGATGTATCCCGATGTTCACTTCCTTGGAGGGAAGCTAGTCACCGTTAGAGAGGTGGATGTTACCACGAAGGCACACCAACGCCACGAAGGCTCACCCTATTCTCCCTTTGAGACAACACCACGAAGGCGTTTCTCAACCACTAGTGGTAGACCTTGAGGCGGCCTCCAAACCTTCACAAACTTTCCGGGGGCAAATCACAAGTTGATTCCTCACCGGAGCACTCCTACCGCCTAAGAGTCTCCAACCTCCAAGAGTAACAAGATCAAGGGGAAAATTCTCAAGACTTGCTCAAATCACAAATTCCTTTGGTCACAAGAGGGAGAGGGAGTGGATCTATCACTTGATTGGAAAATCTCTCAAGAACTCTCACGAATCTCTCCGGGATCTAAGATTTGGTGTAGGAGAAGTGAGAGGGAGCCTTTTTTATGTTCTAGGGTTCATATGAATGTGTTGCTCAACCCTCTACCTGATTGGTAGAGGGGTATATATAGAAAGCCTAGAAAACTAGCCGTTTGTGAGTAAGTGGCTGTGACGGGCCGGACATCCGGGCAAGGGCTGGACATCCGGCAACTGAGAAATGCACACACATGTATGAGGAAGACAGAGGCCGGAGTACAGAGCTCGGACATCTGGCCAAGGCCCGGATATCTGGCCAAAGTTGGGCCCCCAGACATCCGGGCAAGTGCTGGACATCCGGAGGGCATAACGAACATTTGAACACAGGTTCTGGACATAGCGAGCCGGATTTACGGGAGGATCCCGGACATCCGGGGTGACCCGGCAGCCTGGACATCCGGTCCGGCCATTAAAAAAAAGCAGGAACCCCAAAACTAAAACATGCACAACTTTTTCATACGGACTCCGATTTTCATGATCTTGGGCTCGTTTTGAAGCTATAGAAAAGCTCCAGGTCCTCACATAGAGAACCACCCAAGATAAACCAAAATTGTGGGTGCAAAGTATGCAAAGGTTAGATCATATACTTCAGGGAAGCTAGTTGGCTTTGGATTTATTTGGTATATAGGATAGGAGTGGAATTGTGTATTGAAGATGTTGACTTGAGCAAATCCATCATGAACCCCTTTGATCCCCGCTTAATAGTGTGGGATCCCTATAACTCAAGAATCATAAAAGAGCTACACTACATAGCTATCGAGAATCCATTCTTGAGTGTATATGTTTCTTCGGTGGTCATCACTCCACAACACTAACGCCAAAGGAACTAATACCTTTGACTCGAGCCTTTCACTTGAGCTTGTTGTTGATGTTTCTTCTTGGCTCAAGTTAAAGGCAAGACATTGATGAAGTCTTCAAGTAGCTCTCCCATACACAATGTGGGAAGCTTTGCTTTATATTCATCTTCACTTGTGCATCAGGTGATCATCCACAAGCTTCAAGCATGTAATCCTTCGAGATGGTTATCTTGAACTTTCCCTTGTCAACCATGATCATGAACACTTGATGTCATCCTCTCATGGACACTTGGTATCTTTCTCTCGATGCGAGCCCATGAGAATAATCTAACCCTCATAAACATAGACAACACATAGCATGGGTTAGTACAGAAAGTGCAATTGACAATTTCTTATCATACCACAAGATCCTATGTGATGCATCATTTGCACTTGTGTGTTGACTATTTAGAGTTCGATTCTTTGATATTTATCTTGGTCAACCTTTATCTTTACTCCATGCTTAATCTTGATGTCTTGAAGGCCATACTGAATTCTTCACTATGCTTCATTTCTTTAAGACATGATTACCAATATCTCAATTATCATATGACCATATAGAGTTTATCCATGAATACCATATTGGTCATCATTTGTTCTTCTTCATGCTCCATCACAATCTCTTGAGAGGCACAACGAAATCTTCACATGAATTACTTGCTTCAAGAAATAATCATCCATGACTCAACATATGAGCTCATCATGATCCTATCTTCAAGCCATATGTAAAATTCTTCTCTTTAATCATTCTCTCAAGATCATGATCCATCATGGCTCACCCCATAAGCCAAAGCATGAAGACCTCTGAGATCCTTCAATGAACTCCATATAGATCACATATTGTTCGTCACATGGAATTCATCTTGATCATATTTGATTCAATCATTGAGCTCAATCTTGATGCGCAACTATATGTATATGGCATTCATTCTGAATCCATTCAATATCCTTCTTGCATCGTCCAAGGAACAAGCCTTCGTATATAACTTGATGCCATCGTTTCTTCATAGGAATTGTCATTCATTATCAAGTCTCAATGCATATATTTGTGTTGATGGATTTCATCATTCAATTCATCCAGTATTCTTCATGCATTGCAAATAGAAATTTCCTTCACATGTATATCTCAATGCAAACATTAGTCCATAAGGATTGTCATTAATTACCAAAACTACACATGGGGGCTACATGTACTTTCAATCTCCTCCATTTTGGTAATTGATGACAATCTCAACAAGAAGGTTTATATAATGAATTTTAACACAAGTATGCAATTTACCCATGGATAAATTGTATACTTTGGATAGTATTGAGAGCATCAAGTGTCATAAAGATACTTGAGTTTATCACACTCAGTGTCCTAACGTCGAAACACTACACAAGTATTTGATGTTAGTGGAACCACAATATATAGAGCAAGCTCCCCCACAATATATGCATGTGTGAATGAACTTTGAATTTCCTTGCATATATTGGTTGACATACACTAGGTGGAGTTTTCTGTATATATTCATTCATGCAACAAATATATATAACCAGGGTAGATAAGCATGAATGACAACAAGCACTTAAAATACTTATCTTAAACCCTCTAAACTTTTTCCCCATTGGCAACAAATGCCAAAATGGGAAAAATGTAGAAGCCAATATATTACGAGTTCCTCCTTAATGTATGCGTATTACAAGATGTGAGTGAAAATTAAACGCACATATTCAATGATGAAAATTATAGGAGCTCGGGATTTATAGAATGCACCAAGATATTATGATAGGAAAATAAGCATTCTACATGTGAGAAAAACTTTTCAAAAAGATCCAAAGAACCTCTTGCCGAACTCACCATAAGAATAGAAGGAAACAAACAAAGTGACCGACAAGGAATAAATGATATCAAGGAAAGATATGAACTTTCAAATGTATAAAATTTCTAAGAGGCCAATAATAAACATGATATGTATCCTCAAAGAACCTTGCATACACAAAAAGACTCAATTGATAAGAACTTGATATCCACAAGTGACACATGACACAAAGCACATGGCACAAATTGATATCATTTGCATAACAATGAATTACAAAGTAAGATAGCAAATACCACAAGCAAATAGAGTGTTTTTGTAATTTAAAAAAAATTACACATGAGAGAACAATTGAGGAATTGATATGCAATAAATTTCTTAATTGGCATATTTTGGGATAAGTGAATCATGAATATGGTTTTATAGATCCCCACTATATGCTTCTTCTCAAATGTCCCACAATTGCAATAAAGTGACTTTTTAAGAACATGCAAGAAGCACAACTTTTAACAAGTACCAATCATGCCATGATGCAACCTACACAAGGTTGACCCCATTTCTATATATATGCATGCAGTAAATACTTGTTACCGAGATAGCATTGGTATGAAGTCGTAGATCAATAAAATGTCCAAGATTGGTTCTAATTTCCTCATTGTGCCACAACCTTGATGAATAAGCCAAGCACCCAATGCTTCTCAAATGTACCTAAAAAAATTTAAGTACAATATGGTCCCCAAACTTATTGGGTCCGAAGTAGTGAGCATAACTACAAAACATAGGGTAAAACCACTTAAATATGTGCATATCGATATGAATTTGAATTTCATGCACATCTTAGCTATTAAGAATTTGATGGATATACCATATATATATTGGATCAATTAAAGCAAACAAGGCATGAAAATTTACACATAGTAAATATGCATGCACAAGGCTACCAAAATATAAAGAGGTACAAATTTGGACAAATGAACACATAACCATTAATACTTCCAATAACATCACTAATCATTCATGTTGTCCAAAATGAATCAAAGTGAAAAATCAACATATGATAGCACACTAAGTTCTACACATGAACCAAGCAAAACCAATGAGCATATAAGATATGCATTACACACATACTCATAGGAATATCTCACTCAAGGGACACTATAAACAATGGGATAACAAACTCCCATAACTCCATACAAACCAATAAGATGAACTCGAACAAAATGGTATTTCGAGTTATCCTTCGGTGTAGAAACCAAATAAGTACATGATCATCTATACTAACACAAGCATAACATGAGAGTTTAGAAATAAACACAATGCTTGGATAGAATATTATTAACCTTCCAATTAGATAGATCATCATGCAAAGCAACAATTATAATGGTTTAATCAAACAATTTTCTGAATACGATTTTTAAGTTAACCATGAGCAAAACCACACAAGAATGTCATACGTAAACAAGCAATTGCATGCCACAGAGATATAAGATAATCTCAAATATAAATTCTAAGTGGTATTCCTCAATTATTCACATATACAAGGATTATGGTATGCTCAAGGCATATCACTCCCCCATAATGTGATAATCCATGTATTGTCCACAAAAGGCAAATGAAACCCAACTAAGGATAATTAATGAATGAGAATTTGAGTTTCAAATGAGCTTTACATACCACATAGTAACTAGATAGTATTGCACTAAACATACTAGGTGGTATCCCACATATATACACATTTAAGGTTTGTGATATGCGTAAAACATAGCACTCCCCCATAATGTGATGTTACATAAATATCTCAAAAGAGCCAAAGAAGATTCAACTAATGAAGCAATAAAGGCTCAAACCACACACACAAATATATGAAGAGCATTGCGACCTACACGTGCTAGATAACACAAATCCAGCATACTAGGAGGCACAACATATACAACCACATGCTAGGTACAAAACCTAAACATGCAATGGACTAGTAACTTTCAATGCAAACAATGCAAGTACAAGTTATAACAAAGAGGAGCATTGGATTGATAGATGTGATGATAATCCACTTGACTTGGCACTAACCATAACATATGGTGAAAATAATTTTTGTTCATGAAGTAGCCAAGTCTCCAATGCCCTCCACACACCTATTGATCAACTTTTAGCTCGATGGTCCCCAACCAAAGTTGGGTCCTAAGAAGTTAGTAACAATAGGCTTGGCAACCCAAATGGTATTGTCCATTTCCAAACCACTTTGGGCACCAACATACTTGGCAAACAAATTGCCAACATTATCCTTCCTAAGTGAATAATGATCATTGATAATTGGAGGCTTACAGATGTTACCGTTGGGACATGATGAAGCTATGTGTCCCTTCTTACGACAAATATAGCAACATGTACTCCCCCTTCTCTTCTTCTTTACTTTCTCAACTTGGGGAGCAATAACATATGAATAGTGGCCATTCTACAACTTTAGATTGAGCTTGAGGCCGCTTCCCATGTAGCTTCTCTTTATAAGCCCTTTTCTTCAATGGACAAGATCTCACATGATGTCCAATCTTTTTGCACTTAAAGCAAGAAATGTTGGACTCATTCTTGGCTTGGTCTTGTCCCCTTTTCTTGTTCTTGGACTTCTTCTTGTTGGAGTGAAAAATATGTCCATCGTCGCACTTTTCCAAGTCTTTCTTCAAACTAGTGACTTGGGCCTTGAGCTCATTAATTTCCTCTACATGGTTAGTTTTAACACTAGAAACAAGAGGATTAGTGGAAGTAGAAACTTCATGGTTAGAGCAACAATACAAGGTGAGCAATTCATCATGAGATGTACCAATATCCCGAAAAGAGGAATTTCAAGGACTAGCACAAGGCAATAAAGGCATTTTGAGTAGAAGATGTGCTAATATCCACATGAGACTCACATGATTTTACCTTGGTGACCATAGTCTCATGAGCTAACTTTAGCCCATCATGGGAGATTAGAAGATCCTCATAAGTGCCCGAGAGATTTTCATGACTTTCTTCCAATTTCCCATAATTTCTAGTTAGCAAATCAAGTTGAGTCCTTAGCTCAACATTCTCCTTCAAAATTGATGCTTCACAAGAAAACGAGTTAGTAGCACAAGCATAATTATCAATACCAGAGGAGCAAGTAGAAATTAGAGACTTCTCATGAGTTGATTGAAGCTCCTCATGAGACTTAGAGAGTTTGATGAGCTCTCCCTTGACATTATTGCATTTAAGGAGAAGGAGATCAAAATCCTCTTTAAGTTTACCATGAGTAATTTCAATCTCTCCTTTTGAAGATCTTAAGTCTCTAAACGTTTGATAAGCCTTAGCAAGTTCATGTTCAAGTTGTTCACTTTTAGCTTGCTCATTAAGAAATAAATTATTACATTTTCAAAGCAAGCAAGAACATCTTGGAACCTTTTATAAGTGTTATTTTTAGCTCTATGAAGAGTTTTCCCAATCTCATAGAGATTTTGAGTCAAGTCATCATCATCATTACAACTATCATCGCTATCATTAAGAGAAGATGATACCTCATCATTACCTTTTGCCATGAGGCACATGTGAACAAAGGAGGTTGATGATGATTCTTTTGGAGAAGAGGGTTCTTCTTCAATCAAGCGTGCCTCGTATTTCTTGATTTCTTGTGGCACGCCACATGTTGGTGAAGTGGAAGATGTTGAAGTGTGCAAGTAATCGGTGGTGGAACCAATAGAGAGCTCTTCATGATTTAGAAATGGGGAGAAATCCTCCATCAACTCCCCCAACAGAATATTATCTTCATCAAGATTGGACCCACCATATATATCTTCAAGTTTGGTCCAAGTCTCATGAGCCGACTTGCAAGTCATGTCTGCCTTAAACACTTCAAAGGTTAAAGCTTGATGAATGACAAGAGAAGTATCACAATCAAGATACGTATCCTCAATAGATGGAGAATGCCCATCCTTTGCAATAGAAATTCCTAGAAGAGCAATTCGCAAAGCATTTGAACCCATGGCCCGAAAGTGACAAAGCATGCGAATTCTCCATAGGTGATAATTTGTGCCATCCAAATCAAAAGTGTTGTTGTGCACTAAATCACTAGTCGACATCTATACTCTCTAGGCGATGAAGCCTAATAAAGAGAGACCTAGCTCTGATACCAATTAAAAGGACCACGATGTCGCCTAGAGGGGGGGTGAATAGGCGTTTAAAAAACTTCTACGGATTTGTCTTTATCCTAATGCGGAAATAAACTAAGCGAATACTTTTCAAGCACAAATCCTAAATATACTAGGCTCAACTAAGTGCACCAACAACTTAATGTAAATAAGGTGAGCACAACAAGGATACTAAACAAGCACAAGTAAGCTACACAAACTTACTTGAGCAATATCACAAGATATGTAAGTGTATGACACAAGTTAGCAATTCACATTAAACACAAGATATATCAATAGTAGCAAGTATGAATTGCGGGATATAAAGTGTAGGCCTAAATAATCTCTTCAAGGAAATAGCCAACACAATATAATGAGGACAACAATATATATTGAATGCAAGGTCAAGAGACCAAAGTAAACCACAAGTAGTGGCTAGGGTTAGAGATAACCGAAGACACGGAGACGAGGATGTATCCCGATGTTCACTTCCTTGGAGGGAAGCTAGTCACCGTTAGAGAGGTGGATGTTACCACGAAGGCACACCAACGCCACGAAGGCTCACCCTATTCTCCCTTTGAGACAACACCACGAAGGCGTTTCTCAACCACTAGTGGTAGACCTTGAGGCGACCTCCAAACCTTCACAAACTTTCCGGGGGCAAATCACAAGATGATTCCTCACCGGAGCACTCCTACCACCTAGGAGTCTCCAACCTCCAAGAGTAACAAGATCAAGGGGGAAATGCTCAAGACTTGCTCAAATCACGAATTCCTTTGGTCACAAGAGGGAGAGTGAGTGGATCTATCACTTGATTGGAAAATCTCTCAAGAACTCTCATGAATCTCTCTGGGATCTAAGATTTGGTGTATGAGAAGTGAGAGGGAGCCTTTTTTATGTTCTAGGATTCATATGAATGTGTTGCTCAACCCTCTACTGGATTGGTAGAGGGGTATATATAGCAAGCCTAGAAAACTAGCCGTTTGTGAGTAAGTGGCTGTGACGGGCTGGACATCCGGGCATGGGCCGGACATTCGACAGCTGAGAAATGTACACACACGTATGTGAAAGACAGAGGCCAGAGTACAGGGCCCGGACATCTGGCCAAGGCCCGGATATCTGGCCAAAGTTGGGCCCCCGGACATCCGGGCAAGTGCCGGACATCCGGAGGGCACAACGAACATTTGAACACAGGTTCTGGACATAGCGAGCCGGATTTCCGGGAGGATCCCGGACATCAGGGGAGACCCGGCAGCCCGAACATCCGGCCAAGTCCCGGATGTCTGGCCATTGAAAAAACAGCAGGAACCCCAAAACTAAAACATGCACAACTTTTTTATACGGACCCCGATTTTGATGATCTTGGGCTCGTTTTGAAGCTATGGAAAAGCTCCAGGTCCTCACATAGAGAACCACCCAAGATAAACCAAAATGGAGGGGGCAAAGTATGCAAAGGTTAGATCATATAATTCGGGGAAGCTAGTTGGCTTTGGATTTATTTGGTATATAGGATAGGAGTGGAATTGTGTATGGAAGATGTTGACTTGAGCAAATCCATCATGAACCCCTTTGATCCCCTCTTAATAGTGCGGGATCCCTATAACTCAAGAATCATAAAAGAGCTACACTACATAGCTATCGAGAATCCATTCTTGAGTGTATATGTTTCTTCGGTGGTCATCACTCCACAACACTAACGCCAAAGGAACTAATACCTTTGACTCAAGCCTTTCACTTGAGCTTGATGTTGATGTTTCTTCTTGGCTCAAGTTAAAGGCAAGACATTGGTGAAGTCTTCAAGTAGCTCTCCCATACACAATGTGGGAAGCTTTGCTTTGTATTCATCTTCACTTGTGCATCAGGTGATCATCCACAAGCTTCAAGCATGTAATCCTTCGAGATGGTTATCTTGAACTTTCCCTTGTCAACCATGATCATGAACACTTGATGTCATCCTCTCATGGACACTCGGTATCTTTCTCTCGATGCGAGCCCATGAGAATAACCTAACCCTCATAAACATAGACAACACATAGCATGGGTTAGTACAGAAAGTGCAATTGACAATTTCTTATCATACCACAAGATCCTATGTGATGCATCATTTGCACTTGTGTGTTGACTATTTAGAGTTCGATTCTTTGATCTTTATCTTGGTCAATCTTTATCTTTACTCCATGCTTAATCTTGATGTCTTGAAGGTCATATTGAATTCTTCACTATGCTTCATTTCTTCAAGACATGATTACCAATATCTCAATTATCATATGACCATATAGAGTTTATCCATGAATACCATATTGGTCATCATTTGTTCTTCTTTATGCTCCATCACAATCTCTTGAGAGGCACAACGAAATCTTCACATGACTTACTTGCTTCAAGAAATAATCATCCATGACTCAACATATGAGCTCATCATGATCCTATCTTCAAGCCATATGTAGAATTCTTCTCTTTAATCATTCTCTCGAGATCATGAACCATCATGGCTCACCCCATAAGCCAAAGCATGAAGACCTCTGAGATCCTTCAATGAACTCCATATAGATCACATATTGTTCGTCACATGGAATTCATCTTGATCATATTTGATTCAATCATTGAGCTCAATCTTGATGCTTAACTATATGGATATGGCATTCATTCTGAATTCATTCAATATCCTTCTTGCTTCGCCCAAGGAACAAGCCTTCATATATAACTTGATGCCATCGTTTCTTCATAGGAATTGTCATTCATTATCAAGTCTCAATGCATATATTTGTGTTGATGGATTTCATCCTTCAATTCATCCAGTATTCTTCATGCATTGCAAATGAAAATTTTCTTCACATGTATATCTCAATGCAAACATTAGTCCATAAGGATTGTCATTAATTACGAAAACGGCATGGGGACTACATGTACTTTCAGCGGCACTATTTTTATAGAGTATGAATAGTTAAATGACACTAAAATTCAACTGGTCAACTGGCTAGCCACGCGCGTTAGTTTGCTGGTTCGAACCCCAGACGGTTTTCATTATTAATAGATTTTTTACAATTTATCAGTTTCGAGGGCCTTTTTGTAAGAAAAATAATAATTTCAGGGGGTTTCCGCATATAACCAGGCCACACGCATTGTCCCCACCATCCAGTCACTGACAGCGGGTCTCATGCCATGTTGGCACACCTCATCAGCGTCACAGACGTATACAAACAAGATTTGAACCGTATTTGCATGTACATGCCAAGTTATGGAACCAGTTCGATGTATTTTGCAAGTTCAGGCACTAAATTGCATATTCATGGCAAGTTCAAGCACCAGTGGTGTATTTACCTCATTTATTAATGAGTATAAGAATTCTAATAGTCATAGTAGTCAAGATTTTTCGAGAACACCATGGAACTCAATAAAGTTATGAAATACTTTCAGAAAAAGAAACATCCATATTTACAAAGAAAGAAAAACACTGATGAAGTTAGGCTCCACACTCATATTCCCCCACAAGACCGACTTCAGTCAAGTGTAGTTCTGACCCAAAATTTCCAGATCCACACTTTGATCTAACAAATGAAGAAGGATCATCATGATTGGTGTGGGCCAGCAGATGGCTTGGACTTGGTACGAAACGCAGCGTGCTTGTGTCTCCTACCTGCAGAAGCGTCGGCATGCATGTTCTCTCCCTTACACACACGTACGTACGGCAGTACAAAAACAGTACCTTATGTACTGTGCACCCTGCACAGAACTGCGACTTCTGAAAAGGGGAAAACAGTAGGATGTGCAAACATTGGCGAGCGCTCGTGCAGTTCCCTATTTGTTCCACCAACAGTGACATTCTACCGGGCAGTGGGGAGAAGCTATTTACTTCCTCCGTCCCACGATATAAGATCCACTGCATGAGCCGGTCCGCGATTGGTTGCGTCAGTTGCATGATCAAAAAGTTAGGCGTATATTAGTTTTGTTATCCAAAGGATCAGTGTAATAACAGAATAAGCATAGCAAGTCGTGAAACATATTTTGGTATATACTTGAATTACATCCACCAGCTAATTCGTTCAAAAAAAAATGAAGTTGGCTGAGAAAAGCAGGCAAATAAACTTAACACTTCATCAAGACAAGTAAACGGTTTGAATCACTAGCCGTGAGGTCAATTAACTAGTCTTGTTGTCATCTGCGTGCTCTGTCACCGGTCAACACGACCGACGTACCTAGGACAGGAAAGAACAAAGCGACGAGGGGGTCGGGGGTGGCTAGCTGCTGCGCAGCGAGTGTACGTACGGGCCCAAAAATTTAATAACGTCACGGCCCCAATCATCACAGATCGAGAATCCGATGATGCCTCTGCCGCTCCCCAAATTATATGCCCCCTCCGTACGCCCAGTACGTCGTCTGGTAGTAATAAAACTAGTAGAAAAATACAAAAGGATACCCCGGCGATCCGACGTTGCAACCACGGCTCCCGATCGAATAAAGCACAGGCAACAGCACAGCAAAGGTTAGCTATTATAGCCAAGCTAGCTAGCAAGCTAGCCCGAGGCATTCCTTGATTATGTGCCTAGCCCGAGGCATCATATTTTCTTCAGGAGCCAGGCCAATGAAAATGACTCTATTTTGGCGATCCACAGCTGCCCGTAGCAGGGAATCATAGGTGGTGGAGGAGGAAAACTCGTAGGGGCATACACCTGCAAAGATGTTGGACCCCACAATGTGCCCGGCTGTCCGATTGCCTTGCTATCCGCAAAGATGTTGGACCCCGCACGAGGGCACATTAAATTTTAAGTTTCAGTTTCCGAGACTTACAATTTTGTCATTTGTTCGTACTAAGTTTTGCGATTTTGTCGTTCGCTCGTACCAAGTCTCAGTAGTTGAAACTTACCGAATTTTTAAAACTTGTGAAACATATTCAAAATGAATCTTATTTGAAAGCTCTCTTCACAAGAAACACAGATATATTAATGAAACTTGATTTAGACTCTTGGTTCAAAAGATGTAGAAGATTTTAAATCGAAAGCCAAAGGAAAAAAAAAAGATTGGTCCACCCCTGCGTGCCACAAAGTGCCTGCCTGGCGGAGGACTGAGTAGAAGGAATTTTCTAAACCTACATATGGATACCTAAAGCTTATAGTTTTGTATGGCTGAAACATATACTTTATATGTGTGAAAAATCCCACATAAATGATCCATGTAGAAGATGGATACAAGTGCATGTGTGTGTGTAAAAATTGGAACTTAAATATGACTGTATGCGACATGTACAAAAATGACAAAAGGAACAATGTAAAGTACTGGTCACATACGGAGGACTATAAATAGCGGGCGAACATGCATTCAAAGCTGGTCGGTCTATGGTTTCCACAACAGTGGGTAGATGAATTTCAAAAAGAAAAAAATGGGCTAGATGGCAACCACACTCATGGGTACAAAATAGGCTTACCGCACAATTTTCCAAAAGAACAAAAAAAGATTACTCCTAAAATCTTGTCAGAGAGAGGGACTTTTCTGTGACTGTAATTTCTGATTTTTTTCGATAAAGGACTGTAATTTCTGATGAGGGCCAATATTGTCATTCTTCCCTATGCCTATTTCATATGAATGGCGAAGAGGCATTCCAATGAGATAATAGCATAAGACTTTAAGATCCCGCAAGTTGAATCATCGCAGTATGTCAAGAGAGTAGTCAACCTAGCGTTTTCATGGGAATGCCTCGTGAAGGAATTTTAAATCTCCAAGTTCCATCTAGCTCCTGGTGGGGACCAGACGATTATAGAGAAGCAAATATAAGTATTTGATTTTCAGCCCTCCTCTGTAAATGGTTTTACCAGGCAAAATATCAAGATGGTCGAGTTGGAATAGAAGTTTGTAAGTAGTAGCTAAATGCAGTGAGTCCAAGAGTCTTGCATGACTCTAAATTGCAACATGTGAATGACATTATTACCGAAAAATAAGTTAAACTCAAAATTCATTTTCTCGTATTATTATTATCTGTTGTCTATATATTATAGTGATTGTGGTCCACATTTGGTTACATGTCGACAATTTTGGCTTCTTCGACTAACTACCATGTCCTAGTCCTCCTTGGTAAATGGGTTTACCAAGCAAACAATTTCACATGAACCCTGATATAATAGAAGTCCAAGTTCGAAGGGGGCGCTCAATGCTTGTATCTTTGCATGATAGGTAAGAATCTGACGTGACAACTTATTTTATGAGAAAACAGAGAGCAACTATATCTTAATCTAGATATAGATCTTAGCACCAAAACCAGTACATCCCATAACATTTCTCTCACAAAATACATTATGATTTTATGAGGGTTGTGTTAGATACAACACTAAGATATAACTGGCAACACTATATCTAAACATCTACCACCTCCGTTAATAAATGTAAGACGTTTTTGCAGTTCAGTTTCAACTGCAAAAATGTCTTACATTATAAACAAATGGTGTATTATATATCATTGATATAGTACTGCACTAGGACTGCCCAAATAGAAGTGTAAAAAGTAGCTAAGGGTGGTGAATTCCGAGAGTTGTACCTGTATACTCGGAAATAGAATATGTTTTTACAGGTGATAAAAATTTAAAAGCGTCCCTAGCTTAAAAAAACATAAGAAAAATGCATGAATATGGAAGGAAACATCCACTAGCTAGACGTATTCACCAGGCACTCCAATAGATGAAGTTTTTTTGCTCATGGACAGAAGGAAGAAGTTGCATTATGTGAATGGTGCATGGTTCATGATCTTAATCTCAAAAGGACAGGTCAGAATTCAAATCATTTAATTTCTCCCATCATTTTAGAAACCAATTGTTCTTTTGTGGCTTCTTTTCTTGGAAATGATCTTCTAGACAGGTCTCCTCTAGTTGATCTAAAGATAGAAGCATTGAGTATATCCAAGATGATGAATAATTGCAAGATATCCAAGATTAACAGAAGGGCTAATAAAGTGGCGCACGAGAGAGATTGCGAAGTTCAACTTTGATAATAGGTCCAATGGTTTGCTTCTTAATAGTGTTCCACCCTGCGTGGCTAAAGTTGTAACGGATGATTGTATGAATGTTTTAAATTAATTAATATATGGGAGGGGGTTTTCAAAAAAATAAAAACAAATCCGCAAGTCTCGACCCCTTTCCGTGAAAAAAAGGGACCATTTACCTTTAGCAACCAAAACCTGGTCTACCCCATTGATTGATTTATGTCAAGACTCGACGTTTGAGAATTAAAAGCGAGCACGCGGGAGGTCGGTGGTTTATGCTCAGGGAGTGTTCGCACGGTGGGGGTCACGTTTTCGTGTAAAAATGGGCAAAGTGCACGCACAGTGCTTAGCCACAGTGCCGATCGATTTGGCGGATCACAGATGGATGGACGCCGGCCGGTCAGCGTGAGGCCGGGCCAGCCAGCCTGATCCATGAGATGATGAAATGATGCGAGGAGGGGCCATGCAAAAGACGGTCGACGGAGATCGAGGCGAGCTAGCTAGCGATTCACTAGCATCATCCCTTTTCCCGCGCCTAGCGATCGATCCAGGGCACTGCACACGACACACGCCGTGCGTCCCTTCGCGAGAAAGTGAGGGGAGGAGAGGAAAAGGCTAGCTACTGTTCTTCATCTTTGCTTATCTCCTTTTCTTATTCTCTGTCTCTCTCTCCCTCTCCCTATCCTCAGAAAAGGGGGTCGACCATGGCGGCTGCGGCCAAAAATGAATGGGGAAGGGAGCTCAAACTCAAAGGCATGCAGGAGAAACGACGTCAGGCAGTGTGTGAAGAGGGGGAGATCGACGCAGAAGCCAAGAACACGCCGTGTATTTCTTGATGGGAATTAGGATGGTTCTGTGAATTGTGTTCATCATCTCAGTCTGGAAATCTGACGCCGTTCTACTCCGAATATAAAGCAACATGACAGAGAAAAAAATAAATAAAAGGCGACAAAGGATAGTGAAACCAAGCTCACGGAAATTGCACCAGCCATGCATGCCATGCATGCAGACGGGTGCATGGCCGGCCAGCCGCGCACGTCGGAGCTGGAAGATGGAGTGGGGGGCGACATCTTTGGAGAGAGAGCAACAGTGGGCCGGTAGCGCGCCCGCACGTGTGGTCGCCGCCGCCATGGGCCTATAGTAGTCCCGGCCGCATGCAGTGAGTCTACAGTGTCCCATCCGGCCGGGGACCAGAGAAGATCGATCTGCCTTGAGCTCAGTTCAGTACTCCTTCAAGCAGTACTCTCGGACTAAAACCCAGGACATTCCGTCTCAAGTATATCAGATTTTACAAGTTCAAATTCGACTAGTTTATGAAGTAAAAATAACAGATGTTACAACTAATGAGATTAAGAAATGCATGCATGCTGATTACTCTCTCTGGAAAGGGATTCAATGGTAATGTGGTTCAGGAGGTCGTACACTTTTTTTGTTTTTGACATGAGGAGGTCGTACACTGGGCTACTGTATGTGTGCACCAGAGGAGTACATGCACCATTCATGCAAGCTTTTAATTTGCACCTTCGTATGTCTCCATTTGCACAGTATTAGTGGAACACAAACTTGAAGTGAAAATGCATGTGCCAGTACACAGCACAGCGTCTCACTGTAGCAGTGTCCAAATGTTTGCCAAGAACTATAGAGAAAACAATGCATGGCAATCAAAAGAAAATGGAGAGATTCCTTGCAATGGAAGTTCTTTAAATACTCAATTAACACCAAATCCTGCGGTTATATGTCACCATGGAGGCGTATGTGACATATATACATGAACAAAACACAGAGCTAGCTAGCACTCCACTGATTAATTGTTCACTTCCCAAAACTTGTTCATATTCCAATAACCCTTTGCCGACTGGCACATACTTACTCAGCTAATCACTGACCTAGGTAGCTAAAATCATAAGGACTCGATCGAGAAAAAATTAAACAAGAAAAAGGAGAAGGATAGTGAAATCAAATGGTAAGAGAAATATAGCTCAAACCTTGCAAATTAATTAAGCGCGAACGATGTATACATTACCGACACGTACGTAGGGAAGCAAATACGACAAGGAGGGAGGTCTCTTGTCGGCGAGGTGATTGATTCTACTATACTCGGGAGGTGCTTGGTGCAGCGGTGACGCTACTCCCTTCCGCCTGGGCGCCGGTGGGTGACGGCACTGGTGAAGCCGCCGCGGTGCCGCTGCCACTTTGCTCTCCTCCTTCACCGCGGCCCGGCACAGCCGCGGCGGTCGACGCCGAGCTCGTCCCCTCCCCGGCAGCACCGGCAGGGAGCGCCGGCGTGCGCTTGCGCTTCTTCTTCTCGTAGGGTATGCCCCTGGCCTTGGCCTGGCCGTCGCGGACCTCGCGGAGGTAGATCCGCACGGCGCGCGCGGCGAAGGGGTTGGACTCGGGCGCGTGGCCGCTCTCCTCGTAGGCGGCGCGGAGGCGGCCGATGAGCGCGTCGAGGGAGCCCCAGGCCTGGCGGAGCGGGCACGGGCAGGGCGCGGGCGGGCTGGGCTGGCCGTAGTGCGCGCAGCCGGACGCGTGCACCTTGGTCTTGCCGAACTGGTCCAGGTACTTGAGGAACTCGATGACGTGCGCGCCGCTGCACCGCGCCAGCGTCAGCGGGGGGCGGTGGTTGCGCAGGTACTGCAGGAACGTGTTCCAGTCCCGCCGCTTCTGCGACTCGTACCTGCTCAGCTGCTGCGGCGGCGGGGGATGCGGCTGCGGCTGCGGGGGCGCCACCGGCAGCGCCACCGGCTGCTGCGCGTCGCCCGCGGAGGAGGACGGAGGGCCGGCGGTGCCCGGGGAGTCCATGCGGCTCAGTTAGCCCTGGAGCGGGCGATCTGGCAGGGAGGGGGTAGTGGAGACGCGCGCGGCGGGCGGGTGGATGGGCCGAGAGCGACGTTGGCGGGGAGGTGAACCTGGGTGCTAGTGAAGTGAAGGGGACGGACGGAGGCGTGATGCTTGAAGGTGATAGCTGGGGAGGGGAGGGGAGGGGAGCGCGGGGTGGGGGCCGGCGAGCATTCACGTGGTTGGTGGCCCCCGGCCGTCGCCGGAACAATTCCCTGCGCGCTACGTACGCCAGAGCGTACGTGCGGTGCGCGCGTATGGGTGAACAGTTCTAGTGCATGTGCGCGTAGGGATCGGAGTAGAGGCTGAGGCTGTTGCATGGCCGGCCGGCCAGCGACCGATCGAGATGCGGTATCGTTCGTGTGCGTCGGATGTGGCAGCGTTGAGGTTATGCTGTGTCCAACAGTGGCGGGTGTCGGCTGGGCTGGACGAGGAGGATATATTAGTGTACTGATCAGTGCCCTGGTAACATGCATGGTTTTGCTATTCCAAATTCCACTTGTCAGACCTGAAACAGTTATCAGACTCTTTTTTAAAGAAAGATAAAGTATTTCTATATGTTTGCAACGACATATGTATAGTTAATGAGACGAAAGATAAAATGTGTTTGGAGCTGCTGAAGTGTGACAGGGAGATCCTAGTTACTAAGATTAGCCGTAACCAAAATAAAGTTAGTCATTGGCTAGCGTATAGCACTCCCGGCAATGCGGTGTGGCTAGGAGGAGGTTTGGATGAAGTTGTTGAACTTTGTAAGAATAATGCACCACCTTAAGTGCACCACCTTAAGTAATAGAGACCTCCCTTTACCCCGCAAAAGAAGATAAAGTATTTTTATTTTAAAATTAGTTAATTAGCAATTTTAAACCATCAAGTAATTTTTTTAAAGTGTGTTCTTATGTGAGAAATTGGACCATGATTCATACGTTTACTAGTGGTATCTGTCATAACGCGATGTCACCAAAAAAAGCATAAATATGTGATTTGATCAATGTAAAATATATAGATGAGGTGGTACACCCATATATCTAAAAGACTACATCAACTATTTAATACTCCGTTAAAAATGCCAGAAACAATTACAACACCTGATACATTATGTATAGTAAACTACAAAACATTTGTATAGAGTAAACATGGGCATTCCTCCTGTCGGACTTCTTTTGGGTCGGGCTTTAAAAAGCATGACCAATAGACCCAAGTCTGACCCAACACGGAAATAGAAATAATGTTATTTTCCTAGTTGAAAATAAATAAATTAACCGGAGCATATCAGTACATTATTATACACATGTTTTCACTGAAATACCATTTTTTAGCATTCCCTGGTTTTTTGGGCTGGGCCTTCCGGCCGAAAATTAAAGCCCAAAACCGGCCCGATGGTTGGGCTGCCCATGTTCAGATTTAGTGCTTCGATAGACCATTGTAAACATAAACCATAGCTAATTTTATAATCGTTTTACCCTAGCATGGATAATGCATCATTTTTTGTCACTACTCACTAGGCATGCTTCACATTTATTACTAGTGATCTACTCCATCTAATGCACACCGATTTCACTATTGTTCATTCACCTGAACAAGCCAGTGATAGACTAATTGAATGAAGACCCAATGTACATCTATAAGTAAACCATATAGCCAAATAATATCATAGTTGTATGGTTGTTAGGGGACCAAGTTAGTAAATCCAACGGCTAAAAATAATTTGATGACATGGCTCATTATAATTTGTGAGAGTATAAAATAACTATTAATGCGTTAGAAAATTAGGATCAACCCATGAAATCCGCATCCGCTAATGAAACAACCATATATTATTGATTACTGAATATCTATGTGAAGCCCATCATTGATGCCAAATGAATCAGCTTAAGAAAATTAAAATAAAATATGAGGTTATTCACAAATGGATCTGTCTCACAACTGTATCTTCACTAACCTAGATTAACCCCATGACATATGAATCTCATGTGACGGAACAATAGATAAAAACATTATTAATGTATGGTAATGACGGCGCTGGAGCGGCCCATGGCAACCCTGTAACCAGTGGCGGAGCTTGATGAAGATTGTTGAGGGGCCAAGAAGATAAGTTATGCATGAACTTTGAGAAATCTTTGATTTTCAAGCCTAATAATTAGGAAAACACTTAAGAGTTCTCCAAGAGTAGTGGGCAATTGCCCCCTTTGGCCTCATGAAGCTCCGCACTGCATGGAACCATGGTTTTGTACTAGTATCACATGATAAAACAGGAATCAATCATATGCGCTTATGGCCGAGACATTGGCTTTACGGTTTCATCTCAATTTGGCAACTACAGTTGGCTGTAATCGCATAGAGGTGAATTATGACAACATCGAGGTGATAGAGACAATGAAGAATGGAGGTCGTTCTTTCGGTCTATTGGCGTCGGTTTTTGATGATATATATCATCTTGTGTGTGATTTCCCGCATATTATTTTTGAGCATGCTCCTAGAGACTAATTGCGCTGTCCACGATTTAGCCAAACTAGCTAGAAGCAAGGCATGTGCGGGCTGGATGGACAGAGATGGTACACTTATGGACGTAAGGTACGGATTTGCTGTTACGGGCTAAAGTGGCAAATTATGGCTAGAGATTAGGTGGGAAGGGGGGCACCAGTGAAAATCAGGGGGGCAAGGATTGGTGAAAGAGGAGTCCGTGAAAACCAATCCGTGAAAATGTTACGTAAGTGTAGCATTTTTGGTGGCTGGAAGATCCACCCGTAGAGATTACTGATACTCTTGTAAAAGATACCATGGTGATCACCTTGCAATAAATAGTACTTCGAAGTAAAAAAAAATTAGGAATCAATCATTTGCAACATTAATGCCTTTTCCTTTTCGATATCACTCCAGAGTTGCAAAATTGGAATATTAGTGGAAAACCACCAGCTGACGTCCTTTCCACAGCAGAAAGGAGTCAATAATTTTGAAAATTGTGGCAATGCGTCCACATCTTCATCTTCAGTTCCAGACGTTCTCCCTCCAGTCTCCCCTACACCCATCTAGCCCACCTGAGAGCCGCGTAGCTAGCCAAACATTTTCACATGTGTTTCACTCAATTCGGAGGGAGGGACCATGCGTCTATGCATATGCAGCTCGCCTCTTTCGCTATCACGCGCTTCTTCCATGAAACAAGTGTGTCGTGATCATAGCATATGCAGCTCGCCTCTTTCGCCATCGCGCGCTTCTTCCATGAAACAAGTGTGTCGTGATCATACGTACAGTGGTCCAGGCCACTGTGTACACATTTAAGCTAGTTTGATCACGATCGACCATGAATATGTGTCTGTGCTAATTGAGAAAATAAATATGCTTAACAGGTTTTAACATTAAATTCTAGCACGACCCAACGATTTGAGATGCTATCCCCGCGCATGATCCCGACCGTGACAGCCTTCAACTAATCGTTGCCTAAAATCTTCATTTCATACGTGAACGAGGCGGCTTGGAGTAATTAACAGTGCTGGCTAAGCTAATATGCTATCCGATCCCCCGAGTTAAGCCAGCTGCTCACGTACACGTCCCGATCGACAGAGACGGGAAAGCAGCCAGGGAGCGAGATATCGCAGTCTAGAATGAACTTTGGATCCGAACGGGTTACGTCGTCAGAGATCGGTCGATTGCCCGAGATCGGACCGGATCGAGGTTAGTGCCCGGCTTTTGCTTGCTTTCGCCGAGCACTAGCGGCTAGCCTGATTGATTGGCGATTATTTTAGCGCCTATATCGGCGAACATGGCAGCCCCAACGTACTCTGGCCGGAGATATCGCTTGGAAAAACGGCGACGGCGACGGCGACGGCCGGATTTCCCCGCCGGTCGTGTGAATGTGTACGACGACCACGGACCAGAGATCAAAAGCGCGTCGGTCTCAGGTGCGCGCACATGGGAGGAGCGTGGGGCTCGGCGCGCGCCGCCGTGGTGGTTCTGGAAGGGTTTTTGAAATTGATCGGTTTGACCGTGGGGGTTTATGAGTAGCTGGACTAGATGCGTCCCAACTGCAGACCAGACCGCGCGCCGCACGATATGCATACCGGAGGGTGACGTCCGGAGGAGGGAGAGGCTCATAGCGAGGTGTCACCGGGGTATGCATCGGGTCAGAAAAAGCTAAACGTGAGAGGAGGTTTATAGCATAGGGCATCTCCAAAGCCGACCCTTATATCGGCCGCAAACGTCCGGGTCAAGGGTCAAGCTATCCGGACGTTGTTTGCCATCCAACACCGCCCCGCATACCTCCGTGAACTCGTCTGGCTCTCTGAAATCTCGTGGCGTCCGGACCTTCGCCTGGCTAAACAACAACATCCAAGCTGCGACCTCAATACTAACGATAATCCTAGACCTACGCGCAACTATACGTAAGATTTTTTACGTAAACTTTCTAATAATTCTCTTCCCCCCTGATTTTCAGGTGTGTGGGCCCTTTCCTCCCGGTACCACCAATCTATATTGTCCACGTTGCCTATTACGTTAAACCCGTAACAACTTTTACATAGATGTGGCATTTCTCCAATACTAATCATGTAAGGTGATTTAGCATGCTTGCATTGGCGGAAGGTTTGCTAGTGTTTCATTTTTCTGGCGGAAGCTACTAATAATTAGCATTGCATTTGGTGGAAGCTTTGCTAGCTACTAACATATGTTTAGCGGAAGGTAATAGAAGGTTTAGACAGATGCTTTGCGCCACATTACAGCATATGAATGCAAAATTTGGAACCAAACACGGAAATAGGCAAATAACCTTCAGATGGACCAGCTGGTGTTGAGTGCCAGACGCTGGTTCTTTGTAGCATCCAGAGGTGAAGCTAGATCCTCGACAGCTCTCCTCATGATAATCAAGAAGCTGCAGACATCACGCAGAAGGGCAGCCTGAGCATCGTCGCAAAGAATTTTCCATTGATGCAGAGACACGTTCACTCTATCCAGGATGCACTTTTGATCTCGCCAGATGTGCCCTTCAATATCAAATTCATTCTCCGTTTCAAAAAAAAAAATCAAATTCATTTCGTATGTTCTTTTTTTTTTGAACACAGTACAGACGCAAGCGCTCATATACACGCGCATACACTCGCCCCTATGAGCACACACACGCACACCCTACCCCTATGAGCACATACGAAAGACTGAGCCGGCATATCAGCATGAAATTTACGAAGTCACCGTAGCCACCTCGTCATCGACGGGAACGTCTCCTCCCATTGAATGCGCATCGCCGGAAATCCTGAAATAAATCCAGAAATAAATGCGAGCACCAGGATTTGAACCCTGGTGGGCTGGGGATACCACAGTCCCTCTAACCATCCAACCACAGGTTGGTTCGCATGTTCTATAAGCTCCACAAGGTAGCGGTAGTCACCATGTTAATAACCCAGACACTCCTTTATTGCTGATTCATACGATTGTGCAGGCGAAGTTGATTATTCTTTCTACATTAATTAGATTGCTCGCATATGGGCCTTTTACATTTTGTACTTTGTAATAATGCTTAATAGATCGAAAGAGTCGTAGAATCATCCTGAAAATCTTTACCTCAAACTGATTTATGCTTGACGGCCAACTGACCTGAAATTTCGCTGGACGATCCAGTGGCCTATGTGTCGAGAGAACTTGTGCAGTTGGTCCTTTTTTATCTTAAATAATTGAAGCGAGGTCACTTTCTGAATGCAATATGTTGAACGAAATATGTTGCACCTCACGTGACAAGTGTTCAGGTGTTCTGGAGTCCAACACGCACAAGGAGTCCATCCGTAGATAGACTAGGATCTAGCTAGTTGCCATACGGTTGTAACCTCCTTTATCCCTTTCTCTCCAAGTATGTAATCTGAACAACTTTGTACGCTATACCAGGAGTTGCGCCCTGGCTATATTAACACGAAGCCGTCGCCCTGTAAGGGTACAACGTTCCTCCACATGGTATACAGAGCCTGACTCTTCCCATATAGCGCTCCTCCTCTCCACCGCAGCTCCCTGTCATGGCCTCATCCGCCGCTGCTTACTCCCCTCTCTCCGGCCAGATCACCGAGCTCCTTACCCGCACCAACTATGTCCTTTGGCGCACCCAGATCACGCCGCAGTTGAGAGGGGCAGGAGTCTTCGGGTACGTAGATGGAAGCATGGCGGAGCCGGCCGAGTTCGTCGTCAGCAAGGACAAGGATGGAAAGGAGGAAACCATCCCCAATCCCCTCCATGCCGTCTGGTTCCGAGAGGATAAGCAGGTACTCGGGTATCTTCTGAATAACCTATCCAAAGAAGTGCTAGTGCAGGTGACCTCCATCGCACATGCACGAGAGCTCTGGACGGCGTTGGCGAGCATGTTCTCGTCGACATCGCTGTCCCGCATCGACAATATCCGCGCCGCCCTCACCAACGCGCAAAAAGGGACGCAATCGGTGGCTACCTTCTTCGCATATATGCGGGGACTCGCCGACGAGCTCGCCGCGGCTGGCAAGCCGTTGCAGGATGACGAGCTTATTTCTTACATCCTCAACGCGCTTGACATGGAGTACCAGCCGCTGGTGTCCGCCCTCGACGCTAGGACCACTCCGGTCACCCTCGATGAGCTGTTCGGGCAGATGAGTAACTTCGACCAGAGGGTGGCTCTCTTCCAGGGAGCTGGCGCGGGAGGCGGCTTCAAGCCGTCGGCCAACGCCGCCACCCGCGGTCGAGGCAGGAGCTCTCGCTACCGTGGGCCACTTCGGAGCGGCAAGGGCAGGGGCGCCAGCAGCGGCAACAGCAACGGCGCCACCAACAACACACGCGGCGGCCGGCCTTCCTCCTCCAACAATAGAGGCCGGCGCAACAGCAGCTCCAACAACAGATCACGCCCTGATACAATCAGGTGCCAAATGTGCGGCAAGCCAGGTCACTCGGCGAAAGACTGCTGGTACCGTTTTGAGGAGGATGAAGATGACTCATCTCAAGATGAGAAGGTGGCCGGAGCTGCTGATGGCTCCTATGGCGTCGACACCAACTGGTACGTCGACAGCGGCGCCACGAACCACATCACCGGTGAGCTGGAAAAGGTGACCATGCGCGAGAAATACCGTGGAAAAGATCACATCCACACGGCAAGTGGAGAAGGTATGAAAATTAGTCACGTTGGTCACTCAATTATTAAAACCCCTCATCGGAACATTCATCTTAGAAAAATCTTGCATGTCCCTAGTGCTTCAAAGAGTCTTCTTTCTATTCATCGCATTGCTATTGACAATCATGTCTTTCTTGAATTTCACCCGTACTTCTTTTTGATTAAGGATCAGGCAACAAAGAAGGTGCTCTATCGAGGTAGATGCGTTCGTGGGCTTTACCCTTTGATTCCGGAGATTAGAAGACTCAATAAACAAGTTTTTAGTGCCACCAAAGTGTGTTCAACACGATGGCACGATCGTTTAGGACATGCATCTTTTTCTTTAGTTGAGCGGTTGCTTAGGAAAAATAAGCTCCCGTATGTTGTAGAGCGTGATGTTGAAACAATTTGTGATTCTTGTCAAAAGGCTAAAAGCCATCAATTGCCTTATCCAGTTTCTACCAGTATTTCTACCAAGCCTTTACAACTTGTTTTTTCTGATGTGTGGGGGCCTGCCCCCTCCTCTGTTGGTAGACACACGTATTATGTGAGTTTCATCAATGACTATAGCAAGTTTTCATGGATCTATCTTCTTACGAAAAGATCCGATGTGTTCCAAGTGTTTCTCAATTTTCAAGCTCTTGTTGAGCGCCAGTTTGATTGCAAAATTCTTGCTCTCCAATCTGATTGGGGAGGGGAGTACGAGAAACTAAACTCGTTCTTTCAGAAGATTGGCATATCTCATCACGTGGCATGTCCCCACGCTCATCAACAGAATGGGTCTGCTGAACGCAAACACAGACACATTGTTGAGGTTGGTCTAGCTCTATTAGCCGGTGCCTCTATGCCTCTCAAGTTTTGGGACGAGGCTTTTCTTGCTGCGGTTCACATCATAAATATGCTCCCTAGCCGTGTCATAAATTATGAAACTCCCATTGAGCGCCTCCTCCACACCAAACCTGACTACACATCTCTTCGTGTGTTTGGTTGCGCTTGTTGGCCGAACCTCCGTCCATACAACAATCGCAAGCTCATGTTTCGCTCTAAGCAATGCGCCTTTCTTGGTTATAGCGCTCAACACAAGGGTGTTAAGTGCCTTGACATATCTACCGGTCGCGTTTATATTTCTCGCGACGTCATCTTTGATGAGACAAAATTCCCTTTTTCTGAACTTCATCCTAATGCCGGTGCACTCCTTCGTAAAGAGATTCTTCTTCTACCATCTAGTCTTACCGGCATTCCTCAAGGGGATAATGATTGTAGTGATTCAATGTTGACTAATGTTCATAACCATGTGCATGAGTTTTGTGGTGATGCAGATGACAACTACGCAGAAAACAACCAAAATGGTGTAGAAACACTCCCCACCACGTCTCATTTTATGTGTCCAGGGTTGGGGAGCAGATCCTCCTCGGGATCGGTTCCACAGCAGACCGGTAGAGGATCCTCCTCGGGATCTGAGCAGGACCAGGACGGCAGCACGCTGGATCCCGTGTCGCCTGCCAGGCAGCCCAGCAGCGGCTCCGCGTCTGCCACCCGTCGTCCCGCAATGGGCTTGGACGCCCCATCCGGCCCGCACCACTCGGATGCCCCCACGCGGTGCACTGAGACTCGCTGGCCCGCTGATGGGCCCCACCACTACGTATGCCGCTAGCCGACAGGCGTGGCTCCCAGCATCCATCAGGTCCAGTTTCCTGGTGCGTGATCCGGCGCGGATCCACCTGGGTCCACCTCATCATTTCGGCATGATGGGCCTGCGGTGGACTCGTCCCGCAGCCAGGGATCTTCTGCGCCGCATCCAGCCCTGTCCTCGACGCCTCACACGCCCCTGAAGTCGCAGACGATCCGTCTGGCTCGGCTGCTGGTGATACAGGCGATGCGGGGAGATCTGCTTCGGGATCTGTTGCACCTGGCACTCCAGCAGCGGGATCTTCTGTGCCGGCCATTCCTACTGCATCACCTGTTGCTCAATGCACGCGTCTCCAAAAAGCGGTAACTAAACCAGTCAATTATAAGCAGGTAACGAAGTTTAGTCTGGCCTGTTCTACAGATGAACCAAGTACCCTTGGGGAGGCCCTCAGTGACACAAAGTGGAAGAAGGCCATGGAAGAAGAACACATGGCACTCCTGAAAAATAAGACATGGCACTTGGTTCCCCCACGGCAAGGTAAAAATTTGATTGATTGCAAGTGGGTTTTCAGAATCAAAAGGAAGTCTGATGGAACCGTAGATCGCTACAAAGCTCGTCTTGTTGTAAAAGGTTTTAAACAACGGTATGTCATAGACTATGAGGACACTTTCAGTCCTGTTGTTAAAGCTGCAACTATTCGTCTTGTGTTATCTATTGTTGTTTCTAGGGGATGGAGCCTTAGACAGCTAGATGTGCAGAATGCGTTTCTTCATGGCGTTCTGGAAGAGGAAGTGTATATGAAACAACCTCCTGGGTTTGAGAACAAAAGCAAACCTTTTCATGTGTGCAAACTTGATAAAGCTCTATATGGACTGAAACAAGCCCCCAGGGCATGGTACTCAAGACTCAGTCAAAAGCTACAAGCCCTTGGTTTTGTTCCTTCCAAGTCTGACACATCCTTGTTCATTTACAATAAGTTGCAAACATCCATATTTGTTCTTATATATGTTGATGATATTATTGTTACAAGTTCATCTGATGAGGCAATATCAAGACTGCTGAAGGATTTGAGTGCTGAATTTGCTCTCAAGGACTTGGAAGACTTACATTTTGTAGCACCTCTATGTAACCCAGCACTGTGACTCTCTGTTAAACATGCCAAGTCATCATCTATGCAATGCTTGATCACAATGTTAGCTCAACTTAATTCAAATTTCTCTCTGAAAAACAATTCAAATTTAAAGTGCAAAATAAAGTTGCTCAAAGTTTGCTGAAAAAATGTTCACCATATAGCAAATATTCCATAACATTTATTTGTTAAGGAATACAACATCACTCTTATGCAAAGATAAACAGTAGCAATTAAAATAGAACAATTCCAGCATATTTAAATGCTATTCCTATTATGAAAATTCCAAATGGATTCAAATAAATCCCAAGCTTATGGTGGCAGTGCACCACTGACCCTAGTATTTGTTTTCACCAGTTGCACATTTTTGCAAAAGATAGTTATTGAAAAACAAAATGCAAAAGGCTACTGTTAAAAGAAAAATAGAAAAGAAATAAAGAAAAAGGAAAAAGGCCACTGTGCACTGGGCCTAAGTGCACAGTGCCTGATGGCCCAGCCAGCCGGCCCATTCCTCCCTCCTCCCTCTCTCTCCTTCGCCGTGTCGCCTCGCCCATGGTCGCCGCGCGCCGCGCCGGTGAAAAGCCGACAACGCGACGTCCACCGACGCTACAGGAACGACCGAGGGGATAAGGGAGACCGAACTATGGGTGTTATTCACATGATGATGTGAACTATTGGTGTTAAATCACATGGCGATGTGAACTAGATTATTGACTCTAGTGCAAGTGGGAGACTGAAGGAAATATGCCCTAGAGGCAATAATAAAGTTGTTATTTTATATTTCCTTATTCATGATAAAGGTTTATTATTCATGCTAGAATTGTATTGATCGGAAACTTAAATACATGTGTGAATACATAAACAAATATCGTGTCCCTAGTAAGCCTCTACTAGACTAGCTCGTTGATCAAAGATGGTTAGGTTTCCTAACCATGGACATGTGTTGTCATTTGATAACGGGATCACATCATTAGGAGAATGATGTGATGGACAAGACCCACCCGTTAGCTTAGCATAATGATCGTTCAGTTTTATTGCTATTGCTTTCTTCTTGTCAAATACATATTCCTTCGACTATGAGATTATGCAACTCTCGGATACCAGAGGAATGCCTTGTGTGCTATCAAATGTCACAACGTAACTGGGTGATTATAAAGATGCTCTGCAGGTATCTCCGAAGGTGTTTGTTGGGTTGGCATAGATCGAGATTATGATTTGTCACTCCGAGTATCGGAGAGGTATCTCTGGGCCCTGTCGGTAATACACATCATAAGAAGCCTTGCAAGCAAAGTGACTAATGAGTTAGTTGCAGGATGATGTATTACGGAACGAGTAAAGAGACTTGCCGGTAACGAGATTGAACTAGGTATGAAGATACCGACGATCGAATCTCGGGCAAGTAACATACCGATGGACAAAGGGAATTACGTATGTTGTCATAACGGTTCGACCGATAAAGATCTTTGTAGAATATGTAGGAGCCAAAATGAGCATCCAGGTTCCGCTATTGGTTATTGACCGGAGAGGTGTCTCGGTCATGTCTACATAGTTCTCGAACCCGTAGGGTCCGCACGCTTAACGTTCGTTGACAATATAGTATTATATGAGTTATGTGATTTGGTGACCGAATGTTGTTCGGAGTCCCAGATGAGATCGCGGACATGACGAGGAGTCCTAAAATGGTCGAGAGGTAAAGATTGATATATAGGACGATGATATTCGGACACCGGAAGTGTTCCGGAGGGTACCGGGTACAATATCGGGTCACAGGAAGGGGTTCCGGGCACCCCCGGCAAAAGATATGGGCCTTATGTGCCAAGAGGGGAAACACACCAGCCACAAGGAGCTGGTGCGCCCCCCATATGGGCCGGCCAAGGTGGAGAAGGAAAGGGGAAGGAGGAAAGGAAAGAAAGGGAATAGGATTCCCCCTTCCTTCCACTTCTCCCCCCTTTCCTTCCCCCTCCGTCAATTATGGAAGGGGGGAGGCCGAATTGGGGAGGACCCCAAGTAGGATTCCTCCTACTTGGGGCGCACCCTTGCTGCTCCCCTACCACCTATATATACGTGGGGAGGGGGTGCCTAGACTATACAACATCAATTGTTAGCCGTGTGTGGTGCCCTCCTCCACAGATTACACCCTCGGTCATATTCTCGCGGTGCTTAGGCGAAGCCCTGCGCGGATCACTTCACCATCACCGTCACCACGCCGTCATGCTGACATAACTCATCTACTTCCTCGACATCTTGCTGGATCAAGAAGGCGTGGGACGCCATCGAGCTGAACGTGTGCAGAACTCGAAGGTGCCGTACGTTCGGTACTCGATCGGTGGAGCACGAAGAAAGTTCGACTACATCAACCGCGTTGTGAAACGCTTCCGCTTACAGCCTACGAGGGTACGTAGACACACTCCCCCCCCACGTTGCTATGCATCTCCTAGATAGATCTTGCGTGAGCGTAGGATTTTTTTTTTGAAATTGCATGCTACGTTTCCCAACAGTGGCATCAGAGCCAGGTTTATGCGTAGATGATATGCACGAGTAGAACACAAAGAGTTGTGGGCGGTGATAGTCATACTGCTTACCACTAACATCTTATTTTGATTCGGCGGTATTGTGGGATGAAGCGGCCCGAACCAACCTGACATGTCCACATACATGAGACCGATTCCACTGACAGACATGCAACTAGTTTTGCATAAAGGTGGCTGGCAGGTGTCTGTTTCTCCTACTTTAGTTGAATCGAATTTGACTGCGGCCGGTCCTTGAAGAAGGTTAAAACAGCAAACTTGACGAAACACCGTTGTGGTTTTGATGCGTAGGTAAGAACGTTTCTTGCTGGAAGCCCGTAGCAGCCACGTAAAACTTGCAACAACAAAGTAGAGGACGTCTAACTTGTTTTTGCAGGGCATGTTGTGATGTGATATGGTCAAGACATGATGTGATATACGTTATTGTATGAGATGATCATGTTTTGTAAAAGTTATCGGCAACCGGCAGGAGCCTTATGGTTGTCTCTTTATTGTATGAAATGCAAACGCCATGTAATTGCTTTACTTTATCACTATGCGTTAGCGATAGTTGTAGAAGCAATAGTTGGGGAGACGACCATGACGCAATGATGGAGATCAAGGTGTCGAGCCGGTGATGATGGAGATCATGACGATGCTTTGGAGATGGAGATCAAAAGCACAAGATGATGATGGCCATATCATGTCACATATTTTGATTGCATGTGATGTTTATCTTTTATGCATCTTATTTTGCTTAGTACAGCGGTAGCATTATAAGATGATACCTTCACTAAATTTCAAGGTATAAGTGTTCTCCCTGAGTATGCACCGTTGCGACAGTTTGTCGTGTTGAGACACCACGTGATGATCGGGTGTGATAGACTCTACGTTCAAATACAACGGGTGCAAGACAGTTTTGCACATGCGGAATACTCGGGTTAAACTTGACGAGCCTAGCATGTACAGACATGGCCTCGGAACACTGGAGACCGAAAGATCGAACGTGAATCATATAGTAGATATGATCAACATAGAGATGTTCACCATTGATGAGAACTCCATCTCACGTGATGATCGGACATGGTTTAGTTGATTTGGATCACGTATCACTTAGATGACTTGAGGCATGTCTATTTAAGTGGGAGTTCTTAAGTATTTTGATTAATTGAACTTAAATTTATCATGAACTTAGTCTTAATAGTTTTTGCATATCTATGTTGTAGATCAATAGCTCGCGTATAGCTCCCCTGTTTTATTTTGATATGTTCCTAGAGAAAACTAAGTTGAAAGATGATAGTAGCAATGATGCGGACTGGTTCCGTGATCTGAGGATTATCCTCATTGCTGCACAGAAGAATTATGTCCTTGATGCACCGCTAGGTAACAAACCTATTGCAGGAGCAGATGCAGACGTTATGAACGTTTGGCAAGCTCGATATGCTGACTACTTGATAGTTTAGTGCGCCATGCTTTACGGCTTAGAACCGGGACTTCAAAAATGTTTTGAACGCCACGGAGCATATGAGATGTTCCAAAGAGCTGAAATTGGTATTTCAGACTCATGCCCGTGTCGAGAGGTATGAGACCTTTGACAAGTACTTTTCCTACAGGATGGAGGAGAATAGCTCAGCCAGTGAGCATGTGCTCAGAATGTCTGGGTACTACAATCGCTTGAATCAAGTGGGAGTTAATCTTCCAGATAAGATAGCGATTGACAAAGTTCTCTAGTCACTATCACCAAGCTACTAGAACTTCGTGATGAACTATAATATGCAAGGGATGACGAAAATGATTCCCGAGTTCTTCGCGATACTGCAATCGGCGAAGGTAGAAATGAAGAAAGAGCATCAAGTGTTGATGGTTGACAAGACCACTAGTTTCAAGAAAAAGGGCAAGGGAAAGAAAGTGAACTTCAAGAAGAATGGCAAGCAAGTTGTCGCTCCCATGAAGAAGCCCAAAGCTGGACCCAAGCCTGAAACTGAGTGCTTCTACTGCAAAGGAAATGGTTACTGGAAGCGGAACTGCCCCAAACATTTGGCGGATAAGAAGGATGGCAAAGTGAACAAAGGTATATCTGATATACAGATTATTGATGTGTACCTTACTAGTGTTCGTAGTAGCCCCTGGGTATTTGATACTGGTTCAGTTGCTAAGATTAGTTACTCGAAACAGGAGTTGCAGAATGAACAGAGACTAGTTAAGGGCGAGGTGACGATGTGTGTTGGAAGTGATTCCAAGGTTGATAAGATCACCATCGCACACTCCCTCTACCTTCGGGATTAGTGTTGAACCTAAATAAATGTTATTTGGTGTTTGCGTTGAGCATGAATATGATTGGATCATGTTTATTGCAATACGGTTATTCATTTAAGTCAGAGAATAATTGTTGTTCTGTTTACATGAATAAAACCTTCTATGGTCATACACCCAATGTCAATGGTTTATTGAATCTCGATCATAGTGATACACATATTCATAAT
The DNA here is from genome assembly GCA_011799875.1 of Thinopyrum elongatum. Classification (NCBI taxonomy): domain Eukaryota; kingdom Viridiplantae; phylum Streptophyta; class Magnoliopsida; order Poales; family Poaceae; genus Thinopyrum; species Thinopyrum elongatum. The sequence goes on along the minus strand of CM022297.1, from coordinate 408,729,409 downwards.
ATTGATGCCAAAAGATGCAAAGTTGATAATGATAGTGCAACATATTTGTGGCACTGCCGTTTAGGTCATATTGGTGTAAATCGCATGAAGAAACTCCATGCAGATGGGCTTTTGGAATCACTTAATTATGAATCATTTGATACTTGCGAACCATGCCTCATGGGCAAGATGACTAAAACTCCGTTCTCCGGAACAATGGAGTGAGCCAATGACTTATTGGAAATAATACATACCGATGTATGCGGTCCGATGAGTGTTGAGGCACGTGGCGGGTATTGTTATTTTCTGACCTTCACAGATGATTTGAGCAGATATGGGTATATCTACTTAATGAAATACAAATCTGAAACATTTGAAAAGTTCAAAGAATTTCAAAGTGAAGTGGAGAATCATCGTAACAAGAAAATAAAGTTTCTACGATCTGATCGTGGAGGTGAATATTTGAGTTACGTGTTTGCCCTTCATTTAATACAATGTGAAATAGTTTCACAACTCACGCCACCTGGAACACCACAGCGTAATGGTGTGTCTGAACGTCGTAACCGTACTTTATTAGATATGGTGCGATCTATGATGTCTCTTACCGATTTACCACTATCGTTTTGGGGTTATGCATTAGAGACAACTGCATTCACGTTAAATAGGGCACCGTCTAAATCCGTTGAGACGACACCGTATGAACTGTGGTTTGGCAAGAAACCTAAGTTGTCGTTTCTTAAAGTTTGGGGTTGCAACACTTATGTCAAAAGGTTTCAGCCTGATAAGCTCGAACCCAAATCGGAGAAGTGTGTCTTCATAGGATACCCTAAGGAAACAATTGGGTACACCTTCTACCACAGATCCGAAGGCAAGATCTTTGTTGCCAAGAATGGAACATTTCTAGAGAAGGAGTTTCTCTCGAAAGAAGTGAGTGGGAGGAAAGTAGAACTTGATGAGGTAATTCTACCTTCTCTCGAATTGGAAAGTAGTTCATCAGAGAAAACCGTTCCCGTGATGCCTACACCAACTAGAGAGGAAGTTAATGATGATGATCATGAAACTTCAGATCAAGTTACTACAGAACTTCGTAGGTTAACCAGAACACGAACCGCACCAGAGTGGTACAGGAATCCTGTACTGGAAGTCATGTTACTAGACCAAGGTGAACCTACGAACTATGAAGAAGCTATGATGAGCCCAGATTCTAACAGATGGCTTGAGGCCATGAAATTTGAGATAGGATCCATCTATGAGAAAAAAGTTTGGACTTTGGTGGATTTGCCCGATGATCGGCTAGCCATAGAAAATAAATGGATCTTCAAGAAGAAGATTGACGCCGATGGTAATGTTACTGGCTATAAAGCTCGACTTATCGCAAAATGTTTTTGACAAGTTCAAGGAGTTGACTACGATGAGACTTTCTCACCCGTAGCGATGCTTAAGTCCGTCCGAATCATGTTAGCAATTGCCGCATTTTATGATTATGAAATCTGGCAAATGGACGTCAAAACTGCATTCCTTAATGGATTTCTTAAAGAAGAGTTGTATATGATGCAACCAGAAGGTTTTGTTGATTCTAAAGGTGCTGACAAAGTGTGCAAGCTCCAGTGATCAATCTATGGACTGGTGCAAGCATCTCGGAGTTGGAATATACACTTTGATGAGGTGATCAAAGCATATGGTTTTATACAGACTTTCGGTGAAGCCTGTATTTACAAGAAAGTGAGTGGGAGCTCTGTAGCATTTCTGATATTATATGTGGATGACATATCGCTGATTGGAAATGATATAGAATTTCTGGATAGCATAAAAAGGATACTTGAATAAGAATTTTTCAATGAAAGACCTCGATGAAGCTACTTACGTATTGAGCATCAAGATCTATAGGGATAGATCGAGACGCTTAATAGGACTTTCACAAAGCACATACCTTGACAAGATTTTGAAGGAGTTCAAAATGGATCAATCAAAGAAGGAGTTCTTGCCTGTATTACAAGGTGTGAAGTTGAGTAAGACTCAAAGCCCGACCACGGCAGAAGATAGAGAGAGAGAATGAAAGTCATGCCCTATGCCTCAGCCGTATACGATATGCCATGCTGTGTACCACACCTGATGTGTGTCTTGCCACTTATCTGGCAAAGAGGGTACAAGAGTGATCCAGTAGTGGACCACTGGACAGCGGTCAAAATTATCCTTAGTTACCTAAGAGGACTAAGGAAATGTTTCTCGGTTATGGAGGTGATAAAGAGTTCGTCGTAAAGGGTTACGTCGATGCATTCTTTAACACCGATCCGGATGACTCCGAGTCTTAATCTAGATACATATTGAAAGTGGGAGCAATCAGCTAGAGTAGCTCCATGCAGAGCATTGTAGACAAAGAAATTTGCAAAATACATACGGATCTGAATGTAGCAGACCCGTTGACTAAACTTCTCACACAAGCAAAACATGATCACACCTTAGTACTCTTTGGGTGTTAATCACATGGCGATGTGAACTAGATTATTGACTCTAGTAAACCCTTTGGGTGTTGGTCACATGGCGATGTGAACTATGGGTGTAAATCACATGACGATGTGAACTATTGGTGTTAAATCACATGGCGATGTGAACTAGATTATTGACTCTAGTGCAAGTGGGAGACTGAAGGAAATATGCCCTAGAGGCAATAATAAAGTTGTTATTTTATATTTCCTTATTCATGATAAAGGTTTATTATTCATGCTAGAATTGTATTGATTGGAAACTTAAATACATGTGTGAATACATAAACAAATACCGTGTCCCTAGTAAGCCTCTACTAGACTAGCTCGTTGATCAAAGATGGTTAAGTTTCCTAACCATGGACATGTGTTGTCATTTGATAACGGGATCACATCATTAGGAGAATGATGTGATGGACAAGACCCACCTGTTAGCTTAGCATAATGATCGTTCAGTTTTATTGCTATTGCTTTCTTCATGTCAAATACATATTCCTTCGACTATGAGATTATGCAACTCCCGGATACCAAAGGAATGCCTTGTGTGCTATCAAATGTCACAACGTAACTGGGTGATTATAAAGATGCTCTACAGGTATCTCCGAAGGTGTTTGTTGGGTTGGCATAGATCAAGATTAGGATTTGTCACTCCGAGTATCGGAGAGGTATCTCTGGGCCCTCTCTGTAATACACATCATAAGAAGCCTTGCAAGCAAAGTGACTAATGAATTAGTTGCAGGATGATGTATTACAGAACGAGTAAAGAGACTTGCCGGTAATGAGATTGAACTAGGTATGAAGATACCGACGATCGAATCTCGGGCAAGTAACATACCGATGGACAAAGGGAATTACGTATGTTGTCGTAACGGTTCGACCGATAAAGATCTTCGTAGAATATGTAGGAGCCAATATGAGCATCCAGGTTCCACTATTGGTTATTGACCGGAGAGGTGTCTCGGTCATGTCTACATAGTTCTCGAACCCGTAGGGTCCGCACGCTTAACGTTTGTTGACGATATAATATTATATGAGTTATGTGATTTGGTGACTGAATGTTATTCGGAGTCCCGGATGAGATCACGGACATGACGAGGAGTCTCAAAATGGTCAAGAGGTAAAGATTGATATATAGTACGATGATATTCGGACACCGGAAGTGTTCCGGAGGGTACCTGGTACATATTGGGTCACCGGAAGGGGTTCCGGGCACCCCCGGCAAAAGATATGGGCCTTATGGGCCAAGAGGGGAAACACACCAGCCACAAGGAGCTGGTGCGCCCCCATATGGGCCGGCCAAGGTGGAGAAGGAAAGGGGAAGGAGGAAAGGAAAGAAAGGGAATAGGATTCCCCCTTCCTTCCACCTCTCCCCCCTTTCCTTCCCCTCCGTCAATTATGGAAGGGGGGGGAGGCCGAATTGGGGAGGACCCCAAGTAGGATTCCTCCTACTTGGGGCACACCCTTGCTGCTCCCCTCCCCCTCCCACCTATATATACGTGGGGAGGGGGCGCCTAGAATATACAACAGCAATTGTTAGCCGTGTGCGGTGCCCCCCTCCACAGATTACACCCTCGGTCATATTCTCGCGGTGCTTAGGCGAAGCCCTACGCGGATCACTTCACCATCACCGTCACCACACCATCGTGCTGACGGAACTCATCTACTTCCTCGACATCTTGCTGGATCAAGAAGGTGAGGGACGTCATCGAGCTGAACGTGTGCAGAACTCGGAGGTGCCGTACGTTCGGTACTCGATCGGTGGAGCGCGAAGAAAGTTCGACTACATCAACCGTGTTGTGAAACGCTTCCGCTTACGGTCTACGAGGGTACGTAGACACACTCTCCCCCCCCACGTTGCTATGGATCTCCTAGATAGATCTTGCGTGAGCGTAGGAATTTTTTTTAAATTGCATGCTACGTTTCCCAACACTAACCATCACGTGGGAACAGTTATGGGTGCTCTGCGTCGTATGCATCAGCCGAAGCTTAATGGACGTCAGCGATTGAGCGGCGCGCGCTGAGTTGGACCGCATAAAGCAACCGCCTTGACAGTGTGGGTTGCTAGGTCTGCTCTCGGCCGTGAACGTAACGTGCAGGAGTTCCCGGGGCGATGGCCCAAGACCCCTGGGGGTATAGGTTTAGTCCGGCATGCTGACCTCTCTATTGAGCCTAGGTCAGGTTGCGGCGTATCGTTTGGCCGAGGCCGGGCATGACCCAGTAAAGTGTGTCCGGCCGGAGTTAATTGAGCGTGGTGGGTAAGTTGGTGCACCCCTGCAGGGAAGAACTAATCGATGCATAGCCGATCCTCGGTAACGGACGCTCGGAGTTGTATCCGGATCGATACAACTAGAACTGGATACTTGAGATGACATATGGATAGTAGGGCTCTGGGATTGCTTTTTTGCAAGGAGTCGAGAAAGGATCTCTGGCCGAGGTAGATACTTAATGTTACTACTACTTTATACTGTAATAATGTACACTCTTCTAATGCTGCAAGACCATTGAAGATGCTAGTCTTCGATAGGACTAGGCCTTCTCTCTATTCTGGCATTTCTGCAGCCCAGTCCACATATACAGCCTCTCTTTGATAATGTTGCATATGTAGTGTAGATCCTTGCTTGCTGAGTACTTCGGATGAGTACTCACGGTTGCTTTGCTTCCTCTTTTTCCCCATTTATCCTTTTGATGCAACCAGATGACGGAGCCCCAGAGCCTGCTGCCCCTGTCGACGACTACTACTACCACCCCGAGGGTGGTTACTACTACAAGCTTGCCGACGACCAGTAGGATCGGAGGGTCCCAGGCAGGAGGCCTGTGCCTTTTTTATCGTAGCTTTTGTTTTGCCCCACCTTTCTAAAGTCTTATCTGTTTCTATTTCATATCTATACTCAGATATCTGATGCTTCCGCTGACGCTTGTATGCGAGCTTATGTATTCGAGCCCTCGAGGCCCCTGGCTTGTAATATAAAGCTTGTATGACTTTTTTATGTTTTAGAGTTGTGCTGTGATATCTTCAAGTGAGTCCTTAGGCTTGATCGTGTGCATTTGCGTGTATGATTAGTGCACGATTAAGCCGGGGGCGTCACAGGTTGGTATCAGAGCCGACTGCCTGTAGGAACCCCCATTTCCCACTCCTTGGCCAAAATTGAGTCTAGTCATCCAAAACTGTTTTACTAACTTGGCTACGTGGCTTACGGGCCCACGTTGCCAACTGGGTGGTATTAGGATCTTTTATTTCTCATCTATACTCTGGGACTCTGATCTCTCTTCCTTTCGGGTTAAAATTTTACTAACTCCAACATTAGGTTCTCGTGATCACATCCACCCGGAGTTCTGAAATTACCCCCCCCCCTTTCATCAGGATTGTGGGCCAGGTTCTGCTTACAGGATCCTTTTATCGAGGACACCCTGTGTTATCACTTGCAGAATCCTCGCTCCATCAGTTTTCTCCGACGTTGATGTAGCCTTTGCTATGTCTTGTTGTGTACTTCCTTACCGCGTGCCTGCGCGCCGCCTAGCATGTCTAGCTTCTAAATTTGCACCGTTATGCTGTCCGCATGAACCCGACTCAGTGTATGGATCTATACGTCTTAATTGACTACTGTTAAGTATCTATTACACTGCTCAATTATTGTCGTGTTACATCATGCTTGTCACTAAACCCGTGCAATTGCTTTTACTAAACTACCCCTGTTAAAACTTAACAGGATGGTTAGACCAGGTGGTCGTGGTCGTGCCCCTGAACATCCACCACCGCCAGATTATATGGCAGCTATGATGCAACAATTCGAGCTCAACCGTCAGTTCATGACTGGGATTATGGTTTAGTTCCTGCATCAGAACAACCAGAACTAGGACCCTGCTGCAATAACTCTGTCGGAATTTGTGCGTCTCAACCCCACTCAGTTCCGCAACTCTGATAAGCCATTGGATGCTGATGACTGGATTCGTGACATCACTCACGAGACGGAGTCTGCAAATGTCTCCCCCGCCAACTTTGTCACCTTCGCGTCCTTTTTCTTAAAGGGTCCCGCTGCTCAACGGTGGGACACGCACAAGCGTACACTGCCTGCTGGAACAGCCGTTACTTGGCCAGAGTTCTAGGATGCTTTTCGTGCCTAATATATTCCTCAGGGAATCATGGACCGGATGAAAACCCAGTTCCGCAACCTCACTCAGGGCAACAAAACTATCGAAGCCTATCAGCGGGAATTCCTTGACCTGTCCTGCTATGCTGAAGAAGACATCGCTACAGATGCTCGTAAACAAGAGAAGTTCCGTAGTGGACTCCACCCAGACATCGAGCTTGCAATTGCTGCTCAAGACTTCACTGACTTTGCTACTCTTGTGAACAAGGCTATTCTGGTTGAGACTGCTCAGATCAAGCACAAGGAGTCACAGAAGCGCTATCGTGATGTTGGCTCATCTTCGGGCTCGTCTTCACAGAAGCGCCGTATCTGGATTCCCCACAGCATATACCGTCCAACTGCACCTGCACCAAGGCCATACCATGCTGCACCTCATCTGCCTCCTCCACCACCGAGGCAGCTTCTACGAGCTGCACCACCCCGAGCTCCTGTAATTCGTCCAGACAGTGGGCTCTGCTACAAGTGTGGCAAACAAGGTCATCTTGCCAGGAACTGCTACCAGAATCAAAATCAACTGGCTATGCCTGCTAATGCCCGTGGCAACAATCAGCCCCGCAACAACAATGCCAGACCTTATGGTCGTGGTCAGGCTTATCATGTCAACATGAGTGAAGACCCAGACCAGCCAGCTACTGTGATGGGTACACTTCCTGTTAATTCAGTACCAGCTTCTGTTTTATTTGATTCAGGAGCATCTCATTCCTTCATGTCAGAACATTTTGCACTCATGCATGATGTTAAATGCGAAACGCTACACCAATCCTTAATGGTAAACACTCCCGCGGGTCAATGTCAAACATCTTTATTCAGCCCGAAGTCACCATTGAGATTGAGGGGTTGAAATTTCTTGCTTTCCCCATTATGCTAAGGTCTTGCGGTATTGACCTCATTCTGGGAATGGATTGGTTGAAGGCTCATTATGCCTCAATCAATTGTGCCACTAAGGTTGTACATCTCCTGCACCCATCAGATGAGCTAGTGAATTACCATGCTCATTTAATGCAAAATGCCGAGGCTCAAATCTATGCCTTGAATGCACTAAACGCTTCTCCGCTTGAGGGGATCGAAAACATTCCAGTCGTTCGTGACTTCCAAGATGTTTTTCCAGAAGAACTTCCAGGAATACCCCCTGTTAGAGCTGTCGAGTTTGTCATCGACTTGAAACCAGGCACAACTCCTATTCGAAGCGTCCTTATAAGATGCCTCCGCACCACCTTCTTGAGCTTAAGGAAGAAATCGACAAGTCACTTAAGAAGGGTTTCATCTGCCCCAGTTCCTCTGCTTGGGGAGCCCCTTCACTCTTTGTTAAGAAGAAGGATGGAACTAACTAATTGGTTCAGGATTATCGACCCATTAACCAAGCCACAATCCAGAAGAAATACCCACTTCCCCGGATCAATGACTTGTATGATCAACTTGCTGGATCATCGGTGTTTTCTAAACTCGATTTGAGTTACTCGCTATGGCTCTTATGAGTCCACTGTCATGTCTTTTGGCTTAACAAATGCTCCAGCTACGTTCTCCCGCCTGATGAATTACATCTTCATGGATTACCTCGACAAGTTCGTCCTGGTATATCTAGATGATATTCTGGTACATTCGAAGAATAAGGAAGAACACGCTGAACACCTTCGTCTTGTACTGGAAAGGCTCCGAGAACACCAGCCCTATGCCAAATATTCCAAATGCGAGTTCTGGCTTTCTGAAGTAACCTACCTTGGTCATGTGATTTCCAAGAAAGGAATTGTTGTTAACCCGGAGCGGGTTCAATCTATTCTTGACTGGACTCCTCCAAAGAACGTTAAGCAAGTGAGAAGTTTTCTCGGCCTTGCAAGCTATTGCCGTCGATTTGTCGAGAACTTTTCCAAGATTGCTAAGCCTCTGACTAACCTGCTCCACAAAGGTGTTAAGTTTGAGTGGACAAACAAATGTCAGGAAAGTTTCCAGACTCTCAAGGACAAGCTAACTTCTGCTCCAGTGCTTGCTCCTCCGGATTCTTGCAAAGACTTTGTGATATATTGCGATGCCTCTCGTCAAGGATTAGGCTGTGTCCTAATGCAAGAACAAAGAGTAATTGCGTATGCTTCGCGTCAATTGCGTCCGCATGAAGAAAACTATCTAGTGCATGATCTTGAACTTGCTGCTGTGATTTATACATTGAAGCTATGGCGGCATTATCTTCTGGGTAACCGGTGTGAGGTATATACTAATCATCAAAGCTTGAAGTATTTGTTTACTCAGCCGGATCTTAATCTCCATCAACAGCGATGGTTGGAAACAATTACGGACTATGACTGTGGTATTTCATATACCCCTGGCATGGCTAATGTCATGGCTGATGCCTTAAGCAGCAAGTCCTATTGCAACAACCTTATGGTTAGGCGAGCTCAACCTCGTCTTTATGAAGAATTGCGCAAGCTGAATCTGCGTATTGTTCCACAGGGTTCTCTTAGTAACCTCGTGGTACAACCAGATCTTGTGAAAGCTGTTAAGAACACGCAAGCTAAAGATGCTTAAATTGATCTGATTAAGAAAGATCTTCACCTTGAAAAGTACAGGGATTTTTCGCTGTCTAAAGATGGAACCTTGTATTTTAGAGACCGCATTGTGGTACCTCGCTTCGAGCTTATGACTGACAAGGTCATGAAGGAGGCACATGATACACCGCTGTCTATTCATCCAGGTAGTACCAAGATGTATCGTGATCTCCGTCAAAGGTACTGGTGGTCCAAAATGAAGCAGGATATTGCTCGATACGTTGCTGAATGTGACGTTTGCCGTCGCGTTAAAGTAGAACATCGGACGCCTGCTGGAATTCTGCAACCGTTACCTATTCCTTTATGGAAATGGGATAAAGTGCAAATGGATTTCATTATTCCCAAGTCACAGAAGGGTCACGATGCTATTCTTGTCGTCGTCGACCAACTCTCTAAGGTTGCACACTTTATACCTGTCAAGGAGACTATCACTGCTAGTCAGTTAGCAGAGTTGTATATCTCCAGAATTGTTTCACTCCACGGCATTCCGAAGGAGATTAGTTCGGACCATGGCGGTCTTTTCACCTCAAAGTTCTGGGAAAGTTTCCAAGAAGCTATGGGAACTCATATTACCTGGAGTTCAGCTTATCATCCCCAATCCCAAGGCCAAGTCGAGCGAGTCAATCAAGTGCTTGAAGACATGCTTCGAGCTTGTGTTATATCCTTCGGCAAGAAATGGGAAGAATCTCTCCCGTATGCGGAATTCTCATATAACAACAGCTATCAAGCCAGCTTGAAAATGCCCCCCTTCGAAGTACTCTATGGACGTAAGTGTCGAACCCCTCTGAATTGGTCAGAAACTGGGGAACGACCACTTGTGGGTCCAGACATTATCCAACACGCCGAAGAACAAGTCCGTATCATTCGAGAAAATCTCAAGGCGTCTCAGGACCGCCAGAAGAGCAACTATGATCGCAAACGATGGGGTTTGACTTATCAACCTCGTGATCAAGCTTATCTGCGTGTCACTCCTATGAAGGGCACTCACCGCTTCGGAATCTAGGGCAAGTTAGCTCCACGCTACATTGGTCCTTTTCGCATTGTTGCAAGACGTGGTCAGGTGGCTTATAAATTGGAGTTGCCACCGCAATTCTCTCATATCCACGACGTCTTCCATGTGTCGCAACTTCGTCGTTGCTTCAAGGAGTCTCCACACCGAGCAGTGGATCACGAGATGCTCGAATTGCAAGATGATCTTTCTTATAAGGAGCATCCGATCCGCATCCTCGATGAATCAGAACATCGAACCCGTCAGAAGACGACCAAGTTCCTCAAAGTGCAGTGGTCAAATCATACTGAAGATGAAGCCACTTGGGAACGCGAGGATCATCTTCGGGAAGAATACACCGACGTCTTTCCTTCTACCTCCTGAATTCTCGGGGCGAGAATTTCTTTTAGAGGAGGAGAATTTGTAACACCTCTATGTAACCCAGCACTGTGACTCTCAGTTAAACATGCCAAGTCATCATCTATGCAATGCTTGATCACAGTGTTAGCTCAACTCAATTCAAATTTCTCTCTGAAAAACAATTCAAATTTAAAATGCAAAATAAAGTTGCTCAAAGTTTGCTGGAAAAATGTTCACCATATAGCAAATATTCCATAACATTTATTTGTTAAGGAATATAACATCACTCTTATGCAAAGATGAACAGTATCAATTAAAACAGAACAATTCCAGCATATTTAAATGCTATTCCTATTATGAAAATTCCAAATGGATTCAAATAAATCCCAAGCTTATGGTGGCAGTGCACCACTGACCCTAGTATTTGTTTTCACCAGTGGCACATTTTTGCAAAAGATAGTTATTGCAAAACAAAATGCAAAAGGCTACTGTTAAAAGAAAAACAGAAAAGAAATAAAGAAAAAGGAAAAAGGCCACTGTGCATTGGGCCTAAGTGCACAGTGCCTGATGGCCCAACCAGCCGGCCCATTCCTCCCTCCTCCCTCTCTCTCCTTCGCCGTGTCGCCTCGCCCATGGTCGCCGCGTGCCGCGCCGGCGAAAAGCCGACAACGCGACGCCCAACGACGCTACAGGAGCGGTCGAGGGGATAAGGGAGACCCCGTCCACTCCCTCGACGTTCCTATCCATCCCCCTCCTCCATCGTCTCTCTCCCTCTCTCCCTCTCGATCCCAACCTCGCCCGACGCGCTCGCCGCCGCACCTCCGACGAAACCGCGGCCACCGGCGTCCCTCCGAGCTGTCCACGCGCTCCGTCTTCGTCGACCACGTCTCCCCGTCGAGCCACGCGACGCCGGACGCCTCCAGGAGCTGCCCCGACCTCTTCTTCTTCCTCGGATCCCTGACGCTCCGCCGCCGCCGATCCGCTCCGGTCTACGCTCCTAAGCTTCCAAGGGCCTCTGTGTGAGCCGCTCGATGAGCCTCCGCCCCTCCTGTAACACCCCTATGTAATTGTCTCGATGATCAGCTGATGATGATGCCAAGTCATATCATTTGCAGTGCCTAGTCATAGTGGTTAATCAAAACAATTCAAACTCCTTTCTGAAAATCAACTCAAATTTAAAAGTGCAAAATAAATTTGCTCAAACACCTTTGGGAAAATGTTCATTAATTGGAAAATAATCCAGGAACATTTATAAAACCATCATAAAAATAGTTGGAGTTAGATAAATGACTCAAACAATTTGAAACAGTACCAAAACAACCATATTAAATTCATTTCAAATTCAAATGAAATCCGAATTTGCCCAAACAAGTTTCTGGTGACAAGGAATATTGCATTGTATTATTTGAGCCTAGTCTCACATTTCACAAAAATGCTAAAGTGGCCTAGCTATTTCCAAGAACAGAAAAGAACTAAAGAACAGAAAAAGAAAAGTGAAAAACTACGGTGGACTGGGCCTAAGTGCACAGTGCACTTAGACCCAGCCCACCAGGCCGCTCCTCTCTCTCTCCATCGCGGTGTCACCGCACCTCTGGTCGCCGCGCGCTGCGTCGGCGAGGCGTCGACACCTCGGCACTCCACCGACACCCGCGGCTCGACGGGGAGGATAAGGCCGAGGCCAGTACCTCCCCCCTGGCCTCCTCGACCACTCCTCCTTTCTCCCCTCGCCTTCTTCCCCCAAATCTCGTCGCCACCGAACGCCATCGCCGCCGTTCCGCGCTCGTCTCCGCGGCCACCGAGCCCCGCTCGACGCTCCGTCGTATCCTTCGTCTCCATCGTCGTCTACTGCGTCGACTGGTGCCACTTGGAGGAGCCCGGATCGCCTTCACCGAGCGCATCGACCGCGTCTTCTTCCTCGGTCGCCGGCGATCCCCTTCCGTCTCCGGCGCCATCTGCTGCTACTAAGCCATCACGGGCTTTTCTTAGCCGCGCGGTGAGCCAGTCTACCTCCCCCCCATCTCGCTATTAGCCTCGCACGTTCACTATCTGTTTCCCCCACGGCGCCTGAACGCGCCTCCGCTTGAACTCGTCGCCGGCGAGTCCCCGATGACCATTTGGTCTTGGGCTTGTGCTCGTTGCGTTTGCGACGCCGTGTAGATGCTGTAGGGGTAGGTCGCCGCGTGATTTGGCCCTTGTTTGAACGAACGCGAGATCGCCGGGGTTCGGCCTCCGCCACGGCTCATCGCCGGCACATCTCCGGCCATCACCGAGTCACCACACCAGCCCAGTTGGATGCGGCTCTGTCCCTGCGCTCGAACGCAACCAAAAACGCGCAAAACGACGCACCACAGCGGATTCCCGACGACCTCCGGCGAGCGCGCCACCGCGGAGAGCTCTCCGGAGCAATTCCGGCGGCCTCGCCAGCGTGGCAAGGCATGGGGCCCGCCCGCTATCGCTGCCAGTGGGCCCCTGGCCGCCGTTGACCCTGTTAACTATGGTCAACACGGGCACTGTTCACCCCCTGTAGCTGACATGTGGGCCCCTGTTGGATTAATCTCTAATCACACTTAATTGCTTAATCTGATAATTAGCTCTGTCACTGACAGAAGGGGTCCACCCACTAATTAACCCTCTGTTTAATTTTAAACAAACTCTAAATGGGCCTCTGCGTATGACATGTGGGTCCCACTGGACCCACATGTCAGATTTGACTCTGGACAGCCGATGTTGACTTGCTGATGTCAGCATGACATCATGCTGACATCATAATTCCCTTTTCTGTTAATAAAATTAATTCCAAAAAATCATTTAAACTTCAAAAATTAATAACTTTTAAACCGTAGCTCAGATCGAAAAAGTTAAAACATGAAAGTTGCTCAGAACGACGAGACGAGTCTGATCGTGCCGTCTGTTTCCTTGACGGAACCCCCTTCGTAAAAGAACTCGTAACTCCGAGCCCGATTCCGGTAGATGAATAGTGCCTAATCACCGGTTAATAAATCCAACACTAATCCTAAAATAAATAAAATGACTTAGTCATATTTCAGGCAACCCTGCATTGCATCATAGCATAGCAAGCTCCGTGTTGCATTTGATTGCATTATGTTTACTTGTTTCTTCCCCCTCTTCTCTCTCGGTAGACCCTGACGTTGACGTAGCTCCCAAGGCAGACGCCACTCCGGAGTACGACTACGTCCCTGATGATCAGGCCCTTGCCGTCGAGCAGACAGGCAAGCACCCCCATTTTGAGCATTCCGATATCGCCCACTCTCTTCTCTCTTATGCTTTCATTAGAAGTTACTGCTGCTACTGTTGTCTTATATCTGCTGCATAGCCTATTTACTTGTAACCTGTTGTTGATACTTTACTGCTATCCTAAACTGTTTAGTATAGGATGGGTAGAGCCTTATCAGAGACCCACTTGTCCCGACTGCCCCGCTGGACTCTCAGAAGACCCGAGCAACGGGATCGAAGATCAGACCCGGGCACCGCACGTCACTTCCCCCTATGTTGCTCGACACTACTGGGTTACTATCGAGTGCCGAGGGTGATACCTCGACAGCACTTCAGATGATAACCTTGTAGGTTAGTTACTCGGTCGTGGTAAGCGAGGGTGATTCCTCCTACACCACCCCCGATACCGACGCCGTCGTGCAACATCTCAAGTGTGGACCTCGAGGGTGATTCCTCCTTCGTTCACCTTGATGATAACATCGAGCGGGAATTCCATCGAGGGTGATTCCTCAGGGTTCCCTTCGGTGTCAGACACACATCTACTTTCGATACTATGACTTGACTTTGAACCAGGATACTAAAGACGGGTCGGTTCTGAGGGGTACCCGCGCGAGCATGAATGCGAAGTGATGTGGAGTCTGGTTGACCTGAGAGGTGCCCGCGAGATAACTACGAGGCGTGGCCGGGCATTCTTAGACCTTGCCGCAAGTCCTCGAGACGGGGTGACGGGGTCACATCGATCGTGAGTCTCTGCTCGTTTCTGTGCGCTCCTAAACCACTAAACGGTTTGGATATTTGATCCGAGGGGCCTCTGGCCTGATAGCACTAACCATCACATGGGCATAGAATGGGCGTTCTGCATCGTATACTTCAGCCGAAGCTTAATAGACGTCAGCGACTGAGCGGCACGCGCTGGATTGGACTGGTTACGCAACCGCGCTTGTATTAAGGGGTTGCTAGGTCTGCTTCCGGCCGCCCACGCAACGCGCAGGAGTTCCCGGGGCGAGGGCCCAAGACCCCTGGGGGCATAGGTTAGACCGGCGTGCTGACCTCTCTGTTAAGTATTTGGTCGGGTTGCGGCGTGTTGCTTAGCCGAGGCCGGGCATGACCCAGAAAAGTGTGTCCGGCCGGAGTTAAGCGAGCGTGGTGGGTAAGTTGGTGCACCCCTGCAGGGAAGAAACTTCTATCGATTGCCTGTCCTACGGTAACGGACACTCGGAGTTGTATCCCGATCAGTACAACTAGAACATGACTTGAGATGAGAAATGGATAGTATGGCTCTGGGATTGCTTCTTGCAGGGAGTCGAGGAAGAATCTCTGACCGAGGTTGATGACACTGCTACACTTTACATTATGTTATTTTGCTCTCTTCTTATGCTGCAAGATTGTTGAAGATGCGGAAGATGCTAGTCTTCGATAGGACTAGGCCTTCCCCTCTATTCTGGCATTTCTGCAGCCCAGTCCACATATACATCCCCCTTTGAAAATGTTGCATATGTAGTGTAGATCCTTGCTTGCTGAGTACTTCGGATGAGTACTCACGTTTGCTTTATTTTTCTTTTTCCCCCTTTATCCCTTTGTCGCATCCAGACGACGGAGCCCCGGAGCCAGTTGTCCCCGTCGACGACCACTACTACTACCAGCCCGGAGAGTACTACTACTACGAGGAGCCGACCGACGACCAGGAGTAGGATTTGGAGGGTCCAGGGCAGGAGGCCTACGCCTTTCGATCGTAGCATTTATTTTGCCCCACCTCTGTGAAGGCTTATCTCTCTATTTCTGTAATATATCTGTACCCAGATATCTGATGCTTCCGCTGACACTTGTATGCCATCGAGCTATGTATTCGAGCCCTCGAGGCCCTGTCTTGTAATATAAAGCTTGTATGACTTTATTTATGTTTTAGAGTTGTGTTGTGATATCTTCAAGTGAGTCCTTAGGCTTGATCATGTGCATTTGCGTGTATGATTAGTGCACGATTAAGCCGGGGTCGTCACAGGTTGGTATCAGAGCCGACTGCCTCTTGGAATCCCCCTATCCAATTCCTTGGCCGAAGTTGAGTCTAGTGATCGAAAACTCTTTTACTAACTTGGCTGTGTGGCTTACGGGCCCACGTCGCCAACTGGGTGGTATTAGGATCTTTTACTCCTCATCTTTACTCTGGGACCCTGATCTCTCTTCTATTCGGGTTTAATAAAGTTTAGTAACACCGACACTTAGGATCTCGTTAATTCTATCCACCCGGAGAGCTAGATTCAGTGCGATTTCCCTGTCATTGATCTGATTAGTCTGATAATCATTTCCTTTCCATTGTTTTGTTTAACCTTTCAAATTCGAGATCTTCTATATTTCTCGTCATCGAATGACAATCCTGTATCTTCTTATTTCAGATGGACCGTCTGTTTCCACCTCGCCCTACGACGCAGCTTGTGCTTCGCACCTGTGCTCGAGACGTCCCTGGGTTTCGAGCTGTTCTGATCGCCCTCTTGATCAGGCTGGGATACCGCTGGTGCCCCGAGTACATGATCTACGAGGTTTATCGTGAGTTCAACCAGGAGCAGTACTATGCTGATGTTCGCATCTATGATCAGCAGGATGACTCAGACGCTGAGCTACATCTTTTCCACGGTATCGGCGTGACGATTGAGATGGCAGTCCATGATGCCGCCTACTCTGCTGTCGCACGTCTCCGAGGAGAGCACATCGCCAGCTTGGATGCCTCTGAGTATCGGTACATTCCGTATGTCCTTGCTGGAGATGCTACTGGATACTACACAGCTGTCTGTGCCCCGTACGAGCCTCGTCGTTACGATCAGCGAGTTCTGATTCACTGTACTCAGGCTCTGGATCGCACTGTTCGCGCTCTTGCTGTCGAGTTGTTCGCCACTCGAGCACGACTGTACGAGGCTATGACGTAGTTGCTACCAGCTGTTCGTGCAGGGATACATCCGGAGCACATTCTTTACCCGAGCAGGACCGAGATGCCATCAGGGATCGATTGGCCTGCTGTGGGAGGTCACACGCCTGCACGTGGACCTCTTCTTACAGTTCGAGACCGGGTTCTGCATCAGAGTGCACATGGAGCACAGGATACTTCTGCGATGAACGTCCGTTGTCCGCACTTGCAGTTACCCCGTTTCAGTGGTTTTCTCCGACGTTGATGTAGCCTTTGCTATGTCTCGTTGTGTACTTCCTTACCGCGTGCCTGCGCGCCGCCTAGCATGTCTAGCTTTTGAATTTGCGCCGTTATGCTGCCCGAATGTAACCGACTCTGTATGGATCTGTATGACTTAATGACTACTATTAAGCATCTGCTGTACTATTTAAATTCCGTCGCGTTACATCATGCATGTCGCTAAACACTCGCATTGGCTTCTGCTAAACTACCCCTCTCGGTTTAGCAAGATGGCAGATAACAATCCACATCCGCCGCCACCGCCTGACTATATGGCAGCAATGATGCAACAGTTTGAACTCAACCGACAGTTCATGACGGGGATTATGCAGCAATTCGCCCGTCCCAATGCCGACCAGCCGCCACCTTCCATCACCTTGCCAGAATTTATGCGGCTCAACCCGTCGTTCTTCCGCAACACCGTTAACTGGCTGGATGCCGATGATTGGCTGCGTGACATCTCCTATGAGATGGAGTCTGCTGGTGTCACCCCGGTCAATTATGTCACCTTTGCGACATACCTTCTGAAGGGTCCCGCATCACAATGGTGGGCTACTCACCGACAGACCCTACCACCTGGTACCGTCATCACTTGGGCGGAATTCAAGATTGCTTTCCGTGCCCGCTATATTCCTCAAGCTGTCATAGCACAGAAGAAGGCCGAGTTCCGTAGTCTCGTTCAAGGCAACAAGTCGGTGGAAGTTTATCAGTGCGAGTTTCTTGACTTGTCTCGCTACGCTGAAGAGGACGTTCCCACTGATGACCGAAGGCAGGAGAAATTCCGTGAAGGGCTGCATCATGACATTCAGTTAGCTCTGCTTGTTCAAGACTACCCTGACTTCGCCACCTTGGTGAATAAGGCTATCATGGTTGAAACTGGTCTGAAGAAGCACAAGGAAGCAACCAGACGCACCCGTGAGGCGGGCTCATCTTCGGGCTCGTCCTCCGAGAAGCGCCGTATCTGGATCTCTCGGAGCATGTACCGTCCAGCAGCACCAGTGCACAGGCCTTCCTATGCAGCACCATGTCTGCCTCCTCCACCACCAAGGCAGCCTCTGCAAGCTCCAACACCTCGAGCTCCTGCACCACGTCCTGACAATGGACCCTGCTTCAAGTGTGGCCAGCCGGGTCACCGTGCCAGAGATTGCTCTCAGAATCAGAATCAGTTGGCTCTTCCTTCTGCTGGCCGTGGTAATGGCCGTGGGAATTCTCAGCCTCGCTACAGCAATGTCAGGCCTTCTTATGGTCGTGGACAGAACTACCATGTCAATATGAATGAAGACCCAGAACAACCAGCAACTGTGATGGGTACACTTCTTGATAATTCAGTACCTGCAACTGTTTTATTTGATTTAGGAGCATCACATTCATTCATGTCAGAACATTTTGCACTCCTGCATGACGTTAAGTGCGAAACGCTACAACATCCGTTAGTAGTAAACACTCCCGCGGGACGATGCTGAACTTCTATATTCAGCCCCTAAGTCACTGTTGAGATTGAAGGGTTGCATTTTCATGCAAACCCCATTATCCTACAATCTTTAAAAATTGACCTTATTCTGGGAATGGATTGGTTGAAGGCTCATTACGCCTCAATCAATTGCGCCACTAAAGTTGTACACCTCTTGCACCCATCAAACGAGATAGTGAACTACCATGCTCATATCACTCAGAACGCCGAGGCACGGATTTATGCCTTGAACGCATTGAATGCTTCTCCGCTTGAGGGGATTGAGAACATTCCAGTCGTGTGCGACTACCCGGATGTTTTTCCAGAAGAACTTCCAGGAATACCCCCTGCTAGAGCTGTCAAGTTCGTCATCGACTTGAAGCCTGGCACCACTCCTATTGTGAAGCGTCCTTACAAGATGCCACCGCATCACCTTATTGAGCTTAAGGAAGAAATTGATAAATCACTCAGGAAGGGCTTCATCCGTCCTAGTTCCTCTGCCTGGGGAGCACTGTCTCTCTTTGTCAAGAAGAAAGATGGTACGAATAGGTTGGTTCAAGATTACCGTCCTATCAACCAGGCAACCATTCAGAATAAATATCTGCTTCCCCGGATCAATGACTTATATGATCAACTCGCTGGATCTTCGGCGTTCTCTAAACTCGACTTGAGGTTGGGTTATCACCAGATCCGTGTCCGTGAAGAGGATATTCCGAAGACTGCATTCGTTACTCGTTATGGCTCCTATGAATACACCGTCATGTCATTTGGCCTAATGAATGCTCCAGCTACGTTCTCCCGTCTGATGAATTACATATTCATGGACTACCTCGACAAGTTCGTCGTGGTATATCTGGATGATATCCTAGTATATTCGAAGAATAAGGAAGAACATGCCGAACATCTTCGCCTTGTTCTAGAAAGACTTCGAGAACACAAGTTATATGCGAAGTACTCCAAATGTGAATTCTGGCTATCTGAAGTAACCTACCTTGGACTTGTCATTTCCAAGGATGGTATTGCCATTAACCCGGAGCGAGTTCAGGCTATCCTTGACTGGACTCCTCCGAAGAATGCCAAGCAAGTCCGAAGCTTCCTCAGTCTAGCCAGTTATTGCCGCCGATTCGTCGAGAACTTCTCCAAGATCGCCAAGCCCCTGACTAATCTGCTCCACAAAGGCGTTAAGTTTGAGTGGACAGACAAATGTCAGGAAAGTTTCCAGACTCTCAAGGACAAGCTTACTTCTGCTCCAGTGCTTGCTCCTCCTGATTCTCGCAAGGACTTTGTGATATATTGCGACGCCTCTCGTCAAGGATTAGGCTGTGTCCTAATGCAAGAACGAAGAGTGATTGCGTATGCTTCACGTCAATTGCGTCCGCATGAAGAAAATTATCCAGTGCATGATCTTGAACTTGCTTCAGTGATATATGCATTGAAGTTATGGCGACATTACCTTCTTGGTAATCAGTGAGATTTATACCAATCATCAGAGTTTGAAATACTTGTTCACCCAACCGGATCTTAATCTCCGTCAGCAACGATGGTTAGAAACAATTACGGACTATGAATGTGGTATTTCATATACCCCTGGCAAGGCAAACGTGATGGCTGATGCCTTAAGCCGCAAGTCATATTGCAACAACCTCATGGTTAGGCGAGCTCAACCTCGACTTTATGCCGAACAGACTCAGCTGAATCTGCGAATTGTTCCCCAGGGTTCTCTTAATAACCTTGTGGTACAACCAGACCTTCAAAAGGCTATTAAGGAAGCGCAAGCCAAAGATGCTGAAATCGACTTGATGAAGAAAGAGCTTCACCTTGAGAAGTACCGGGATTTCTCAGTTGCTGAAGATGGAACATTATATTTCAGAGACCGCATCGTAGTACCTCGCTTTGAGCTTATGACTGACAAGGTCATGAAGGAGGCTCATGATACACCGCTGTCTATCCATCCGGGTAGCACCAAGATGTATCGCGATCTTCGACAGAGGTACTGGTGGTCTAGAATGAAGCAGGACATTGCTCGATATGTTGCTGAATGTGACGTATGCCGTCGCGTGAAAGCAGAACATCAGAAGTCTGCTGGAATTCTTCAACCACTCCCTATTCCTCTATGGAAATGGGATAAAGTGCAGATAGATTTCATTACTGGTCTTCCCAAGTCTCAGAAAGGTCACGACGCTATTCTTGTCATCGTCGATCAACTTTCCAATGTTGCTCATTTTCTGCCGGTCAAGGAGACTATCACTGCTAGCCAGCTAGCAGAATTGTATATCTCCAGAATCGTTTCACTCCACGGTATTCCGAAGGAGATCAGTTCGGACCGTGGCGGTCTTTTCACGTCCAAGTTCTGGGAAAGTTTTCAAGAAGCTATGGGAACTCACATTACATGGAGTTCAGCTTATCATCCCCAATCCCAAGGCCAAGTTGAGCGCGTTAATCAAGTGCTTGAAGACATGCTTCGAGCTTGTGTTATATCCTTCGGTAAGAAATGGGAGGAATCTCTCCCGTATGCCGAGTTCTCTTATAACAACAGCTATCAAGCCAGCTTGAAAATGGCCCCCTTCGAAGTGCTTTATGGACGTAAGTGTCGAACCCCTATGAACTGGTCAGAAACTGGGGAACGACCTCTCGTGGGACCAGACATTATTCAACACGCTGAAGAACAAGTCAGAATTGTCCGGGATAATCTCAAGGCGGCTCAGGACCGCCAGAAGAGCAACTATGATCGCAAATGATGGGGTCTGACTTATCAATCAAGTGATCAAGCTTATCTGCGTGTCACTCCTATGAAGGGCACCCGTCGTTTTGGAATCAAGGGCAAGCTAGCTCCTCGCTATATTGGCCCCTTTCGCATAGTTGCCAGACATGGACAGGTGGCTTATAAATTGGAGTTGCCACCACAATTCTCTCATAATCATGATGTCTTCCACATGTCGCAACTTCGCAAATGCTTCAAGGAATCCCCGCACCGCGCAGTGGATCACGAGATGCTTCAGTTGCAAGACGACTTATCTTATAAGGAGCATCCGATCCGCATCCTTGATGAAGCCGAACGTCGAACTCATCAGAAGACGACCAAGTTCCTGAAAGTGCAGTGGTCGAATCACACTGAAGATGAAGCCACTTGGGAACGCGAGGATCATCTTCGGGAAGAATATCCCGACCTCTTTCCTTCTACCTCCTAAATTCTCGGGACGAGAATTTCTTTTAGAGGAGGAGAACTTGTAACACCCCTATGTAATTGCCTCGATGATCAGCTGATGATGATGCCAAGTCATATCATTTGCAGTGCCTAGTCATAGTGGTTAATCAAAACAATTCAAACTCCATTCTGAAAATCAACTCAAATTTAAAAGTGCAAAATAAATTTGCTCAAACACCTTTGGGAAAATGTTCATTAATTGGAAAATAATCCAGGAACATTTATAAAACCATCATAAAAATAGTTGGAGTTAGATAAATGACTCAAACAATTTGAAACAGTACCAAAACAACCATATTAAATTCATTTCAAATTCAAATGAAATCCGAATTTGCCCAAACAAGTTTCTGGTGACAAGGAATATTGCATTGTATTATTTGAGCCTAGTCTCATATTTTACAAAAATGCTAAAGTGGCCTAGCTATTTTCAAGAACAGAAAAGAACTAAAGAACAGAAAAAGAAAAGTGAAAAACTACTGTGGACTGGGCCTAAGTGCACAGTGCACTTAGACCCAGCCCACCAGGCCGCTCCTCTCTCTCTCCATCGCGGTGTCACCGCGCCTCTGGTGGCCGCGCGCTGCGCCGGCGAGGCATCGAAACCTCGGCACTCCACCGACACCCGCGGCTCGATGGGGAGGATAAGGCCGAGGCCAGTACCTCCCCCCTGCCCTCCGCGACCACTCCTCCTTTCTTCCCTCGCCTTCTTCCCCCAAATCTCTTCGCCACCGAACGCCAGCGCCGCCGTTCCGCGCTCGTCTCCGCGGCCACCGAGCCCTGCTCGACGCTCCGTCGTATCCTTCGTCTCCATCGTCGTCTACTGCGTCGACTGGTGCCACTTGGAGGAGCCCGGATCGCCTGCACCGAGCGCATCGACCGCGTCTTCTTCCTTGGTCGCCGGCGATCCCCTTCCGTCTCCGGCGCAATCTGCTGCTACTAAGCCATCACGGGCTTTTCTTAGCCGCGCGGTGAGCCAGTCTACCTCCCCCCCATCTCGTTGTTAGCCTCGCACGTTCACTATCAGTTTCCCCCATGGTGCTCGAACGCGCCTCCGCTTGAACTCGTCACCGGCGAGTCCCTGACGACCATTTGGTCTTGGGCTTGTGCCCGTTGCGTTTGCGACGCCGTGTAGATGCTGTAGGGGTAGGTCGCCGCGTGATTTGGCCCTTGTTTGAACGAACGCGAGATCGCCGGGGTTCGGCCTCCGCCACGGCTCATCACCGGCGCATCTCCGGCCATCACCGAGTCGCCACACCAGCCCAGTTGGATGCGGCTCTGTCCCTGCGCTCGAACGCAACCGAAAACGCGCGAAACGACGCACAACAGCGGATTCCCGACGACCTCCGGCGAGCGCGCCGCCGCGGAGAGCTCTCCGGAGCGATTCCGGCGGCCCCGCCAGCGTGGCAAGGCGTGGGGCCCGCCCGCGGTCGCTGCCAGTGGGCCCCTGTCCGCCGTTGACCCCGTTGACTACGGTCAACGCGGGCACTGTTCACCCCCTGTAGCTGACATGTGGGCCCCTGTTGGATTAATCTCTAATCACGCTTAATTGCTTAATCTGATAATTAGCTCAGTCACTAACAGATGGGGTCCACCCACTAATTAACCCTCTGTTTAATTTTAAACAAACTCTAAATGGGCCTCTGAGTATGACATGTGGGTCCCACTGGACCCACATGTCAGATTTGACTCTGGACAGCCGCTGTTGACTTGCTGATGTCGGCATGACATCATGCTTACATCATAATTCCCTTTTCTATTAATAAAATTAATTCCAGAAAATCATTTAAACTTCAAAAATTAATAACTTTTAAACCGTAGCTCAGATCGAAAAAGTTAAAACATGAAAGTTGCTCAGAACGACGAGACGAGTCTGATCGTGCCGTCTGTTTCCTTGAAGGAACCCCCTACATAGAAGAACTCGTAACTCCAAGCCCAATTCCGGTAGATGAATAGTGCCTAATCACCGGTTAATAAATCCAACACTAATCCTAAAATAAATAAAATGACTTAGTCATACGTCAGGCAACCCTACACTGCATCATAGCATAGCAAGCCCCGTGTTGCATTTGATTGCATTATGTTTACTTGTTTCTTCCCCCTCTTCTCTCTCGGTAGACCCCAACGTTGACGTAGCTCCCGAGGCAGACGCCACTCCGGAGTACGACTACGTCCCCGACGATCAGGCCCTTGCCGTCGAGCAGACAAGCAAGCACCCCCATTTTGAGCATTCCGATATCGCCCACTCTCTTCTCTCTTATGCTTCCATTAGAAGTTACTGCTGCTACTATTGTCCTATATCTGCTGCATAGCCTGTTTACTTGTAACCTGTTGTTGATACTTTACTGCTGTCCTAAACTGTTTAGTATAGGATGGGTAGAGCCTTATCAGAGACCCACTTGTCTCGACTGCCCCGCTGGACTCTCAGAAGACCCGAGCAACGGGATCGAAGATCAGACCCGGGCACCGCACGTCACTTCTCCCTATGTTGCTCGACACTACTGGGTTACTATCGAGTGCCGAGGGTGATACCTCGACAGCACTTCAGATGATAATCTTGTAGGTTAGTTACTCGGTCGTGGTAAGCAAGGGTAATTCCTCCTACACCACCCCCGATACCGACGCCGTCGTGCAACATCTCAAGTGTGGACCTCGAGGGTGATTCCTCCTTCGTTCACCTTGATGATAACATCGACCGGGAATTCCATTGAGGGTGATTCCTCAGGGTTCCCTTCGGTGTCAGACACACAGCTACTTTGGATACTATGACTTGACTTTTAACCATGATACTAAAGATGGGTCGGCCCTGAGGGGTACCCGCGCGAGCATGAATGCGAAGCGATGTGGAGTCGGGTTGACCTGAGAGGTGCCCGCGAGATAACTACGAGGCGTGGCCGGGCATTCTTAGCCCTTGCCGCAAGTCCTCGAGACGGGGCGATGGGGTCACATCGATCGTGAGTCTCTGCTCGTTTCCGCGCGCTCCTAAACCACTAAACGGTTTGGATATTTGATCCGAGGGGCCTCTGGCCTGATAGCACTAACCATCACATGGGCATAGTATGGGCGTTCTGCGTCGTATACTTCAGCCGAAGCTTAATAGACATCAGCGACTGAGCAGCGCGCGCTGGATTGGACTTTTTATGCAACCGCGCTTGTATTAAGGGGTTGCTAGGTCTGCTTCCGGCCGCCCACGCAACGCGCAGGAGTTCCCGGGGCAAAGGCCTAAGACCCCTAGGGGCATAGGTTAGACCGGCGTGCTGACCTCTCTGTTAAGTATTTGGTCGGGTTGCGGCGTGTTGCTTAGCTGAGGCCGGGCATGACCCAGAAAAGTGTGTCCGGCCGGAGTTAAGCGAGCGTGGTGGGTAAGTTGGTGCACCCCTGCAGGGAAGAAACTTCTATCGATAGCCTGTCCTACGGTAACGGACACTCGGAGTTGTATCCCGATCAGTACAACTAGAACATGACTTGAGATGAGAAATGGATAGTATGGCTCTGGGATTGCTTTCTCGCAGGGAGTCGAGGAAGAATCTCTGGCCGAGGTTGATGACACTGCTACACTTTACATTATGTTATTCTGCTCTCTTCTTATGCTGCAAGACTGTTGAAGATGCGGAAGATGCTAGTCTTCGATAGGACTAGGCCTTCCCCTCTATTCTGGCATTTCTGCAGCCCAGTCCACATATACATCCCCCTTTGAAAATGTTGCATATGTAGTGTAGATCCTTGCTTGCTGAGTACTTCGGATGAGTACTCACGTTTGCTTTATTTTCCTTTTTCCCCCTTTATCCCTTTGTCGCATCCAGACGACGGAGCCCCGGAGCCAGTTGTCCCCGTCGACGACCACTACTACTACCAGCCCAGAGAGTACTACTACTACGAGGAGCCGACCGACGACCAGGAGTAGGATTCGGAGGGTCCAGGGCAGGAGGCCTACGCCTTTCGATCGTAGCTTTTATTTTGCCCCGCCTCTGTGAAGGCTTATCTCTCTATTTCTGTAATATATCTGTACCTAGATATCTGATGCTTCCGCTGACACTTGTATGCCATCGAGCTATGTATTCGAGCCCTCGAGGCCCTGGCTTGTAATATAAAGCTTGTATGACTTTATTTATGTTTTAGAGTTGTGTTGTGATATCTTCAAGTGAGTCCTTAGGATTGATCGTGTGCATTTGCGTGTATGATTAGTGCACGATTAAGCCGGGTCATCACACATCCTCCTTCTTCCTCGCCGTCGGATTCGACCCGTAGCCCGCGGTTCCGCTGTGCCCGAGCTTGCTTCCGCGGAGCTTGTCGCCAGCGAGCCTCCGACGACCAATTGGTCCTGGGCTCGTGCCCATCGAGCTCACCGCGCCGCGTAGATCACCCCTGACCGTCTAGTTCGTTCGCGCGCTCACTGCAACGCCGAACCCGAGCGCCACCCGTAGCCGCCGCCGCATGCCGCCGTCGCCATCACCGTTTCCGGCCACCCCAGCTCCGGCCACCGCCACAGATCGACGCGGCGTCGTCCGCTCGTTCGAACGCGCCCTCGCGCGCGCGAAATGGCTGCGCGTAGACGATTTCCGGCGACACCCGAGGCCCTCCGCCGCATTTTTGCATCGCCGCCGGCGAACCGCCAGCCGCCGCCGACGCGGCCTTCTGGGGCCCACCCCTGGGCCACTGCTAGTGGGTCCCAGGGGGCCCAGCTGACCGTCGACCCCGGTCAACTGTGCTGACTGGGCAGCACAGTCACTAAACGGTGGGCCACCACCCCACTAATTAACATGATTAATTAAAACTGATTTAATTAGCCTAATCTAACACTGACAGGTGGGCTCAAAAGCTTAATTAACTAAAACTAGTTTAAATCTAAACTCTGTTAGCCCCCTGTGTATGACATGTGGGCCCCACATGTCAGGTTTGACCTGGTCAGCCGACTGTTGACCGCTGACGTCACCTTTACCGCATGCTGATGTCATCAGACACTGTTCTGGATAATGTTGATTTAAATAAATAAAATAAATTCCAGAAAATGATTAAAACTTTAGAAAATCGTAGAAATTAAACCGTAGCTCGGATCGAAAAACTTCTACATGAAATTTGCTCAGAACGATGAGACAAATCCAACCGTGCCATCTGTTTCCATATTGAAACCCTCTACGGAGGTGAACCCGCGACTTTTAGTCTGTTTCTGATAGATGAATAGTGCATATACACCGGTTAATAAATCCAACTTTAATCCTAAAATAACTAAAATGATTTAGACATATCTTTAGGCAACCCTGCACTGCACGTTAGCATAGCATGCTCTGTGTTGCATATGTTTGCTGTGTATTTATCTGTTTCCTCCCCCTCTTCTCTCTCGGTAGACCCCGAGACCGACGCAGCTCAGGAGCCCGACGACACCGTTGACGACCTTGCCTTTGCCGCCGAGCAACCAGGCAAGCACCCCCCCCCTTGAGCATGCCTATATCGCCTATTCTCTCCTTTCTTATGCTTACATTAGAATTGCTGCTGCTACTGCTTTACCTATTCTGATGCATAGCCTGTTTATTATAATCTGCTATTGATACCTTACCTGCTTATCCTAAACTGCTTAGTATAGGCTGGATAGAGACCCCAGTGACCCCACTTGTCCCGGTTGCCCCGCTGGATCATCAGAAGACTCAACAACCAGTCCCCGGCACCGCACATCACCCCCTTAGTTGTACGACACTGCAGCGTTACTATCGAGTGCAGAGGGTGATACCTCGTTTAGCACTTCTGATGTTAACTCTGCAGAGTAGCTATTCGGTCGTGGTCATCGAGGGTGATTCCTCCTTCACCACTTCCGATAACGACGCCGTCGTGCAACACCTCAAGTGTGAACCTCGAGGGTGATTCCTCCTAAGTTCACCTTGACGACTACATCAGGTGGAATCCGTCGAGGGTGATTCCTCAGTTTTCCCCCTGGTGTTTGGACACACAGTTACTATGACTTTGACCATGAACCATGATAAAGTCGGGTCGACCATGAGGGGTACCCGCGCGAGCATGTGATGCGATTAATGTGTAGTCGGGTGACCAGAGAGAGTACCCGCGAGATAATTACGAGGCGTGGTCGGGCATTCTTAGCCCTTGCCACAAGTCCTCGA
Source organism: Thinopyrum elongatum (assembly GCA_011799875.1). Classification (NCBI taxonomy): domain Eukaryota; kingdom Viridiplantae; phylum Streptophyta; class Magnoliopsida; order Poales; family Poaceae; genus Thinopyrum; species Thinopyrum elongatum. Next base: position 408,701,746 of record CM022297.1, on the reverse strand, counting down.
GACGGGGCGACGGGGTCACATCGATCGTGAGTCTCTGCTCGTTACCGCGCGCTCCTAATTCACTAACGGTTTGGATATTTGATCCGAGTGGGTCTCTGGCCCGATAGCACTAACCATCACGTGGGAACAGTTATGGGCACTCTGCGTCGTATGCATCGGCTGAAGCTTAATGGACGTCAGCGATTGAGCGGCGCCCGCCGAGTTGGACCGCGTAAAGCAACCGCCTTGACAGTGTGGGTTGCCAGGTCTGCTCTCGGCCGTGAACGTAACGTGCATGAGTTCCCGGGGCGATGGCCCAAGACCCCTGGGGGCATAGGTTTAGTCCGGCGTGCTGGCCTCTCTGTTAAGCCTAGGACGGGTTGCGGCGTATCGTTTGGCCGAGGCCGGGCATGACCCAGTAAAGTGTGTCTGGCCGGAGTTAATCGAGCGTGGTGGGTAAGTTGGTGCACCCCTGCAGGGAAGAACTAATCTATGCATAGCCGATTCTCGGTAACGGACGCTCGGAGTTGTATCCCGATCGATACAACTAGAACTGGATACATGAGATGAGATATGAATAGTAGGGCTCTGGGATTGCTTTCTCGCAGGGAGTCGAGAAAGGATCTCTGGCCGAGGTAGATACTTAATGTTACTACTACTTTATACTGTAATAATCTACACTCTTCTAATGCTGCAAGACCGTTGAAGATGCTAGTCTTTGATAGGACTAGGCCTTCTCTCTATTCTGGCATTTCTGCAGCCCAGTCCACATATACAACCTCTCTTTGATAATGTTGCATATGTAGTGTAGATCCTTGCTTGCTGAGTACTTCGGATGAGTACTCACGGTTGCTTTGCTTCCTCTTTTTCCCCATTTATCCTTTTGATGCAACCAGACGACGGAGCCCCGGAGCCAGCTGCTCCCGTCGATGACTACTACTACCACCCCGAGGATGGTTACTACTACGAGCCTGCCGACGACCAGGAGTAGGATCGGAGGGTCCCAGGCAGGAGGCCTGCGCCTTTTCGATCGTAGCTTTTGTTTTCCCCGCCTTTCTAAAGGCTTATCTGTTTCTGTTTCATATCTGTACTCAGATATTTGATGCTTCCGCTGACGCTTGTAAGCGAGCTTATGTATTCGAGCCCTCGAGGCCCCTGGCTTGTAATATAAAGCTTGTATGACTTTATTTATGTTTTAGAGTTGTGCTGTGATATCTTCAAGTGAGTCCTTAGGCTTGATCGTGTGCATTTGCGTGTATGATTAGTGCACGATTAAGCCGGGGGCGTCACACATTTCTTCCTTGGGATTGAAGTCAAGAAACAAGGAGATAGCCTTCATCTTTCTCAAGAGAAGTATGCAACTGACCTGGTAAGAAGAGTTGGGTTACAGGGATGCAAACCCTCACCAACTCCATTGTCTAGCACAGAAAAGTTGTCACTTGCAGAAGGAGAACATTTGAGTCAAGGTGACAGCACCAGGTACAGAAGCTTAGTAGGAGCACTTCAGTATTTGACCTTGACAAGATCTGATATTTTTTTTGCTATTAACAAAGTTTGTCAGTTTCTTTATGCACCCACCAAAACTCATTGGACTGCTGCTAAACATATAGTGAGATATGTGAAAGATACTATGAATCTTGGCCTTACTTTCAACAAGTCTTCATCCACACTTATTAGTGCTTTTTCTGATTCTGACTGGGCAGGATATGTGGATGATAGACGCTCCACTTGTGGATTTGCAGTATTCCTTGGTCCAAACCTGATATCATGGTGTGCAAAGAAACCAGCCACTGTATCAAGGTCAAGCACAGAAGCTGAATATAAGGCCTTGGCCAATGCCACAGCCGAGATCATTTGGGTTCAGTCCATGTTGAGAGAGCTTGGTGTAAAGAACACTCAAGCCCCATGCTTGTGGTGTGATAATCTTGGTGCCACTTATCTATCTACTAACCCTGTCTTCCATGCAAGGACAAAACATATTGAGATTGATTTCCATTTTGTCAGAGAACGAGTTGCTAACACGCAGTTGATAATTCATTTTGTTCATTCTCGGGATCAGGTTGCAGATGGGTTCACAAAAGCTTTGCCTACAAGAAATTTTGAAGAGTTCAAGCGTAATCTCAACTTGACGAAGTTGTGATTAAGGGAGGGTGTTGAACGAAATATGTTGCACCTCACGTGACAAGTGTTCAGGTGTTCTGGAGTCCAACACGCACAAGGAGTCCATCCGTAGATAGACTAGGATCTAGCTAGTTGCCATACGGTTGTAACCTCCTTTATCCCTTTCTCTTCAAGTATGTAATCTGAACAACTTTGTACGCTATACCAGGAGTTGCGCCCTGGCTATATTAACACGAAGCCATCGCCCTGGAAGGGTATGACGTTCCTCCACACAATAGAGCCATATAGTGGAAGAGAAATATGCTAGTATTACCCTTTTTTGCGAATAAGAAATATGCTATTACATCCGAAGGCTTATGTAATTCACTTATGAAGTGATGCAACGTTTAGTGAATCCAAGGGATGTGAAACATCTTTTGGATACTTGTTCGTCTACATAACAGAAGAATATCTTTAGCCATGGCATATGTGGTAAGTTATCTGAAAACCTAATATATCAAAGAATATCTTTAGTCGGGATACTGATTAATATTGGCCAAATGGACCTTGTGATGCTTTTTTTTTGGTGTGGCTAGGTCTCAATCAACCGAGACTTAATCAAGTCTTAGCCAAGTGATTTTACATTTAGAAAAGAACAAAAATCTTAAAAGAAAATTTTGCACGTACCTTAATGCAAGATCTAACTAATATAGCATCGACTGAAAGTTGGTTAAGTCACGGTCGACTTAGATTTAGCAAGACTGTTTTTCAGGAGAATGGACCTCACGGCGTGAACCATCATATTTATCAGCACAATACAGTTTTTCCCACTGAAACTGTCCCATCTCAGAGCAGCCCTAGAAAGCTCTGGATCGTGCCGCAGTTTGCCCTGTGACGAGACGGTGACAGAGCATAAAACCCAGCGTCTCAAGCAGGGCAGCCGGTCAGCTCGGTCGGCTTGGACGCGAGACGGCCAGATCATTCGACACCGGCCGGGGGTTGTCGCTCGGTGCGTTGCACCCGGCACGAAATGACCTGGGAGCTTGCATAGGAGGACGGCGGATCGATCGACACCGGCGGGGGATCTGAGGGCCACGCACCACCCGGCACCGGCAGCGCATGGGCCTGGCGACCTGGCCCAGTCGGTCTATCCGCCGAGGCCGGAACGCATCGCGTCTCGGCTTTGCCCGACGATGATCCATCGACAGGGACGTCGCGAGCCACATCCCACATGCGCCCGTCGTGAGTCACAGTTGCGTACGAGACTGCCTGTAATCATGGCATACGGCCGACCTAACCTAATTTCTTCGGTCTTATCGTGGATTCGGTTTGGTTTCTTCTTGCACACAGGGACAATAATTGGCTCGCATTGGCGCGGTCCTACGTGCCATTCGCTCGGTTTGGGGATTAGCGTGTTCACAAGCTCATTGACAAGACAGAGGAAATAGTGTCGCACCATGGTGTGGACAGGTGGAATCTGGCTAATGATCGTATCTGGACTTCCCGTGGCCCAACCCTGACTGCAAGAAAGCTATCTACGAGTTTCAAACACATGTGTGGGAGGGAGGTAAATTTTGGTGAAACAAATATGGTCAGATAAATAAAAAATAGCTTATATGACAGGTAGTCGATATAGTATAAGTTACTCCCTCCATTTTAGAATATAAGGTGCATCAGTTTTCATGAAAAATCAGATGTATATATGTTTGATTAGGATTATTGAATAGACTGCCAACATCAACAACAAAAATAAATTATTAAAATACTTTTTAGATGGATCCAATTATACAAATTTCGTATTATATATATTAGTACATTTTCTCTAAAAACTAAGTCAAACACGTACAAGTTTGACTTTTGAGAAAAAAAATGCACCCTATATTTTAGAATGGAGGGAGTATATAATATGTGTCCCTTTTCCATTCGAGGGCAAAGGTTATCATGGGGAATGGCAAAAATGGCATGTCTTTTGAAATCCCCTTGGTTGAACGGTCAGTGTAACACCCCTATGTAATTGCCATTGTGATCAACTGTTAACCATGTCAAGTCATATCATTTGCAGTGCCTAGTCATAGTGGTTAATCAAAACAATTCAAACTCTATTCTGAAAATCAACTCAAATTCAAAAGTGCAAAATAAATTTGCTCAAACACCTTTGGTAAAATGTTCATTAAGTAGAAAATATTCCAGAAGCACTCACAAAATTATAACTAATGCTACTTGGAATAGTTAAATGACTCCAACAAGTTGAAACAGCACCAAAACAGCATTATTTAATCTAATTAAATTCATTTCAAATTCAAATGAAATCCAAATTCACCCAAACCAGTTTTTGGTGGCAAGGGATATTGCATTGTAATATTTGAGCCTAGTCTCATATTTTACAAAAGTGCAAAAGTGTCCTAACTATTACAAAACAGAAAATAAATAAAGAAAAATTAAAACAGAAAACAAAAAAAAATGAAACGAGGCACTGTGCACTGGGCCTAAGTGCACAGTGCCCCGGCTACCGGCCCACCTGGCCCATCTCCTCCTTCTCTCCCCTGCGTGTCGGCACGCCCCTGGCCGAGCGCGCGCGCGCGCCGGCGCGGCGTTGACACGCCGACGCCGCCGACACTACAGGGGCGCGGGAGGATAAGGGCGAGGCCCGTTCACTCCCCCTGGACCCCCTCGACCACTCTACCCCTCTCCCCTCGCTCTCCCCCTCTGGTTCTCGACGACGCCCGACGCGGTCGCCGTCGCGCCCTGCCAGCAGACGCGGCCACCGTCTCCCATTCGCCTCGCCGAGACGTCCTGCGGCTCCGCTTCGCTCCTCTGCCTCGGCTACACATCGACATCGAGCTCGGGGAGGACCGCACGGACGGGATCGACATCGGTCTCTTCTTCTCTGTCGCCGGCGATCCCTGTCGACCCCGAGCTCCTCTGCACTCCAAAGCTCTCACGGGCTTTACTTAGCCGCTCGGTGAGCTCCTCCCTCCCTCAATTTCCCTCCTCGCACCGCGTGCTTCGCCATAGCCAGCTCGCCGCTTCACCGCGCTCTGTTCGCCGCGGCACCTCGCCGTCCGGCCGTTTCCGTTCGTCGCCGTGGCCTCGCTTCGCCTCGTTAGGATGCGGCGTGGTGCTCTTGTTCGAATGAGCTCGATTGCGCGCGCAAAAACCTACCGTAGCCCTCTGCCCGATCTCCACCCGAAAGCTCCGCCGCCACCCGTCGTCGCCGGCGCCATTTCCGGCAAGTCCGGCCATGCTACGGGTACGGTTCGACGCGGCGCTCTCTAAGCTTTCGAACGCATCCAAGAACGCGCGAAATGGTGGCCTGTGGCGCGATTCCGACGCCGGCCACGCCCCTCCGCCGCGTTTTGGCGTCGCCGCCGGCGAGCCGCCGATCACCGCTGACGTGGCCATGCGTGGGGTCCACCCTGGGTCGCTGCCAGTGGCCCCGGTGGGTCTCGTTGACCCCGTTGACTCGGGTCAACATGCTGACTGGGCCGAGCCCAGTCGCTGACATGTGGGACCCCCCTCTGCTAATTAAACCAATAAATGATTAAATAAATAAAAACAAATTAGTTATACTAATGACTCACTGACATAAGGGCCCCCCCCCACTAATCACTCTGTTAATTTAAATAACCCACTGTTAGTCTAACAGAGGCTGAGATGTGGGTCCCACTGGACCCACATCTCAGGTTTGACTAGGTCAGCGTCGCTGTTGACTGCTGACGTCACAGTCACGTCATGCTGACGTCATAAATCATTTTCTGTTAAATAAAAATAATTCCAGAAAATCAATTAATCTTTGAAAATTAATAACTTTTAAACCGTAGCTCAGATCGAAAAACTTAAAACATGAAAGTTGCTCAGAACGACGAGACGAGTCTGATCGTGCCGTCTGTTTCCTTGTCGGAACCTCCTACGTAGGAGAACTCATAACTCCGAGCCCGATTCCGGTAGATGAATAGTGCCTAATCACCGGTAAATAAATCCCACCTTAACCCTAAAATAACTAAAATGATGTAGACATGCTTCAGGCAACCCTGCACTGCATCATAGTCGTAGCATACCCTGTATTGCATCGTTGCTGTGTATTTACTTGTTTCCTCCCCCTCTCTTCTCTCTCGGTAGACCCCGACGTCGACGTAGCCCCGAGGTCGACGCTGCTCAGGAGCCCGACGACACAGTCGACGACCTTGCCCTTGCCGTCGAGCAGACAGGCAAGCACCCCCTTTTTGAGCATTCCGATATCGCCCATTCTCTTCTCTCTTATGCTTGCATTAGAAGTTACTGCTGCTACTGTAACCTATATCTGCTGCATAGCCTCTTTACTTGTAACCTGCTGTTGATAATTACCTGCTATCCTCAACTGTTTAGAATGGGTTGGGTAGAGACCGACTGAGACCCCCACTTATCCCGACTGCCCTGCTGGATGATCAGAAGAGCCATGCAACGGGATTGAAGACCAGACCCCGACACCGCACGTCACATCCCCCTTAGTTGCCGACACTGCTAGGTTGTTATCGAGTGCCGAGGGTGATACCTCGTCAGCACTTTTGATGGTAACCTTGTAGGTTAGTTATTCGGTCGTGGTAAGCGAGGGTGATACCTCCTACACCACCCCCGATACCGACGCCATTGTGCAACACCTCAAGTGTGGACCTCGAGGGTGATTCCTCCTTCGTTCACCTTGACGATAACATCAAGTGGAATTCCATCGAGGGTGATTCCTCAGGGTTCCCCTTGGTGTCAGACACACTGATACTTTGGTTACTATGACTGAACACTGAACCATGATACTAAAGACGGGTCGGCCCTGAGGGGTACCCGCGCGAGCTTATTAGCGAGTGATGTGGAGTCGGGTGGACCTGGATGGTGCCCGAGGGTTGAACACGAGGCATGGCCGGGCATTCCTCGCCCTTGCCGCAAGTCCTCGAGACGGGGCGACGGGGTCACATCTTTCGTGAGTCTCTGCTCGTTTCCGCACTATCAACACACTAACGGTTTGGATATTTGTTCCGAGGGGCCTCTGGCCTGATAGCACTAACCATCACGTGGGCATAGTATGGGCGTTCTGCGTCGTATACTTCTGCCGAAGCATAATGGATGTCAGCGACTGAGCGGCGCGCACCGAGTTGGACTGGTTACACAACTGCGCTTGTATTAAGGTGTTGCTAGGTCTGCTCTCGGCCGTCCTCGCAACGTGCAGGAGTTCCTGGGGTGATGGCACAAGACCCCTGGGGGCATAGGTTTAGTCCGGCGTGCTAATCTCTCTGTTAAGTATTTGGTCGGGTTGCAGCGTATCTTTTGGCTGAGGCCGGGCATGACCCAGAAAAGTGTGTCCGGCTGGAGTTAATCGAGTGTGGTGGGTAACTTGGTGCACCCCTGTAGGGAAGAACTAATCTATCGATAGCCTGTCCTATAGTAACGGACACTCGGAGTTGTATCCCGATCGGTACAACTAGAACTTGAGATGATAAATGGATAGTATGGCTCTGGGATTGCTTTCTCGCAGGGAGTCGAGGAAGAATCTCTAGGCAAGGTTGATGACATTACTACTACTTTACATTATGTATTCTGCACTCTTCTAATGCTGCAAGACCGATGAAGATGATGAAGAGGCTAGTCTTCGATAGGACTAGGCTTTCCCCCTCTATTCTGGCATTTCTGCAGCCCAGTCCACATATACAGCCCTCCTTTGAAAACGTTGCATATGTAGTGTAGATCCTTGCTTGCTGAGTACTTCGGATGAGTACTCACGTTTGCTTTATTTTCTTTTTCTCCCCATATCCAAATGACGCCGCCAGATGACGGAGCCCCTGAGATAGCAGCCCCCGTCGACGACTACGGCTACTACTACTACCCTCCCGGCGAGTACTACTACGAGGAGCCGACAGACGACCAGGAGTAGGATTCGAAGGGTCCCAGGCAGGAGGCCTACGCCTTTCGATCGTAGTATTTTGCTTTGCCCCGCCTCTGTGAAGGCTTATCTTCATTTCTGTAATATATCTGTACCCAGATATCTGATGCTTCCGCCGACACTTGTATGCCATCGAGCTATGTATTCGAGCCCTCGAGGCCCTGGCTTGTAATATTAAGCTTGTATGACTTTATTTATGTTTTAGAGTTGTGTTGTGATATCTTCAAGTGAGTCCTTAGGCTTGATCATGTGCATTTGCGTGTATGGTTAGTGCCCGATTAAGCCGGGGTCGTCACAGGTTGGTATCAGAGCCGACTGCCTCTAGGAATTCCCCTTTCCAATTCCTTGGCCGAAGTTGAGTCTGGTGGTCAAAAATTGTTTTACTAACTTGGTTGTGTGGCTTACGGGCCCACGTCGCCAACTGGGTGATACTAGGATCTTTTATTCCTCAATCTTTACTCTCGGACTCTGATCTCTCATCTATTCGGGTTTAATAAATTACTAACACCGACACTTAGGATCTCGTAAATTCCAACCACCCGGAGAGCTGGATTTCTGTGCGATTTCCCTGTCATTGATCTGATTAGTCTGATAATCATTTTCCTTTCCATTGTTTTGTTTAACCTTTCCTTCTGAGATTTGTTATATTTCTCATCGTCATATGACAACCCTGAACTCCTTTGTTTCAGATGGATCGTCTGTTCCCGCCGCGTCCTACGACCCAGCTCGTGCTTCGCACTTGGGCTCGTGATGCCCCTGGGTTTCCAGCTGTTCTGATCGCTCTCTTGACCAGACTGGGCTACCGCTGGTACCCTGAGTACATGGTCTAGGAGGTTTACCGCGAGTTCAACCAGGAGCAGTACTATACTGATGTTCGCATCTATGATCAGTAGGATAACTCAGACACTGAGCTGCATCTTTTCCACGGTATCGGCGTGACGATTGAGATGGCAGTCCATGATGCCGCCTACTCTACTGTCGCACGTCTTCGAGGAGAGCACAGTGCTAGCTTGGATGCCTCTGAGTATCGATACATCCCGTATGCCCCGGCTGGAGATGCTACTGGTTACTACACCGCTACTTGTGCCCCATATGAGCCTCGTCGCTACGATCAGCGAGTTCTGATTCAGTGTACTCAGGCTCTGGATCGCACTGTTCGTGCTCTTGCTGTCGAGTTGTTTGCCACTCGAGTGCGACTCTACGAGGCTATGACGCAGTTGCTACCAGCTGTTTGTGCAGGGATACATCCGGAGCATATTCTTTACCCGCGCAGGACCGAGATGCCACCAGGGATTGATTGGCCTGCTGTGGGAGGTCACACACCTGCACGTGGACCTCTTCTTTCAGCTCGAGACCGGGTTCTGCATCAGAGTGCACATGGAGCACAGGATCCTTCTGCGATGAACGTCCGTCGTCCGCACTTGCAGCTACCCCGTTTCCGTGGTTTTCTCCGACGTTGATGTAGCCTTTGCTATGTCTCGTTGTGTACTTCCTTACCGCGTGCCTGCGCGCCGCCTAGTATGTCTAGCTTTTAAATTTGCGCCGTTGTGCTACCCGTTTGTAACCGACTCTGTATGAACTTGTATGACTTAATGACTGCTGCTAAGCATCTGTTGTACTACTTACATCTCATCGTGTTACATCATGCATGTCGCTAAACACTTGCATTGGCTTCTGCTAAACTACCCTTGTTGAAATTTAGTAGGATGGCTGATAACAATCCACCACCGCCGCCACCGCCTGACTATATGGCTGCGATGATGAAATAGTTTGAACTCAACCGCCAATTCATGATGGGGATTATGCAGCAATTCCCTCGTCCTGATGCTAATCAGCAGCCACCTTCCATCACCTTGCCAGAATTTATGCGACTCAACCCGTCGTTCTTTCGCAACACAGTCAACCCGCTGGATGCCGATGACTAGCTGCGTGACATCTCCTATGAGATGGAGTCTGCTGATGTCGCCCCGGCCAATTATGTCACCTTTGTGACATACTTACTGAAGGGTCCCGCATCTCAATGGTGGGCCACTCACCGACAGACCCTATCACCTGGTACCATCGTCACCTGGGCAGAATTCAAGATTGCTTTCCGTGCCCGCTACATTCCTCAAGCTGTTATAGCTCGCAAGAAGGCCGAGTTCCTCAGCCTCGTTCAGGGAAACAAGTCTGTAGAAGTCTATCAGCGCGAGTTCCTTGAATTATCTCGCTACGCTGAAGAAGATATTCCTACTAATGACCGAAGGCAGGAGAAATTTCGTGAAGGGCTGCATCATGATATTCGGTTAGCTCTGCTCGTTCAAGACTATCCTGATTTCGCCACCTTGGTGAATAAGGCTATCATGGTCGAGACTGGACTGAAGAAGCACAAGGAAGCAACCAGACGCACCCGTGAGGCGGGCTCATCTTCGGGCTCATCTTCCCAGAAGCGCCGCATCTGGATACCTCAGAGCATGTACCGTTCAGCAGCTCCTGTGAACAGGTCTTCTTATGCTGCACCTCGTCTGCCTCCTCCACCACCGAGGCAGCCTCTTCGAGCTCCGCCACCTCGAGCTCCTGCACCACGTCCTGACAGTGGACACTGCTTCAAGTGTGGCCAGCCAGGTCACCGTGCCAGAGATTGTTCTCAGAATCAGAATCAGTTAGCTCTTCCTTCTGCTGGCCGTGGTACTGGCCGTGGTATTCCTCAACAACGTGACAACAATGCTAGACCTTCTTATGGTCATGGGCAGAACTATCACGTCAACATGGCTGAAGCTCAGGATCAACCTGAAACTGTGATGGGTACACTTCTGGTTAATTCAGTACCAGCATCTGTTTTATTTGATTCAGGAGCATCGCATTCATTCATGTCGGAAGAATTTGCATTCATGCATGGCATTAAATATGAAAGCTTGCAATATCCACTAGCGGTTAACACTCCTGCGGGCCAATGCCGAGCCTCCTTATTCAGCCCCGAAGTCACTATTGAAATTGAGGGGTTGAAGTTCCAGGCATATCCCATTATTCTGAAATCCTCCAAGATTGATCTTATACTGGGAATGGATTGGTTGAAAGCTCACTATGCCTCAATCAATTGTGCCACTAAGGTTGTGCACCTCCTGCACCCATCAGATGAGATAGTAAATTATCATGCTCACCTCACTCAGAACGCCGAGGCTCAGATTTATGTCTTAAATGCGTTAAACGCTTCTCCACTTGAGAGGATCGAAAACATTCCAGTTGTCTGCGAATTCCAGGATGTTTTCCCAGAAGAACTTCTAGGAATACCCCCTGCTAGAGCTGTCGAGTTTGTTATTGACTTGAAGCCTGGCACCACTCCTATTGCGAAGCGTCCTTACAAGATGCCTCCGCACCACCTACTTGAGCTTAAGGAAGAAATCGATAAATCACTTAAGATGGGCTTCATCCGTCCAAGTTCCTCTGCCTGGGGAGCACCATCTCCCTTTGTCAAGAAGAAAGATGGTACGAATAGGTTGGTTCAAAATTACCGTCCTATCAACCAGGCAACCATTCAGAATAAATATCCGCTTCCACGGATCAATGACTTATATGATCAACTTGCTGGATCATCGGTGTTCTCTAAACTCGACTTGAGGTCGGGTTATCACCAGATCCATGTCCGTGAAGAGGATATTCCCAAGACTGCATTCGTCACTCGTTATGGTTCCTATGCATACACCGTCATGTCATTTGTCCTAACGAATGCTCCCGCTACGTTCTCCCGTCTGATGAATTATATATTCATGGATTACCTCGACAAGTTCGTTGTGGTATATCTGGATGATATTCTAGTATATTCGAAGAATAAGGAAGAACATGCCGAACATCTCCGCCTTTTTCTGGAAAGGCTTCGAGAGCACAAGTTATATGCCAAATACTCCAAATGTGAATTCTGGCTTTCTGAAGTGACCTACCTTGGACATGTGATTTCCAAGGACGGTATTGCCGTTAACCCGGAGCAAGTTCAGGCTATCCTTGACTGGACCCCTCCGAAGAATGCCAAGCAAGTCCGAAGTTTTCTCGGCCTTGCAAGTTATTGCCGTCGATTCGTCGAGAACTTTTCCAAGATTGCCAAGCCCCTGACCAATCTGCTCCACAAAGGCGTTAAGTTTGAGTGGACAGACAAATGTCAGGAGAGTTTCTAGACCCTCAAGGACAAGCTTACTTCTGCTCCAGTGCTTGCTCCTCCTGATTCTCGTAAGGACTTTGTCATATATTGTGACGCCTCTCGTCAGGGATTAGGCTGTGTCCTAATGCAAGAACGAAGAGTAATTGCATATGCCTCGCGACAATTGCGTCCTCATGAAGAAAATTATCCAGTACATGATCTCGAACTCGCTGCTGTGATCTATGCGTTGAAATAGTGACGACATTACCTTCTGGGTAATCGGTGTGAGATTTATACCGATCATCAGAGTCTGAAATACTTGTTCACTCAACCGGATCTTAATCTCCGTCAACAACGATGGTTAGAAATAATTACGGACTATGACTGCGGTATTTCATATACCCCTGGCAAGGCTAACGTGATGGATGATGCCCTGAGCCACAAGTCATATTGCAACAACCTCATGGTTAGGCGAGCTCAACCTCGTCTTTATGCAGAATTGAGTCAGCTGAATCTGCGAATTGTTCCCCAGGGTTCTCTTAATAACCTTGTGGTACAGCCAGACCTTCAAAAGGCTGTTAAGGAAGCGCAAGCCAAAGATGCTGAAATTGACTTGATGAAGAAAGAACTTCACCTCGAGAAGTACAGGGATTTCTCGATTGCTGAAGATGGAACTTTATATTTCCGAGACCGCATTGTAGTACCTCGCTTCGAGCTTATGACAGACAAGGTCATGAAGGAGGCTCATGATACACCTCTGTCTATCCATCCGGGTAGTACCAAGATGTATCGCGATCTTCGACAGAGGTACTGGTGGTCTAAAATGAAGCAGGACATTGCTTGTTATGTTGCCGAATGCGACGTATGTCGTCGCGTGAAAGCAGAACATCAGAAGCCTGCTGGAATTCTTCAACCACTCCCTATTCCTTTGTGGAAATGGGATAAAGTGCAGATGGATTTCATTATTGGTCTTCCCAAGTCTCAGAAAGGTCACGACGCTATTCTTGTCGTCATCGACCAACTTTCCAAGGTTGCTCATTTTCTGCCTGTCAAGGAGACTATCACCGCTAGCCAGCTAGCAAAGCTGTATATCTCCAGAATTGTTTCACTCCACGATATTCCGAAGGAGATCAGTTCGGACCGTGGTGGTCTTTTCACGTCCAAGTTCTAGGAAAGTTTCCAACAAGCTATGGGAACTAAAATTACATGGAGTTCAGCTTATCATCCTCAATCCCAAGGCCAAGTTGAACGAGTTAATCAAGTGCTTGAAGACATGCTTCGAGCTTGCGTTATATCTTTCGGTAAGAAGTGGGAGGAATCTCTCCCGTATGCCGAATTCTCTTATAACAATAGCTATCAAGCCAGTTTGAAAATGGCCCCCTTCGAAGTGCTTTATGGACGTAAGTGTCGAACCCCTCTGAATTGGTCAGAAACTGGGGAACGACCCCTCGTGGGACCGGACATTATCCAACATGCCGAAGAACAAGTCAGAATTGTTCGGGAAAATCTCAAGGCGGCTCAGGACCGCCAGAAGAGCAACTACGATCGCAAGCGATGGGGTCTGACTTATCAACCAGGTGATCAAGCTTATCTTCGTGTCACTCCGATGAAGGGCACCCGTCGATTCGGAATCAAGGGCAAGCTAGCTCCTCGCTATATTGGACCCTTCCGCATAGTTGCCAGACGTGGACAAGTGGCTTATAAATTGGAGTTGCCGCCACAATTCTCTCATATTCATGATGTTTTCCACGTGTCACAACTTCGTAAATGCTTCAAGGAATCTCCGCACCGCGCAGTGGATCACGAGATGCTTGAACTGCAAGATGACTTATCTTATAAGGAGCATCCGATCCGCATCCTTGATGAAGCTGAACCTCGAACTCGTCTGAAGATGACCAAGTTCCTGAAAGTTCAGTGGTCGAATCACACTGAAGATGAAGCCACTTGGGAACGCGAGGATCATCTCCGGGAAGAATATCCCGACCTCTTTCCTTCTACCTTATAAATTCTCGGGACGAGAATTTCTTTTAGAGGAGGAGAAATTGTAACACCCCTATGTAATTGCCATTGTGATCAACTGTTAACCATGCCAAGTCATATCATTTGTAGTGCCTAGTCATAGTGGTTAATCAAAACAATTCAAACTCCATTCTGAAAATCAACTCAAATTCAAAAGTGCAAAATAAATTTGCTCAAACACCTTTGGTAAAATGTTCATTAAGTAGCAAATATTCCAGAAGCACTCAAAAAATTATAACTAATGCTACTTGGAATAGTTAAATGACTCCAACAAGTTGAAACAACACCAAAACAGCATGACTAAATCTAATTAAATTCATTTCAAATTCAAATGAAATCCAAATTCACCCAAACCAGTTTTTGGTGACAAGGGATATTGCATTGTAATATTTGAGCCTAGTATCATATTTTACAAAAGTGCAAAAGTGTCCTAACTATTACAAAACAGAAAATAAATAACGAAAAATCAAAACAGAAAACAGAAAAAAAATGAAACGAGGCACTGTGCACTTGGCCTAAGTGCACAGTGCCCCGGCTACCGGCCCACCTGGCCCATCTCCTCCTTCTCTCCCCTGCGTGTCGGCACGCCCCTGGCCGAGCGCGCGCGTGCCGGCGCGGCGTCGACATGCCGACGCCGCCGACACTACAGGGGCGCGGGAGGATAAGGGCGAGGCCCGTTCACTCCCCCTGGACCCCCTCGACCACTCTACCCCTCTCCCCTCGCTCTCCCCCTCTGGTTCTCGACGACACCCGACGCGGTCGCCGTCGCGCCCTGCCCGCAGACGCGGCCACCGTCTCCCATTCGCCTCGCCGAGACGTCCTGCGGCTCCGCCTCGCTCCTTTGCCTCGGCTACACATCGACATCGAGCTCGGGGAGGACCGCACGGACGTGATCGACCTCGGCCTCTTCTTCTCTGTCACCGGCGATCCCCGTCGACCCCGAGCTCCTCTGCACTCCAAAGCTCTCACGGGCTTTACTTAGCCGCTCGGTGAGCTCCTCCCTCCCTCCATTTCCCTCCTCACACCGCATGCTTCGCCGTAGACAGCTCGCCGCTTCACCGCGCTCTGTTCGCCGTGGCACCTCGCCGTCCGGCCGTTTCCTTTCGTCGCCGTGGCCTCGCATCGCATCGTTAGGATGCGGCGTGGTGCTCTCGTTCGAATGAGCTCGATTGCGCGCGCAAAAACCCACCGTAGCCCTCTGCCCGATCTCCACCCGAAAGCTCTGCCGCCACCCGTCATCGCCGGCGCCATTTCCGGCCAAGTCCGGCCATGCTACGGGTACGGTTCGACGCGGCACTCTCTAAGCTTTCGAACGCATCCAAGAATGCGCGAAATGGTGGCCTGTGGCGCGATTCCGACGCCGGCCACGCCCCTCCGCCGCGTTTTGGCGTCGCCGCCGGTGAGCCGCCGGTCACCGCTGATGTGGCCATGCGTGGGGTCCACCGTGTGTCGCTGCCAGTGGCCCCGGTGGGTCCCGTTGACCCCATTGACTCGGGTCAACATGCTGACTGGGCCGAGCCCAGTCGCTGACATGTGGGAACCCCCTCTGCTAATTAAACCAATAAATGATTAAATAAATAAAAACAAATTAGTTATACTAATGACTCACTGACATAAGGGGCCCACCCCACTAATCACTCTGTTAGTTTAAATAACCCACTGTTAGTCTAACAGAGGCTGACATGTGGGTCCCACTGGACCCACATGTCAGGTTTGTCTAGGTCAGCGTCGCTGTTGACTGCTGACATCATAGTGACATCATGCTAACATCATCAATCATTTTCTGTTAAATAAAAATAATTCCAGAAAATCAATTAATCTTTGAAAATTAATAACTTTTAAACCGTAGCTCAGATCGAAAAACTTAAAACATGAAAGTTGCTCAGAACGACAAGACGAGTTTGATCGTGCCGTCTGTTTCCTTGTCGGAACCTCCTACGCAGGAGAACTCGTAACTCCAAGCCCGATTCCGGTAGATGAATAGTGCCTAATCACCTGTAAATAAATCCCACCTTAACCCTAAAATAACTAAAATGATGTAGACATGCTTCAGGCAACCCTGCACTGCATCATAGTCGTAGCATACCCTGTATTGCATCGTTGCTGTGTATTTACTTGTTTCCTCCCCCTCTCTTCTCTCTCGGTAGACCCCGACGTCGACGTAGCTCCCGAGGTCGACGCTGCTCAGGAGCCCGACGACACAGTCGACGACCTTGCCCTTGTCGTCGAGCAGACAGGCAAGCACCCCCTTTTTGAGCATTCCGATATCGCCCATTCTCTTCTCTCTTATGCTTGCATTAGAAGTTACTGCAGCTACTGTAACCTATATCTACTGCATAGCCTGTTTACTTGTAACCTGCTGTTGATAATTACCTGTTATCCTAAACTGTTTAGAATGGGTTGGGTAGAGACCGACAGAGACCCCCACTTATCCCGACTGCCCCGCTGGATGATCAGCAGACCCATGCAACGGGATTGAAGACCAGACCCCGACACCGCACGTCACATCCCCCTTAGTGGCCGACACTGCTAGGTTGTTATCGAGTGCCGAGGGTGATACCTCGTCAGCACTTTTGATGGTAACCTTGTAGGTTAGTTATTCGGTCGTGGTAAGCGAGGGTGATACCTCCTACACCACGCCCGATACCGACGCCATCGTGCAACACCTCAAGTGTGGACCTCGAGGGTGATTCCTCCTCCGTTCACCTTGACGATAACATCAAGTGGAATTCCATCGAGGGTGATTCCTCAGGGTTCCCCTTGGTGTCAGACACACTGATACTTTGGTTACTATGACTGAACACTGAACCATGATACTAAAGACGGGTCGGCCCTGAGGGGTACCCGCACGAGCTTATTAGCGAGTGATGTGGAGTCGGGTGGACCTGGATGGTGCCCGAGGGTTGAACACGAGGCGTGGCCGGGCATTCCTCGCCCTTGCCGCAAGTCCTCGAGACGGGGCAACGGGGTCACATCTTTCGTGAATCTCTGCTCGTTTCCGCACTATCAACACACTAACGGTTTGGATATTTGATCCGAGGGGCCTCTGGCCTGATAGCACTAACCATCATGTGGGCATAGTATGGGCGTTCTGCGTCGTATACTTCAGCCGAAGCTTAATGGACGTCAGCGATTGAGCGGCGCGCGCCGAGTTGGACTGGTTACGCAACTGCGCTTGTATTAAGGGGTTGCTAGGTCTGCTCTCGGCCGCCCTCGCAACGTGCAGGAGTTCCCGGGGCGATGGCCCAAGACCGCTAGGGGCATAGGTTTAGTCCGGCGTGCTGACCTCTCTGTTAAGTATTTGGTCGGGTTGCGGCGTATCGTTTGTCCGAGGCCGGGCATGACGCAGAAAAGTGTGTCCGGCCGGAGTTAATCGAGCGTGGTGGGTAACTTGGTGCACCCCTGCAGGGAAGAACTAATCTATCGATAGCCTGTCCTACGGTAACGGACACTCGGAGTTGTATCCCGATCGGTACAACTAGAACTTGAGATGATAAATGGATAGTATGGCTCTGGGATTGCTTTCTTGCAGGGAGTCGAGGAAGAATCTCTAGGCAAGGTTGATGACATTACTACTACTTTACATTATGTATTCTGCACTCTTCTAATGCTGCAAAACCGATGAAGATGATGAAGAGGCTAGTCTTCGATAGGACTAGGCTTTCCCCCTCTATTCTGGCATTTCTGTAGCCCAGTCCACATATACAGCCCTCCTTTGAAAATGTTGCATATGTAATGTAGATCCTTGCTTGCTGAGTACATTGGATGAGTACTCACGTTTGCTATATTTTTTTTTCTCCCCATATCCAAATGACGCCGCCAGATGACGGAGCCCCTGAGATAGCAGCCCCCGTCGATGACTACGGCTACTACTACTACCCTCCCGGCGAGTACTACTACGAGGAGCCGACAGACGACCAGGAGTAGGATTCGGAGTGTCCTAGGCAGGAGGCCTACGCCTTTCGATCGTAGTATTTTGCTTTGCCCCGCCTCTGTGAAGGCTTATCTTCATTTCTGTAATATATTTGTACCCAGATATCTGATGCTTCGGCTGACACTTGTATGCCATCGAGCTATGTATTTGAGCCCTCGAGGCCCTGGCTTGTAATATTAAGCTTGTATGACTTTATTTATGTTTTAGAGTTGTGTTGTGATATCTTCAAGTGAGTCCTTAGGCTTGATCGTGTGCATTTGCGTGTATGGTTAGTGCACGATTAAGCCGGGGTCATCACAGTCAGTGTCCTATGCACATCGTGCCGCTCATTCATGATATCTCCAAGAAGAAGAAAAATGGACTGTCAACATTGCCCTTCACCACAAATGCTTGGGTGCCCCAGATTGACACACGCCATGGCTTGACGGCCGAGCACATTAATGAGTTTTCCTCTCTAGTCACAACTACAAACTAGTAGAAAACAAGGCTTTGGTCCAGGCAGGGCCAGCCCATTAATCCCGGTTCACTCATGAACCGGGACCAAAGGGGGCATCGGTCCCGGTTCGTGAGGCCAGGGGGCCGGCCGGGCCTCGTGGGGCATTGGTCCCGATTCGTCTGGCCCCTTTGGTCCCGGTTCCAGCCACAAACCGGGACCAATGGGCCTCGCTCTTGGCCCACAACCATTGGTCCCGGTTCGTGGCTGGAACCGGGACCCAAGTGACCTTTAGTCCCGGTTCGAGCCACGAACCGGGACCAATGAGATGCCTATATATACCCCCTCGCCCGCGAGCAGAGCAGTGGAGTGCTCTGTTTTTTGGGCCGGCCGTGGGAGAGCTTTGTGGTGCTCTAGCTCACCTCCTATGCACATGAGGTGTTCGATGAAATGCCCGAGCCACACTTAAGCTTTCGCCTCTCGAAGCTCCTTGTCCAAGCTCCATTTTCCTCGAGATTTGTCTAGGTTTGGCGGTCCGTCCTGTCCCATCCCCGTCCTCACCGCCGTCGATCACCCGCGCCGATCTCGTCGCCGGCACCACCGTGGTGAGCCTCTTGGTCTTATCTTCTTTGTAAAAGAAAAAAGTTCTTACTTGTATGATTAAGATAGATACTTGTGTAGTTTTTTTACTTTTACTATTGTTTGTTATTATATAGTGCGATGGTTTTGGTATCGCCTCTGTCGGCCCTCGTCCTGTCTATGATTCAGATGTGGTATATATTATCTTTTATAACTATTTGGTTCATTTAGTGTTTATGACAATTATGCCGACCAACGTGACATAGATTTTTTTTATCTAGGAGGTATGTGAATGTGAACCGGAAATTCCAACCGACCCTATTGTCGAGAGGTTAAATTTAGTTGAAGAAGAAAACAATTACTTGAAGGAAAAATTGAAAAAAATTGAGGAGGAGAAGATGATATTGGAGTTGCATGTTGCGGACGTCGTCGATGATCACAAGATCAAGATGGATAAAATGCGCTTGAAGATTAGAAAGATGAAAAAATATGTCATTCATACCGAGGCTTGGTATCATTATGCCGTTGGATCAATTGTTACCTTAATTGCGATTATGATCGCATTTGTTGTTGCATTGAAATGTTTTACATAGTTTCAATGTATGCTTTAATTAGATGCCCTAGAGAGCTATATGTTGTTCAATGAGAACTATGTATGTACTTTGGTTTTAATGTGATGATGAACTTCTATTAATTAATTTGGTCACTTCTGTATTCATGATGTTCTGTAATGGTTTTTGACACACTTAATTATATATAATGCACGCAGATGAACCGGCAATGGATGTACGGTGACAGACGCACCTCCGAGTACATTAAGGGCGTGCATAATTTTCTCGAAGTGGCTGAGGCAAACAAGCATAATGGTTTTATGTGTTGTCCATGCCCTATATGTGGGAATACGAAGTCTTACTCTGACTCGAAAACCCTTCACACCCACCTACTTTATAAGGGTTTCATGCCACACTATAATGTTTGGACCAAGCACGGAGAAAGAGGGGTTATGATGGAAGACAGCGAAGAAGAAGATGATGATGACAGCTATGTGCCCCCTGAATACGGTGATGTTGCAACGGGGGAAGCTGAAGATCAAGAGGAACCAGACGATGTGCCCGATGATGATCTTCGCCGGGTCATTGTTGATGCAAAGAGACAATGCGAAAGTGAAAAGGAGAAGCTGAAGTTCGATCGCATGTTAGAGGATCACAAAAAAGGGTTGTACCCCAATTGCGAAGATGGCAACACAAAGCTCGGTACCACACTGGAGTTGCTGCAGTGGAAGGCAGAGAATGATGTACCTGACAAAGGATTTGAGAAGCTACTGAAAATATTGAAGAAGAAGCTTCCAAAGGATAACGAATTGCCCGACAGTACGTACGCAACAAAGAAGGTTGTATGCTCTCTAGGATTGGAGGTGCAGAAGATACATGCATGCCCTAATGACTGCATCCTCTACCGCGGTGCGTACGAGGATTTGAACGCATGCCCGGTATGCGGTGCATTGCAGTATAAGATCAGACGAGATGACCCTGGTGATGTTGACGGCGAGCGCCCCAGGAAGAATGTTCCTGCCAAGATGATGTGGTATGCTCCTATAATACCACGGTTGAAACATCTGTTTAGAAACAAAGAGCATGCCAAGTTGATGCGATGGCACAGAGAGGACCGTAAGAAAGACGGGAAGTTGAGAGCACCCGCTGACGGGTCGCAATGGAGAAAAATCGAGAGAAAGTATTGGGATGACTTTGCAGGTGACGCAAGGAATGTATGGTTTGGTTTAAGCGCGGATGGCATTAATTCTTTTGGGGAGTAGAGCAGCAATCACAGCACCTGGCCCGTGACTCTATGTATCTATAACCTTCCTCCTTGGCTGTGCATGAAGCGGAAGTTCATTATGATGCCAGTTCTCATCCAAAGCCCTAAGCAACCCGGCAACGACATTGATGTGTACCTAAGGCCATTAGTTGAAGAACTTTTACAGCTGTGGAATGGAAACGGTGTACGTGTGTGGGATGAGCACAAACAGCAGGAATTTGACCTGCATGCATTGCTGTTTGTAACCATAAATGATTGGCCTGCTCTCAGTAACCTTTCAGGATAGACAAACAAGGGATACCACGCATGCACGCACTGTTTAGATGACACCGAAAGTATATACCTGGACAAATGCAGGAAGAATGTGTACCTGGGGCATCGTCGATTTCTTCCGACCAACCATCAGTGTCAAAAGAAAGGCAAGCATTTCAAAGGCGAGGCAGATCACCGGAAGAAGCCCGCCATCCGTACCGGTGATCGCATACTTGCTATGGTCAATGATTTACAAGTAATCTTTGGAAAGGGTCCCGGCGGACTATCTGTTTCGAATGACGCTGAGGGACGTGCACCCATGTGGAAGAAGAGATCTATATTTTGGGACCTACCCTATTGGAAAGACCTAGAGGTCCGCTCTGCAATCGACCTGATGCACGTGATGAAGAATCTTTGCGTAAACCTGCTAGGCTTCTTGGGCATGTATGGGAAGACAAAAGATACACCGGAGGCACGGGAGGACCAGCAACGTGTGCACGAAAAAGACGGCATGCCTCCAAAGCAGTATGAAGGTCCTGCCAGCTACGCTCTTACCAAAGAAGAGAAGGAAATCTTCTTTGAATGCCTGCTCAGTATGAAGGTCCCGTCTGGCTTCTCGTTGAATATAAAAGGAATAATAAATATGCCAGAGAAAAAGTCCCAGAACCTAAAGTCACATTACTGCCACGTGATTATGACGCAACTGCTTCCGGTTGCATTGAGGGGGCTTCTACCGGAAAATGTTCGATTGGCCATTGTGAAGCTATGTGCATTCCTCAATGCAATCTCTCAGAAGGTGATCGATCTAGAAATCCTACCAAGGTTAAGGAGTGATGTGGCGCAATGTCTTGTCAGTTTCGAGCTGGTGTTCCCACCATCCTTCTTCAATATCATGACGCACGTCCTAGTTCATCTAGTCGACGAGATTGTCGTTCTGGGCCCTGTATTTCTACACAATATGTTCCCCTTTGAGAGGTTCATGGGAGTCCTAAAGAAATATCTCCGTAACCGCGCTAGGCCAGAAGGAAGCATCTCCATGGGCCATCAAACAGAGGATGTCATTGGGTTTTGTGTTGACTTCATTCCTGACCTTAAGAAGATTGGTCTCCCTCAATCGCGGTATGAGGGAAGACTGACTGGAAAAGGCACGCTAGGAGCGAACTCAATAATATGTAGGGACGGGCATTCTTGGTCTCAAGCACACTACACAGTTCTACAGAATTCTACCTTCGTGACCCCGTATGTCGATGAACACAAGAACATTCTGCGCTCCAAACACCCGGAGCAGTGTGACGACTGGATTACATGTGAACACATCAGGTCTTTCGGCAGTTGGTTGCAAACACGTCTCAAGGGTGACAACACTGTTTCTGATGAGTTGTACTCGTTGGCCAGGGGACCATCTTCGACTGTATTGACTTACAAAGGGTATGAGATAAATGGGAATACATTTTACACGATCGCCCAAGATCAAAAGAGCACCAACCAAGACAGCGGTGTCCGCTTTGATGCAGCAACCAAGAGGGGAAAGGACGCATATTATGGTTACATAGTGGACATATGGGAACTTGACTATGGACATGATTTTAAGGTCCCTTTGTTTCAGTGCAAATGGGTCAATCTCTCAGGAGGCAGTGTACAGGTAGACCCACAGTACGGAATGACAACAGTGGATCTGAACAATCTTGGGTACACAGATGAACCATTCGTCCTAGCCAATGATGTGGCGCAGGTTTTCTATGTGAAGGACATGTCTACCAAACCGAGAAAAAGAAAAGATAAGGAAGCGAATACATCCTACGATGAGCCAAAGCGCCACATAGTTCTTTCAGGAAAAAGAGACATCGTGGGATTGGAGGGCAAGACAGACATGTCTGAAGATTATGAAAAGTTTCATGAAATTCCTCCCTTCAAAGTCAAGGCTGACCCAAGCACCCTGTTAAACGATGAAGATTATCCATGGTTACGGCGCAATAAGCAAAGGACACAAGCGAAGAAAAAGTGAAGACTTTCTCTCCACAACTATTATGATGATGCCTTTGATCTAGAATATCACTGCAGTTACATGTGAAGAAATGAAATGCCTTTTGTAACAGATGAGTTTCCGTCCGAAACCCTGATACTTCGAAAGAGATTGTCCGTTTTGTACACGAAGTGCATCCAGTTTTTGCCGTAACCCTCTCAACTTTTTATAACATGCTATGTGGGTGAAATGATGATACCATGCCAACTTTCAACCTTTTCAGAGTTCATTTGTAGTGCTTTTCAATTTCAGGGTCATATAGCTCAAAAAAATCAGTAAATGCATGAAAAGTAACAAATGAAGTCAGAAAGGGTAGAAAATTGATGATGTGGCTTTGAATGGTGCATTTTGAACACACAAAAAGTCTGGAGTTCAAATAAGTTCAAAAAAATGAAATCCCTCTGTAACAGATGAGTTTTCGTCCGAAACCCTTATACTTCGAAAGAGATTGTCCATTTTGTACACGAAATGCATCAAGCTTTTTCCGTAACCCTCTCAACTTTTTAGCACATGCTATGTGGGTGAAATGATGATACCATGCCAACATTCAACCTTTTCAGAGTTCATTTGTAGTGCTTTTCAATTTCAGGGTCATTTAGCTAAAAAAATCAGTAAATGCATGAAAAATAACAAATAAAGTCAGAAAGGGTTGAAAATTGATGATGTGGCTTTGAATGGTGCATTTTGAACACACAAAAAGTCTGGAGTTCAAATAGGTTCAAAAAAATGAAATCCCTTTGTAAGAGATGAGTTTTCGTCCGAAACTGTGATACTTCGAAAGAGATTGTCCATTTTGTACACGAAGTGCATCCAGTTTTTGCCGTAACCCTCTCAACTTTTTAGCACATACTATGTGGGTGAAATGATGATACCATGCCAACTTTCAACCTTTTCAGAGTTCATTTGTAGTGCTTTTCATTTTCAGGGTCATTTAGCTCAAAGAATGAACTAATAGCAAAAAGAATGAACTAGAAAACTTTTATGAAACTCTAATAGCAAAAAGAATGAACTAAAAATAATCAATTACAATATTATGTTATGATCAACTAAAACAAAACTATAATATTCTTCAATAGCAAAAAGAATCAACTAAAAAGCTTTTATAAACTCTAATAGCAAAAGGAATCAACTAAAAAGCTTTATATAACCTCTAGTATTTTTGAAACTAAAATATATAAAAATTATGCAACTACAATTATCAAAGTATTTATGTTCAAAAACTAATAGCAAAAAGAATTTCATAAATAATTTTTTGTTAGAAACTTTAATAGCAAACTAAAATAACAAAATCTATTTTTGATTAAAACAAACATTTAAAATAACCAAAAAATTACCAAATTGAATATAATGATAAAACACACTAATATTAAATAGTAGGAAAAAATCACTCAAAAATCTATTTTTATAGTAAAGTTATTCACAAACTAGTGATTCACACAAATTTAAAAGAATTCAAATTAAAACTATTCAAATTTGAAAACTAATGGCACTAATAGAAATTTTATAATTTTTGTGACCTAAAAGCAAAAAGAATCACTGAAAAACTGTAAGTAGAAACAAAAGAAAATAAATAAAGCAAAAAACAAAACAAAAAACTGGAAAAAAATAAAAAAAATGCCACCTACTGGGCCACCACGGCCTGAATACGACTAGAAACCCAACCATGGGCCAGGATTCAGGCCTGCAGAGGGCCCAGTAGGCCCACAGGCAGATACAGTGTGATTAGGCCCGTAAGCCTGCATTTGAGAGGAGCTCGAGAGGGCAGCGGCAGTGTGGCTTATAAACCACTCCGAGCCCCTCTCAACTAGCGAGGTGGGACTAAACTTTTTGGCCGCGGGCAGCACAAGGCCTTTGGTCCCGGTTGGTAGCACCAACCGGGACGAAAGGTGTGCATTGGTCCCGGTTGAAAACTGACCTTTGGTCCCGGTTTGTGGCACCAACCAGGACTAAAGGGGTGCATTGGTCCCGGTTGGTACCACGAACCGGGACCAAAGGTGGTTGCTATATAACCTGACACTTAGGAAATTTTCCCCCATCCGCCATTCTTCTCTCGATCGAACGCCGCCAGGCTGCTGCTGCTCCTCGACGCCGTCGCCGCCCCGAGGTCGCTGTTGCCGTCGCCGCCCGCTCCTCCTCGTCGTCGCCCTGCGCCCCTGCCCCAACGCGCCGCCCCGTGCCCCCTGCCTCGTCACCTTCGCCCCGTGCCCCCTGCCTTGACACCGGCCGCCCCGTGCCCCTGCCCCGACGCCGCCCCGCGCCCCCGGCCTGCCCCGACCACGCCGCACCTCTCCTCCCCATTCGGTCCGGCCGGCCTCCTCCTCTCTGTCCTTTTTTTTTACATATATATGATGATCTTTTTTTCCAGAGATGATATGTAGTGTATGATTATATGTATGTGTGTATATATGATTATATGTCCTGATTTTTCATAATTTTTTTTGTTCATATATATGATGTTTTTTTTGCATTTTTAGAAAAATGTATATATGTATGTATGTATGTATGTATGTATGTTCTCTGTGTATATGTTCATATCTGCAAAAGTTACATTTTTAGAAAAGTTTTATCTATGTATGTTCTCTGATTTAGTGCATTTTAGGTTAGTTGTGTTAGTACATTTTAGGTTAGTGGAGAGGAAAAAGGAAAATAAGGAAAAAGAAGAAAAGAGGAAGAAGGAAGAAGGAAGAAGAAAAAAAAGAAGGAGAGGAAAAAGGAAAATAAGAAGAGGAAGAAGGAGAAGAAGAAGGAGAAGAAGAGAAGAGGAAGAAGAGGAGAAAAAAATAAGAAGAGGAAGAAGAAGAAGGAATAGAGGAGAAGAAGAAGGAATAGAGGAGAAGAAGAAGGAACTAGGGTAGATGGTTGAGGGTCGCCGAGGGGTCGAGGGTCGCCGAGTGGTCGAGGTTCGAGGATCGCCGAGGGGTCTAGAAAAATAGGGACCATTTTCTGCACATCCAGAATGGCGCCATTTTGTTAAATCCCTTGTTTGACATTCATGAGAGAGGCGGTCCGGACATCGGACATTCATGAGAGAGGCGGTCCGGTCCGGTCGCCGGACATGTCATGTGGTAGGTAGTATTTTTTTTTTGTTCATATAAAACTCCGGTAACTCTTCAACATGAGGGGGGACGTCGATCAACCCCCTCTCGCCCGACCAAACCCTAGAAGCATCGAGGCCACCCCAAAACCCTAGAAGCGTTGCCGAGGCCACCCCAAACCCTAGCTAGGTCTATGTTGCCACTAATATATCCATCTCTCATGTTTGTATATTAATTGACATGTTGTAATATTTGCAGAAACTATGGATCAACAAAGAGACTTGGAAACAGAACAGTTGTTGGGGGACATAATCCTCGGCGGAGGTGATGTCTTGTCGTATCTCAACGACACCGATGGTCTGGAAGGAGAGGGTGAAGGCTCCGGTGATCGAACAATGGAGGAGGAAGGACATGATCATGATGGCTCCGGTGACCGAATGCCGGAGGAAGAAGGAGACCATGATGATGGCTCCGGTGATCGAACGGAGGAGGGAGCTGTTGCAAAGTCCGGCGAGGTATATATATTAACTAAGCCTGTGCTGACTAGCTAATTGATGCATTAATTGTTTTGGTATGTACATATATTAACTCTTCTTTCTTCTTTTAAAGCCCTCCGGATCGAGCCAAACTTCGGTAACGAGACGAGGCCCGAAGAAAAGGTTGCGCCAAGATGAAAGGTTCACGATCATAGCAATCGCGGACGATGGCCTACCGATTGAACCCAGGCGGACCAAGGATGCATTTTCTGCTCAGTGCGGAGCTATTGTTAGGGACATCATCCTGATCAGCATCCAGCTATGGAATAAGCCTAAGAACGAAGACCCTCAAGTTTCTTATGTCTCCGATAGATAGAAAGATGATCTTTGGACCTCGCTGAAGGCAAATTTCACCCTACCGCCAGAGGAGGATGCGAATAAGCCAGTTATAGAGCCACTAGTTAAGGCGTGTGTTCTTAAGAAGATGGCAGATCTATTCAGGAGGTGGAAGAATGAGTTGAAATCAACGTTTGTCGACAAAGGGAAGACTCCAGAATTCACCGGCCGATTTGAGAAGATAAGAGATCACTGGCCCGCATTTGTGGCCTACAAGACATCGGACAAGAGTAAGAAGATGTCAGAGACAAACAAGATAAATGCTGCAAAGAAGCTGTATCACCATCGCACGGGGTCAGGTGGCTACCTCAAAGCCCAGCCGTTGTGGGACAAAGCTGAGAATGACCTGATTGCTAAAGGGGTCGAATCAGAGACATTGAACTGGTCAGACCGTTCAAGGACTTAGTTCTTCGGGGTTGGGGGAACCTTGGACCCTGAAACAGGGAAGTGCGTTTGGACGGACGAGCAACTTGCAATACCCGTCAAGAAGCTTCAGAAGTATATTGCCGAAGCGCAGCAAGGGACGTTCATTCCCGACAGAGAGAATGACGAGCTGACCGAGGCCCTCGGGAATCCTGAGCACCCTGGACGAACACGAGGCACGCCAGGCTCCGTTGCGTGGAAGGTTGGGTTTCCCGGCGCAGGCGGTTACAAAACCCGGGAGAGGAAGAGGAAACAGGAGCTGCGCGAAATGCAGAAGCTGAATGCAAGAGTACAAAAGCGAGAGGAACAAGTTGAGAGCCAGCAAGCTGCCGGAGCTACCCCGCCATCTCAGCGGAGAAGCAGCGTGGCTTCCACGGAGCTCATTCAGCAGCCTGACTTCACGGCTCCTAGCTACCCCGTGGATGCTATCACGGAGGCTTAACATTGCCAGCTTATGACGAAATGTCAGAACCTCACCTTGAAGGCGGCTGTCGGCTCTGTTGCACCTCCTTAACCTGACGAAACTTTTCACTGCTGTCCGATTCCACATGGCTATGTTGTTGTGACGGTGGATGAAGTAATGGAGGGATTTGACGAGCTCGAGCTTGACCACCCTACAGGTGAAGGGGAGACTCAGCTGGTTTATGCTCTGAGGACTACATGTCTATGGCGGAAGGAGTACATCAAGCTTCCGAACTAGACGCCTCCGCCTCTTCCTCCTCCTCTGGTGAGTCAGGGCACTCCTCCTCCTCCTCCGGCGAGTGATCAGGGCACTCCGCCTCCTTCTCCGCCTCCTCCGGCGCGTGAGGGCACTCCGCCTCCTCCGGCGCGTCGGAGCACTTCGCCTCGTCAGCAACGGCGGAAGAGAGCCGCCGCCGCTCCGGCGGCTAGCAGTACAAGCAGAGGCGGGAAGCAATTCAGATACGCTCCATCTCTCAAGCATCTGGAAAAGTTACCATATGAGAGGACCGACGAGGAAACCGCGAAAATCAGTGCTGCCATAGTGCATGAACATTTTGCACGGAAACCTCCACCTCCGAAGGAGAGAATAGATCCGGTGAAACTGAAGCGCACTATCGATGCCCTGAAGCGACCACCACCGTCTCCGCCGCAATCCATCTATGAGCGCATTATTGAAAGGACATATAAGGAAGCGGAGCGGTCGGGAAGTACTTGCAGTCATGCAAGGTTAGCAGAACGAAGAAGTGGGAAAAAAATCCCCAGCTCGGCGAACAGGCGAACCAATCGTGCCCCCGCTCAAGGTGTCTGGCGATAACGTCGCTAATCAGCCGGGGATGGTGCCCGGTACCAATCCTGCTGATTACCTGAGCGATGATGTAGAGTTTGAAATAATGGAGGTGGAAGAATTCAGATACCAGTACGGGCAGCCTCTCGTCAAACCTGATCATCCTCCTCTAACAACGATGATGCGAAGATTCCATGAATGGTACATGAAAACCTGCAGTGAGTCTGGGAAGGATACTTTGACGCTGAGAATTAAAGAGGAGCACGACCTCGTTGGAATGGATCTGTTGTCTGTTAAATTTGACGAGTTATTCCAATTATACAATCAAAAGGCCCTCGACAAAACACTCGTGACTTGCTACTGTCTGTAAGTAGTACTTCTGTAATTAAGTCTCTATATATAGCTCAGCTATTTCATTGCATGTATATATAATTATCCTCACTATATTATGTAGATTGAAGATCGTCGAATGCAGAAATGCACAAATCTATGACATTGGGTTCATTAACCCAAATATCATACATGAATGGATGGTTAAACACAGAGTCGCAGATACCGAGGACAACTTGCTACAATCGTTGCTTAAAAATCAAAACAAAGAGAAAATACTCTTTCCTTACAACTTCAAGTGAGTGTTACTATCTTGTGCATATTCGGTTTCCCTTATTACTCGAGGTTATAGTAATGTAATTGATGAGTTATGCATGCGTGCGCAGGTTCCACTTTATTCTGCTAGAGATTAAGCTTGAGCGGGGAGTAGTAACCGTCTGAGACTCGAGACGAAAAGATCCCCAGGAGTATGCGGACATGACTGAAATGCTCCAGAAGTAAGTTCAATCGATCATTATCGCACCATATCGGCAACTTTGTTCATTTCCTGATATCAAGTAATTATTTTCTTTGTCTGGCAGGGTTTGGAAAGAGTTCACTGGAATTGTTCAGACACTGCCGAGGGAGCTGCGATTTACACACCCAAAAGTAAGTACTACTAGCTAGTTCCGCGCATCTCCCATTGATTCTACTTTCATCAATACCATTTATAATGCTTGCTTATCAGTTTGATTGAACTCTATTTCTCGTAAAGTGCTTGTGGCAGGAAGCCGGGAATGATTTTTGTGGATACTACGTTTACGAGTTCATCTACAACGCGACGACCTCTAAGCGGGGCTACTCTGAAAAACAATATGAAGTGCGTAAGCAATAATATTCACAATTTTATTTTATTACCATCATTTGTGTTGAGTTTCATTCATATATATTTATTGACCCCCTTCTTCAAATTAGTTGTGGCAGATGCGGGATGAACTCCTACCACATGATCGCATACGAGCAATTCAAGAGGAATTGGCGGGATTCTTTCTTGACCACGTCATAAATAAAGCCGGAGAATACCATGTGGAATTTGACATTAGATGTTAGGGATTGTACGTAAGAGATCTTATATTGTATATATGTAGCTAGTAGCGTCGGATAGATATACGAAAACTTGTTGTTCGACCAATCTCTCGGAGAAAGAGAGGTCGATCACTTCTCTCTGTATATGTTCATGACGATCTTGTGTACTTAATGGTTCTTTCATTTGCTTACTAGCTAGCGTGTCGAGTTCTCTCTATACGTATAGTACCTAGCGTCGACCAAGCACGGAGATAAGAGAGGTCACTTCTCTCTATTAGCTAGCTAACACAATATATGAAACCCCTAAATTAACCCTCCAAAACCCCCAAACCCCCCACCCCTTTCAAAAAAACAAACAAAAACCCTAGCTCCTGAGCTGGTGACGCGTGGATGCTTTTTGGTCCCGGTTGGTGTTACCAACCGGGACTAAAGGCCCTCCTGCCTGGGCTCCCCGCGGCGGCCACGTGGAGCACCTTCTGTCCCGGTTCGTAAGCGAACCGGGACTAAAGGTTTTGGGCTTTAGTCCCGACCCTTTAGTCCCGGTTCCAGAACCGGGACGAATGGGCCTCTGGAACCGAGACAAATGGGCCTTTTTCTACTAGTGGCATATCAAGCTCTGTGATGGTGTTGAGGCCTCTATCATTTGGAAGCTCACGACATACTCATGCTATTCCACCTCATCCACTTACCACACCCAATTCGCTAGAACTGCGTCCACCATGTTCAAGACTACCATTTGGGAGCCCAGGGCAGCCCCAAAGTGCAAAGTCTTCACTTGGATGACCAATTTGGTGCTTGGACCATGGAACGTTTGGCTAGGAGAGGTTGGCCTAATTATGATGTATACCAGTTATGGACATGTAAAGTGTTCACAACCAAGCACAAATCCAAAATCAGATAAGTGCTACTTTGTTGGTTATCTCAAAATGTTAGGTGTTTCTTCTATCACTACATCTAAGGCAAAAGGTTGTCATTAAAAATGATGTGTTTTGGAGAAAAGATATCTACAACACCGTTCAATGAAAAGATGTCCCGGTTGCTTCGATGTTGGACCAGTCCCACTGATAATGTAATCTCGTTAGGCTCTAACTAGAAATAAATTGACGGACTTGTTACACCTGGTTAATAGGTTGTTCAATATCTTATTCCACCGTGGATTGTTGCGGCGGAGCGAGTGTGGTGAGGACACTAAGGCTGTAAAGGAGGGGGAGAGATAACGGTGAGGGCCTCGGTGGAGGACGAGGAAAAGAGAGAGTAGAGGTCGTTGTCCGGCATGTGCCCGACGCGCTGGGTGCTGGAATGGATGATGTCATGACTGGTGGGTCCCACTAGCTCCCATTAGTCACCGACAAAGGGGAAGGAATTATAATAGAAGAAAAAACACCGGTTCGGAGAAACAGACCTACCGGGTCGGGCTTGGCCCAGTTAGGGTTTAGGTTGGGCAAAATTACTTTAAGTGAATAACTTACTATTTATGGGTCTATTACTATAAGGAAAATCTGAAAAAAAAATTGTTTATAGTACTTCACACTATTGTGAAAAATTCCAGGATAAAATTTTACTATAAGGTTATGGACAATATATCAACCCAAGATATGAATTTTCATTAAAGGAATCATCAAAAAAAAGTTCTGCGATTTTTTGAATTTGAGCAAATAACACTTGATTAGGATATCAAAGTTAGTACTAAAGAAATATTAGACCAAACGGTTGGTTCTGACATGTAGGACCTAGGGAAAAAAAATACTGGATCGGTTGGTTAGTGACAGTGTCTTCACAACATTTGTTTATGAGTCTTTTACCACTCTTTTTTTTGCGAGAAAATTTCCGATCTATTCATCTTCAATTATGGCAGTACAACGAATACCAGAAATTATAGAAATTACATCCAAATCCGTAGACCACCTAGCGACGATTACCAGCACTGAAACGAGCCGAAGGCGCGCCGCCGTCATCGCCCCTCCATCGCCGGAGTCAGGCACAACTTGTTGTAGTAGACAGTCGGAAAGTCGTTGTGCTAAGGCCCCGTAGGACCAGCGCACCAGAACAGCAACCGCCGCAGATGAAGAATAACGTAGATCAGAAAGATCCAATCCAAAGACACACGAATGTAGACGAACAACGACGAGATCCGAGCAAATCCACCAAAGATAGATCCGCCGGAGACACACCTCCACACGCCCACCAACGGTGCTATAAGCACCGCCGGAACGGGGGCTAGGCGGGAAGATCTTTATTCCATCTTCAGGGAGCCGCCGCCGTCTCGTCTTTCTGAGCAGGACATAAACCCTAGCAAAACTGAAAGAAACGACTAAAAACGGAGCTCTCCCGCCGGCCCTTGCCGAAATCCATCGCGCCCCCATGGCCCTAAGGCCACCGGAGAGGAGGCGGACCTACGGCGGCGACGGCGGGAGGCAGAAACCTATCTTTTTTGTGGAGGAAGGAGGAGGCGGCGGCGGCTAGCCTCTGCGAGGTAAGTGGTAAGTCGTTGAGTCTTTTACCACTCTTGATCAGCAGGTTTTACAAGATTGTACCTTGTGTGTGCCTGCGGTGGTGGTCGCATAGGTTTGATTGATGCGGCAAGAGCACTTTGACGTCTACTCTTGCTACATTCGATCATGTCGACAAATCCAAACATGGTTGGTAAAACATTATCGCGTTAGACCGCATAGTCCATTACTTCTGGGCCCATATTACGCCGAGGGGCAGCCAATCAATCGGCAACAGCTCGTGCTAAGACGAGGTCAATCTCAATAGAAACACAGCAGTACACACATGCATTGCACAGGCACATTTCTTTTGGTACTCCACACCACACTAGACACGTTGAGCCTAGCGCTAGGAATTCCGATTACCTCTCGATGCATGCATGGCAGATAGCTAGTTACGCGTGTGCCTGTGCCATTGGCCGGAGCGCATGCACGCTCTACGTGATGGGTCATGCATGCCTCCTAGCTCCTGGGTCCTTTGGAGAGCTAGCAGATCATTGCATCCCTGCGTCGTCGGCCCGACCAAGTTTCAGCGGAAGTCCACGATCAACAGGCGTGCATGCATGCCCTGCCTGTGCCTGAAAAATGTTTGAACGTACCATGCACGCGGTCCATGGGTGTACGTACTAGTGTCCAGTTTCTCTCTCCTTGATGTCTACGCGCGTAACATACCAGTTCCATGTCCATTTCTCCACCAATCGATCATCCATGGCTGCATCTTGCCGTCATTATGGATTTATGGGCCACAAGCACGCCGGCCAGAATGACTCATGGGATGATTAATTGGAAGCACTGGTAATCATGATCAACACAGTGCACTTCATGAGTCTATGTACGTTCGTGCCGTGCCGTGCCGGCAATGCTTGTTCCATCATACTGATGCACTGCTAGGTACTAGTATACTGCACAGTAATATTGCTAGCTAGCTTAGCTAATGAGAGTCCCAATCATCAATCAACCCGTTCCGCCCGGAGCTTTGGCTCTGTCGATCGGGGGCATCATGCATGATGCGTAGGTACGCGCATGCATGCGGGACACGAGCGCGCGCCGACGGGGCGAGACTCGAGCGCACGTCGGCGAAGGCACCCGCACGGAACCGGCCAGCCGGCGGAAAGCAAGCGAGCCGGCCGAGGCGGACGTACGCGACAGTGCCATCAGGCGATCTGACTTCGTGGCTCTTACATCACATGCAATTGCCGCGCATGCGTCCCGGCCGTCGTACACTCTTGGAGTAATGTACATACGTGGAGCTTTGTGCGTGGTGGTGTCTGTCCTCTCGGAAGCATATGGCAGATTAGTTCGTAGTTAACAAACGTTGCTCAAATTAGTCCCGTATAAAGATTAATCACCACTTCACCACACACTGACACGCCACCCTTTTACTAAAAAGGCTTTCGGCCCGCTTTATATATAAAGTACGATCTCAACAACCCGTACAGACGCACGCCATCACAACACACACACTCAAGGCATGATACATAGGCGCTGAGCGCGGCAACACCACCCCTAGCACTACCACCGCGAAGAGATGAAGCCACATATGACGAACCGTGGGCTCCAAAGCGGTGCCTTCAGGAAGGATATGACACCGGAGCGCCGCCACCACCCTTTTAGACGACTGGTGTGGCTTGGCGTGTGGGTTTCTTCCAAGTCACATCACTCAACATGATAACAACCCCTAGGAGGAACAAGATATGATGTGTCGATCTGTTGATGGGATATCCTTTGGCACTCACAGTCTGCTAAAAGCAAAGGCTGTTTCAAACTTTCAATCCTCTAGATAGCTGCTGATCGATCCATCTTCCAGTCAAAACGCCTTTAATAACCATGTTAAATAAACAACTAATTAAGCTCCACTCGTAATTCTCCTGTCGATTACAATTGCACCACCTGTGCCGCTCAGTGCTCGTGTGCAAGTAACTAAGTAAAGATATTGGAGGCAACAAAATCTTCATATGGATCCTCTCTCTTTACAAACCTTGACTGGATCTGTGTATATCGATGGAGGCATATATTCAGAGTCGTACAAAGCCCATATATATTGATTACTGAGGTATATATTCAGTGTTCTACTTCTACACCGCCCATGGTTTTAGCTTCTAATAGAAACTTCCGGGTGACTTGTCGTCTCAGCTCTCACTCAACTAGTTAACAGAGGCACTGTTGCCAGGTGATGCTAGTGGACTATATAATTGGCGTATCTCACAGGCTCACACTACAGTAGCCTGGCTCCTGGCCCCGACGTAAAGTGGGGTCTAGTATATTGTCCTTGTACACGTATTTGTATACATATGTAATTGTAGTTGTGATCATCTATATATTGAGACGTGAGGCTGGATGTCAACCACCCATGCAAAACCCTAAACCCTGTGTTTCAACTTGGTATCAGCCAGGTCGGGCCGCCGTCCGATCCTCTCTCTGCGTAGCCGCCGCGCTTCCTATCGCTGCTGCTGCGCGTGCCATCTTCCGCGTCGCCGCCGCGTCTTGCTACTTCACGTACGCGCATACGCAGGAATCCATCCAGCTGCTTGCTAGCTAGCTAGCTAGCTTTGCCCATACGCTGCCGCCGCTTCCGATCGCTGCCGCCGCGCGTGCCATCTTCCACGACCGCCGCCGCGCCTTGTTCCGCTGCCGCCGCGCGCTGTCCCATCCGCGCCGCCGCTGCGATGTCGTCCGCCGCTATGTCCGTCGCCCAAACCGCCGGCGCCATCGTCTCTTCCCCTGTCGCCTCGATCCCCGCCGCGCTCGCCGTCCCGACGATCTCCGTCCGCCTCGGTCGCCACAACTTCATGCTCTTGGGGGGCATCACCAGCAGCGTTCTTGCCGGTGCCAACCTCCACGGCCACCTCGATGGCACCAAGGCGGCACCGGCCAAAACACTCGTTGTCGGCACCGGCGACGCTGCTACACCGTCGCCAACCCGGAGTACCACCAATGGTGGGTTCAAGATCAGCGCGTCAAGGGGCTTCTTCTCACCTCCATGGATGAGGATATTGTATGCCAACTCATTGGCTGCGAGTCGGCGCATGCGGTATGGACAGCCGTCGCCGCCATGTTCGGCGCCCAGAGCCGCGCCAATGTGCGCCACATCCGGCGGCAACTTCAGTCGCTGAGGAAGGACGATCTATCTGCCGCGGAATACATGCACAAGATGAAGGCCCTGGCCGACACTATGGCCGCCGCCGGCTCTCCGATCCGCGATGATGAGCTTATCGATCACATCCTCACCGGCCTCGGCTCCGCCTACAACTCCATCGCCGCCTCCTTGGGCGTGAGTAACGCACCCATGCCCTACTCCAGTTTTTACTCATTGGTTCTGTCCTTCGAGGCACAGCAGAGTGCGGTGGAGGGGTGGTCTCCCTCCGCGAACGCCGTGACCCGTTCAGGTTCGTACGGCGCGGGCGGACGCGCGCCCTACTCCGATCCCTATCCCTCCCACGGTGGGGGGCGCCCGGCTGATGGACATGGCCAGCCAGGGCAGAACCGCCAGGGCGGTAATGGCGGCAACACCGGCGGCCGTGACCGCAACGCTGGTTATGCCGGCAATGGCCGGCAAGGTGGAGGGGGCAACGCCGGCAACAACGGCGGAGGAGGTGGGCGTCGCAACCGCTGGCATTCTCGGTGCCAAATTTGCAAGAACTGGGGCCATGAAGCCGACGACTGCCGCAAGCGCTATGATCCGGATCACAACTCCCGCTCCGCAAACTCGGCCTCCACCAACACCGTCGACTTCCCTTGGGTGCTGGATACCGGGGCTACGGATCACTTGACTAATGATCTTGAGCGCCTCCAAGTTCACGAGCGCTATGACGGCAAGGATCAGGTTCAGGTGGCCAATGGTGCATGTTTGTCTATTTCACACATTGGTCATTCGCGTTTACCCGGTTCATCTCTTAAACTGCGTAACATCCTTCATGTTCCACACATCAGCCAGCATCTTCTCTCTGTTTATCGTCTTCTTTGTGATAATGACGTCTTTGTTGAATTTTACCGTCGTTTTTTCCTTGTTAAGGACAAAGCAACCAGGCGTGTCATCCTTCACGGTAGAAGTTACGGGGGGGTCTATCCGGTCCCCTTCGCTCGTGCGTCATCTTCATCGTCTCGCCGTGCCTCCTCCGGTGTTGGAGTTTCGTCGTCGCAATGGCATCAACGTCTTGGTCATCCTACAAATAATGTGGTCACTTCCATTGTTCGGAGTCATGAACTTCCGTGTTCTAGTTCAAAAAATTCATCGTTAGTTTGTGATGCCTGTCAGCGTGCTAAGAGTCATCAACTCCCTTATTCTACTTCGTTTCATATCACTACTATACCTCTTGAATTAATACATTCAGATGTTTGGGGTCCCGCTCTTGCTTCGTCGGGAGGGTACAAGTATTATGTTAGTTTTATTGATGACTACACGCGCTTCACCTAGATTTATTTGCTTAAACACAAGTCTGATATTGAGCAAGTTTTCTACAACTTTCAGGCTCATGTCGAACGCCTTCTGGATTATAAAATGAAGGCCGTTCAGTCCGACTGGGGTGGTGAATACCACAAACTCCATCGCTACTTTCAACACACGGGCATCTCTCACCGAGTGTCATGTCCACATACCTCTCAGCAGAACGGTATTGCCGAGCGCAAACACCGACATTTGGTCGAGACCGGTCTTGCCTTGCTTGCGCACTCCTCTCTTCCACTTCGGTTTTGGGATGAGGCTTTTCTTACGGCATGTTACCTCATCAACCGTATGCCCACTCCGGTTCTCAACAAGGACACACCTCTGTTCCGTCTGTTTCATGTTCAGCCCAACTACTCCTCCCTTCGGATTTTTGGGTGTGCTTGCTGGCCTAGTCTCCGCAAGTACAATGCTCACAAGCTTGAGTTTCGGTCCAAGATGTGTGTTTTCCTTGGCTATAGTCCTTTGCATAAGGGCTATAAGTGTCTTGACCGTACTTTCGGTCGGATATACATCTCTCGTGATGTTGTTTTCGACGAGACTGTGTTCCCTTACTCTCAACCCGGCGTTTCGGTTGATCCTGCTTCTCTTGAACATGCACTCACTTTTCCCTCCGATGAACCGGTTCCGGATGTCCATGTGCGTAAATATGACATGTCCTATTTGTCACCTAACTTGTCTTTTGTAGGTGATATTGCTTTGAGTTCCCCCCAGGTACATGTTGCTGCTCCGACACCTCCTGATGCGCCCGACGTGCATGTCCCGCCGCCCGAGGCAGGCGCGGCGCCCGATGGCGCGACCGCGGACGCGGCTGGGTCGCCACCCTCGCCCGGTCCGTCGCCCGGGCCACCACCCTCGCCTGGGCCGGTCCAGCACACCATCGTCTCTCGGCCCGTGTCGCCCCTTGCTGAGGTCCCCTCAGCCGCGACACCCTCGGCCGAGCCCTCGTCGCCGTCGTCTTCTCCTACCGGCGATGCAGCTCCGGCGCATGCTATGGTTACACGCCATCGTGATCATACGCGCAAGGAGAAGTCTTACACTGATGACACGGTTCGGTATGACTCTTGCCGCCGTGCCTTCTTCGCCGCGCCGGTTTCCCATCGTGATGCTCTGGGTGAACCTTCCTGGCGTGCCGCCATGTCCGAGGAGTTTGCTGCTCTCGGTCACACTAACACCTGGGTGTTGGTGCCTCGGCCACCTGGTGTTAATATTGTGAGCTGCAAGTGGATTTTCAAAATCAAGCATCGTCCAGATGGGTCTGTTGATAAGCACAAAGCTCGTCTTGTTGCTCGTGGTTTCGCTCAACAGCATGGGATTGACTATGGAGATACTTTTAGCCTGGTGGTGAAGCCTGCCACGGTTCGCTTGGTTCTGTCTCTTGCTGTGTCCCGTGGTTGGAGCCTCCGACAGATTGATGTGAGCAATGCCTTTTTACATGTGTTCTTGGCCGAAGATGTGTACATGCAGCAGCCACCTGGGTTCGAGGATGCCACTTATCCCTCTCATGTCTGCAAACTTCAGCGGTCTATTTATGGTCTAAAGTAGTCGCCTCGTGCCTGGTATGCTCGTTTGAGTCAGCGCCTTTCGCAGCTCGGTTTTGTTGCCTCCAGATCAGATGCATCTCT
Source organism: Thinopyrum elongatum (assembly GCA_011799875.1). Taxonomy (NCBI): domain Eukaryota; kingdom Viridiplantae; phylum Streptophyta; class Magnoliopsida; order Poales; family Poaceae; genus Thinopyrum; species Thinopyrum elongatum. The sequence continues at coordinate 408,663,067 of CM022297.1, read as the reverse complement.
GTTCATCTTCTCCCAGGGTACTATACAGATATACATGCTGGTGTATGTTGATGATATTGTGATTGCTGGCTCTACCCCCGCCGTGGTGGATCGTCTTGTGCAGTCGTTGTCTGCTAGCTTTCCCATCAAAGATTTGGGTCGCCTCGAGTACTTTCTTGGTTTGAAAGCGTCCTTTCATTCAGGGGGCATGACCTTGACACAGAAAAAAGTATGCTTTGAATCTTCTTCATCGCGTCAACATGGAGAACTGCAAGGCCACTTCCACTCCGCTTGCTACTTACGAGAGTCTCTCACGTCATAGTGGTGCACTACTGGGTAGAGATGACTCCTTTCGGTATCACAGTGTGGTTGGAGCACTTCAGTATTTGACCCTCACTCGTCCTGATATCTCCTTCGCAGTGAACAAAGTGTGTCAGTTCCTGTCTCAGCCAACGGAGGATCACTGGGAAGCAGTCAAGCGTATTCTGAGATATGTCAAAGGTACGCTAGACATGGGACTACGGATTCGTAAGTCCAGATTTACTGGAGTGAGTATATTCACCGATGCAGACTGGGCAGGCTGTGTTGATGATAGGCGCTCCACTGGTGGTTTTGCTATATTTGTTAGACCTAACCTTGTATCTTGGAGCTCGAAGAAGCAACCCACAGTCTCGAGATCAAGCACCGAGGCAGAGTATAAGGCATTGGCCAATGGCGTGGCTGAAGCCATTTGGATAGACTCAGTTCTCACAGAACTTGGAGTCGCACGGCAGCGCACTCCTATATTGTGGTGTGATAACTTAGCGGCAACTTACCTGACGGCGAATCCAATGTTTCATGCTCGGACCAAACACATTGAGATTGATTTCCATTTTGTGAGAGAACGAGTAGCTGCTTGTGAACTGGAAGTCAGGTTTATTTCTACAGATGATCAGTTAGCGGATGTATTTACTAAACCCGCTACTAGACAGATGCTAGACCGTTTTAGAACCAATCTGAATCTTGTATGTAGTTCAGATTGAGGGGGCATGTAAAGTGGGGTCTAGTATATTGTCCTTGTACATGTATTTGTATACGCATGTAATTGTAATTGTGATCATCTATATATTGAGACGTGAGGCTGGATATCAACCACCCACACAAAACCCTAAACCCTGTGTTTCAACTCCCGAGAGGGGGCGCGTATATACGCTACAGTATAATATCAGGCGGCCAGGCCCCATTGGCTAATGATTCGGAGGCAGATCAAACATGGCGTTGGCGTAAACGGCAACAGTGATCGAGTACGTGCGGTATCAGTTTGCATCCACTCGATGTATCCTATCGGGTAGAAGCTGAGCGGAAAGTTGGAGGAGAGCAGGGGGAGGGACGGGGAATTTAGGGGTTTCTTTCAGAACAGTGAAAGGCTACATATTCCAAAGCTGCGTGCTTTGGCTCTGTTTCTGCCTCCGCTTTTGGCATCTGGGGGAAAGGAAGGGAGAGATCGTAACGGCGAGATGCTTCGCCGGATGGATGGATGGCAGGCAGGAGTAGCCCCGTTTCTACTGTAGTCTGTAGGCGAGATCGAGATGGCGATCCATGCCACCTTTTGCTGTACGTACTTGCCTCTGCTGCATGCCCTCGCTCACTGCTTGCGGCCTCGCAGTCCGAATAAATTTTTTTTAGAGCATCTCCGGCCGCGCCCCCAACAGGCCCCTCCAGGGCGACTTTTTTCGCACCGGCGCCAAAAAATCATCCCAGTCGCGCTCCCAAGACGCCGAAATCCGCCGGCTCGGCCCGTTTTTGGGCCCGACGATCCCAGGCCGAACCCAGCGCACTGGAGCGCTCAGGGGCTCCGGCGGAAGGGAAAAACCACGTCTGGGCCAAACTGTCAGACGAAAAGTCAAGACAAACGGCCAGATTTGCCCCCCACCCCTGCGCGACCTCCCGCCACCTTGCCGATCCCGGCGCCGCCCACCGCCCACCACCGCTAGATAGGCCATACCCCGCCGGAAAAGAGAGGAGTTTCGCCGCGGCAACCTCTCCACCACCTTCCTGGGCGAGTTTTTCGGCGCTCCGGCCGCGCAGGGAGGGATACCGGCGGCCGTGCGCCCACCACTCCCGCCAGGTGTTCGGCGATTTGTCTGCTCGGCCATGGACTCGGACGACGAGGAGGCGCTCGCGGTGCTGCTGGAGGAGGAAGCCGATGCCGACATCCAGGACGAAGAGCATCTCATGGTCCTCGCCGCCCTGGCCGGCCTGCTCGCGAGCGATGCAAAGCCGCGGCGAGGTGGCTCGGAGCCGGGGCGGCTGAAAGCAAAGAACCGGCATCGTCTGGAAGGCTATTGCATGCTCTACTCCGACTACTTCGCCGACGCTCCACTGCACGGCGACAAAGTATTTCGGCGTCGTTATCGAATGAGCCGAAAGCTTTTCCTCAGGATTGTGAATTCCATCCGGGAGTTCGACAACTACTTCAAGTGCAAGAAGGATTGCGCCGGCAAACTTGGATTCACCTCAATCCAGAAGTGCACGACAGCTATGAGGATGCTTGCATATGGAGCTCCCGGTGATTCACTCGACGACTATGGATGCATGGCCGAGTCCACGACCATTGAGTGTTTCTACAAGTTCTGCAGGGCAGTGGTGGCAGTGTTTGGACCGCAATACTTGCGATCACCCAATGCTGAAGACACTGCTCGGATCCTAGCACAGAATGCAGCAAGAGGATTTCCTGGGATGCTTGGAAGCATCGACTGCATGCATTGGAAATGGAAAAACTGTCCATTTGCTTGGCAGGGGATGTATAAAGGCGCCAAAGGCAGTTGCAGTGTGGTACTTGAGGCAGTGGCCACACATGACCTTTGGATTTGGCACTCCTTCTTTGGTATGCCAGGAACTCACAATGACATCGACGTGCTGCAGTGCTCCCCTGTCTTTGCCAAGCTTTTTGAAGGTCATTCTCCTCCGGTGAACTTCGAGGTCAATGGGCGGCACTACAACAAGGGATACTACCTAGCAGATGGCATCTATCCGAGATGGTCCACATTTGTGAAGACTATCTCAAGCCCTGTGCCAGGAGGCAAGAACTCCCACTTTGCGAAGGTTCAGGAGGCTTGCAGGAAGGATGTCAAGTGGGCATTTGGTGTGCTCCAATCTCGATTTGCTGTTGTCCGGTACCCCGCTCAGACCTGGTCGAAAGATCAAATGTGGGAGATCATGACTTGTTGTGTCATCTTGCACAACATGATCATTGAGAGCGAGCAGGAAGAGCCAGTGTTTGACACTGAACCATATTACAGGCAGGGTCCTGTTGCCCAAGTTGATCACCAGCTACCGGCAACCTGAACTGCCTTCCTCAGTATGCGTCAGGAGATCCGAGACCCACAGGTGCATCAACAACTGCAGCAGGATCTGGTGGAGCACCTATGGAGGCTCAAGGGCAATGCCTAGCTCGACGTGCGATGAAATATGAGTTTTTATTTGTTGAACTATATAATTTGTATTGAACTATTTGTTGTTGAACTATTTGATTTTCTGTGATGAACTATGTGTTAAAAAATAACTTCTGTTGAATTTGCGCCGAAGCACGGCGAATATGGGCCGATTTTGCACCGAAAGTGGGCTGAAAAGCGGGCAAAATTGCGCCAAAATTGGGCCGATATCGGCGCCTGGGGGCGACTTGGGGGCGGCGGCTGGGAACCCAATCGCCCCCAAGGCGATTTTTGCGCTGGTTCGCCCCCAGGCGGCGATTTTTCAAGGCCCCTGGGGAGGCCAACGGCTGGAGATGCTCTTACCGGAACCGGTACCTACCGGTGAGACATCCGCCGTTGACGTTGTTTTGGAGATTCAAGCCCCTTTTTGACGTATAAGAGACAGAATTGAAATACACAGAAATACATGTGGGTCCTTTGCATGCTACTGTGAGCTTTTGTCAGGAGAGAGAAAATGTCCATAGAAGACCGGTTGCATGCATGTTAAAATATTCCCTCTATCCCTATCAAAAGACTTCCATTTAATTTCATTGTGAAGTTTTGGATGATAGATATATTTTGAATGAAATCTCCAATTTTGAATTTTTATATATATTTGAATTCATAGCGAGAAGACCTTCTGAATAAGATCAATTATGGATACATTTGAACTACTTTCAATTTCGCTGATTTCAAAAGACATATTTCACTCAAATTGAAAAACAAATTTCACTCATCTCCAAAAATCATTTCAGTCGAAATAATCAGTTCACTCATTGTGAAATATGAATTTAGAACTGAATAAGTGAAATGATATTGTAAAAATTGAGATCTTCTTTTGAAGAGGTGAAATCAGTTCTTTGACAGTTGACATAATCAGTTTCAATCAGTGTGAAAAATGAAAATGGAATTGGAATAACTGAAATGACATTGTAAAAAGTTAAATTGTTTATGCCACTCTTTTGAAATAGTAAGTTTCAGTCCTTTGTACAATATGATAGTGAAATAGGCTTTCACAATGAGTGAAATCTTCTTTTTGAAGAATTGAAATTAGTTTTTTGACGGTTGAAAAATCAGTTTCAATCATTGTGAAATATGAAAATGGAATTGGAATAACTGAAATGACATTGTAAAAAATTAAAATTGTTTATGCCACTCTTTTGAAATAGTAAGTTTCAGTCTTTTGTACAATATGATAGTGAAATAGGCTTTCACAATGAGTGAAATCTTCTTTTTGAAGAATTGAAATCAGTTCTTTGACAATTTAAAATAATTAGTCTCACTTATTGCGAAATATGTAACTGGAATTGGAATAACCGAAATCTGTTTCAATGTGTGAAGCTTGTAATTTCAATGTCTGAAACTGTGAAAATGAGTTCTTGAAAACAGATTTCGCATATATTTGAAATATTCAATTCACGCATTTCCACTCATTTTAGAAAACAGATTTCACTCGTTTAAAAAAAATACCATTTCATATGTTTGAAATATTCAATTCACGCATTGAAACAATCAAATTCACATGTTTGAAAGAACACGTTTCACATATTTTCACTCTTTTCGAATAAACAGATTCCGCCCGGTATATGTGTGAAATTAGACGTAAAATTTAAATGTGTTTGAAATCTATCCAATATTGATCTTGTTCTAAAGATCTTAGTGTCACGAGTTCAAATATATAAAATATTTCAAAAATGAAATTACGGTTTAAAATATATAAACGATTGGAAATGTAAAAGAGAAAATAAAAGCCATGAATTTACAGGATGGGAGATAAGACAGATGGGTCGCTTTCATGCATTTGCAGCAGGGAGGGAGTGGATGTCTCATGCATGCATGCATGGGTAGGACCTACGCATGATGTGATGTAATGATGGATACGGACAGACAAAGTTGAAATACACTGAGATACAATGATGTGGGCCATCAAACCGCACGAATCTCAAACTAGATCAAAGATGGATGCTTGACCGGTACCTCCCTCCACCGGTAAAAAGAGGTTTGCGCCCCACAGTCGCAGAAGGCGTGTCTGGACTCGAAGTCGGCGAAATGTCACTGTGAGAAAGGATAGTTCGTAGAGTTCAAAGGCATTGCATTTCGGCGTACGTTGTCACCGGATATTTCGGGCTGTAAAGCTTGATTAACCATTACTAAACAAATAGCGTCTGTAGTCCAACGGTTAGGATAATTGCCTTCCAAGCAATAGACCCGGGTTCGACTCCCGGCGGACGCATATCTTTTTTTGGTTTTATGTCTCGCTTCATTCGAGTGATTCAGTTCTTAGTTACTCCTATTTTATTTTTAGCGGAACTGGCGAGCTCACTCCTGTTCTACCGTCTTTTTTTACATCACCTGTTCTACCGTATTTTTTTCTATGGACAATGACACATTGACCATGCAATGCCTAAACAGAAAACTGTTTGCTGCTCCTATTGGCAATCTACAAAGAGAAAGCTCTAAATCCTTGTTAAAGGACATATCTGTAAAGTACTCCCTCCACAATGAAATATAAGAGCGTTTAGATCACTTATATTTCTTCACAGAGGGAGTAGCTCCCTGTAAAAGGAAAACACTGTAATCTACCTCCGCATGAAATCAACTACGAGTACTACTTGTAAAAGTATGAGTTTGATGAATTTAAATGAACCCAACCGTTTAACTGTGTTAGAAGGGAGAGGGAGGGATTGTTGCGGAATATGATGGATGTATTATTGAGCCTCGAGGGCGAGTATATATTGAGTACAACACTTGGAGGGCAAGAAGTCTTTTCTGAAGATAAGGTAGGAGACGGATTACAAATCCTAACTACCAAATACAAGTAACCCAAATATATCTCTAACATCCCCCCGCAGTCGTAGCGGGAGTGTAGCAGACAATAAGAGGACGGTCAGACTGGAGAGAATAGCAACCGACGGGCTGACATCCCCCCGTAGTCGTATCGGGAGCGTCGTGGACGGTGTCGCGTCGCGGACGCGTTGACTGTAGAGGAAGCCGACGAGTTGCTCAAGCGGATGATAGTCCTTTGTGCCGTGGTCGAGGTAGCGGAGAGCGTGGGTGGTGTAGCCGTGGTCGAGGTAGCCGTTCGAAGAACGTCGTGGTCGATGTCGAGTCGGGGTGGCCGGTGTCGAGGAAGTCGCCGTGGAGCCGCAGGCGCAAGGAGGCGCCGAGTTAGTCATGGGCGCAGTGGCGTCGAAGTAGTGGTGCGCCGGGAAGAAGACGTTGTTGACGACGCGTCGCGCTGGGTTTGCCAAGCCCAGGGACACCTCGTGGACGAAGTCACGCATCGGTGTTGCCAGCACCGGGGATGCGTAGACGGACGAAGACGAAGTTGACGAAGCACCGCACCAGGCTTGCCAGGCCCGGGGACACGTCGTGGACGAAAGCACGCATCGGTGTTGCCAACACCGGACATGCGTAGACGAGGGACTTGCACGAGCTGTATGCCATGTCGAGGAAGTCGGAGAGGCCAGCAGAGAAGGACTAGACGACGGTTGCGGCGCCAATCGGCGCAGGGCCGATGTCGCTCGCGGTTGTCGGAGTAGATGAAGTGGTCGGGGTAGATGATGGCGACGCTGGCAACGAGCTGGTGCTGGACGAAGACGAAGGAGGTGGACAGGCGGCGCGGCTCGGGTGAGTGAGCTGCAGCGGCAACGAAGAAGAGCGGCGGCGTCAGCCTGATGGCGGCAGCGACAGCTAGGTTAGTAGCGCGGCGGTGGTGTTCGAAGTAGGCGAGGAACCCTGACAATGTGACGAAGACCGGCGCGGACGGTGGCATTCCCGCGCCAAAGAAGGCGGCGCGGCGCATACCACGAAAAGTCAACGCGCGGTGACGGCGAAGTGGACCGCCGGGCGGGTCGGAGCGACGGCGGGGACCGCGGGCCGTGGCGCTGCAGCCCGAAGGGGTGACGCAACGGCGGCGCTCGAGTCGGTACAGCCGCGGGGACGGCCTCGGGCGGCGGCGGTGACCGCGTACCACGCTCGCTACGGCCCGATGGGGTGACGCAGCGGCAGCGCGAGGGTCGTTGCAGCCACGGAGACGACCTGAAACGGACGTACTCGGGGCGGCGGTAGACCGCGGGCTGCGGCACTACGGTCCAAGGGGTGACGCAGCGGCAACACGCGGGTCAATGCAGGCGCGAGGAGAACCACGGGGCGGCGACGCTGAGGCCTGACGGGCCGACGCAACGACGGCCCGATGCTCGATCGAAGGGGCGCGCTGTACTCAGAAACGATCTTCACGGGGTCTGTGGAGGCGCACATAGTCGACGGGCCAGGTCGATTATGTGGCGCAGATAAAGCGGAGCGGAAAACAGGTGATCAATCTGACCACTCCACGATAAGTAAACCCGAGAAGGTACGGACGGACGACGAAGCAGCCGTGACGTGCGTCTGCGGCCGGATGTGCCAGGAGCGTGCAACCAAAGCTGTTCATAGGCGTACATGCATGAACATGCAACGTGCTTGAGCACCCGGGCAAGTTCTCCTGCACGGAATCAACGCCCAACGCAGCGCACAAGAGACCAAACTCGCACGTGGGCAAAAAGCCTCTTCTGAAGATAAGGTAGAAAATCGATTACAAATCCTAACTATCAAACACAAGTAACCCAAATATATCTCTAACAAACTGTCTATATTCAATATTCCACGTCGCCCTAATGATGTATCAACCGTTAATCTAGAAACACTATTTGATTTCTACAAATATTCTTCATAATGAAATGGATTGCTCTCTCTCCCCTCAAACATATCAGGCCACGGCCAATTGTTTGAACAAGAAAGCTGGGTGAAAATGTGTTCCTGCAACGATGAGGATGCAGTCTATATTATGGACTGCATGATTGTGAAGGCTCCCTTGATCAAGCCGCAGCGTCCGGCCGAGCCACCCAACTAGTGGCGCATGTGGATGAAAAATACTTAGAGCTCGATCAAAGTAGTTGGGATGATGCCAAGTCCCGATTTTGCCAGCAGCCGCCGCCTCCTCCTACTTCTCCTCCAAGAAAGAAAGTTATGGTTTGTGCCTCTCGCCGGCGCCGGCGCAGGTCCGCCTCGTCTCGGGTGGCCCTAGGGCCATGAAGGCGCGGTGGATCCTGGCAAGGGCTGACGGGAGGGCTCCGTTTTTAGTCGTTTTTTTTCAATCTTGTTAGGGTTTGTGCCCTATTTAGGAAGGCGAGACGGCGGCGGCTCCCTGAAGATGAAATAAAGGTCTCTCCGCCTAGCTCCCGTTCCGACGGCGCGTCTAGCATCGTTGGTGGGCGTGTGGAGGCGTGCGTCTCCGACAGATATATCTTTGGTGGATTTGCTCGGATCTCGTCGTTGTTCATCTACGTTCGTGTGTCTTCGGTTTGGATCCTTCCGATCTACGTTATTCTTCATCGGCGGCGGTTGCTGTTCTGGAGTGCTGATCCTATGGGCCTTAGCATGACGACTTCCCGACTGTCTACTACAACAAGTTGTGCCCGACTCCGGTGATGGAGGGGCGATGACGGCGACGCGCCTTCGGCTCGCTTCAGTGCTTGTAGTTGTCGTTAGGATGTAATTTTTTTTCTAGTGTTCGTTGTATTGCCATGATTGAAGATGAATAGATTGAAAGTTTTTCGAAAAAAAAAGTAGTTGGGATGCAACGTCGCCCTAAACGGCGACCCCTACGTGTGAGCCAGGCCCTTGCCGTGCTAAGAAGCTGAGATCCTTTGAATGGATAAATGATGATGCCACTGCAGGTATACGTGCATCCGATGCAAAGTGATCACGATGATATCGGCACACAACACAACTCAGATTCCCGGATGGCAAAATCTTACGCGGCATTCCTGTAACAACAAGGAAGAGTCATGTGGCTCGAGAAGACGAGGTAAAACTCTTCAAGATACATTGTACGTGCGTACATGCCCGAAGTGCTCTTCTCAGCTCGAGCTCACGTGAGCTCGGGTGAATAGTAAAAAAACATTTTTATTTTTAAAAATCTGATTTTTTTTAGCAAACATTGACAAATGTCTTGATAGCTTGCAAAGTTTCATCAGGGGATGATATTCGTGGAATACGTGATAAAAAACCAAAATGGATGCATCGAAATGCTTTGAAATAACATTGTTGGAGCCTCGTTTTTTTTTGCCATGTCTTCCACAAATGTCATCTGATGATGAAACTTTGCAAACAATCAAAACATTTATCAATATTTGCAACAAAAAAATGAGTATTTTTTCAATCTTTTTCCAGTTTTACTGTTCACCCAAGCTCGCATGAGCTCGAGCTCAGATTTTTCATAACCCCTTTCCCATTAACTAAAAAATGGAAATACATCTGCCCACGACTAGCTCGAGCTCAGATTAACCGCGTCACGTACATGCATGCTTTCTTCTTTTTGGTAGAGCATGCAGCATTACTTTTGTTAGCTACTCATGCACAATTACTGTCTTTTTCTAGTGGAAATGCACGATTACATTTTTTAAGAGAACGATTACTTTTCTTTTTTAGAGCAGGATCCACGATTTACTGGCACGAGGAAATCAAGAGAGATCACTTTGGTCGGCCCGTTTTTCTTTTCTTTTTGGAATCATGTCAGCCCGTTTCAAAGACTAAAGAAACCTCATGTCGGCCCGTTTCGGATTTATGGGCCTCTCATCAGGCTAAATAATCATCTGGTTGCGCCATATGGGCGAGCCTCTCATCTCAACTCCCAAATGCCGAACGTACCGAGAGGAGTCTAGGTCAGGAGCAGAGCGGCGACGGCGGCAGGACGATCAGCCGGACCGGCTTGCGGAGATGGAGGCGGGTTCGGAGACGACGGAGGAGGCGGGGACCGAGATGGCCGTGGGGAGTAGGAGAACGTCGAGGAAGATCACAAAGACGGAGTATCCATCGGTGCTGGACGTGATGGATGCCGCGATGAATCAGGTACTAGAGGAGCATATGGAGGGGCTGGTGGCGAGGTGGAACGCCGAGAACCCCGACGCGACGCCACTCGTGGTGGAAGCGCTCACGGAGGAGCAGCGAGAGTCGCTGGAACGAGATCATTTGGCCAGGGAGGTGTTGATTGGTCAGGCGTACGTGGATAAGATGGCGGCGGAAGACATGGCGAGACGGGAGATGGAGGAAACTAATCCGAAGAAGGATCCCGACGAGCTGTCTTACCAGGAGTACCGAGAGAACTGGGAGTGGAAATATGCCAAAGAGTTCGGCTCCTTCGAGGCCACGAGTAAGATAATCTCCATTCCTTTCCCTTATTACTGTGTAGATATTTCCCCGAAAGGGTCGTGCCGGATCTCACTACCTTCAGTGTAACAGAGTTGTGATGCTTAGCATCAGATCTGTTTGCGACGGTACATCCTGAGAAATCAAGCAAAAACAGCTGAAATTTGAACAGGTTTAGCCAAGTATTGCAGGCAGTTATTTCTAGTATGAATGATAAAGCAGAAATATAGTTCTACTTATTACATAAAAGTTTTTGCAGCGTAAAACATGAAAATGCATGTGAATTAAGCTGCTGGCGAGGTCTTGACCTCCATTTTGTCTTCACTCAGCAGATGATACCTCCTCAATGAGCACGCCACTTGTGCCAGTGTATACTTCTATATCCTCTGGTCGTTTTTCATCGCACTGAAACCTGTCAAATCCGCATTGTTACTTATCACAGCTTTGAATTTCTCTTGTGTTGTTGTTGTTGTGATGCTACTTTCTGTAAACCTTCAGCACCCAGCATTGTAAATTCCCTGTCAGTTTGATTTTCAGCGGTAATTTTGCTTTCCAAATGTGATTAAACAGTCTGTAATTCCAAAACTGTGTTAGATAGTTATGCATTGATGACGCTGATTGTTTTGCCTTACTCGAGCCCCAAATAGGTTTCTGCATTTGATCCCCCTATTGTATGCCTCAGGCTCTTTACCATGGTGGTTTGACAGTTTAAATAGTTGTGGAAGCTTTGCTCGATCAGTCCAAAAATCAGTATTTTTCCATCCCCTATAGCTATTCTTCTATCATCTATATAGATGTTTCCGACCTCTGCAAATTTTTAATTCCCACCCCTCCTTTCCATTAGGCGTGCATATTTTAAACCATTTCTCCCAATGTCATTTCTTCTGTTCTTTTACCTCGCTTACCTTTGTCCATTTTGATTGTCATTATCTTCTGTATGTAATGGAGACATCGACATTTGGCTTATCGATGGACTAGTAAGGTGATCTAAAAAAAGTGATAGACTAGTAAGGCACGAATTGGTCAACCCCCCCCCCCCCCCCCCCCCCCCCCCCCCCCCAAAAAAAAAAAAAAAAACAAACAAAAAAAAAAAAAAAATAAAAAATAAGAAAAAAAAAAAAAAAAATAAAAAAACAAAAAAAAAAAACCAAAAAAAACCAAAAAAAAAACAAAAACAAACAAAAAAAAAAAAAAAAAAAAAAAAACAATAAAAAAAAAAAAAACAAAAAAAACAAAAAAAAAAAACAAAAAAAACAAAAAAAACAAAAAAACAACAAAAAAAAAACACACAAAAAAACAAAAACAAAAAACAAAAAACCACAAACCAAAAAACACCACAAACACACACCCCCCCACACACCAACACCCAAAAAACCAAAACCCCAAAAACCACCCCCCACTCAACTCACCACCTCCCCCCCCACCCCCCCCCCCCCCCCCCCACCACCCCCCCAACACCACCCCCACCCCCCCCCCCCCCCCCCCCCCCCCACCACACACACACACACACATTCCAAGGAGATAATGGTCCATCCTTTAACCTTTCTAGTGTTCTGCATTTTTTCAATTAAATTGCTCTAATGTTTCATCAGTAGCCCCGCCCTCCCTGGTACACCTAACTACCTTATTGGCCATGAACCAACCTGACTGACGACTAAAAGTTAATTTGGAGTCCTTGTATTCCTTTAAAGATAAATAGTAATAGTTTCATATTTTTGGCCACATATGAATCATCTTACATAAGTATGATAGTATCAGCCGTGTATTGTAGGATAGATACGGATACCCCCTTCTTCAACCAAATATGGTATGTGTCTGATTATCGCATCACTCAATTGTGCCATATTTTGCCAAGCAATTTTGACATTCAAAGTACCCCCTGTTGTAACACTTTTGAGCCATTTCAGCCACGTTTCACTTAATCCTCGATTCTCTATGAAATGAAAAAGAAAATTCCAATTGATTTTGTTGTACATTTTTGCAAAGTTCAATGTCTATAGTATACCTTACTATTTTTACAAAATGGGTCAGTATAAAAGCATGTGAGTAAATTGGGCAAACCTTCAATCCGCACATCATCTTTCGTCACTGAGTAAATAGTATGCTTTTGTTGCCACTCATTTGCTACCCTGTGAAAGCACGCTGTTTTGTTGTCGCCCTCCATAGCCACTTCTGGCTACGCCGTTGAAACCAATAGTATTCATTATCCTCAGAAAGCTTAGCCAATCCAGTTTGTATTTCCCTCTACGTGCAAGTTGCTCTCTGCTAATTACTCTCGTCTCCTCCTCTAGATTTTATAATTCATTCTGCAACTTCTTGTTCAGAACTATAGAATTTCTCCTCTTCTGTTTGTCCCCCATAAGTGTAAACATTTTTGGGCTTCCTATAATTTGAAAATAAAAGCTATCCAGCGGGCTTACATTTCTGATAGGCTCGTTACAAAGTGTTTCCACTCTATCAGAAACTCAGGCTGCTTTGTCCAACTTTTATCATATCGAAATTCGTTTGATCCTTCATCAGCGACTAAACAGTATATTTCCAATCAATTGATGATTCAGTTGCATCTCTTCTTGCTTTATGTTCGATCAATTGATGTCCCTACTATATTTAATTTCACCATTGATCTAGATAGATAGAGGCAGGACATTATTGAATCACAATTTACTGTCACCACATGCATAGATTAATATCTCTTTAACTGAAGTGAAATCTCCTGCTACTACATGCAGCTCGAATCCCCGCCATGTGTTCCACGGACGAGCCGACGAAGCCTGGTGTTACTAAACCCAGGCGTAGTATGCAGATCTTTTCAGTTAAAGTTGAGGAAATATATGAGGATTTATGTTGGCCGTTGGATGTGTTTGGCATCGTTGCTGTGAGGGATGACCTGGATCACCATCGCAATATTATCTTTGAGCGCAAAAGGGATAACTGTCAAACTCTCAATGAGGAGGTTCTTATTTCTTACATTCATTATGTTTTATTTGTTTCTAGCTCTGCAACAAAGCCTTTTTTTTATTACTGTCCTTTAGTGTTGCCGTGTTATATGTACCATGTGTCTGTTATGGTTTTTACTTCACAACCCCTGATATATGTTTGATAGTTTTTTTCTCGAATACGCACAAGCATGCGTATCATTCATTGAAGAAGAAAGGGAAGACTCCCAAAAGTCATATGTACAGAGTTATTTACATGCCGGATTTTCCGACACTACCGATGAGAGACTATGACTACTACTCTCCAGCAGCCCACCTATCTACCGCTTCATCCTGCGCAAGCTTGCCGAGCAGTCCCGCCTTGGTCCAGGCCACCCCTTCTTCCATGATCCGCTGCTTGAGACTTGGGATTGACGGCAACATGCCATCGAACACCACATCATTCCTGTCCAAAGCATCCACATGACCAGAAGGCAGATTGCTCTTGTTGCTTTGCGGTTTTGTATGACCAAGTCCTGCCTAGTGCACCACGAGCTTAGATCCTCATCCACAAGCGGCTCGTATGCCGTCCGGCCCATGGTCCTTCCCACCCAGTGCCAAATTTGTCTTGCAAACACACAGTCCAGAAGCAGGTGTTGAATGGACTCCTCTGCTTGGCCACAGAGCGCGCATGAATCCTGATGAGGCAGTCCTCGACGAGCAAGCCGGTCTGAAGTCCAGCATCTGTTTTTGAATGCGAGCCAAACGAAAAAACGGCACCGAAGGGGCGCTCGGGATCCCCAGGTGAATGCCGCCGTCGGCGACACCTCGACCCCCATGAACCGGGCTGCAAATGCCGATCGCGCTGAAAATTGGCCATTGTTCTCCCAGCTCCACCTAACCACATCCTGCGCACCAGCTGTCGTCTGAGTCCCCTCCACTCGTGACCATAGCTGAAAGAATTGAAGCAAAGCATCCGACGAGAGGTCCGGACCAATGTCACCCGCCCAGTTATGGTTTTCAAGCGCACTTGCAACCATCTTCGTTCCTCTGATTCTAGGCGGGACCCTGGCATATATTAGAGGGGCTAGATCGCACGCCCGACAGCCCTGTAACCACTTGTCTTCCCAGAAAAGGGTGGATGTCCCGTCACCCACTGAAGTGCTCACTGCCGCATGCACCAGATATGTTTGATAGTAGTATTGTCTTTTACTGTACTTCATGAGAAATGGCTGCAAGATGTTTTAGAAGCATTGCAAGGTATTGGAAAGCAAATTTTGCAGACATTACTTACGCTAATATGCTTTGAGCTATATGTGCAGACCTCAACCATTATAGTTCCTTCTTTTTTATGTTACGCTAACGCATTTAGGCTAATGTTTTCTGCCATCATTTGTCTATGCACCTCACATTGTATTATTGTCAATGCATGGTAACGTTTTCTCTTGATTGTGCTGCTCAAAATTTACTTATTAGTTTAAATTTGCTCTGTTAGTTCAGAAATATTTAAACATCCTTGCTAACCAAACTAGGTGTATGGCATTGTGTTCATCCTCAGTTCTTTGTCGTTGCGCCCACAGATTTTCTAGTTTAAGACAATATATCACTATAAATTAAGTTACAGTTGATGACCAGCTCTCCCTTTTTCTTATACCAATATTCGAGATATTCTCATTGTTTACTTAAATTGGTGGTTGTTGCATGCAGGATCCATAGTATTAACAGGTCCTGCCCGTGCTCCTGTGACTCTTTTTGGGCCTATGCATTTTGATATCACGCTGAAAGTGAAATGCAGCAATGAGTTAGAGGACAAAGATCTAAGCCTGCTAGGCTTTCGCTACGAGTGCTGCGAATCGATCAATTATCAAGCCAGTAAGGGAGAGCCTGCCGTCAGTTCATGCGTGAGCAGCCAAAAACATAGAAGCAAGCTGAGCACATTGGAGCTGACTTGTGGCATTGTAGTCTCATCCATTGAGGCCACGATCAGTGTGCGTATTGTCGACGGGTCATGGCCAGATGGATTCAGCGGGCGGTTCTTTGCCTCGACTGCTAGTGTCAGTCACATGAGGGTGTTACTGCTCAATATTGGAGATGAGGATACGCCTGTTGTTGCCGCTGATGGCACCATTGAGCTGTCACGACGCGTGGTTTCTGTTGAATGCTTTGGGGAGCTGAGAGTGCATGCAGCAGGTTGGCTAGGCAGCCAGCAGATTGACCGTGAGGTGTTCTTTCAACCATTAAAATCTGGTAGAAGCTCTCATTCGCTTAAGGTTGGCTCGTGTGAAATGGAAGTTACCGTGGCCTGGTCCCTTTTTCCGTTATGTTATCCCACTGAGAGCATCTCCAACAGCCTTTGTATATTGGTTTACTAAAAACTTGCTACATCAAGAGAAAAGATAAGGTTTACAAAGCCAACATGTTTTTTTGCTTTCGTAGCTTTTGTATATTGGATTGCTATATTTGTACAAAACACACAACGACATGTGGGGATAGTTTGCCATACAAACTACACACTAGCTTACGTAGGTGAATACATATACTACCACAACTCGCCACCGTACACGTCCCATACACACACAACACACACGCGTACAAGTACACACTCAACAAAAAAAATTCATGCAAAAAAAAAGTATACAACACAGCACACATACGGCAAGCAAAAAAATTCCATGCGAGAAAATAATACATACAACACACGTACACGCGCACACAACACACACACATGCACATGCCATACATGGCCCACCGGTCATTGAGACAAAAATATAATAGGACCACTTTAGGAGGCTTTGTAAAATTATAGCAAGTGGCCTCTTCATTTTGCAAATATACAAAGTCTAGGTGCAAGTATAGCAAGCTTTGTCAAAATTTCTGGTGGGGGACTACTTATACAAAGGCTGTTGAAGAAGTTTTTTGGCCAACTAAAATAGCAACTGAGTGCAAATATACAAAGGTTGTTGGAGATGCTCTGACCATATTTCTTCACCCAAGAATGGGTGAGGCTGATAGTAGCTGATGTCTAAGAGCAACTCTGGCAGACCCCTTAAATCGCCGACCCGTATCGCGTGTTTACAGTTCGCGGAAAACGCGTTTTGTGGGCTCGCTCGGGCTGCGGCCGAACAGAACCCGCATAGCGGAACTGTAAAACAGAACCGCTATGAATATTCTGTTTTACGGTTCCGCTATGCGGGTTCTGTTCGGGCGCAGCCCGCGCGAGCCCGCAAAACGCGTGGTTTTCGGAATTTAACACATATCTCAAATAAAATAAAATGTGAATATTATGAATCCAAATTACAATGATTATTAAAGTCACTAAATAAAACTAATAATTCGTTACAACAATTGTTCCGAATACAACAATGATACCGATCACACATGAATTGAATGTAAAATTGGCCGGTGCCTTTGCCAAATGGTGCTTAATGCCTTTGGCCATGCCTCTGCCAATGGTGCTCAATGAGATCCTCTTGGAGCTGATGGTGGGTGTCTGCATCTTTAATCTGCAGGTATGTCAGAAGAAATGCTTGTATACGGTCAGGGTCTCTAGCTGGCTTCACACGGCTACCGACATTATCATAGAAGAACTCCAAGTTCAAGTCCCTCTCATATTCGATAATCATGTTGTGAAGAATGACACAACATGTCATGATGTTGCTCAGGGTTTTCTTGTCCCAAAAACGAGCAGGACCACAAACAATGGCAAATATAGTTTGCAAAACCCCGAAGGCTCTTTCTATATCTTTTCGGGCAGCCTCTTGTACCTTTGCAAATTCAATATGCTTTTTGGTTTTGGGCTTTTTGATGCTCTTCACTAATGTACACCAAGAGGGGTAAATACCATCTGCAAGATAGTACCCCTTTGTGTACTCATGCCCATTCACCGTGAAGTTGCAAGCAGGAGCATCACCACTAGCAAGTCTAGAAAACAAATGAGACAGTTCCAACACATTGATATCATTGAGAGTACCCGGCATACAAAAAAAAAACACTGCCAAATCCATAAATCCTCGAATGCTACAACCTCTAGCACATTTGTTGCCTTACGAGACTTGCCATAAAATTGCCCATGCCATGCCTTCGGGCAGTTTTTCCAAGTCCAATGCATACAATCAATGCTTCCTAGCATGCCAGGCCAACCTCGCTTCTCATTTGCTGCCCTAAACTTTATTGTGTCTTCCTCATAGGGTGCACGAAAATAGACAGGACCAAAGGCGCGGATCATCACTTTGGAAAACCTACACACTGACTCAATTGTAGGCGAAGATACTCGTCGGCATAATCAACCGGAATACCATATGCAATCACACGCATAGCCGCAGAGCTTTTTTGATAGGCGCTAAAACCCAACAAGCCCGCGGCGTTTCAACTTTGAGTAAAAAACCGGCAATTGGCCTCGCAAGCTTGCACAATTTTTATGAAGAGTGATCGGCGCATTCGATACCTTCTTCGGAAGAGGTGTGGTGGATAGGTTGGATTGTCCGCGAAGTAGTCTTGCATCAACATCAGACTTCCGAGATGGCGGTTGCGAGGGATGCAAAGACGGCCGATGGTCGAACCTCGCCGTCTTTTGCGGTTTCGATCCTCCTCCTCCTTCAAGGCTAGGACCGCCACGACCATCTACTGATGATGGCGCTCGAGCATAGATTCCACGTCCGAGTCGTCCAACGAGGACGAATCCTCAAGCAAAAATTGCTCGCACGGGCTCAAATCCATCTAAAAAACCGCATCGAAACTCGCATCAACGAAATTTCTACGGCGACCGGTGGGGCTCAAGGGGAAGGAAAAGGGGCTCACCGGGGCGGCGGCGACCGGTGGCGGTTCGGCGAATCCGGGGCGGGCGGCGGCTGGAGGCGTTCGATCCAGGGCGTTGGTGACGTCACAGTGGCTCGGTCGTCGGATCCGGGGCGGGCAGCGCGATTCCGCTGGCCGGAATGGCCGGAATCGCAGCGGCGGCCAACAGCGACGGTGGCGGGCGTCTGCGGGAGGGGATGTGGGGGAGTGCGCAAGCTGAAATGTCCCTCCCGCCAACCGCTTCCACGGGATACAGGGCACCGACGGGTCGGGGGGGGGGGGGGGGGGGGGGGGGGGGACTGTGTTTTCACAGGTCAGAAGGGGGATTTTACTGCGCCCCTCAAATTTTTTTATGGTTCGGACGCTTTTAAGGTTTCTGTTCGGGTCACTTTTTCTGCCAAAAACTGTAAACTGGCGGTTATTTTGCGGGTCGGGACGATTTAAGGGGTCTGATAGAGTTGCTCTAACTATAATAACTTGGCCACAGTTCTTTAATGAACTTTGTGAGGCTTTTGCTAGCAGGAACTTGTCTGGCCTATGCGATATGTTTTATGTAGTCAGATATATTATGTACTATGGTTGTTGTTTCTGAAACGGCGTGTTATGAGTCGTGTTTTGTGCTAATTAATGATGATAATCGAATATCTTTGAATGTTGTTGCATGTGAGGATAAGTTAGATTTGCTGTTTTAAATAATTGTTTAAATATTATGCTTGCACATTCTCAGAGCGGCATTTACAGGTTAGAAATACAAAATGTCCTGTATACTATAAATAGTACTCCCTCCGTCCAAAAATAAGTGTCTCAAGCTTAGTATTGGATTAATGTGTGTGTATTCAAATGAACCTTTCTTTTACAGGTCTTGCACTTGCTTATGTTCAAGTATGTACTATAAAATATGTGTTAATTGTACTGGATTGATGTGAGTGTATGCAAATGAACCTTATTCTTCCCGGCCTTGCACTTGCTTAAGTTCTTGGATCCATGCCGGGGCAAAGCGGACGGTGTTGTGCTGCCCGTCTCGGTCTGTGACCACTGAATGACGATGTTTTAGGATTGATAAGTATGTCGAGAAGGTGAATAGGCTACAAATCACAATTATGACTATGTTCCCAAATTTTAAGTTCCTTCTGTAGCGCAGTAGCCGGTTGCCTCCGGATGCACGGTACCCTGGTCGCCACTCGATGCACAATACCCCGTTTTGGTCGTACTGTGTACCTTTACCCTAGTCGGTCCACCCTAGACGTCGGTTATTCGCCTAACCTAGGGGTAATACTTTTGCTACACCTCGCGCATCAAGCAAACCATGCACAAGGAGATATCGTGTGTGGAGGAGTGATCACCATATTGGCCAACTCCCTTGGCCTCAACTGCAATCATCTCCGCCCCATTGTCGGTAACATCGTTGTTAACATTCGTGTTCTTACTAGCGTTGGTATGGTAGTATTTCGTAATGGCCGTCATTGTATCAAATTTCTTGGAGTGGTGTACTTGTTACCCACACCTATGCCTAACTGTTTCTCCATCGAGAATGGACAATTGCATTATGTTGCACAGGAAGGAGATGCAGCGTTTGACCAAGGGCCAGAACCTGAACAAGTAGATGAAGAAGAATTCGCCACCGACGAAGAGGAGGATCAGCCCCAACAAGACTACACCACCTACGTGGACCTCAACAACCTTCAGGGCTCTATCCAAGATATAAGCAACCTCGCATCGTCCCTGAGAGGCACGACCTACATGAACATGAACTTCTCCAACTGGAGGCAGGAGTAAGCTCCTGACCAACCGCCACAATGATCTCGCTGGTTTGGGTTTGCAAGAGCCTAAGCTTGGGGGAGGTTATCACCACTTCTACATCAAGATTTGACGGTATTTGAATAGGTTGTAATGAGATTGTACTTAAGCTCGAGGAGCTTCAAAATACTCGTGTTGGTTTGTTCCAACAATTTTCTTTTTATTTGCTTTTGCTTCTTTTTTTTTGCCTTTTGCGATTTTTCGGTTGCAAGTTAGTTTTCAAAAATCCAAAAAACCAAAGATAGAATAAGCTTTGCTTTGCTCTTGTTCTTGTTCTTTATTTAGCCCCTTGGAGTTTGTTTGCATTTTGTTTTTAGAGGAGTTGGTCTATGCCAGGACAATGAGGAATGCAAGAGTAAGGAAGAGAAGTGTGTTAATTTGCAACCGTGAAGGTATGACCTATGACCCCCGTCTTTTGCACGTGAATACTTAGAGTAGATGTAGTAGTTTTATATGAGATATGTGCGGATGGGAGTAAGTCTTGATAGTTGATACAAAGGTTTTGCTCTAGTAGCTGAAATAATTTTGTAGCCTTTGTTTTCTTTAGCTTAGACAACTAAGACTTGCCGTGGGACAGTTTTTAAGTGAAATGTTATTAACCAAGTATAACTATGCACAAGAGAAAGTCTCTCAAGACTTGGTAGTTGAGAAATTGTGGTGGAAGTAATGTTTAATCATGCTCAACCCCATGTTGTTAATTTTAATAGACTTGATAGCACTTGTGGATTAAATTGTCTATAGGAACTTAGTTGAAAGGTGTGTGAGATTATGCCAAAAATTTGTGTTGTATATATCAACATGGTGTTGCAGCCTCCGGCCGCTGCCATGGCCTTTGCTACTATATACGCGTTTACTTGTGTAAATGTGGCCTTGTCACCCTTCTTGATGTTATGGTGAGGACTCCGCTGGCCAATGGACGATTCACCAAGAGCGACAACTCAGATTTCAGCTATGAGTTTGTTACCGTACGTAGTGGCAACACTACAAACGAATATTATTCAGCTTTCTCTTGAGCGGGTGTGTATGTGGTAAATAAAGGGGACTGATCAAAAGAGCTCGAAAGAGACATTATTGCTAAAGGTCCATAGTTCCCAAACATTAAGCCACGGCGAAATCCTATGCATGATCACTTATTTGGCATAATCTCCTTCACGTGACAATCAAAGTTCCAGCAAACAATGATTGAAACAAAGTGTTTAAGAGCCTAGAGGAGGAGACAGTTGTGGGGGTACTCATGAGCACTTGAACATTATATTTTGCTACATGCTTTCTACTCCCTAACTTATGTTTTCATGGCTCTATCTAAATAAACTCTTCCGTGCATTCCCGGCAAGCAAGTGTTGTCTAGATTAAATGAAATGAAGTATTGCAAAGTTGTTTTATCTAGTAGATCAGAAACTTTGTGTTGATTATCTTTGCTTCACTAACACTTGCTCTATAACCATACCACCACGATATCTATGATAAGTTTTCAGGTCAAGAAGCGGAGGGCTATCTAGGCATATCAATCGTAAGTGAACCAAAACCTTCTCGTTATTTCGGTTTAAACAACTGAGTTCCTTATGCTTCAGATTTCTCTCTATATTGCTCGAGGACGATCAAGTTTAAGCTTTGGGGAGTTGATGAGTGATATTTTTACACTCATTTCAACCGTGTTTAAACTGAGATAGTTCATTAAAAGAGAGATCTTCGCTCTCATGTTTTCAGTAATGGCTAATGAGTGCAAGGGATTCCACAAATCCGCTCTTTGATATTTTTCCACAGGAAATGGGCTAAAAGGGAAAGAAATCACGTGGGAGAAAGGAAAGGAAGGAAAATGGAGAAGAGATAAGTCACAAGGAGGCCGCCAGAGTCAAAGACGGCATTCCATGTGACCGCGTGTGGTCGCATGGGCGGTAGTTTGGCGTGGAAACCGAGGCAAGTCGTCCACCTGAACAACTTTTATAAAATATCCCAGTCGAAATGGAAACAGGGGAGCGTCGGGGAGAACGTCGAGCACAGCCAGAACCTCTTCATCATCATCTTCATCCACAAACCCTAGCCGCTGCCATTTTCATCTCCATAGCCATCTCCACCACCATGGTGCTCTCTCATCTAGTTCATACTTGTAGTCGTGCATCGCACAAGGCATCCATTGTAAGACATATTGCGATCAATCAATCTCAAGATGTGTTCTTTAATGTTTTCCTCTCGTTATCTGATCTCCATGCGTGAGTAGATCGGTAAGGTATGGGGTGAGGCATGAGCCTTGGAGCCCCGGTATTTGGTGAAGGGATCAATGGGAGTCTTTGACATAACGTCTCATATGTGTGAAATAAAATTGTTTCATTAAGTGTCTCTTGTCTTGTCCGCGATCTTCATCCCCGCAGGTACCCAGGATCATGGAGATTGAGCATCAGTGAGGCTAGGAGCAAGGGGACCATGGAGTGTTATACCGAACACCAGTGACAGTAAGGTTTAGTAGGGTAACATGGATCATAACCTTTTGGATTCATGAGATGTAGTCATTAAACGCCCAAAGATTTTGTCTGATATTATTATGTTAATAATCGTGGCAACCCCGCAAGACGGATAGGGCCTGCGGTACGACAACTGATTCTTGATGCAGGACTTGTGCCGATCAAGATGTTATTTGGACACATCCCCCACTCCGATACAAAGCAAGCACCTCTTGATGGGTGACTTCCCGAGCACAAACTAATATCATTTTTTATCCCAACACCAATACATGTGTAAGCATTAAGACCTCATCCACGTACCTTCTTTTTATTATAAGTGTTTGAATCACAATTTGCTTGCTGATCTGGTCAAAACTGGATTTGAAACTTTGGCAAAAGCTTGCTAGAGACCATTGCTTCAAGGGAATCTTCCTCTCGTGGGTTCGATACCCAGTGTCACCTCTGAGGAAATATGTGTGGGATACCCTTTCTTGTTCCAATACCAGATCAATAAAAAGGAGATATCACCGATCCATTTAAACATGAGAAGGTAAAAACTACAGATACTGGGATCAAGCTTTCAAATAAGAAAGTTGTTCAAGAGCACAATGATATAATTCTTGAGGGCGAAAATTCCATCGAAGCTACAGTGAAGATGCTAAGCACTGGGGCCAGCAAGAAAATTCAATGATCGATGCAAGCAATCCCAAAGAAAACAAGGGCCGAAATAAGCACAAGCATTAGAAATCCGAAGTTACTTTTGCATAATTATTAGATAAATATCAAAAGAAGAGTGAAGATACAAATGCTTATTGGCCAAGTAATTCAAAAGCATCAAGATCACCCCCTAGGCGCAAATCTGAGGACCGGTATTGGCAAAAGAAGAATTTTAATGCATCATATTCGTATCGTCCTTTTGGGCCGCCAATGCCAATGTCATGGATGCATCCCTATAGTAATTCTTATCCATATCCGTCATGGGACAGATGTGATACAAGGGCACATTCTTGATCTTATTTTAGACTATCTCACCAACATTATGCAGCTCCAAGAAGGTCAACATTTGATGAACAATCGCGTGTCAAAGACCGTTTTAATCACAAGGAATTGGTCCAGAGTTCAAGGAATAAGAAAGACGTGGTCAAGCGAGTTTACCGTGTTAAAAGAAATGGTCATAGGAGTGCTACTTCAGATTTGATCTCAAATGAAAAAGAGCCAATTAAAGTGTTGACATTGGCTACTAAAGGCGATGAGGCAAGTCAATCAAGAGCTAAATCTGAAGAGAAGAAGTTGAGAGTGCACAAGGTAAAACAAGGATTGCCATTGCTTCAAACAAAATCACAGCCGGGGCGCCCACTAGGCTTATCGTATTGGCAAAAGAAGGAATTACAAAATCTTAGTGCACAAGAGCTGAGAAAGAAGAACATGGCATGGGTTCCCAAAGGGGGCAATCAAAACAAAAATGATGTGCAAGCTTCTATTGCAACAAGTACAAAAAACATGAAGAAATAGAAGGATGGAAGCGATGAACAATTATGTCAAAGGTTTGTATCACAACATCAAAATCTTCGGTTAGCACATCATCCATATTCTTCAACCATGCCATTGATGCCTTTGCCATGGAATTCATCCCTAGGTATGATCAATTACCCTCCATGGATTTATTTTGATCCATTGATGCAACATAATTTTCTACATCATGAGAGGGTATTACCAAATCACTATACATTTGGTTAGTTACATTTTTGTTGCTAATCCAAAAGAGATGAAATATTTGATTGCTAATTCATTTATTTGTTTCAGCTATACATGCTTTGGTGGATGAATTCTACATGGACCTCATGGTAATGGCTGATATTTAACTATCGCCCTAAGAAACTATCTAATCATGGTCGTGGTATTCTAGCATTGTCCTTGGTACGATTGGAGATTGAGGCAAGGTGCTAAACATATTGAGGCTTTCGATGATTCGTTACTAGTAGTGCAACGAATATCAAAAAGTTATCAATGTTTTGAGGAATCACTTATAATTTATTTTGAGGCGTGTCTAGATGTAATATTCTCCTTGGGTTGCTTTCAAATTGTTCATATATCTAGACATGACAATTAGAAAGAGTTGGCACAACAAGCATCTGGCTACTATGTTGATCATGGTGTATTGCATATCTATCAAAACCGATGCTTAGTCTTGTCGACATGGGTAAGGCCGAACCAATGCCCACCACTTCAGCCACTAATGAATTTTTTATGCAGGCGAAAGCAAGGACTGGAGAAACTTCATTGTTGATTATCTGCAAGATCCTAGCTGAAGGATGTAAAATATGGTTTGGCGAATGGCTTTGACATGCATATCTATGGAAGTTTATCATCGGATTAATGAAGTCGAGAAGGTTTCACCCAAGTTTGCATCAAAAAGTTCACACAAGCAATGGCCGATATATACTTATTGTCCTAGGCAGACATATAGATGGCTGATAGAGTGTTGACATCGTCCTTATAGCAAACACGGTACAAGTTATTTTTCGACATGCTAGCTTTGTCAAAAAACAAGGGGGCATGTTTTTGACGCTCAAAAGTGGCACAATCATAAAAGTTGCTTAAAGCTATGCCAAGATTAATTCAAACTTATGATAGGAATTCACCATCGGATGGTCTCTCCGAGAAGATCAGGATGAATATGAAGATGGTCCAGAACGGAGCACGGATGCAAAAGTTGTGACAATTTCAGAGATGCTCATGTTGACACCAGATTATTAAATGTACAAAACTCAATTAATATGGCCTCTGATAGGAAAAGTTTCAACATAAAAGTTGTGCGTCTCGTCGAAACGATTGATTTTTATATAAAAATCATCTTAATCCGAGGTTGTATGCAACATGTGGGGTCAAAACAAGGTCAGGGACTGAAACTGCAGAGTCACTTCGGACCCACCGAGTTGATTTGACTCGGTGAGACCGAGTTGATGTCAGAAAAATCAGTAATTCCGAGTGAAACCACTCAGAAATTCTGAGTTGAATACAGAAGATTACAGAAGGTTGGCCACGTTCCCTCGGTCAGACTGAAGCAAACCACTCCGAGTTGATCCGAAAAATTACCAAAGATTCTTGTCCGAGTTAGGTTAGGGCTTTTGACATTTTAAAAAGAATTTTTAGTCCTTTTCTTGTACGGGAAGTCCAACTGCCTCATAAATAGATGAGAGGTGATGGCCGATTGAACAACACACAATCGACAAATCAATCTATCATCTTTTACCTTCTCCCTTGTTCTTTTTATTCCTCGTTACTTGTTCGTTCTTCTTGTTGCAGGGTGGCGAACCTCGAGGCCATAGGAGTGATCAGATCGACCTAGGGTAGCCCATAGCCATCGCGTGCCGTGACAGGGTCCCTCCCGGGTGTGTGGGGTTTCGGGTCTACAAAAGCACCCGCTGGATTGCTTGCGTACCGCGCTTCCAGCCGGGCGTCCTTCAACGTGAGTTGCGGTGCATCACCCCCGGCGTCACGGGTACACGGTGATGTGTTCGTGTGTGAACACAAGCGTACAGTCTTCACGATCCGGCAGCGCTTAACTATCCAGAGCTAATCGTTGCTGGGGAATTAGAGGGAGGAGATTAGAACCACACTAGGCTTCTAATTATCAGGATTAGAGGATCTAGGTCAAGCTCTAATTGATCAACTAGGACCAACTAGAACTAGAATTAGAGAACTAGAGGAGGCTCCAAAACTTGTGTTCAAGAGGCGCCAATACCTCAAGTATATAGGTTTGGAGAGGGGAGAGGGGGCACCACACAAGGGGAAGGATTCCCCTCCCCTTGCGTTAGCCCTAGGGGGAGGAGGAGTCCTCCCCCTTGTCCAATTTGGCCTCCCCTAAGTGGGAAAGGGGGCGCCTCCCCTATTGGGCTTTTGTGGCCCAATTCTCCTTCCATCGTTTGTCCTTTTAAGATCTGTTGATATTAGATTAAATATAAAAGCCTCCTAACTATTATTAGAGCCTTTTATTATTAATTCAAAATCTCTAGAAACATTTTCCACCTATATATTATTTATTGATAATACTCGGTGCCCGATAAACTCCGAAACGCTTCCGGTTCCTCTCAAAACTATTTCGAATATTAATGAAAAATTTTGAAAAATATATTCTTGTTACTCCCGTCCTACTAAAACTCAGCAGATCGTGATTACCCTATGCTTGTGACCCTGTAGGTTCGGTAAAACATAGACATGAACAAAACCCCTTTGCTCAATGACCGATAGCGGAACCATGCACGTCCATATCGATCCCCATGAGTACACGAATGACATTCGAGTGAACCTTTGATTATCATGTACTATTCCCTTTGCTTCGCGATACTTTACAAAACCCGAGGTGAGATGTATCGGTATCCTCTTGAATCAAACACATGCTCACTATACCGGTCTCCTTGTTACCGGTTTTGTTCTTCTTTCTCATTGACATGTTAAAGCATCCCCATGATATTGTCACCTGTGTCTGGCCAGACGATGATAGATGCCTTCACACCGAGAGGGCCCTAAGAATATATCTCCATCTTTGGAGGAGCAAATTCTACTCTCGAGCTATCTAGTCCCTTCTCAAACTTTCCGATGAACCTGTAAGTTGTCGTTATCATCACCATGCTACAAATGACATGTGAGCAACCCCAAAGTCCACCGTACGATAAGAAGTGACTACGATACTCTCATGGTCTAAGGAACTAAGATACATGTTAACACTCCGTGTTATAACAATAGACTTTAGACGATATTATCTCAATGTATAACAAAGAAGTTTGGGTCGATTCAATATGATCGTTCTTCTAACGTCATACTCTCAATGTCATTTTAGGACTATCATTACACTTAATGATATCTTAAAATCTGGGAAACATGATCACCAGCAACACTTGAGCTAGTCTTAGAGGCAAGACTAGGAATCTTATTTTGTTGTTTATCATTCCACACGTGCATATGATTTTTCCACTGAATCGCACATTCCAGGATCATAGTAGTTATAGCATAGAATATAAACTCTTAATTATGAATACAAAAATATAATAATACAATATTATTGCCTCTAAGGCATATTTCCAATAGCAGCAACCGTGGGTGATGCAGGATCAAAGTCTTCATCAGCAACAGGTAGCTTGGTCACTTCAAGTAGCTCGCGAGCTGGGGCCTTGAGATGCTTGTCACTAGTCATCTAGTCCAGAACCCAAGTTTTTGGATCTCTACCAAAGCCAGAGATGTGAAGAGTTGCATAAAATTAAAGAATTAGTTCTTCATTCCGATGTTCCTTGTCGAGGACAAAGGGCAACAATCCGACATCCTCAAAGCATTCCAGCGCTTGATCAAGGCAGGGAAGCCCAACCATGCATGGCTTCATAGCACGGATTCTGGTGAGGATGAATCATGTCCTGGTTGTAAATCTCACACATCTAGTAACTTCTCTAATGCTGGCTCCAGAAACGATCTAATGAGATGCGAGGCTTATTGTATGTATTCTTTGAAGTGTCAAAAAAGGTGTTGTTGTCGCGGAAGCGAAGCAAACTGAACTATTATTTTTTGCAGGCACAGAGTTGCGAAGTCGAGGCAAACGAGGCTCCTGAAGACAATGAGATGATTGTCCATATTGAACTCATATTGAGGCCCAACCCTCTCTGGCGTGAGAAGCCGAGGCCATCTCACGCGAACTTGGGTACCAAATCTGTCATAAGCCAACACAGTGTCATCTACACTGCCTTCAGTGGAAACACATGCACTAACTGGAGGACCATCAGGTGAAGGCGCTGGTATTTGCTGGACAGGGGGTTCATCATCATGCACTGAGGCATTCTTTTCAGTGTTATCAACATGAATATCTTCGGCTGTTGTAGCCAGAATATCTTCAGATTGTTTTGCAGCGACCTCTTCTTGCTGCATAGGTTGGACGACTGATGCAGTCGTATCAACTTGTACTTCCTCTTCAGGTATACTAGTCATGGAGGAGGAGGAGGAGGGACAAGGTCCTTTGCTAAGCCGTTTCAAGGGTGATGAATTCTCAGTTTTTTCAGCCTCCATGGACACTGGTGGTGATTCAGGGGATTCGAGCATAAGAGTAGCAGTCTTAGTTGGAGGCTTATGGGGAATCACTTTATGCATTGGAGAGTGGGGATGTTCCTGTTCTCAGAAATCATCTTGTATGCTTGGAGTTCTAGGTTCACCAATGCTGACTTGTTCACTTACCTCACGAGGAGGCGATGCTACCAGTGGAGTACCAATTTGAGGAACAGTCATGGGGTCAGACTGTACATTGTCCTCAGGAGCAATGTCTTCAGCTATGATATTGGCAACAATTGGTATCTCTTCTTTCACTTACTCTTGAACCTCTGTGGGTGCAGGCTCGTGGATAATCACATGTCTCTCAATGTTTGATGAAGCTCGAGGAGCCACTGAAATAGGCGTCATAAAGATGGGCTCCTCTTGAGCAGACAGTGTTGAAGTGCTTGGGGAGGGACGCCTTGGGCCTTGCGTGAATACTTTGCGGTCTTTGTCTTCAGCCTTTTCTGTGGTGGGGAAGTGATACGTCTCCATCGTATCTACTTTTCCTAACGCTTTTGCTCTTGTTTTGGACCCTAATTTGCATGATTTGAATGAAACTAACCCGGACTGACACTGTTTTCAGCAGAACTACCATGGTGTTGTTTTGTGCAAAAATAAAAGTTCTTGAAATAGAACGAAACTTTTTAAAGAATTGTTTTACAATAAAAGAAAAATACTGGAGCCAAGAACCACCAGAGGGGGGCCCAGGTAGAGCACAACCCACCAGGGCGCGCCCCCCTCCAGGCGCGCCCAGGTGGGTTGTGCCCACCTCG
Source organism: Thinopyrum elongatum (assembly GCA_011799875.1). Taxonomy (NCBI): domain Eukaryota; kingdom Viridiplantae; phylum Streptophyta; class Magnoliopsida; order Poales; family Poaceae; genus Thinopyrum; species Thinopyrum elongatum. Next base: position 408,633,659 of record CM022297.1, on the reverse strand, counting down.
TGGCCCCGTAGACCCTAATTCCGACGCTATAAAATCCTATTTTCGGAGAAAAAAGTGGAGAGGAAGTTTCATCACGTTTCACGATACAGAGCCGCCGCCGCCTCCAGTTCTTCATTGGGAGGCCAGATCTGGAGCCCGTTCGGGGCTCCGGAGAGGGGAATCTTCGGTCTTCGTCATCACCAACCCTCCTTCATCGCCAATTCCATGATGCTCCCCACCGGAAGTGAGTAATTCTTTCGTAGGCTCGCTGGTCGGTGAGGAGTTGGATGAGATTCATCATGTAATCGTGTTAGTTTTGTTAGGGCTTGATCCCTAGTATCCACTATGTTCTGAGATTGATGTTGTTATGACTTTGCCATGCTTAATGTTTGTCACTTAGGGCCCGAGTGCCATGATTTCAGATCTGAACCATTTATGTTTTCACCATTATATCTATGTTCTAGATCCGATCTTGCAAGTCATATTCACCTATTATGTGTTATGATCCGTAAACCCCAGGGTGACAGTAATTGGGATACTTTCCGGTGATGACTGTAGTTTGAGGAGTTCATGTATTCACTATGTGTTAATGCTTTGTTCCGGTTCTATTAAAAGGAGGCCTTAATATACCTTAGTTTCTTTATGGACCCCGCTGCCACGGGAGGGTAGGATAAAAGATGTCATGCAAGTTCTTTTATAAGCACATATGACTACTTACAGAATACATGCCTACATTATATTTATGAACTGGAGCTAGTTTTTTATCGCCCTAGGTTATGACTGTTATATGATGAATATGATGCAACGAATCTACCGATCCAATGCCTACGAGTTTTCCACATATTGCTCTTGCTAAGTTACTACTATTGCTGTTACTGTTACGCTTGCTATAAAATCATTGATATTACTGTTACCGTTACTATTACTGTTACCACTGCTATCAAAACCATCATATTACTGTGCTACTGATCACCTTGCTGCAGATATTTAATCTCCAGGTGTGGTTGAATTGACAACTCAACTGCTAATACTTACAAATATTCTTTGGCTCCCCTTGTGTCGAATCTATAAATTTGGGTTGAATACTCTACCGTCGAAAACTGTTGCGATCCCCTATACTTGTGGGTTATCAAGACCTTTTTCTGGCGCCGTTGCCGGGGAGCATACCTATATTTTTTGAGTCACTTGGGATTATTATCTATTTATCACTATGAAGAATCTAAAGATACCAAGACTAAGATTTTTCTCTCTAAGATGAGGGGAGGTAAGGAACTGCCATCTAGCTCTACACTTGATTCACCTTCTATTTTGAGTAGACTTGCAACACCACCACATGCTATTAATCCTGATATGTTGCAAGTTATTGATGATGCTATTTCTGCTATGCATGATACTCATGATGATGCTAATACCGTGCTTGATGATAATGTGCCACTAGGTGAATTTCTTGATGAACAAATTGCTAGAGCTAAAGATATTGAGAATGCTGAAACTGATGAAGTACTTGAAACTGAAAATCTTGAAACACCTATTAGACCTAGCTCTCCTAGATATGAAATGCCTAAGGTACCTGAAGGTTATGTTATGGATGAGGAGACAGCTAGAGATTTTCTTGCTTGCAATGATAGAGATGATCTTAAGAAATTATTATGCAAACTGAAAGAAAAATCTTTGAACGCTAGAATGAAATGTGATCCTAAGTTTGCTACTTCACCTATCTTTGTTACCGATAAGTATTATGAATTCTCTGTCGACCCAGAGTTGATTACTTTGGTTGAATCCGATCCTTTTCATGGCTATGAAACTGAAACTGTAGTGGCACATCTTACGAAGTTAAATGATATAGCCACCCTTTTTGCTCATGATGAGAAAATTCGCTACTACTATATTATGAAATTATTTTCGTTCTCATTAAAGGGTGATGCTAAGATTTGGTACAATACTCTTGCTCCTGGTTGTGTGCGTAGTCCCTAGGATATGATTTACTACTTCTCTGAAAAATATTTTCCTGCTCACAAGAAACAAGCTGCCTTACAGGAAATATTTAACTTTGTGCAAATTGAAGAAGATAGTCTCCCGCAAGCTTGGGGGAGGCTTCTCCAATTGCTTAATGCTTTGCCTGATCATCCACTTAAGAAAAATGAAATACTGGATATCTTCGATAATGGACTAACCGATGCTTCTAGGGACTTCCTAGATAGTTGTGCTGGTTGTGTTTTCAGGGAACGAACTGTTGAACAAGCTGAGGAATTATTGAATAACATATTGAAAAATTATGATGATTGGACTCTTCCCGAACCACCGCCTAAACCCACTCCGAAGAAGAGGGGTATCTTATTTCTCAGTCCTGAAGATAAGCAAGAGGCAAAGAAATGTATGAAGGAAAAAGGTATTAAAGTTGAAGATGTTAAGAATTTACCACCTATTGAAGAAATACATGGACTTGACACACCACCACCACTTGTGGTAGAGGTAAATTCTTTAATTAAGTTTGATGAAAGTGATATCCCATACAATAAGCATCCTAGTCAATGCCTTTATGAATTTGATAACTATATCAGAAAACAAGATCACTTCAATGCCAATGTTATGAAACAATTGAAATATAATTCTGATATGATTGCTCGCTTGAGTGACTTGTTATTTAGAATCTCCAATGATGTTAGAGGTGTAGGAAAACATGCCTCTATGGTTCAAACCCAGTTAGAACAGGTTGCTAAATCTCAAAGAGAGTTGCTTAATGAAATGAATAATAATATGAATGATCATGCTGTTAGAGTAATGACTAGAGGAGGTAGAATGACGCAGGAACCACTTTATCCTAAGGGACACCCTAAAAGAATTGAACAAGACTCTCAAAGAATTAACACTGATGCACCTAGTCCTTCTAAAAAGAAGAAGAAAAAGAAAAATGGTAGGACTTTGCGTACCTCTAGTGAACCTGAAATAGAAAAATCTCCTGAAAATAATAATGATGTCTCTATTTCTAATGCTGAAACTCAATCTGGTAATGAACATTCATCAAGTGATAATGAAAAAGATAATGATGATGTTCATGAAGACACTCAACCAGACAATGATAAACAACCAGATAATGATGTTGAAATAGAACCTGCTGTTGATCTTGATAACCCACAACCTAAAAATAAAAGATATGATAAAAGAGACATTGTTGCTAGGAAACATGGAAGAGAAAGAGAACCATGGGTTCAGAAACACATGCCCTTTCCACCTAAACCAACTAAGAAAAAAGATGATGAAGAATTTGAACGCTTTGCTGAAATGCTTAGGCCAGTCTTTTTGCGTACTCGCTTGACTTATATTTTAAAGATGGCCCCTTATGCAAAATATATGAAAGACATCATCACTAATAAGAGAAAGATACCAGAAGCTGAAATCTCCACCATGCTTGCTAATTATTCTTTTAAGGATGGAGTACCTAAAAAACTTGGAGATCTAGGAATACCAACTATACCTTGCTCCATCAAAAGAAATTATGTCAAAACTGCTTTGTGTGATTTAGGAGCTGGTGTTAGTGTTATGCCTTTCTCCTTATATAAAAGACTTGATTTGAATAAACTCAGACCTACTGAAATATCTTTGCAAATGGCTGACAAATCCACTGCCATACCTATCGATATTTGTGAGGATGTGCCCGTTGTTGTTGCAAATGTTACTATCTTAACTGACTTTGTTATACTCGAGATGCCCGAGGGCGACAACATGTCGATTATCCTTGGTAGACCCTTTTTGAATACTGCAGGGGTTGTTATTGATTGCAATAAAATCAAGGTCACTTTTGATATCAATGGTAATGAGCATACGGTGCACTTTCCGAAGAAACAATTCCAAGTGAATGGTATTAATGTTATTGAAAAATCTCTGACACCCACTATTGGAAGTTTTCAACTACCTCTACCTACTGCCAAAAAGAAATATGAAATGCTTATTGCTGGGGACATGCATATCCCCGTTGAGGTAACTGATGTCTACTACGAAACTTTATTCTTGTAGATTCGTGTTGGGCCTCCAAGCGCAGAGTTTTGTAGGACAATAACAATTTTCCCTCGAGTGGATGACCTAAGGTTTATCAATCTGTGGGAGGTGTAGGATGAAGATGGTCTCTCTCAAACAACCCTGCAACCAAATAACAAAGAGTCTCTTGTGTCCCCAACACACCAAATACAATGGCAAATTGTATAGGTGCACTAGTTCGGCGAAGAGATGGTGATAAAAGTGTAGTAATGATAGTAGATATTGATTTTTGTAATAGTGACAATAAAAAACAGCAAGGTAGCAATTGATAAAACGGAGCACAAACGGTATTGCAATGCTTGAAAATGAGGCCTAGGGTCCGTACTTTTGCTAGTGCAATCTCTCAACAATGCTAATCTAATTGGATCACATAACCATCCCTCAACAAGCGATGAAGAATCACTCCAAAGTTCTTATCTAGCGGAGAACATAAGAAGAAATTGTTTGTAGCTATTCTTTCCGATCGATCTATCCAAGAGTTCGTACTAAAATAACACCAAGTTATTCTTTCCGATCGATCTATCAAGAGTTCGTACTAAAATAACACAAGTTATTCTTTCCGATCGATCTATCAAGAGTTTGTACTAAAATAACACCAAAGCAAATTCAGATTCATAATACTCAATCCAACACAAAGAACCTCAAAGAGTGCCCCAAGATTTCTACCGGAGAAACAAAAGACGAGAATGTGCATCAACCCCTATGCATAGATTACCCCAATGTCACCTCGGGAATCCGCGAGTTGAGTGCCAAAACATATCTCAAGTGAATCAATATAATACCCCATTGTCACCACGGGTATTCATATGCAAGACATATATCAAGTGCTCTCAAATCCATAAAAGTAGTCAATCCGATAACAACGAAATCTCAAAGGGAAAACTCAATTCATCACAACAAGACAGAGAGGGGAAAACACCATATGATCCAACTATATTAACAAAGCCCGCGATACATCAAGATCGTGCCATCTCAAGAACACGAGAGAGAGAGAGATTAAACACATAGCTACTAGTACAAACCCTCAGCCCCGAGGGTGGACTACTCCCTCCTCATCATGGTGGCCGCCGGGATGATGAAGATGGCCACCAGTGATGATTTCCCCATCCGGCAGGGTGCCGAAACGGGGTCTAGATTGGTTTTTCGTGGCTACAGAGGCTTGCGGCGGCAGAACTTCTGATCTAGGGTTACCCCGAGGGTTTTTGGAATATTTGGGAATTTATAGGGCGAAGAGGCGGTGCGGGAGGCCACCGAGGTGGGCACAACCCACCTGGGCGCGCCTGGGCCCCCAGGCGCGCCCTGGTGGGTAAAGAAGTACCAGAGGGGAGCTCCGAGGAGAGCACAACCCACCTGGGCGCGCCTGGGCCCCCAGGCATGCCCTGGTGGGTTGTGCTCTCCTCGGAGCTCCCCTCTGGTACTTCTTTGGCCCACCGGGTGTCTTCTGGTCCAGAAAAAATCTCCAAAAAGTTTCGCTGCGTTTGGACTCCGTTTGGTATTGATTTTCTGTGATGTAAAAAACAAGCAAAAAAACAGCAACTGGCACTGGGCACTATGTCAATAGGTTAGTCCCAAAAAATGATATAAAGTTGCTATAAAATGATTGTAAAACATCCAAGAATGATAATATAATGGCATGAATACTTCATAAATTATAGATATGTTGGAGACGTATCAGCATCCCCAAGCTTAATTCCTACTCGTCCTCGAGTAGGTAAATGATAAAAGAAATAATTTATGAAGTGTGAATGCTAGCAAAATGCATAAGTTTGATCAATGATAATTTCAATCACTTTTCCTAGCATCATAACGACAACTCTTTCTCTTAAATTCATCATGGTAAAGTAGCAACCAATTCACATGTTAAGGTTCAAACAATGAATTCTCTTGAAACTCAACAACCTATGTTCTTAGTCACCAAACAATTTAAATTCAACTTATTCAACAAAGTCTAAGTAAGATCTCCACATACTCAATCATCATATAGTCTTCCATGATTGCTAGTACTCAAAGCATATTCTTAGAACAAATAGCATCCATCGAACACAGAGAAAGATAGGGGCTTAATATTTTGCCTCCCAACTCATTTATCATAGAGATAATTGTCAACAATAATAAATCATGATCAAATATATTTGACTGGTCATATGTGCCTAGATCTTTCCCCACCACATGATGCTTGCCAACTAGACAATAATTGAGGTTGAAATGAGAATGCATACTATTGACTCTTGCATAAAAGTAAATACTGAAAAGTAAAAGATAGGCCATTCACAGAGGGAAGCAAAGGTTGTCATGCACTTTTTATTTGGATGCCCAAGCTCTTAATGCAAAGGAACATCATTTTATATTGCCCCTTATGATAGCAACCTTTATTATGCAGTCCGTCGCTTTTATTACTTTGCCATCACAAGTTCGTACAACGCTCAATTTTCCCTTACAATAAAAGATCAAACGTATTTAGGAGCAATTTTTATTGCTTTATGCACCGATGACAACTTACTTGAAGGATCTTATTCAATCCATAGGTAGGTATGGTGGACACTCATGGCAAGAAACTGGGTTTAAGGGTTTTTGGATGCACAAGTAGTATCTCTACTTAGTATGAATTTTTGGCTAGCAAAAGATCCTAGGCAAACACCACATGTTGGAGGATCCATGACAATATAACTTCTATGCAAATATACACAACCATAACTCATTACGTTGTCTTCCTTGTCCAACTTCAACTAATTTGCTCAAGTTTGAAATAATTAATGGGTATTCACAATCGTAGAAGATGTCCATGATAATATATTTGTATGTGAAAGTTCTATTCCGTATACTAATAATTCATGAATTGCTTGTATGACCAATATTGTGATTGTCAAGCTTCAAAAGATTTCATTTTCTAAACCCAATGTGAAGCTACTACTAGGCCTAATATAAGAATATAATTTCAACTTCATTACATTCAATTTATTCAACAATTTACTCATAGGATATAAGTGAAGCACAAGAGTAAATAAGAAACTACTCCAAAAAGATATAAGTGAAGATCAAGCGAGTAGTTGCGTAAAGGGGTAGCTAAGTGAGGAATCTTTCTTATTTAAAAACTTTCAGATCTAAGTATTTTATTAAAACAGCAAGCAAATAAAATAAAATTACATTCTAAGAATAGCACACATCATGTGAAGAAGCAAAAACTTAGGATCAACCGAGGCTAACCGATAATTGTTAATGAAGAAAGGTGGGATGCCTACCGGGCATCCCCAAGCTTAGATGCTTGAGACTTCTTGGATTATTAACTTGGGATGCCTTGGGCATCCCCAAGCTTGAGCTTTTGTGTCTCCTTAATTCCTTTTATATCACGGTTTCCTAAATCTTAAAAACTTCATCCACACAAAACTCAACAAGAACTCGTGAGATAAGTTAGTATAAATCAATGCAAAAACCTTATCATTATCTACTGTAGAAAATCACTAAAATTATAATTTAACATTGCATACTAAATGCCTCTGCATATTTAATACTCCTATCCTCAAATAGAATCATTAAACAAGCAAACATATGCAAACAATGCAAAAATAACAGCAATCTGTCTAAACAGGACAGTCTGTAAAGAATGCAATATTATTCATAATTACCTAACTCCAAAAATTCTGAAAAATTACAAAACTGTAGAAACTTTATCATATCTTATTGTGCAAAAAAATTTAACATTTTATCACATACTTACTTTTCTGGAGAATTTTTGCAACAGCGACAAACTTTCTGTTTTGAAACAGCAACTCATATATTTGCAAAATAAGCATGGTGATGGCTATCCTTGCCACTTTTATTGAAACAAAAGATGCAAAACATTATTATAAATAACAGCAAGCAAATCCTAATAAAATAAAATGACTCTCCAAGCAAAACTCATATCATGTGACGAATGAAAATATAGCTCCAAGTGAGGTTACCGATAATGTTGAAGACGAAAGAGGGGATGCCTTCCGGGGCATCCCCAAGCTTAGTTGCTTGGATCTTGCTTGAATATTGCCTTGGGGGTGCCTTGGGAATCCCCAAGCTTATGGTCTTGTCACTCCTTATTCTCCTCATATCGATATCTCACCCAAAACTTGAAAACTTCAATCACACAAAACTTAACGAAACTTCGTGAGATTGGTTAGTATGATAAAGACAAATCATTCACTTTGGTACTGTCAAGATAAGATTCATAATTGTTTCTAAATAATTCCTACTGTACTCTATAATTTCCACAATTTATATTAAGCAATATAAGCCATATAAACCATAAAACAAGCAAACTATGCATTGAAAACAGAATCTGTCAAAAACAGAACAGTACGTAAAGATCTGAATTAAGGTCATACTTCTGTAACTCCAGAAATTTTGAAAACTTAGGAAAATGTAGAAAATTGGTATTACCATCAACTGTAAAAAAATCAGAGTTTTTAAACGCTCCAGGGAATTTAAATAATTCTGTTACTGGGAGCAAAAGTTTCTGTTTTTGCACAGAATCAAGTAAAATATCATCCACACTATCCCAAAGGCTTTACTTGGTACTTTATTGAAATAAAAGCAATAAAACATGATTAATACAGTAGCATAACCATGTGAACACACAAAAACAGTAGGTAAAAGTGTTGGGTTGTCTCCCAACAAGCGCTTTTCTTTAATGCCTTTTAGCTAGGCATGATGATTTCAATGATGCTCACGTGAAAGATAAGAATTGAAACACAAAGAGAGCATCATGAAGCATATGACTAGCACATTTAAGTCTAACACACTTCCTATGCATAGGGATTTTGTGAGCAAACAACTTATGGGAACAAGAATCAACTAGCATAGGAAGGCAAAACAAGCAATACTTCAAAACTTTCAACATAAAGAGAGGAAACTTGATATTATTGCAATATGTGAAAGCATATGTTCCCCTCTCATAGTAATTTTTAGTAGCATCATGAATGAATTCAACAATATAGCTATCACATAAAGCATTCTTTTCATGATCTACAAGCATAGAAATTTTATTACTCTCCACATAAGCAAATTTATTCTCATTCGTAGTGGTGGGAGCAAACTCAACAAAATAACTATCATGTGATTGAAAATTAAAATCATGATGACAAGTTTCATGGTTATCATTATTCAATATAGCATACATGTCACCACCATAATCATCATAGATAGCAACTTTGTTATCATAGTCAATTGAAACCTCTTCCAAAATAGTGGATTCATTACTAAATAAAGTCATGACCTCTCCAAATCCACTTTCATAATTATCACAATAAGATTCAACACCCTCCAAAATAGTGGGATCATCATTACATAAAGTTGACACTCTTCCAAACCCACTTTCATCAATATAATCATCATAAATAGGAGGCATGCAATCATTATAACAAATTTGCACATCAAATCTTGGGGGACTAAAAATATCATCTTCATCAAACATAGCATCCCCAAGCTTATGGCTTTGCATATCGTTAGCATCATGGATATTCAAACAGTTCATACCAATAACATTGCAATCATGCTCATCATTCAAAGATTTTTTGTCAAACATTTTATAGAATTCTTCCTCTATCAATTGAGCACAATTTTCATTTCCATCATTTTCACGAAAGACATTATAAAGATGAATAATATGATGCAACCTCAATTCCATTTTTTTGTTTTCTTTTACGAACCAAACTAGTGATAAAACAAGAAACTAAAAGATTCAATTGCAAGATCTAAAGATATACCTTCAAGCACTCACCTCCCTGGCAACGATGCCAGAAAAGAGCTTGATGTCTACTACGCAACTTTATTCTTGTAGACTCGTGTTGGGCCTCCAAGCGTAGAGTTTTGTAGGACAGTAGCAATTTTCCCTTAAGTGGATGACCTAAGGTTTATCAATCCGTGGTAGGCATAGGATGAAGATGGTCTCTCTCAAACAACCCTGAAACCAAATAACAAAGAGTCTCTAGTGTCCCCAACACACCAAATACAATGTCAAATTGTATTGGTGCACTAGTTCGGCGAAGAGATGGTGATAAAAGAGTAGTAACAATAGTTGGTATTGATGTTTGTAATAGTGACAATAAAAAACAGCAAGGTAGCAATTGATAAAACGGAGCACAAACGGTATTGCAATGCTTGAAAATGAGGCCTAGGGTCCGTACTTTTGCTAGTGAAATCTCTCAACAATGCTAACCTAATTGGATCACATAATCATCCCTCAACATGCGATGAAGAATCACTCCAAAGTTCTTATCTAGCGGAGAACATAAGAAGAAATTGTTTGTAGCTATTCTTTCCGATTGATCTATCCAAGAGTTCGTACTAAAATAACACCAAGTTATTCTTTCTGATCGATCTATCAAGAGTTCATACTAAAATAACACCAAAGCAAATTCAGATTCATAATACTCAATCCAACACAAAGAACCTCAAAGAGTGCCCCAAGATTTCTACTGGAGAAAAAAAAGACGAGAACGTGCATCAACCCCTATGCATAGATTACCCCAATGTCACCTCGGGAATCTGCGAGTTGAGTGCCAAAACATATCTCAAGTGAATCAATATAATACCCCATTGTCACCACGGGTATTCATATGCAAGACATATATCAAGTGCTCTCAAATCCATAAAAGTATTCAATCCGATAACAACGAAATCTCAAAGGGAAAACTCAATTCATCACAACAAGATAGAGAGGGGAAAACACCATACTCCCTCCGTCCGGTGAAGAGTGTACGTTTGGTTTCAAAATTTGTCCACAAAAGTGTGTACTTCTATCTTCCCAATGCACTTTAAAGTAGAAAAAAATACTTCTCTCTCATCACACGGTAATCAAGACCAATAGCAATCTACACATGGTCTTCTTAATTTCTACATGCACTTAGCTCATTGGGGGTTGGGTAATTAAAGAGGAGAGAGATGGTGGCTTGCACCTTTCCAACGCATTTTTTTACTTAACTCCATAATTTGTCCTAAAATTTCTAGATGTACACTCTTCACCGGACGGAGGGAGTATGATCCAACTATATTAACAAAGCCCGCGATACATCAAGATCGGGCCATCTCAAGAACACGAGAGAGAGAGAGATTAAACACATAGCTACTAGTACAAACCCTCAACCCCGAGGGTGGACTACTCCCTCCTCATTGTGGTGGCTGCCGAGATGATGAAGATGGCCACCGGTGATGATTTCCCCCTTCGACAGGGTGCCGGAACGGGATCTAGATTGGTTTTTCGTGGCTACAGAGGCTTGCGGCGGTAGAACTTCTGATCTAGGGTTACCCCAAGGGTTTTTGGAATATTTGGGAATTTATAGGGCGAAGAGGCGGTGCGGGAGGCCACCGAGGTGGGCACAACCCACCTGGGCGCGCCTGGGCCCCCAGGCACGCCCTGGTGGGTTGTGCTCTCCTCGGAGCTCCCCTCTGGTACTTCTTTGGCCCACCGGGTGTCTTCTGGTCCAGAAAAAATCTCCAAAAAGTTTCTCTGCGTTTGGACTCCGTTTGGTATTGATTTTCTGTGATGTAAAAAACAAGCAAAAAAAAACATCCAGTAGCATTGAGCACTATGTCAATAGGTTAGTCCCAAAAAATGATATAAAGTTGCTATAAAATGATTGTGAAACATCCAAGAATGATAATATAATGGCATGAATACTTCATAAATTATAGATACGTTGGAGACGTATCAGTAACTTAGTGTTTCACGAAAGTTCTTCGGTTTCATGCTAATCAAAGGTGGTTGTTAATAAGACTTGATCAACCTTATTAATGTATCAATTTTGAGAGGTATGAAGTCGATGAATTTAGTAAGCACAACCTTCTGCTCCCAACTTTTGCTTTCTGTTTTTCTTAGTTAAATAAAATAAAATAAAATGTGATGTTTTGTCTGTTTTCTGAATTTCTCGTGCAATAAAAAATGACCCAAAAAATAAAAGTTCTCAGAATGCCCTAAAAAATTAATACGGTTTTTTTTCTGAATATTTTTGAATTTCTGGTGCAAATAACATCATAGGGTGGTGCACCTGGTGACCACAAGACACCAGGGCGCGCCAGCAACCCCAGGCGTGCCCTGGTGGGTTGTGGTCCCCACGTGGGCCCGCTCACTTACTTCTTTAGCCCATGTCATCTCCTACCTCCAGAAAAAATCACCATAGCTCTCTCTCTCTCTCTCTCTCTCTCTCTCTCTCTCTCTCTCGTGTTCTTGCTCTCAAACCCGAGGATTTCGATCTCTTTGCTCGAAGCTTCGTTTCCGAAACTGTTTTGGGGGATTACTACTTGGTATGTGACTCCTCCATTGCTCCAATTAGTTTTTGCTTTAGTGGTTTATATTTTGAATAATTAGCTACTCTTGGTGCTTCTGTAGATGAGCTTGCATGTTGAATTCTTAGAGGTCTAAGTAGTTTGAATGCTTAATATGGCCTCTATGCATCCTAATGAGTAACTGCTATCAATCTTGTGAAGTTTTGTTGACAAAAATTTTGTGGAATTTTTTTCAGAATTTTATCTATAGGAATAAGATGAGTTTCTTTAGGAAGTTTGCCTCCAAGAAAAATGCTAAAGGAGTCATTGGGGAATCCTCGGACACTGACCTCAACAGTCCGAGAAGAGCGGAGGTGCATCCGTGCAAATGGCCGCATAATCCCTTCATGGATGGGGCCGGGATCTATCAAGAGTTCACCCAATTTGTTGCTAATGCTGGGTTGACCGACTTCATCGTAGCTGAGTGTGACCAATACCACCTCCTTACAAATTCCTTTGTGCAAAATTTCCATTTTCTGAGTAGGAATAATCCTCCTGAGGTGCAGTTTAATTTATACTCTGAAACCCGTCAGATACCACTTACTGATTTTTGTGATATATGCTTGATCCCTTCTGACGGGGAAATAAGAGAGCCTAGACCTGCAGAGTTTGAGGCCTTTTATCGTACTCTATCAGTGGGAGATGAGAGAGGTGTGTCAAGTGTAACCGCCACTAGCTTGCAGTTTTCTTCTGTGCATTACTTTGCTCTATTCATCGCTAAGTGTGTAATTGCTAGAGAGAAGGTCGGTGCACTCAGTGCTCCTGACTTCGCCATTTTATGCCGTGCATTACACAATGATTGCACTTATAGCCTAGGGGTTATTATTGCACGTCGTCTACACCTTAACAGAAACAAGGGCAAAATTCATGGTGGTATTTATGCTACTCGTTTAGCGAGTCACTTTAACGTTCAGATATGCCAACATGATTATCCTTTGACCCGAGTCTATCTAGATCACCAGGCGATGGTGGCTCACCAGTTTACTGATGATGCCGACTCTCTTCATAATATTCATTACAACCTAGTCTTTAGCGTGGAATCTCGTGATATTATTGTGTTGCCTGCACCTGCTTTGTTTGATTCTATTGCCAGGGGCGGATACAGGATCATGCCAGAGGACATTGTTGCTTACCGGAACAACCAGGCAGCGGCTGAGGAGGAACCTCAGGAGTGGGACGCTCAGGTACCCGCACCACAACACTTCAATGTGGGACCGGATGGCTACTACGAGTGGTGATTACCAAGCTAGGCCAAAAGCCTAAGCTTGGGGGAGTACGTATTTCCACCGACATACATTCATGTTCACACATTTCATTCCAGTTGTCGGTGTCCATACTTTTTCATTGTATTATCCATGCTAGATTTATTTCCTCGCTTTCTTCTTGTGTGTTTGAAAAACTTTGAGAAAATCCAAAAAAATGTTTCTTGCTTCTTTTTGGTTTTTCTTTCTAGTTTAATTAGTTGTAGTATTAAAATAAAACCCAAAAAGATTTCTCGTTTCTTCTTTTGTTTGTTGGGAGCTTTCCCATGTAAATAGTTTTTCTCGTTTTTGTTTTCCTTTTCTTTAATTTGCTTTCTTCAAGAAAAACTAAAAACTCCAAAAATATTTCAGTGTGTTTCTCTGAAATTCTTTTCCTTTTGTTGAGTCATACCAAGGGGAAGACCACGATGAAAATGTTGAGTGGCTCTCGTATGTGTTATTGTTGATCTAACAAAGAGCCCAAATTACCTTGTCTTCTCCTTTTGAATAAAATATTTGCAGATTCCAGCTTAGTCCACGTCACTCTTGCACTATTATTATTTTCATATCATTCGGTCATGCAAGTGAAAGGCAATAATGACGATATTTGATGAAGTGACTGTGGCAGAGAGAAACGGGTATGAACTCAACTTGTTCTGTTTTTGTAAATATGATTAACCTAGTATCCATGATTCAGCATATTATGATCAAACATGTTTGCTTGAGTAGCTAGGAGTGGATAATGATTTATCTTGGACGTCAACAAGCATTAAAATGACTGTGATGTAGTATGATGATATGGTATCCTCCTCTGAATGTTTCAAGTGGCTTGACTTGACACATGTTCATGCATGTAGTTGAATCAAAACCAACATAGCCTCTACGATATTTATATTAATGGTGTTCATATCCTACTCATGCTAGTATTCAATGTTTATTATGCATAATACATGTTCATGACCATTTCGCTCCCTAGCTGGCCGCTTCTCAACCTATTTGCTAGCCTTCGCCTATACTAAGCGGAATTACTGCTTGTGCATCAAAATCCTAAAACCCAAAGTTATTCCAGATGAGTCCATCATATCTACCTATATGCGGTATTACCTTGCCGTTCCAAGTAAATTTGCATGTGCCACCTCTAAAATTTCAAATGAACATCTGTTTTCTGTGCCTGGATCGTTCATAGAGCGACAGGGGGTGGTCGGTATCTTCCATGCTAAGCGGGTTATTCTTATGATGAGTGTTTATTCACTCGTCCTCGCACGAGAGGGGCGGTAATAGGGATGCCCAGTCCTGAAATCAAAAATTGCAAATAATTAAACAAAACTCCCCCACGATTGTTGTTGGAATGGACGGTACCCGTGGATTCGGCTAGACGTGGAGTGTGTTTGTTGGTGGAGGGGGAGTAAACCTTTACTTTTATCGCTTGGGAACCGCCACTAATGTGTTTAGCATGGAAGATATTGATAACTCTTGGTCGTGACGTAAACAGGAAGGGTGCACCTCCCAAAATTTTATTTATCTCTGATTTAAGATTTGAGCTCTGGCACCTCTACAAATCCCTGCTTCCCTCTGCGAAGGGACTATCTTTTTAATTTTATGTTGAGTCATCACCTTCTCAAATAAGCGCCAGATCTGAGAGCACTATTGTCATCCTCATGCATTGTGTATACTTAATGTTGGATGCATCATGACTGGATCTTTTCTACCATGAATTATAATGTTTAGTCACTACTTGAACTTTGGAGGTGCTCTGCATTTATGTTTTGCGGTCTCAGAAAGGGCTAGCGAGATACCACTGTTGTCATATTATATCGTGATTGTTTTGACAAAGTGTTGTCATTTGAGATATCTTATTATTGCTCGCTAGTTGCTTATGCTATTGATATGAGTTAATATAATTTTTAAGAGTTATTGTTGACATGGTTAGTCATAATCTTTGCTAAAAACCTGGGTGTTCCTTAAGCTTATTTTTGTAAACAAGAACAAAAGAGTTCGTAAAAGTTTTTCTTTTTCAATTTCAGTTTATCAACTGAATTACTTGAGGACAAGCAAAGGTTTAAGCTTGGGGGAGTTGATACGTCTCCATCGTATCTACTTTTCCTAACGCTTTTGCTCTTGTTTTGGACTTTAACATGCATGATTTGAATGAAACTAACCCGGACTGACGTTGTTTTCAGCAGAACTACCATGGTGTTGTTTTTGTGTAGAAATAAAGGTTCTCGGAATGGAACGAAACTTTTTAGAGAATTGTTTTACAATAAAAGAAAAATACTGGAGCCAAGAACCACCGGAGGGGGCCCCTGGTTGAGCACAATCCACCAGGGCGTGCCCCCCCTCCAGGCGCGCCCAAGTGGGTTGTGCCATCTTGTGGCCCCGCAGACCCTAATTCTGACGCTATACAATCCTATTTTCGTAGAAAAAAGAGGACATGAAGTTTCATCGTGTTTCACGATACGGAGCCGCCGCCGCCTCCTGTTCTTCGTCGGGAGGCCAGATCTGGAGCCCGTTCGGGGCTCCGAAGAGGGGAATCTTCGATCTTCGTCATCACCAACCCTCCTTCATCGCCAATTCCATGATGCTCCCCACCGGGAGTGAGTAATTCCTTCGTAGGCTCACTGGTCGGTGAGGAGTTGGATGAGATTCATCATGTAATCGAGTTAGTTTTGTTAGGGCTTGATCCCTAGTATCCACTATGTTCTGAGATTGATGTTGTGATGAATTTGCCATGCTTAATGCTTGTCACTTAGGGCCCGAGTGCCATGATTTTAGATCTGAACCGTTTATGTTTTCACCATTATATCTATGTTCTAGATCCGATCTTGCAAGTCATATTCACCTATTACGTGTTATTATCCGTAAACCCCAGGGTGAAAGTAGTTGGGATACTTTCTGGTGATGACCGTAGTTTGAGGAGTTCATGTATTCACTATGTGTTAAGGCTTTGTTCCGGTTCTCTATTAAAAGGAGGCCTTAATATCCCTTAGTTTCCTTATGGACCCCGCTGCCACGGGAGGGTAGGACAAAAGATGTCATGCAAGTTCTTTTCATAAGCACGTATGACTATTTACGGAATACATGCCTACATTATATTTATGAACTGGAGCTAGTTTTGTATCGCCCTAGGTTATGACTTTTATATGATGAATATCATCCAACGAATCTACTGATCCAATGCCTACGATTTTCCACATATTGCTCTTGGTAAGTTACTACTGTTGTTGTTACTGTTATGCTTGCTATAAAATCATCGCTATTACTGTTACCATTACTATTACTGTTATCACTGCTATCAAAACCATCATATTACTGTGCTACTGATCACCTTGCTGCGGATATTTAACCTCCAGGTGTGGTCGGATTGACAACTCAACTGCTAATACTTACAAATATTCTTTGGCTCCCCTTGTGTCAAATCTATAAATTTGGGTTGAATACTCCACCCTCGAAAACTGTTGCGATCCCCTATACTTGTGGGTTATCAGGAAGCTGCAATCTATGCAAACTTACGCTTTTTGGCTTCAGCCTCAGTGTTTTTGGTCTTTTTGCTCTCTACAGCAATGGAAGATGCAGAAGTCTTGGGGCCAGCAAAGTTTGGCGGGAAGATAATCTTCTGCACCTCTTGTCTTGGAGTTTGCTCGCTTGAAGTCAGTTTCACTGGCTTCTTCCTCTTCAAAAGTTTTGGATCAATAGCCAGTTGGCCAAGTGCTTTCTGCTTCAGGCTTTCATTGTGAGCCTCGACAATAGTTTGAAGATTCTTCTTGAGGCGATCTCTGTCGCCTTTGGCTTCATCTCGACGCCTTTGAAACTTTGCCTTCAGATCGGCGATCGTCTTCTTATAGGCAAGAACTTGTGTGGCATTGAGCTTGGCAACATGTTTCTGGAATATTTCCTTTTCATGTTGGATCATGGCTTTCTGTTCCTTGCCTTTCTGCACAATCTAAAGCTCTTGATCAGTGACGCCTATGAGAGCAACACTCATGCCAATCGGTAGTTGAAGATCATCAATAGTGATGGATGGATCAGCAAACCATTCATCAATAAAATGGTGAAGGGTTTCATGCTCGAACAGAGGTAAATCCTTCAGCGTATCATCATCTTCTTGTTTGCTCTTGATGATATTCTCAAGGGCATCAGAATCATAATCATCGTCAGACAGATCCATGATGTTGTCATCATCCATCAAGGTGTTGGCTGGCTTGGGGCCACGCCCAACAGATCTCTTTGTTTTCAAAGAATTTCTGGATTCATTCTCTGTGTGCACACTAGTTTTAGGAGGTGCAATTTGTACCGGCTCTAACTTGGAAACCCTTGGAACAGCAGCAGGCTTGGAAGCCTTTGACTTTCGTTTCAGCTGTGGGGAGGCTGGACAGGATTCATCTTCCCTCTCTTGAGCAGGAACTTCAATGGCCTTCATGTTCTCAAGATATTGTGAAAATACCCAGACCTTGGTGCGGTTTTCATTGGCCTCATGGGTGCCATCTGGTCTTGGTTTGGAAGGGCCACCATCAAAGTTGGGGCCGAAGTCTTTCTTATTCTGTTCCGCTGAAGCCTTTGCAAATTGATAATTGACTTCAAACAGATCATCTTCATGACACCAATGTTGTCTAGTTGGGTCAGCATCCTATGGTGGCCGATAGCGCACCATACATGGGAAGAAGGCAAGAGCGAGAGCATCGACCTTTGACATCGGATTCAGTTTCTTATACACAACATCTGCCCACGGAGATTGATACGTCCATTTTGCATCATGTTTTATTACTGTTATTTATTGTGTTTTTGATCATTATTAAACTTTATGATGCAATTCTCATGCCTTTTCTCTCTTAATTTGCAAGGTTTACATGAAGAGGGAGAATACCGGCAGTTGGAATTCTGGACTTGAAATAGCCACATCAGAGATACCTATTCTACAGAGCTCCAATTGACCTGAAATTTCATGGAGACTTTTTATTGAATATATAAAAAATACTGGAGAAAAGAAATACCCGAGGAGACCCACTAGTTGCCTTGTGGGGCCCCTGACTGGCGTCTGGCCCCCTCCTTCTGGTATATAAGCTCATTTGCCCTAAAAAATTAGAGAGAAGACTTTTGGGATGAAGCGCCGCCGTCTCGAGGCGGAACCTGGGCAGGAGCACTTTCGCTCTCCGGCGGAGCGATTCCGCCGGGGATACTTCCCTTCGGGAGAGGGAAATTGATGCCATCGACATCACCAATGATCCTCATCGTTGGAGGACCAATCTTCATTAACATCTTCACCTACACCATCTCATCTCAAACCCTAGTTCATCTCTTGTATTCAATCTTTTCCTCAAAACCTCAGATTGGTACCTATGGGTTGCTAGTAGTGTTGATTACTCTCTGTAGTTGATGCTAGTTGGTTTATTTGGTGGAGGATTATATGTTCAGATCCTTAATTATATTGAATACCTCTCTGATCTTGAACATGAATATGATTTGTGAGTAGTTACTTTTGTTCTTGAGGACATGGGAGAGGTCTTGTCATAAGTAATCATGTGAATTTGGTATTCATTTGATATTTTGATGATGTGTATGTTGATTTCTTCTAGTGGTGTCTTGTGAACGTTGACTACATGACACTTCACCATATTTGGGCCTAGAAGAATTCATTGGGGAGTAATAAGTAGATGATGGGTTCCTAGAGTGACGAAAGCTTAAACCCTAGTTTATGCGTTATTTTGTAAGGGGCTGGTTTGGATCCATATGTTTCATGCTATGGTTAGATTCATCTTAATTCTTCTTTCGTAGTTGCGGATGATTGCGAGAGTGGTTAATCATAAGTGGGAGATAAGTTCAAGTAAGAACAATACCCAAGCACCAGTCCACCCACATATCAAATTATCAAAGTAGCGAACGCGAATCAACTAAACATGATGAAAGTGACTATATTAAATTCCCATGTGTACTCGAGAACGTGTTGCCTATCATAAGAAATTGTTCTGGCTTGTCCTTTGCTATAAAAAGGATTGGGCCACCTTATTGCACCTCTGTTACTGTTACTACTTGTTACTTTTTACTAATTATCTTGCTATCAAAGTATCTGTTACCTACAATTTCAGTGCTTGCAGAGAATACCTTGCTGAAAATCGCTTGTCATTTCCTTCTGCTCCTCGTTGGGTTCGACACTCTTACTTATTGAAAGGACTACGATTGATCCCCTATACTTGTGGGTCATCAAGACTCTTTTCTTGCGCCATTGCCGGGGAGTGAAGCACCTTTGGTGAGTGGAATTTGGTAAGGAAACATTTATATTACGTGATGAAATTTATTGTTACTTGTCACTATGGAAAGTCATCTTTTTGAGGGGTTTGTTCGGGGTATCTTCACCTTGACTGGAAGCAATAAGAGTTGCCCCTCAACCTACTGAACCTACTAAAAGTATTTATTATGAAATTCCTTCGGGTATGATAGATAAACTGCAAGCTAATCCTTATGCAGGAGATGGAACTATGCATCCTGATATGCACTTGATATATGTGGAAGAAATTTGTGGATTTTTTAAGCCTGCAGGTCTATCCGGAGATGGAGTTAAGAGGAAGGTATTCCCTTTATATTTGGAGGGTGAGGCATTGATATGGTATAGGCTATGTGATGATACTGAAACATGGGATTGGAACCGTTTGAAGCTGAAATTTCACCAGAAATTTTATCCTATGCACTTGGTTCATCGTGATCGGAATATACATAATTTTTGGCCTCATGAAGGAGAAAATATCACTCAATCTTGAGGGAGGCTTAAGTATATGTTGCATACATGCCCCAATTATGAGCTCTCAAGAGAAATTATTATTCAAAAAATTTATGCTTGGCTTTCTCATAATGATCAATCCATGCTCGATTCTTGTTCTACTGGTTCCTTTACTAAGAGGACTATTGAATTCAAATGTGATCTTCTTGAAAGAATTAAGCACGACTCTGGATATTGGAAATCCATAAAGATAAAGAGTCAGGTATAAATCTCAAGTTTGGTGGTGTTAAATCTTTTATGGAAACAGATGCTTTTCACAAGTTTAGTACTAAATATGGACTTGACTCTGAGATAGTAGCTACCTTTTGTGAATCTTTTGCAGCTCATATTGATCTCCCTAAGGAGAAATGGTTTAAATATCATCCACCTATTGAATTAAAAGAAGGACCAGTTAGTGTTAAAGAAGAAACAGTTGTTTGCCATGTTGATCCAGTTGTACCCACTACTTATATTGAGAAACCACCTTTTCCTGTTAGGATTAAAGAACATGCTAAGCCTCGACTGTGGTCAACCAGAGTAATATTAGAGCACCTAGACCTTCTGAACAAATTAAGGTTGAACCTAATGTTGCAATGGTTAAAGATCTCTTGGTTGATAACATTAATGGACATGTCATACACTTCTATAATGAAGCAACTAGAATTGCTAAGCCAGACCCTAAAGATAAAAACAAACCTGTAGTGGGCATGCCTGTTATTTCAGTTAAAATAGGAGATCATTGCTATCATGGTTTATGTGATATTGGTGCTAGTGTGAGTGTTATTCCCTTTTCCTCATATCAAGAAGTAATGAATGATATTGCACATGTTGGGACTGAAGATATTGATGTCACTATTAAGCTTGCAAACAGAGATACTATTACACCACTTGGGATTGTTAGAGATGTTGAAGTCTTCACTACTAGGGAAAAGCCTAGCAATAGCGCGGGCACCCGCGCTACTGATACGACACTACAGCTAACTTTGAGCAGTAGCGCGGGTACGAACCACGCTAGTGCTAACTCAGTTAGCAGTAGCGTGTGTACACAGCCGCGCTACTGCTATGTACTAGCAGCGTGCACCCTGACCCGCGCTACTACTATTCATCCATATTTTGTTTTGTTGTATACTATATTTATACACTGTTATACAAGTTTTCTTACAGTAGCAATTTAGAGATTGTTATATCATATCATAATAATACCTTATAGTAATATCATCACCATCATCATCATCATAATAATAATAATAATAATAATATCATTAACAACTTATCATCATAATACATCATAGTCATATAACAACTCCTCATCATCATCATTATCGTCCATGAGTCATCATATATAACAACTTGGTCACTAGTTATAATCACCTCCTCCTCATCATCATAGTAGTCATAATCACAACTCCTCCTCCTCATCATCATCAACTCTAACACATTGTAGCACATAATAAAAAATTCTCATCATCATCATAGTCAGAATCAACACTAACTAATTCTTCTTAATACCTAGGATCTCTACTCCTCTCTCCTAGGTAAAATAGCATAAAACAGGTAAACAGGTCCATCTCCAAAATGGAGAATGGAGATTAACCTATCTCCAACTTGTGGCTTGCGCTTTGTCTCCAATTAGTTGCTTGTGCGCATTCATAACTTTGCTTCGTTCTTTGATATTGAGCCTTCCATCGTTTAAAGAAATCGAGTATGCACTGTGGTAAGCCTTCGGCGGAGTTGGCCGTAAGCTAACCATATGCATATGACCTCGGTAAACATCATGTCAGGGGTACAACCTCCTTCGGGAGCTTCTGCTGAATAACATAATAGTAACATATATAGTTTAGCAATGTAGTTTACTTAAGAACAATGTATGCAATGAAGTTGCCATCAATAACAAAACCATACCAAGTTTTTGGCAATAAAGTTACCATCCTGCAACTCATTGACTAGTGGAACGTATCCACTAAAATTTGGGTTGATCAAGTGATTGGTCTTAAAGGCCTCAACATCATCTATAAATGAGACAAGATAAGCTATCTCCTCACAATTAAGCTTAGAGCCATAGCTGCAGTATGTCCTGTCTACAGCCTTCCGAGTATTTCTTGAAGATAAGAAATAAGCTGACAATTATAAATAAACAAGTTTAGTAGTGATGAACACCAAGTATTTATAAATAAACAATATAAATTACTTAACTTAACAAATTAATTTGACAAACTCACATTTAGGCAAAACTGGAGGCATATCCACATCCACCCAGATGTCGATATTATTTTCAACATCATCTTCGGGATGAATATCAAATGTTATTTGCATATTCTCCTCAAATGCACATGCCTTGCAGAGAGCTTCCCAATTAGAGCAACCGAAATGGGAGTTATTAACCGCATTGTATAGCTTAACCCGAAACAGATGACCATGTTTAGTCCTTAGGTGAGCCCTCCTCATCTCCATATTCTCAAAGTCTTGGAAACCGAGCTTCTGCAAGACATACGGTCTTGCATGGCACGGGATGTACTAGTCGAATTAAAAAAAAAGAAATTACGCGTTGAAGCAAAGAAGCAACAGTGATGATTATATATGATGAAATGCGTGTCGTTGCGTACCGAACAAACATTGAAGGTCTCTTCTAGCTTCACGGTAAAAAACCTACCATTTTGCAGGTGAGGCTCCCTGTGGCACAAACCCCGGTCATCGCAGCAGTAGTCGCACTCCGGGATCCTATCATCGCCAGACATTTCCCGTGTTCAAAATTCAAAGATTATAAATCAATGGCAATTATCGGGAACTCACGACAACATATCATTATTATTGATCACGGGTTGACTTTTGGTCTGTCGAGTCTTCCTTGAAAACTCTCATCTCACATGGTATATATGGTCCCCCTCTGATATATTCGACCGTCGGTGATGGAAGCTCCTATGTTCATTCAAAAGTGCATTACACCAACATGTCTAACACCTTCGAATGAAGAAGAAGCTCCCCTCATGACAACATTTAGGATTCTTCCTCTCTCATATATGGTGGACACTCTTCCTCACTGATTTTTCGACCGTCGATGATGGTCGCTACTCCTCCTTCCCCTAGTGCATAACAAAGGTCTAGCACAAGGAGAAGAAGGAGAAGCGACCCCCACGACAACAGTCGGCATTCTTCTTCTCTCATATATGGTGGGCACTCTCCCTCACTATTTTTTTACTGTCATGTATGGAGCCCTGACAGACTCAAAGTCAACTCGAAATGTCATTTAGTTCTCTTTCGGGCAAATCCGAGGCACTCGATATTTCGTACATTCTTGCACAAGTCATGCTGAAATTCACAGAAAAATCCGGCATGACATTTGTTAAAATAGGAGCGCCTAAAATTTGCCGAAACGGAAATGAATCAACACTCCGACAAAACATAGGCCACTCGGATTTTCTCTATGATACAAAGATGTTCATACACATAGAGAGATGTTTAAACTTGAAATTCTATCCGGATCAATTATCATAAGCATTCACATAGGAGCATTCAAACTTGGTGCTCATTGGTTAAAAAGCATAACTAAATACCCTAGTTCTACTCTATTCAACACCGAGGAGTAGAGAAGGAGGAGGTGGACTTTTAGCTCACCGACTCGGGTGTAGAGCAAGTAGAGGTAGCTCCGACGACAATCACTCCAGGGAGACGCGACACTACAAAGCCTGCATATTCCACCGAGTGAAAATTTTAGATCATCAAATCTCATATAGCATTCTTTGATGATAAAGTGATAATGACATAAAAATAAATAAATTGTCCAATACTAAAAATTTCCATACCTAAAGTTTCTTACTAAACTTTTATATTACTAAATTTCTCATATGGCATTCCGATACAGTTCTATATTGAAAATTTTCTATACCTAAAAAATTTCTATTACTAAATTTTTTTACTAAAAATTTCTATTACTAAAATTTCTAATCAAAATACCTAAAATTTCCTATTCTATTCAAAACACCTAAAATAGTCAAAAAAAACCTACATTTACTCAAATGACCTAAAAAAATATTCTATTAAAAAACCTACATTCTACAATGTCTACATTCTAAAACCTGTGTTTAAATTACCTACATTCTACAAGAATAGAGAGAGGAGGGAGAGGGAGGAGGGATGAGGAAGGAGGGAGGAGGCGGGAAGGAGGGAGGAAGGGAGGAGGATGGAGGTAGGAGGAGCTACCTCGGTGGCGGTAGGAAGGAGGGAGGGACGAGTGGGGAGGAGGGGGGAGGAAGGAGGGAGGAGGCGGGAAGGAGGGAGGGAGGGAGGAGGAGGGAGGTAGGAGGAACTACCTCGGTGGCGGTGTCGCCCAGGCGACGGCAGCGGGCGGCGGCGGCGGCTGGCGACGACGACCGAGTGTTACGCGAGAGAGATGGAGTGAGAGTGAGTGAGGGAGAGGAAATCGACGAGCGGGGCGAGGTAGGGGATAAGGTGGGCTTAGGAGTAGCGCGGGCCAAGAGACCTACGCTACGGCTAATGGCAGTACCAGTAGCGCGCCTCTGGCAACCTCGCTACTTCTAATTCGGGCCCACCACCTGCCCACATGTAGTTTTAGTAGCAGTGTGGGCCATGCACCCAGCACTACAACTGACATACTAGCTGTAGCGCGGGTTTCCCAGCACACACTGCTACTAAGGCTAGACCCGGGGGCTGCCTTGTGGCCCACTAAGCAGCAGGGCTGCCTGGTGGTCCCGCGCTACTGCTACTTTACTACCTGTAACGCTGGTCTGCTCCCTGCACTACTACTAAGTAGTAGTAGCGCTGCTCCCTTAGACTGCGCTACTGCTAAGATTCTGTGTATAAGCTTTCTTCTAGTAGTGCTAGTGTGGTAAGATCAAATATCCTACTGATTTCTTAGTTCTTGGATCACCACAGGATGATTTTTGTCCCATTATATTTGGTAGACCTTTCTTGAATACAATAAATGCTCAGATAGATTGCAATAAAGAAATTGTTAGTGTTAATTTTGGTGATATGTATCATGAATTTAATTTCTCTAAGTTTCGCAGACAACCTCATGATAAAGAATTACCCAATAAAGATGAAATTATTGGTCTTGTGATACGTCCAATTTGCACCATGATTTCCTACTGTTATTTATTATGTTTTTTATCATTATTTCACTTTATGGTACAATTCTTATGTCTTTTCTCTCTTAATTTGCAAGATTTACATGAAGAGGGACAATGCCCGGAGCTAGAATTCTGGACCTGAAATAGCCATATCAAATATACCTATTCTACAGAGCTCCAATTGACTTGAAATTTCACGAAGATTATTTATTGAATATATAAAAAATACTAGAGAAAAGAGATAAGAGAGGGGACCCACCAGCTGCCCAAAAGGCAGCAGGGCGCGACCTCCCTAGGCACGCCCTGGTGCCTTGTGGGGCCCATAGCTAGTGTCTACCTCCTCCTTCTGCTATATGAAGCCATTTGCCCTAGAAAAAAAATCAAGAGAAGGCTTTCGGGATGAAGCGCCGCCGTCTCGAGGCGGAACCTGGGCAGGAGCTATTTTGCTCTCCGGCAGAGCAATTCCACCGGGGATACTTCCCTCCGGGGGGAAATCGAAGCCATCAACATGACCAACGACCCTCTCATCGTGGGAGAACCAATTTTCATCAACATCTTCAATAGCACCATCTCATCTCAAACCCTAGTTCATCTCTTGTATTCAATCTTTGTCTCAAAACCTCTGATTGGTACCTGTGGGGAATGTAGCGGGCACGGAAAGCAGCTTGGAATTCCAGCCAGGTGATGATTGTTCCAACTGGAAATGTGCGTCTGTGGCTATCACACCATTGAGCAGCGGGACTCTTCAGGAAGTAGGATGCAAAGGTGACATAGCTGACAAGGGCCACATTAGCTGACTCCATCTTGTATGTGATGTCACGAAGCCAATCATCGGCGTCAAGAGGATGGACGGAGTTGCGGAACACAACAGGGTTGAGGTGAACAAAGTCTTGCAAAATTATTGGGCCTGGCTGCTGGTTCATGTTCGGACGTGGAAACTGATCCATTATCCCTTGCATGAATTGGCGATTCAGTTCAAACTGTTGCATCATTGCAGCCATATAGTCGGGCGGTGGTGGGTTGTTGGCACCACGGCCACGACCTGTGGGTCTAACCATCCTGCTAAATATAAACAGGGGGCAGTTTAGCAACTAGCAGTTACAGTTGTATGGAATCCTTTATGGAGTAACATGCACATTAAGGGAAGTGCAATAGGTACATCATAACAGTCAAACATGACATACATATCCATACACAGAGTCGGTTACAAGCCAGTGTTACAAGAGCGGAAAGGAAAGCTAGACACACTAGGAGGCACGCAGGCACATGGTGGAGGAATACAACAACGAGACATAGCGATAGCTACATCAACGACGGAGAAAACCACTGAAGCTAGGCAACTGCAAGTGACGATGCAGGGTGCCCTCGACACGAGGATCCTGCGCTCTGTGAACACTCTGATGCAGAACCTTGGTCCTGAACTTGAAGAAGAGGACCATGTGGAGGAGTACAACCTCCAACAGCAGGCCACTCAAGACCAGGTGACATCTCTCTCCTGCACGGGTAAAGGATGTACTCAGATGCATCCTTGCACTGATTGCTGGTAGCAACTGTGTTAGAGCATCGTAAAGACGAGCACGAGTGGCGTACAACTCGACAGCAAGAGCTCGGGCAGTGCGATCCAGAGTCTCAGTGTACTGGAGAAAAACCCGCGGGTCATAACAACATCGCACGTAAGGGGTACAGACAACAGTGTAGTATCCACTCTCATCCCCAGCAGGGGCTTACGGGATGTAGCGGAATCCATACTCATCCAAGTGAGGGTGCTCTCCACGGAGATGGGCAATAGCAGCATAGGCAGCATCATGGACTGCCATGTCAACAGTCACTCCAACACCATGAAAGGTGTGCAACTCAACGATGGAGTTATTCTGCCAATCGAAGATTTGGACCAAAGCGCGATACTGCTACTGGTTGAACTTGTAGTAGTCCTCGTAAAGAGTGTACTCGGGGTACCAGCGATATCCCAGCCTGGTCAAGAGGTCGACCAGAATGGCAGGGAATCCAGACGTATGAACAGCCATAGTCTGGTGACGAGCTGCGTTGCGGGACGCATCTGCAACAAAGAGTTCAATGATGTCAAATGACAGTGTGTGAATCGCACATCATACACTCAAAGGAATAGTTTCAGATAATTCCAGCTCTTTGGGTGGATGTGAACCCTAGAACCTAATGTTAGTGTTAGTAAAATCTTTAACCCGAATAGAAGATAGGTCACAGTCCCAGAGTAAGGAAGAGGAATAAAAGATCCTAAACCCATCCATTGGCGACGTGGGCCCGTAAGCTACACAACCATGTTAGTAAAACAAATTTTCAAAGACTAGACTCAACTTCAGCCAAGAAGTTGGAAAGGGGCTTCCTACAGGCAGTCGGCTCTGATACCAACTTGTGACGCCCCTGGCTCGACCATGCACTAATCATACACGCAAATGCGCACGATCAAGTCCAGGGACTCACGGGAAGATATCACAACACAACTCTAGACACAAAATAGAATAATACAAGCTTTATATTAGAAGCCAGGGGCCTCGAGGGCTCGAATACATAAGCTCAAGTTACACAAGAGTCAGCGGAAGCATCAGTTTTTGAGTACAGACATAACTAAACAAGTTTGCCTTAAGAAGGCTGAGCAAAACAACGACCTCTAGATCGAAAAGGCGCGGGTCTCCTGCCTGGGAGCCTCTGAACTACTCCTGGCCGTCGGTCTCCACATGGTAGTAAGCTCCATCGAGGTAGTAGTAGTAGTAGTAGTCGACGGGGTCAGTCGGCTCCGGGGATCCATTATCTGATCGCAACAATCGGGTATGGGGGAAAAGGTAGCAAAGCAACCGTGAGTACTCATACAAAGTACTCGCAAGACTTACATCAGATCTATCCTAAGCGTGCATCGGTATCAAAGGGAAGGGGTTGTATCTGTGGGCTATACTGCAGAAATGCTAGAATAGAGGGGAAGGCCTAGCCTATCGAAGACTAGCATCTTGCAGCGTCTTACACCATTAGAAGAGTGCAGATTAGCAGCATGACATAAAGTATTAAGTAATAGTAGCAATGCCGAGAGATCCTTCCCCCACTCCTGTCGGAACCTGAGCTCCGGGAACTCAAGGAAGGTTCAAACTCTAGGGTGTGCTCATAGTTCTCTACTTCACCCTGCCTGCTCCCCACAACCACACAACGATGCCCGAGCATGTTCGTGCTGAGGAAGAGAAACAATAAACACGACGGTTTACCCAGGTTCGGGCCACCTTGCGGTGTAAGACCCTACTCCTGCTTTGTGGTAGGATTGCCTCGCGAGGGAGGATGAGTATGAGAGTACAAGTTGTGTTCTTGCCGCCGGGGGTCAATCCCTCTCTACGGTGGTGGCCTAGCTATCTTTATACCAGCCCTGGTCCTCTTCCCCCCAAAACTCTAGGCGGGAAGGGTTACCACAATGGCCCAATTTCGAAGGGGAACAGGAAGTACATCATATCCTGACAAAAGTAGTCTTCGCCTGCTAAAGCTTCTGTCCATGACGGGCAGGTGGGCTCGGCGATGACCTCCGTCCTGACGAGCCCTCCGTCCTGCTCTTCTAGCACCGAAGAAGCAACCTTTGGGGCTTCCTTGGGAACCCGCGCGCTGGCCTTGCCTCCTTAGCACCGAAGAGGAAAGTATCACCGTCCGCGCCCGCTGGCGCGGCCCCTGGCGCCGCTCGTCGTGCCTCGCGTCACCCATGTGCAGCGCGAGGCAGGCTTGGCGACCTCGGAGCATCTGCCTGCGAGGGAGCCTCGGGAGGCATCCTGGGGAGGCTGCTCCATGAGAGGGCCTTAGGAGGGCCCTGCCGACTTGTGCCTCATGAGGCGAGGGCCCTCGCGAGGGTCTTGCTCTTGAGGCCTTGAAGATTGGCCACCCTAGGCCGCAGGCAGACGGGCCTGGGTACCCCCAGTCCCACGGGCCCGACAACTCCCTGTGAGAAAGCAATCCCGAAGCTAACATATTATTTAAAGTAGCACAAGTATCCAGTTCTAGTTGTAGTAGATCGAGATACAACTCCGAGCATCCTGTTACCGTGGACACGGCTATTCGAATAGATAACTTCCCTGCAGGGGTGCACCATCTTACCCAACACGCTTGATGAACTTCGGCCAGACACACTTTTCCGGGTCATGCCCGGCCTCTGCTGATCGACATGCCGTAGTCCTACCTAGGCTCCGCAGAGAGGTCCCCACCGTTCTACATCCTAAGCGCTCAGAGGTCTTGCAAGCAGGGTTTTGCTTGCCTGGAAGCTCTGCTAAAAGGGGTTGGTCGTCTGGGGCGAAGTCGTAACCAGCGGTGTCAGCGTCGGTCTCAGTGGCTACCGGAGAGAAGATGGGGAAGAAACAATAAATATAAAGCAAACAAATGCATCACAATGCATTACATGGCAATAAGATGTGCTAGGGGTGACCTAATGCAGTGCTACACGTTACCGACGGAGCGGGAAAATATCTGGAAATATTTCCTCGGCTTTAGGCAATTATCGGAAAAACGATCCGGAGGGGAAGGTTCCATGTTTGCATTGTTGGAGCATGTGACATGTACGTGGATGATATATTCGGATTTGTCTTATTTTTCTGATCATTTTTCATATATAAATTATTTTCATCCGAGTTACAGTATATTTTCTACTAATTTCTGAAGTTTAAATGATTTTCTGAAATTATTATTATTTCGAAATTAAATGGGAAATTGCTAGGTGCACCCAGTGCAGTGCACCCAGCTGTCCACACAGAGGCAGACTATGGGCCCAGTTGATTGGGTCAACTGCCCAGTCAGCAGAGGCTGGCTGGTGGGCCAGCTGCCCAGTCAGCAGGCTGACTGGGTCAGCCTTATCCACTGGAATAGTGGCTGGCCCCACCTATCAGTGACACAGGGACTAAACCGATTTTATTTAATTAAACAGAATTTTAGTTAGGGGTGGGCCCTGAGTGTCAGCGACATTTAGGTTAATTAAAACAG
Organism: Thinopyrum elongatum; assembly: GCA_011799875.1. NCBI lineage: Eukaryota > Viridiplantae > Streptophyta > Magnoliopsida > Poales > Poaceae > Thinopyrum > Thinopyrum elongatum. The sequence goes on along the minus strand of CM022297.1, from coordinate 408,603,306 downwards.
TGATTAGTTAAACTAGTAGTCAGTTAGCGAGTGGGACCCGCCTGTCAGTGACTGGATGTGCACAGTCAGCACGTTGACTCGGGTCAACGGGGTCCACTGGCAATGACCTAGGGTGGGCCCCATGGCCAGCCACGTCAGTGGCACTGGCGTTTAAACGCTGGTGACCTCATTTCGTGGCGGAGGGACTCGGGTCAGCGTCGGATTTTGCGTACAGGGGTCCATTTGGCGCGCGGTTGGGCGTGTTCGAACAAGCGCACGACAGCGCGTCGAACGGTGGCAGTGGCGTCGCCGGAGGTGGTTGGAAACGTCGACGGCGACGAGCGGGGCGGCTGCCGGAGTTCGGATGGTGGCGGGTTCGTAGCTGCAGCGCGCAAACGAGTGAACAGAGTGGCTAGCAGGGCTCTACGCGTTGCAGCGAAGATGACGGGCATGGGCCCGTGACCATTTTGTCACCGGAGCAACGCCGGCGACCAAGGGAGGTGGCGGCGAGCTTTGGCCACGATGGTTCTACGCCATAGAGGGCGAACGCGAGCAGGAGGAGAGAGGGGAAAGGAAGAGGAGCTCACAGCGAGCCTGCAGATGTGCAAAGCGGGCACGGGGGAGGCCTGGTGGCGCCGGAATCATCGACGGAGATCGTCGGGACCGAGGAAGAAGACGACGAGGTAGGGGTCGATGCACGGGCCCCCGGCTCCAATGGATGGTACCAGGCGATGGAGCGGACGACAGCGAAGCGAGCGGACACGCTGGCGAGGAGCGGGGAGGTCGGTGGCTGCGGGGTCGACGCAGCGAGGGCGATGACCACGTCGGGCTCTTCTCCAGATCGGGGAGAAGAGCGAGAGGGGGGAGGAAGTGGGACTAGGGTTCGTCTGCGGGGCGAGGGGCGGCCTTATCCACAATGGGGAAACGCGAGATGGCCGGCGCGTGGCGATCCGCGGCCACAGACGTGTGCGGCGCCGACACACAAGGAGAGAGGGCGTGAGGTGGGAGACGACCCGCGCCGGTGGGCTGGGCTGCGGGCACTTTAGCCACTTAAGCTCAGGGGCACAGTGCTCCTTTTCCCTTTTTTTTTTTTTTTTTTGCTTTTCTGTTTGCCCTTTTTGCTTTTGTTTGCATTTCTTTTCACATTAAGTGACTTTTGAAAAAATGTGCAACTAGTCAAAACAAATACTAGGAAATATTGAGCACTTCCACAAAATTTTTGGGAGAAGTTTGAATTGATTTGGATTTTTCACAAATGGAAAAGCATTTAAAAATGCTGTTTTGGCACCGTTTTAATTGCTATAGCCCATTTAAGCAAATAAGTGATGTTGTTTTCCTTAACAATTAATTATTATGGAATATTTGCTAAATGATGAATTATTTTGCAACCATGTTGGTGAAACTTTAAATTTCACTTACAATTTGAATTGATTTCAGAGGTGGATTTTGAAATGAGATATGAATCCAATATGATCAAGCATTGCATTTAAAGGTGGCTTAGCATAATCATGATGGATTACTGTAGCTTAATACATAGGGGTGTTACAAGAGAGAGAGAGAGAGGGAGGGAGAGAGACAGAGAGAGGGAGAGAGAGAGAGAGAGAGAGGAGAGATGTGTGTGGTGCGTAGATGGGTGGGTTAGTAGAGAGAAAAATGAGGAGAGAGAGGTGGGTAGTTGACAGATGAGTCAGACTGGACATAGACGGACAAGGAGGACACATAGAACGTCTGGTTTGTGTCCGCTTCGGATCCAAACCTGTCTCAAATTTGGAGAGAAAATGAGTCCAAGCGGACACAAGACAGACAGTAAAACAAAATGAGTCTTTGTATTGGGCCGCATTTTCCTGTTCGCGCGGAATCAAATGGACACCGGCGGCGGATGAAATGGGTCCTTGGAGTTGGTCCTAGAGCAACTCCAATGCGTCAACCCAAACGGACGCGCTCTTTGTCCGCTTTTTGTTTGTTTGGGTCGGTCGCCCACTCGTCGTCCGCCCCCTTTGCATTTGGGTTGGCTGTGCACCCAACGCGCCGGCGTATTTTCGTCCTCGCGGCCGGCCTAGCACTCAAACATATGAAAATTTGATCCTAGTTTACCTAATTCAAACAAAATACAAACATCTTATATAGTTTCGCAATCAAACAAATATATCATAGTTTACAAGCCACATGAAAATTAAATTGTCTCACATACATTAAAGAAAGGTATATCGATTGGTTGCCAACGTGAGCTCACCTTGCTCAACCAAATCATTTTGCAGCTGCATGTGAGTTTTCCAATCACACATTTGATGATGAAATTCCGTGAATTGTGCAAACGTTGCGGCTCCTCCATGCTCAGGCACAACATTATCACCCTGGAACTGAAACCCCTGATTATAGATATGTTTCGGGCGCTCATCCTCTACGATCATGTTGTGGATGATCACGCAAGCAGTCATCACCTCGTACAACTTCTTGGTGCTTCAAGTCCTAGCAGGATACCGAACGATGCCCCCATCGAGATTGAAGAACACCAAAGGCATGCTCCACACCCTTCCTAGCACTCTCTTGCGCTTGGGAAAATCTCTTCCTCTTATCTCCTACAGGGTTGGGGATGGTCTTCACAAGAGTAGTCCACTAAGGACAGATACCATCAGTTAGGTAGTATGCTTTGTTGTACTGGTGGCCATTGATGTCAACATTGACCTCCGAGCAGTTGCCTTCTGCCATCATTGCAAACACCGGAGAGTGTTGAAGCATGTTGATATCGTTGTGAGATCCGGCCATGTCGAAGAAGAGTGCCAAATACAAGGATCGTGTGAAGCCACGACCTCGAGTATGACGGTGCACACTTTGACATGCCCCCTATACTGGCCCTGCCAAGCAGAAGGGTAGTTCTTCCACTCCTAGTGCATACAATCTATGCTACCAAGCATCCCCGAAAAGCCCCTGCTGGCATTCACCGCCAACAAGCGGGCTGTATCTGCAGCATTTGGCTCTCTCAAGTACTCAGGGCCAAACACTGCTATCACATCCTTGTAGAACCTATACATGGACTCAAGGCACGTGGACTCGCTCATACGGACATACTCATCAATGAGATCACCGGAAACTCCGTATGCAAGCATTCGAATAGTTGCAGTGCATTTCTGATAAGAGGAGAAGTGCAATCTTTCCCAGGGCATCCTCCTTGCACTCGAAATACTCATCGTATGCCACCACCCCCTCCCGGATATGGTTGAAAACATGCGTAGCCATACGGAAACAACGTCGGAATAGGCGATGTTGGAAGAGCGTGTTTGGGTGTCTCGAAGTAATCCTTCCAGAGTAGGAAATGGTCGCAATCTCGGTTGCGATCCAACGCCGGAGTGTGCCCCGGGATCGAGCCTCGGAACAACAGCCGCTGCCTACTAAGGTGGTCATGGACGACCAACACAGTAGGCACAAGCTCCTCATCGTCGAATGAAGAATCATCTGAGTCGCAAATGAAATTGTGGAAAAAGAACTCGTCGGTGGAGTCCATCTGTACCTTGCGGGCAAACCCTCGAACAGCTTGGGGGCGTCGTTGAAGAAGCTGACCAGTGAATTGCCACGGCCTCCCCTAGACCAGGCAGCAGGCCATGTCGGCATTTGACGAGCGTGGCGGCGTCAGATAGCGAAGGTCCCCGCGCTTTTGTCCGCTCGAGGGAAGCTGCGGGGGTGGTGCGGTGAGGCGGTGGTGGCGGCGACGACGTTGGTTGGTGGTGTGGTACGGGCGGGGGGGAGGTATGTGGGTGCGGACGGCTGGCCTGGGCACCGGAAAGGGGGCGTTGACGACGACGGGGTGGGGGCCCGGGTGTGCTGGCTGTCGATGGGAGAAAAATAATGGGCTATGTGCCACCAATTGGCAGGCCAGGGGGAGGAGTAGGCGGCGTCGCGCGCATCTGCGCCGACGCAAACGAGGCCAAAATTTGGGCCTGGAATGTGTCGCACGATGGACAAAAAGCGCACACGCGTCCGTTTAGGTCAGCGTGTTGGGCCGATTTTTGTGTCCGTTTTGATTCAAACGGACACACGCGGACGAAATGAGTCGGTGCGTTGGAGTTGCTCTTACGGTGTCGGGACGGTGTTGGGCCAATTTTGTTTTATAGTGTGCTATATAAAACATGGTTGATGCTAAACATTGAAACAATTTAGGACGTTGGATCTAAGGATGTGTACGGTTCCGATGCTGTGGATCTCCGCCATACGGTCTTTTAAGGGGTAGCAGACTACACGGGCCGGCCCGAGTACTTGTGAGTTTTGGGGAGCCTCCCAACCCAGAAGTGCCAAACGTTTTCCCCATCAGGAGCAGAGAGGCGACGGCGGCAGACGAGTTGCAGCGGCTTGCAGAGATGGAGGCGGGCTCGGAGATAACGAAGGAGGCTGGGAGAAAGAGAGAAACCCACAGCGGGACCGAGATGGCCGGGGGGAGTAGGAGAACGTCGAGGAAGATCACAAAGACGGAGTATCCATCGGTGCTGGACGTGATGGATGCCGCGATGAATCAGGTACTAGAGGAGCATATGGAGGGGCTGGTGGCGAGGTGGAACGCCGAGAACTCCGACGCGACGCCACTCGTGGTGGAAGCGCTCACGGAGGAGCAGCGAGAGTCGCTGGAACGAGATCATTTGGCCAGGGAGGTGTTGATTGGTCAGGCGTACGTGGATAAGATGGCGGCGGAAGACATGGCGAGACGGGAGATGGAGGAAACTAATCCGAAAAAGGATCCCGACGAGCAGTCTTACCAATACTACCGAGAGAACTGGGAGTGGAAATATGCCAAAGAGTTCGGCTCCTTCGAGGACACGAGTAAGTTCATATCTCTCCTCAATGAACCTCTATCTGTTGGTTGTTTTGCATCGCACTGAAACCTGTCAAATCCACCTTGTTAGTCATCACAGCATTTGAATTGCTCCTGTGGTGGTGTTGTGATGCTACTTCCAATAAAACTTCAGCACCTAGCATTGTAAATTCCCTGTCAGTTTGATTTTCAGCGGTAATTTTGCTATCCAAATGTGATTAAACAATCTGTTATAACAGAACTGTGTTAGATAGTTATGCATTGATGACACTGATTGTTTCGCCTTACTCCAGCCCCAAATAGGTTTATCTGCATTAGATTCCCCTGTTGTATGCCTCAGCCCCAAATAGGTCGTTTGACAGTTTAAATAGCTGTTGAAGCTTTGCTTGATCAGTCCAAACATCAGTATTTTTCCATCCCTTATACCTATTCTTCTATCATCTATAAAATATAAATGTCTCCGATCTCCGCAAATCTTTAATTCCCAACCATCCTTTCCATTTAGGCTTGCATATTTTATAATTTTAAATCATTTCACCCAATGTTACTTCTTCTGTTGTTTTACCTCGCTTACCTTTGTCCATTTTGATTGTCATTGTCTTTTGTATGTAAGGGAGACATCGGCATGTGGCATATTGATGGACTAGTAAGGGGATCTAGAAAAAGTGATAGACTTGTAAGGCATGAATTGGTGAAAGTACCCCATCAACATGTGGCATATTTATGGACTAGTAAGGCAATCTAGAAAAAGTGATGGACTTGTAAGGCATGAATTGCCCCCCCCCCCCCCCCCCACACACACAAACACACACGCAAGGCGATAATGGTCCATCCTTTAACCTTTCTAGTGCTTTTGCATTTTTTTTAATTAAATTGCTCTAATGTTTCATCATTAGCCCCACCCTGGTACACCTAAATAACCTTATTGGCCATGAACCAACCTTACTGACTAAAAGTTAATTTGGAGTCCTCATATTCCTTCAAAGATAAACTGTAATAGTTTCATATTTTTGGCTACATATGAATCATCCTGCATAAGTATGATAGTATCATTCGCGTATTGTAGGATAGATACCCTCTTCTTCAACCAAATATGGTATGTGTCCGATTATTGCATCACTCAATTGTGCAATATTATGCCAAGCAATTTTGACATTCAAAGTACCCCCTGTTATAACACTTTTGAGCCATTTCAGCCACATTTCAGTAAATCCTCGATTCACTATGAAATGAAAAAGAAAATTCCAATTTGATTTTGTCGTACAGTTTCTCAAAGTTCAATGTCTATAGTATCCCTTACTGTTTTACAAAATGGGTCAGTATAAAAGCATGTGACTAAATTTAGTAAATTGGGCAAACCTTCAATCCGCACATCATCTTTCGTCAGTGAGTAAATAGTATGTTTTCGTTGCCACTCGTTTGCTACCCTGTGAAAGCACGCTGTATTGTTGTCGCCCTCCAGCAGCCACTTCTTGCTACACCATTGAAACCAATAGTATTCATTATCTTTTTGAAGCATAATAGTATTCATTATCATCATAAAACTTAGCCAATTCAGTTTGTATTTCCCTCTACGTGCAAGTTGCTCTCTGCTAATCACTCGTTTCCTCCTCTAGATCTTATATTTCATTCTGCAACCTCTTGTTCAGAACTAAAAATTTCTCCTCTTATGTTTGTCCCCCCCCATAAATGTAAACATTTTTGGGCTTCCTATAATTTGAAAATAAATCTATCCAATGGGCTTACATTTCTGATGGGTTCGTCACAAAGTGTTTCTACTCTATCAAAAACTCAGGCTGCTTTGTCCAACTTTTATCGTATCGAAATTCGTTTGATCTTTCATCAGCGACTAAACAGTATATTTCCAATAAATTGTGATTCCATTGCATCTCTTCTAGCTGTATGTTCGAACCATTGATGTTCCTACTATATTTAATTTCACCATTGTTCTAGATAGATTTTTTAGAGAAAAGGCATGCGCCCGACTTTATAGATAAAGCCACCAGGCAGTCTTCCGAACCAACCAGATCAACGAACAGACCAACGAAACAACAGAGTCCCAGACGAGGACCCACCCAAAGTTCTTAGAGTAAAAGATACAGGGCACCCAGGCCACCAACACAGCACGCAGGCCGGAGAGAAAGACAACAACATAGCCAGCAACTAGTCAAATAAGGCGCAAAAGCAACTAAGCAACATGCTCCTGTCTGGATAAGGAAGACGTCGAGGCCCGCATTTTAGATATCAGAAGATCAAGAGCATCCCGGTCCTCCGGTTTAGTCAATAATCTCCACTGCTGCAGCAACATACAAGATTTAAATAAGCAGTCGGCAGGTTTAGCAGAAAAAACATGTTCGATAGTAAACTTGTTTCTAGTAGTCCACAAGGCCCAACAGATCGCCCCAAGTCCAACCCAAAAGACTCTCTTTGTAACACCCGCCAAAGAATGAGCAAGGGCCCGAAGCTCAGAGAAGGAAGATGGATCCCAGGAGACCTGGAGCCATGTTCGAACACAGCTCAATACCAACTTGGCCAAAACACAGTGAAAGAATATGTGATTCGTGTCCTCCATGGCTCCACATAGCGCGCAAAACTCCGAGCCCGGGCCATTCCTCTTACGGATTTGATCAGCCACGGGGAGACGACCTTTGAAAGCTTGCCGCAAAAAGATCTTAATTTTAGGAGGGATGCGAGCCCTCCAAACACGGGTAAATCTGTTGGTGGGGGAGCCACCAATTAGCTTGGCATATAAAGATTTGATCGAAAAGCGCCCAGAGGAAGTATGAGGCCAGACCACCGAGTCCGCAGTCTCCGAGAGCATAGGGAAGAGGGCAGTAAGCTGTTGCCACTCTTCAAACTCTACAGGAGATAAGGAGCGCCGGAGGGCTAAGTCCTAGTTATTCGCCGAGAGCTCCGCGATGGAGATATTCGGGTTAGGGCAGTAAGAAAAAAGCAAAGGGAAACTCACAGAGAGGGGTGAATCTCCACACCACCAATCAAGCCAAAAATGAATAGCAGCCCCATCCCCAACTATGAACTTAACATGAGCCAGAAACAAAGGCCGAACTTTAATGAGATCTTTCCAAAACTGCGAGCCTCTGCGGGCAGAGGCGAACATGGGGCTAGAAATAGGGAAATATTTTGCTTTAAGGATAGAAAACCACAGAGTATCCGCTCCCGTGGTCATAATTTTCCACCACCATTTAATCAAGAGACATTTATTCATAATAGCAGTGTTGATGATGCCCAACCCTCCGAGGTTTTTGGGTTTACACATGAGTTTCCACCAGACTAATCTGTATTTGCGTTTATTGTCAGCCGCATTCCAGAAAAAAGCACCCCGATGCTTCTCGAATCCCGCGTGCGTGCCAGCAGAGAGTAAGTAAAAGCCCATGATAAACATTGGAAGGGAAGATAAGCAAGCGTTAATCAGCGCCACTTTCCCAGCACTCGTGTTATATCTGCCTCTCCAGGGAAGCACCCTATTGCCAACCTTGGCGACAGCAGGGGCAAACTCTTTAGCATAAAGCATGTCCGAAGAGATCGGGAGGCCCGGATATTTGAAGGGGAAGGATCCCAGATTACGGTTGAGCAAATGAGCCACACGTAAGGCCTCCGTATCGTCAACACCAGTGACTATGACCTCGCTCTTAGAGAAATTAATTTTAAGGCCCGACAAGGCTTCAAAACAGAGAAGAATGAATTTGAGGTGGGCAATGCAAGTCATTTAGTTCCACCATAATGATAGTGTCATCTGCATACTGAAGATGTGTGACCCCTTCCGGAATGAGGTGAGAAATGACAGGAGATATGTGACCATGGGCAACAGCTCTGGAGAGAATACGAGACAGGGCATCCGCAACAAAATTGAACAAAATAGGAGAAGCGGGATCACCTTGCCGCAGGCCCCTACCGTTGGCAAAGAAATTACTGACCTGACCATTAACAGAAACCGTAGTGTGGCCCCTCGAGACCAACTGCATGATCCTGTGGACATAAGCCCCATCAAAACCTTTGGCCATGAGGACCTGAATCATATGCTTTTTCAAAGTCCAGCTTTAATACCACAGCTTTAGACTTCCGAATTCTTAGGTCATGTACGATTTCGTGCAGGCAAAGGATCCCATCTAGGATAAAACGGCCTTCGATAAAAGCCGACTGGAAAGGACTGATGGTTCTGTGGGCTATGGGAGAAAGGTGAGTGGCAAAGCCCTTCGCGGGGAACTTAGCAAAATTGTTAATGAGAGCAATCGGCCTAAACTGGGAAATCAGCTCGGCTCCTTTAACTTTAGGAATCAGGGAAATGACAGCATAGTTAAGGCAAGATATGTCCACTATCCCCGGACATAAACCTTGGATGATTTGACAGATCAGCAAGCGCAGCTGGGGCCAAAACTTCTTGAAGAAGGGGATGGAATACCCATCAGGGCCACAGGACGCATTAGGGTTAGCGGAGTTAATAACATCCCAAATCTCAGCATCAGACAAAGGTAGCATTAAAGCCTCATTCTCAGCATTCGAGATCATACTGTGGTTGTCCCACTGGGAGGGAGAGATAGTAAGACCAGACTCCTGCTTAGCACCCAAAAGGGAGGAGAAGAAATCCACTACGTGAGATATGATAAGAGATTGATCCGAGGTCCTAACTCCGTTAATGATGAGACTATCAATAAAACATCTCCTTCTACCATTGGCGATGGCAAAGAAGTAAGCAGTAGGGGAATCGCCTTTAAGAGTCCAGTTTAGGGTGCCACGCTGACGCCAATAGATCTCCGCCTGCTGGTGCAGCTGCATCAGGGCGGCTTCAAGGTTGTAACGGACTGACCACTCGCCCTCCGAGAGGCCAGTCCCATCAGCCACGAGGTCCAGACCAGCGATCTGGGCCTCTAAGGTTGTTTTCTCCCGGTGGGCCTCCGCGGCTCTGTTACGGGACCAACCTCGAAGAAATTTGCGGATCTCATAGGAGCATTTGTGCCAATCATCCATGGGGCCAAAGGACCTATGAAAAGACGCGAGCAGGCCAGATATTTTGATAGCCAGCATATCAGAGAAACCCTCAACTAAGAGCCAAGAAGCATCGAATTGGAAGCGAGAGGAATCCATAGAGTGTTCAAGGCCAGCATCCAGGATGAGGGGGGCATGATCCGAACCCACAATCGATTTAGCTTTCAGGAAGGCACGTGGGAATAAGGAGTCCCAATTCGAGCAGATAAACACCCGATCCAGCACCGACCGGACCGGATTACTCTGATGATTAGTCCAGGTAAAACGTGCACCCACCTGAGGTAGCTCGCGCAAAGCACAATCACGAATGAAACCATTAAACATGTTAGCAAGGGGCCAAGAGAAATTACAGCTATTCTTATCAGAGGGGGTGAGCAAAAGATTGAAGTCTCCTCCTATCACAATAGGTAACGTACACGCCTCAATTTTAGTAGATATTTCATCAAGGAAGATAGAGGTTAAGGAATGATCCGCTGGGTAGTAAACCACCATGAATTCCCATAAGGTGTTAAGACGACGATGGTGCACAACAGTGCTAGCCCAAAAAATACCATGATCAAAGGCCACAAAATCAAACATGTCTCATTTGGTGCCAATAAGAATACCCCCAAAACGGCCTAAGGACGGCAAAAAATTCCAGTCAAATCTATCCATACCCGCAACCGCGGAGAGTTCATTAGGGGAGAAGGATTCTTTGAAAGTTTCAACCAGCCCTAAAATGTCAATGTTCTCCCCTCGAACGACATCCCTGATCTGGTCTCGGCGCCCCCTAGCTCTGAAACCTCTAATATTCCAGAAGAGAGCTTTCATTTGAAAGAAAGATTCTTGATGCGAAGGCTAGACCTGCAAGGGGCAGCGCAGGATTTGGAGCGTTTCGAAGGGCCCCTTTTGGATGGGGGGGGGGGATGAGACTGGCCACAACCATCGTCCACAACCCCTTCCCCGACCGGATCAACAGCGAACCCTTTAGCCGCAGTGGCAGTAGTTTCTTTGGCCTTGGCAATGGCCGCCTGGGCTATCTCGTTGGCCCTAATAGTGGACAGAATAGATGAAGGAGGCCCATAACCAGGATCGAGAGAAACACCCACGTCCGATAAGATATGTAAGAGATGATTGTCCGAAAGAGAAGGTAAAACTAGCCGAATCGGGGAAGATGGAGGAGGGGGAATTGGCACCATACCTGAGGGAGGGAGGTCCTTGGCCGCCGCACGGCGCTCCGCCCGAAGAGCTACCGACTCCCCAGAGTCCCGCACACACCGGCCTTTGCGAGCTGTGGAGGCAGGCGAACGGAGCAGGGAGAGCGAGCCGCAGGGGATGCCGACACCGGCCCAGAGCCCAACGCAGAGCCGAAATCCTTATCGAGACGCCGACAGAGACCCGTCATTGATTGCTTGGAGCCCGATGAAGCCCTGCTCTTGGTCGAGTACTTCCTGACAGTAGACTTCTTCTTCTTGGCAGTGGGCATCTCAGTAGGGCGAGGAGGAGAGAGAGGTAGATCTTCAATTCCAGAAAAGGTAGGAGAGAGGGGATGAGCCGGCATATTGGAGCAAACCCCCGAGATGGGAGTGCCCACGGCCACAGACTTTCCCTGGCCAACGCCCCCCAAGTCCTCGGCTCCCTGCGCAGGCATCTCCGCCGCCTCCTTCTGAGTAGGACCCACCGGAGCATTAGCCTTGAACAGATCATGAACCTGTGGTTCCATGCCGTCCCATTCGGATTGGGTGAAATGAGCATGAGTGCCACCGCTGGGATTCTACCCACCTGCAGAGCCATCACCAAGGTTATCAAGGTTAGCAGAGCTAGGAGGAGGAGCCTGGAACGCCTCAGCCCCCTCCACCCGCACCCGCAGCCGAACTCCATCAGAGGAAGGAAATACGTCAACCACACCGCGCAGACATAACGGATCCACACACCAGACCTTCATGCGAACCGGACCAAGCTTTTCCAAAGACTCAGAGTCCACCTCAATCGGCTTGCCAATAAGAACACCGAAGGCCATCAAGAACGGGACCGAGCGCAAACCAGCAGGCACATCGTCCACCAGAACCCAGACCTGAGAGATCGGCCCCACCGCTTTGACACCACACGCCGCGGCCTTAACAGACACCACCAGTTGATTGTAGGGCAAGGTAAAGCTAGTGCAAGAGGAGATCATTCTTAAGAAATCTTTGGAGGGGAACACCACCGCAAACTCATATTCAGAAAGCTGATTAATTTGCCAATCCCAGTCTCCCTCGTCCCAGATCCGAAGACCTTCCAATAAGGTCTGAGGAGAGATCTTCTGGTCTTGGACAGTAACGATGGCAGCATTAGAGAAGGACGGAGCCGCAGCAACCAAGGGAACCTCACTGTCCAGAGCGAAGAAAGAACATCCAGGAAGCCCCGTTCCGAAATGCACAAAGGCGGGAGGTTTGATACGGTTTTGGCAATTAACTGTAAGATGGCCTTCAGATCTACAAATCAGACACCTAGATTTGAAATGCCCTGGTTGGTGGCATGCGAAGCATGTGAGTGAGGGGGAGGAAGGGTTCGAAGCATTGGCACCCTGGCGAGGTGGGGGGTGGAGGAGGAGGGAGGATGCCGTCCCCAAGCCCCGACAAAGAAGAGCCAGGGCCTAAGGCAGGAAAGCGGCAAGCCTGGAACTGCTGGGTGGGGGGGCAGAGAAGTTGTGCGGAGGAGGGCGCGAGCCAGCACCAGCACCAGAGGAGCGGGGAGGCTGCCGAGGCCGAGCCACCGGGCCCCGAGAGGGCGCCGGGCGTGGCCCAGAAGAAGATGAGCCACCCGCACCGCCAGACGCCGCCACCTCCTAGGGATCCATCGCCGGCGACCCCGCACCACCAGATCCAGACCCCAGGGGGGCCAGATCCGGCCAGCGACCGCGCCCGCTCATCACGCTAGAGCCAATCCGGACCCGCCGCCCACGCCTCGTGGTCACGAGCCACCTGCTCGCGAGCCGCCTGCTCAGCCTCCAACTTGGAGCGAAGAGAAGCCTCATATTCCAGATCGGCGCCCGTGGCCGGTGAGTCCTCGCGCCGGCATTTGCTACCCGACAATGCCTCGCTCGAGGAGCCCCTGGACTTGTCCATGGCGAGGGCCTCCGCGAACGAGAGAAGGAGTGGAGGAGGAGAAGTAGATCTAAGAAAGTGGCGGATGGGGGCGCGGCGTTTGCATAGATCAGTGGCGGAGGCCGGAAACCCTAGAAATGGGGGGAGGGATCCTTTCCTCACCCATAAGTAGCCCGAGCGAGCAGTGCCCAAGTGGGCCGAACAGGTCGCACGGGCCGAAGGGAGGGAGGGAGGAGCAGTGGCCACCACCAGCTGCCCAGGGCCCACGAGAGGAAGAGGGGGAAATTCGGACACCAAAGAAAGGGAGGGGGCCACGGGCCGCCCATCCAAGGCCGGCCCACGACACACAGGGCCCAGCTGTCCCCGAGGCCCACTAGCCACCAAGGACAGAGCCAGATATAGGGCTTGCCCCGCCGCCGAGCGCCCACCCCCCGACAGACCAGGCGACGCCGGAGACCATGCCAAGGCCAGGGGAGAAGGAGGAGGCAAGGCCCCGCGCGAACCAGGAGAACTCATGGCAGAGCCGCCGGACCCCTCCACACAAGCCAGCGCACCAAGGATCCCCTTAGCCGGGGACGGGAGGGGAGACTTACCAGATCTACGCCGCCGACAAGACACACGGAGCCAGCCAGAATCGCCCTCCGACGATGCCACCGGCCTGCCCCTGCCCCCAGGGGCAAACTTCCTAGACTGGGGCGCCGCCTTGGAAGCCAACGCCGGCCCCGGTGAAGCCAGGGCAGGAGCGGCCTCCGAATAGGAGGAGGAGTCCATATCGCCGTCGAGCGCCCAAAATCGAGATCCAGAGGACACCAGCGAGGTCGCCGGCCGTCGAGCCAACGCGGGAGCGAGATCAGAGAGCGCCGCACCAGAGGAGTGGAGGAGGGGTGCCGAGGGGAAGGAGCACGCCAGAGGAGAATCATCAGTGATCGAGGTCGCAGAGGAAGAGGGGGGGGGGAGAGAGAGAGAGAGGGGGGGGGAGGGGAGGAGAGCCATCCAAACCGTCAGTGAGTGAGTGAGCGTTCCACCCGCACTACTACGACCTTGTACCTGTTTCTAGATAGATAGAGGTAGGACATCACTGAATCACAATTACTGTCACCACATGCATAGGTTAAATATCTCTTTACTGAAGTGAAATCTCCTGCCACTACATGCAGCTCGGATCCCCGCGATGTGTTTCACGGACGAGCCGACGAAGCCTGGTGTTACTAACCCTGAGCGTAGTATGCAGATATTTTCAGTTAAAGTTGAGGAAATATATGGGGATTTACATTGGCCGCTGGATGTGTTTGGCATCGTTGCTGTGAGGGATGACCTGGATCACCATCGCAATATTATATTTGAGCGCAAACGGGATAACTGTCAAACTCTTAGTGAGAAGGTTCTTATTTCTTCATTCATTTGTTTTATCTGTTTCTAGCTCTGCAACACAGCCTTTTTTTATTACTGTCCTTCAGTGTTGCCGTTTTGTAGGTACCATGTGTCTGTTATGGTTTTTACTTCACAAACCCTGGTATATCTTTGATAATAGTGTTGTCTTTTACTGTACTTCATGAGATCTGGCTGCAAGATGTCTTAGAAATTTGCAAGTTATTGGAAACAATGTTGCAGCCATGGCTTTCGTTATATGCTTTGAGCTATAGTGCAGACCTCAACCATTATAGTTCCTTCTTTTTCATATTACGCTAACGCATTGAGCTAATGTTTTCTGCCTCATTTTTTTATGCACCTCACATTGTATATGGTCAATGCATGGTAACGTTTTCTCTTGATTGTGCTGCTCCAATATTTACCTTATCCAGCTTCACTTTACTTATTAGTTAAATTCGCTCTGTTAGTTTCAAAGTTTCAGAAATATTTAAACATCCTTGCTTACCAAATTCAGTTTATTGGCATTGTGTTCACCTCAGTTTTTTATTGTTGTGCCCACAGATTTCTAGTTTAGCCAATTATATTTTCACTGTAAATTACGTCACAGTTAATGACCAGCTCTCCCTTTTCTTTTACACAATATTTGGATATTCTTTTTTTACTCAATTAGTGGTGTTGCATGCAGGATCCATATTTAGTATTAACAGGTCCTACCCGTGCTCCCGTGACTCTGTTTGGGCCTATGCATTTTGATGTCACGCTGCAAGTGAAGTGCAGCAATGAGTTAGAGGACAAGATCTAAGCCTGCTAGGCTTTCGCTACGAGTGCTGCGAATCGATCAATTACCAAGCGAGTAAGGGAGAGTCGGCCCTCAGATCATGCGTGAGCAGCCAAACATAGAAGCAAGCTGAGCACATTGGAGCTGACATGTGGCATTGTAGTCTCATCCATTGAGGCCACGATCAATGTGCGTATTGTCGAAGAGTCGTGGCTGGATGGATTCAGCGGGTGGTTCACTGCCTCGACTGCTACGTCAGCACTGAAGGTGTTGCTACTCAATACTGAAGATAGAAGTGCCTGTTGTTGCGGCTGATGGCACCATTGACTCTCACGACGTGTGGTTTCCGTTGAAAGCTCTGGGGAGCTGAGAGTGGGTGCAGCAGGGTGGCTAGGCAGCAAGCAGATTGATCGTGAGGTCTTCTTTCAGCCATTGAAATCTGGTAGAAGCTCTCGTTCACTGAAGGTTCGCTAGTGTGAAATGGAAGTTACCATTGCCTGGTCCCTTTTCCGTTTGTTATCCCACTAACCGTATTCCTTCACCCAAGAATGGGTGATAGTAGCTGCTGTCTAACTATAATAACTTGGCTGGAACTGCTCGATTTCTTAAAATGAATTTGTGTGAGGCTGGTGCCAGCAGGAACCTTCAGGGTTATCCCACTGAACGTATTCCTTCACCCAAGTATGTTTTTTAGTGCGATATTATTGTACTTGCGGAACTCAAGGACTATGGTTGTAGCTTCTGAATGGCATGTTATGTGTCGTGTTTTGTGCTAATTAGTGATGATGATAATCGAATATCTTTTATGTTGTTGCAGGTGAGGATAAGTTTATTTTTTGTTTAATTAACTGTTTGAATATTATCCTTGAACATTGTCAGGGTGGCTTTACAGGTTAAAAAATAAAATACAAATGTCCGTACTATAAAATATGTGTTAATTGTACTGGATTAATGTGAGTGTATGTAAATGAGCCTCTTTTTGTAGGCCTTGCACCTGCTTATATTCAATGGCGTACTATAATATAAATATGTGTTACTTGTACTGGATTAATGTGAGTGTAATGCAAATGAACCTTCTCCTTTTGCAGGCCTTTGCACTTGCTTATGTTCAATTGCGTACTATATATATTATATGTGTGTTAATTGGACTGGAGTAATGTGAGTGTATGCAATGAACCTTCTTTTGCAGGCCTTGCACTTACGTTCAATCGCTCGAATAGGCTTTGTCTCTGCTTTATAAATAAAGCAAACATCCATACGACCAGATCCAAAGTGGCAAAGCAACTAAAATGGCTGGGGCAACGGCACAATCATGCTCAATGAAAGCATAAACGAAATAGAAAAAAAGCCACCGAGTGACAGTAGGCACAACGCACTACGAGGAGGAGAGACGACGCGTGGTAGTCAGAAGCGCATCCAGCATGAGCCCAAGCCGAGTGCGGCCCGCTGCCTAGAAAGCGGCGTGCAGTGCTGCAAGAAAGCAATGAATTTAAAGAACGAGTCAGAGGCCTGCCACGGGAAGACTCGCTCAATCACCACTTTATTACGTGTCATCCATCACTCGACGACATCGCCGCAAATATAAGCTAGAATAGGTGGCGTTTCCGCCTGGTCTGGTTGGCTCTGGTATGGAGGAACTCCGCAAAGTCTGGGGCCTCCCAATCGCCCCATGCCCTCTGGACGAAGCTCTAGAGGGTACGCGCAACCATTCAAGTGAACAAATGTGTGTCCCGGTCTCCGGACAACACAAAGGGGGCATAAGTCATTACCCAACCCGTGCCACTTAAGCACCTCCGTCCTGGAGGGAAGCGGTCACGCAATAGTTGCCACACAAAGATCTTATTTTCAGGGGCAACGGAGCCTTCCACAGAGGTGAATCCAAGGGATGGTGGGCGAACGGCATAATGCATGATATGCCGACCTCACAGAGAATCAGCCGATAGTCCGGCAACACCAGCAGAAGGTTGCCCGCAATCTAGCTCACTCTACAATTTCCATCTGCCCAAATGTCGTCGAACAAGATGTTCCAATGCCCATTGGTGGTCGTAGAACCAAGAGCAACGGATCAACGCAAATAGCAAACAAGCTATGGAAACCCACCCGAAGTGGCTAGCGACCAACCCATGGTCAAGCCAAATTGGGTTCCTTACCATTTCCAATAGTGAAGGAAACCCTAATATCATTTTGATCCGTTGATGGATTTCCAGAACTGGGAACCACCCGAGCGTGAACATGCCTGGAGGGCTCGCCCCTTGGTTACTTAGCCTGAAAAGCTACAACCATAGGCCCCCTACCCCACTCCGAGAGACCGGAACACCCCGTATTCCAGCCCAGAGATCAAGTCTTCTGGAATACGGCACTGCGGGTATAGAACAAATTAGCTCTTTATTACAATCTATATGGATACAAGGGTTTCTGAAGACCCATGATTACATCGGCATGACGACACTAACGCCAGACAGGATGGCTCTATGGCTAGCAGCCGAACGACTCGAAGCAGCGGAATATCTTCTAGCAGCGGAATAACGACAAAGTGATGGACTCCACTCCGCAGGGACTCTGGCTGGAACGCTTATCCAGCTTTCCAACAGGGGTCCACGGCAACAAGTAAGCAGACAAGGCATGACCTGCAAACTGGCATGACACGCCAGGAGAGTACTTTGAATGTACTCGCAAGCTCACAACAACCAAAGCAATCCAGACACAGCAATAACCCGGCATTTACAGGTTACACAAGCATGAGCATGATACAACTAGAACGACATGGCATGTACAAGATGAACATGATACCGCTAGAACTTTATCAGCATGGCATGAACATATTACTCGAGATAGGAACAATGATTATACTAACATACAACATGCTAACAGATATCACTTACTCTGTTCGGGGTTACCTCGTAACCACCAACTATATGCCACTCTTACTTACCATCATGGTCACAGGATCACTCAATCATTATCAAGAATACCATCGGGATCTTCACAAGATCACCTCATCATCATCAAGAATACCATTGGGATCCTCACAAGATCCTCATCATTATCAGAATACCATCGTGATCCTCCTGTGGCCACATAAAGATCAACCAACTTCTTTCTTCATCAACCGGGGTTGTTTATTAATCAGGTTTTACTTACTGTTGACTCATAGTGTGACCTACTCGAACGGGTCCATATCTGCGGGCGCGGCTATCGATAGATTAACACTCTGCAGAGGTTAGTACACTGTACCCCACTACGACCCAAGCCTCGTGCTCCCTTCGGGTGGACCAACGGCATTCCGACAAAACCGATCTACTGCATGACACTCTCCCCGGCCACTCCGACAAACTCCCCTTTGGGCTAAGTCCTGGGTGGCCCCATGTCACCGCGTGACACCCAACGGCCACCGTCGTGCAAAACATAAACGGTCCCAAACGGGACAATGGATCCATACAACTCGGGCACACAAGGTTATTGCCGCCTACCGGGCCAGGGCAGTGCGCGCACCTAAACTTCCCTAGTTGGAGGAAACCGGCGAGAGGCATGACAATAGACCGCATTAGGGCCTTCCCATAAGGCAAATGTGCTGCACTGGTCAGCTCGTCTCGATGGCACTATGACTCAGCCAACAGATGTTCAAGTTCGATTAAAGTCCGTTAACTTGAATGAGTATAAGCCGAGTCACAATAAAATAGCATGATGCATACGAACATGATATCAACATGAGCATGGATGAGCCACATCACTATTTATATATCAACAACAATAAATTATCCTCCAGATGCAAAATGAGCATGGCATACCAATGAGCATGAATACACAAGTATAACCTCATATAACATAGCATGACTACAAGCATCGGAAAAAGACCTATTAGAGTATAACATGATAATAATACTAGCGGTAATCATTAACCAACAAATGCAAAATGATCATATCATAAAGTAGCATGGTTCACGAGCATATATATAGCATTCAGAAAATATTAACATGCACACACATTTATTATTCAAGTAGGAAACCATGGCTACTGCAAGACCATCATACAAGTGGCTTCGTGGCTTGCCTGGGAATGAAGAGGTCACTGGGAGGAAGTGCAGAAGGATAGCGAAAGATTCGCCGAAATAGTTCTCTCCCGAGGGGACTATTTATGGGCAAGGGCAAAAATGGTCATTTCATTGTGTGAAAACATGATGAAAATGATACCAAGATGATGGGGTCGACGAGACGAAGAAATGGGCTTTGGAATCACCTCATTCGGGGTTGTGGTTGAAAAGTCACAGCCAGACAAGCTCAGGGACTAATCTGTAAAAAGAATCTCTACAAATAGGCCCCTGGCTGGGAAAACAGAAACGCATTCCTCAGATTACATCTTCAGAATAGAGAAAACGTATTTCTGGCTAAGCAGAGACAGAATACGCTTACTCGAAGGGAACGTACTTTCAGAAGTACGCTTCCACTTAAGTGCTGGGCCCGGGGCTGAGAGGCTGACGGGGGGCCCGCGTTGACCTCCCTCTTCCCCTGTATTCTTCTAACCTCCCGCGATGGAGCAGAACAAAGGCGAGGGCTGGGCGTGGCCGGCGGTGGTCTCGGCGGCCCCGGCATCCCCGGTGGAGCTCGGATCACCGGCGGGGTCGAAAGAGGCCGCCAGCACCCACCCTGGCCTAACGCGGACGCCGAGGAAGGCCAGACGGCGATGGCTAGGAGCGCCCGCGGACGAGGCCATCGACCAAGTTTGGGCACGCGGCCACGGAGCTACGACGACGAACGGATAAGCTGGGAGATTCGCCAGAGTTTAGGAGATCCTCATGGAGAATGGAGGAGAGGAGGTGCTCGCAGGGCTCCAATTTAGGAGGACCGAAGTGGCTGCCATGGCGGCCAACCGAGGCGAGGAGGGACTCGGGGGCGAATGGAAGGGCGGGAGACTGTAGGGAGATGCGGAGAAGAGCGGATGGTCTCGGGAGGCCTCGAGGAGGCTTACAAGCCGTGGGCAACGCGGTGGCTTGGACGCGGCCGCGGTGACGCGTGTGCCATCATGCTGGCGTGAGCATAGGCACGGGGAGGGAGGGAGGCTTGTCCAGGAACTTCACGAGGACGCGGGAGGCCTCGGCGAGCTCGGAAGGGTCGGGAGGCTCCGGCAACGGGACAAGGAGAGCAGGGGAGTTAGTGGCACGGGCGAGCCTCGAAAGCGACGCGACCAGGCGAGGCCGGACGGCAAGCGGCACAGGCAACGCAGGTGGTCACGGGGAAGCGCTGACATGGCGAAGCGCTCGGAAACGACGAACAGGGGAGGGGCCCGAACAAACGACGCTCAGCTCGCGTCCTGTGCGTGCCAGGCAGTGGTCACCGCATGAACCTTGGCATCCAGTGCTCCCTGGCGCCCAAATTGTGTCTAGTAGAAAGTCCTTCCAATAAATAGTCCCAGAGAGGTGATGGGTCGATCTCGGGCACTGTGGTTTGATGGGAATGATCAGGTCTCTCTGGCGTTGATCATCTCCTTCCATCGGCACCCCTCCTCAATCCTATGGCCTCCCCCTGTATGGTGCGGCGTTGCTCTCTGACCTTCTGCGACTACGATGTGTTTCTGGCCGCATCGTGCACCCGGCGACCCCCTAAGCTCGGTGTCCATCTGGACTCTCGATTTGGTCCCCCGATTTTGCCCTCGATCGGTTTCGCCCCCTTAAGGTGACTCCTTGACTCATATCGGTCCTTTTTTGTTTTTGACCCCGGATTTCGCACCCTCCTGCACCCTGGCTTAACCTTGCCTGTGCGGCGCTTGGCACCCTTTACAATTCCCCTTGGTCAGGTCGGCTTTCCCATCAGTGTAGGGAATGTTCGGCCCCATGGCGGTGTTTAAGGGGAAGGACACCTTTTGTCTTGCCGTATGATTCGTAGGATGGCGATGCTGGATGGATTCATTAGTTTTCCCCTTGTTTACCCTTTTTCCCTGTCCCATTTTTCCCCCCTTTTAGCCTGATTCGGTTCCCATGTGTAGTTAGATATGGGCCAGTGATTTGACCCCAGGAACGCCTCACCAGGCATTTATAGGGGATACTTGGGCGGCTGGCTTTTTGTTTTGTGGAGCCCCCCCCCCCCCCTTGGGGGTTAAGGGTAGGCACACCATGTGTCCATGATTGTTATACTGCGCCCTCCCCCCGCTGGATCCTTGGGGCTATCTTTATATTGGTGCCTCCCACTTATACTCCTGGACCTTGCTTATGCGCTTACGGAGGTCGGCCTGTTGTCTGTAGGTCCCCCCCTGTTTTCCCCCTTTGCTTCCCCTGGGTGTGGTTGAGATATGCGTTTTACCGGAGGGGAGATTTATCCCTTTTTTTAAGACCTATATCTGGATTATTTTGTCCTTTGGTGGCTAGTGGGCTCTTCTGCGTGGAACAGTCTGGTTGCCCTGTGCTGTTCGTGATGCCCCCCCCCCTTTGGGAGCCCGGCTTTTGGCTGTTATGGAGGTGGCCGTGGCCCACTGTCCCTTTCTTTGGTCCCTCTTTGTTTTCTTTACGATATTTCACACCCATTCTTCTTCCTCTCGTGGGCCTGGGCAGCTGCCCCACGGTGGTGGCCACTGCTCCTCCCTCCCTCCCTTCGGCCCGTGCGACCTGTTCGGCCCACTTGGGCACTGCTCGCTCGGGCTACTTATGGGTGAGGAAAGGATCCCTCTCTCCCCCATTTTAGGGTTTCCGGCCTCCGCCAAAGATCCCCCTATTTGCAAAAGCCGCGCCCCCATACGCCACTTTCCTTAGATTACTTCTCCTCCTCCACTCCTTCTCTCGTTCTGCGGTAGGCCCTCGCCAATGGACTAATATGTCAGGGGGCTCCCGTTTCCCCTCACCCTGCGGATTGCATTCGTAGTAGCATAATGTGCCGGCGGAGGATTTTCCCTTCACAACGGCCTTATAAGCGGGCCGAGTCGGGAATATGAGATCTTTCTGCTCCAAGTTGGCAGTCTCCCAGAGCGGAGGCTCGTTGAGATTGGGGCTCGTGACCACGAGGCTCCCTTCCCTTTCTTGTGGGCGGCAGGGTCCGAGGACTTGCTTTAGACGTGATGACCCCGGGGTTTTTCCGCGCCGTTCGCCTTGGTACTGGATCTCGGGCTTCTCCCTGGGGTCTGGATCTGGTGGTGCGGTGGTGGGTGCCCGGCGATGGATCCCTAGGAGGTGGCGGCGTCTGGCGGTGCGGGTGGTCATCTTCTTCTGGGCCACGCCCGGCGCCTCTCGGGGCCCGGTGTGCTCGGCCTCGGCAGCTCCCCCGCTCCTCTGGTGCTGGTGCTGGCTCGCGCCCTCCTCCCCCAACATTCTCTGCCCCCCCACCACAGGTTCCAGGTGCCGCTTTCCTGCCTTAGGCTGGCCCTGGCTCTCTTTGCGGGGCTGGGGACGGCATCCTCCCTCCTCTCCCACCCCCCACCTCGCCAGGGTGCCAATGCTTCGAACCCTTCTCCCCCTCACTCATGCTTCGCATGCCACCAACCAGGGCATTTCAAATCTAGGTGTCTGATTTGTAGATCTGAAGGCCATCTTACAGTTAATTGCCAAAACCTATCAAACCTCCCGCCTTTGTGCATTTCGGAACGGGGCTTCCTGGATGTTCTTCTTCGTTCTGGACAGTGAGGTTCCCTTGGTTGCTGCGGCTCCGTCCTCTCTAATGCTGCCATGTTAATGTCCAAGACCAGAAGATCTCTCCTCAGACCTTATTGGAAGGTCTTCGGATGGGACGAGGAGGAGACTGGGATTGGCAAATTAATCAGCTTTCTGAATATGAGTTTGCGGTGGTGTTCCCCTCAAAGATTTCTTAAGATGATATCTCCTCTTGCACTAGCTTACCTTGCCCTACAATCAACTGGTGTGTCTGTTAAGGCCGCGGCGTGTGTGGTGTTCAAAGCGGTGGGGCCGATCTCTCAGGTCTGGGTTGGTGGAGATGTGCCTGCTGGTTTTGCGCTCGGTCCCGTTCTTTGATGGCTCCGTGTGTTCTTATTGGCAAGCCGATTGAGGTGGACTTCTGAGTCTTTGCGTAAAAGCAGTGCGTCCGGTTCGCTATGAAGGTCTGGTTGTGGGATCCGTAGGTCCTTTTAGAGAGGCCTTTACCTTTCTTTTCCTCCCTTCCTTCCCCCCCTGTGTTGGGCTTTTGACGCGTTACGTTTCCTTCCTTATGATGGACGTTACGCGCCCTTTTCAACTTGCTGGTGTGCTGCTTGTGTTGTGGGAGGGGTGCTCAGGGGTTTCCTATGGCTCCTCCTTTGACCTAGCTTCTTGCTACCTATCCTTGATTTTAACCTCTGCTGTGATGGACTCCCCCCCTGCTAGGCCTTGGGTTCAGAATCCCCATGCGGTTTTGTGCCACTCATGCTCATTTCAACACAATACGAATGGTGATCTTTCTTGGCATGGAACCACAGGTTCATGAGCTGTTCACGTTCTAATGTCTCCGGTGTGGGCCGATCATACTCAGAAGGTATCCCTAGGCGGCTAGGAAGATGTGCAGCTGGCCACGTCGGTTTTCCTTACTTTCTATTTTCCCTCTTTCCCCTCCCCCTTGTTGTTCCCCTTTACCGCCTAGTGTGCGTCCTTGCCGATTGGTGATGAGTTTGGGGTCTCTTCTGGGGGCGCCTTGGTTTACAGGGAATAAGTTCGTGGGCCGTGGGACCACTCCACCCCCACTCTTCACGGGCCCCCGTGGGTTCTTGCTCCCAATAGTGCAGGCCCTCACCCTACCTCTTTCTTAATTTTCGGATATTGAAGACCCCCCCTTATCCTCTATTCTCTATTCCTCGCCATACTTTGAAGATGGCACCACGGCCTAAGAAAAGAAGTCTCTACGTGTCAGGATTTTTAATAGTACTTATTATCCCAAGCTGAGCCAGGGACTTCTAATCGTTGTGGGCTCCATATGGCAATTCCACATGAGGGGTCTCTGGTCCCCCGTCAGTGAGTGAGTGAGCGTTCCACCCGCACTACTACGACCTTGTACCTGTTTCTAGATAGATAGAGGTAGGACATCACTGAATCACAATTTACTGTCACCACATGCATAGGTTAAATATCTCTTTAACTGAAGTGAAATCTCCTGCCACTACATGCAGCTCGGATCCCCGCGATGTGTTTCACGGACGAGCCGACGAAGCCTGGTGTTACTAACCCTGAGCGTAGTATGCAGATATTTTCAGTTAAAGTTGAGGAAATATATGGGGATTTACATTGGCCGCTGGATGTGTTTGGCATCGTTGCTGTGAGGGATGACCTGGATCACCATCGCAATATTATATTTGAGCGCAAACGGGATAACTGTCAAACTCTTAGTGAGAAGGTTCTTATTTCTTACATTCATTATGTTTTATCTGTTTCTAGCTCTGCAACACAGCCTTTTTTTATTACTGTCCTTCAGTGTTGCCGTTTTGTAGGTACCATGTGTCTGTTATGGTTTTTACTTCACAAACCCTGGTATATCTTTGATAATAGTGTTGTCTTTTACTGTACTTCATGAGATCTGGCTGCAAGATGTCTTAGAAATTTTGCAAGTTATTGGAAAGCAAATGTTGCAGCCATGGCTTTCGTTAATATGCTTTGAGCTATATGTGCAGACCTCAACCATTATAGTTCCTTCTTTTTCATATTACGCTAACGCATTGAGGCTAATGTTTTCTGCCATCATTTTTTTATGCACCTCACATTGTATATGGTCAATGCATGGTAACGTTTTCTCTTGATTGTGCTGCTCAATATTTACCTCTTATCCAGCTTCACTTTACTTATTAGTTTAAATTCGCTCTGTTAGTTTCAAAGTTTCAGAAATATTTAAACATCCTTGCTTACCAAATTCAGTTTATTGGCATTGTGTTCACCCTCAGTTTTTTATTGTTGTGCCCACAGATTTCTAGTTTAAGCCAATTATATTTTCACTGTAAATTACGTCACAGTTAATGACCAGCTCTCCCTTTTCTTTTACCAATATTTGGGATATTCTTATTTTTTACTCAATTAGTGGTGTTGCATGCAGGATCCATATTTAGTATTAACAGGTCCTACCCGTGCTCCCGTGACTCTGTTTGGGCCTATGCATTTTGATGTCACGCTGCAAGTGAAGTGCAGCAATGAGTTAGAGGACAAAGATCTAAGCCTGCTAGGCTTTCGCTACGAGTGCTGCGAATCGATCAATTACCAAGCGAGTAAGGGAGAGTGCGCCCTCAGATCATGCGTGAGCAGCCAAAAACATAGAAGCAAGCTGAGCACATTGGAGCTGACATGTGGCATTGTAGTCTCATCCATTGAGGCCACGATCAATGTGCGTATTGTCGAAGAGTCGTGGCTGGATGGATTCAGCGGGTGGTTCACTGCCTCGACTGCTAGCGTCAGTCACATGAAGGTGTTGCTACTCAATACTGAAGATGAGAATGTGCCTGTTGTTGCGGCTGATGGCACCATTGAGCTCTCACGACGTGTGGTTTCCGTTGAAAGCTCTGGGGAGCTGAGAGTGGGTGCAGCAGGGTGGCTAGGCAGCAAGCAGATTGATCGTGAGGTCTTCTTTCAGCCATTGAAATCTGGTAGAAGCTCTCGTTCACTGAAGGTTCGCTAGTGTGAAATGGAAGTTACCATTGCCTGGTCCCTTTTTCCGTTATGTTATCCCACTAACCGTATTCCTTCACCCAAGAATGGGTGGATAGTAGCTGCTGTCTAACTATAATAACTTGGCTGGAACTGCTCGATTTCTTTAATGAACTTTTGTGTGAGGCTGGTGCCAGCAGGAACTTCAGGGTTATCCCACTGAACGTATTCCTTCACCCAAGTATGTTTTATGTAGTGCGATATATTATGTACTTGCGGAACTCAAGGACTATGGTTGTAGCTTCTGAAATGGCATGTTATGTGTCGTGTTTTGTGCTAATTAGTGATGATGATAATCGAATATCTTTTAATGTTGTTGCAGGTGAGGATAAGTTATATTTGTTGTTTTAATTAACTGTTTGAATATTATCCTTGAACATTGTCAGGGTGGCATTTACAGGTTAAAAAATAAAAATACAAAATGTCCCGTACTATAAAATATGTGTTAATTGTACTGGATTAATGTGAGTGTATGTAAATGAGCCTTCTTTTTGTAGGCCTTGCACCTGCTTATATTCAATGGCGTACTATAATATAAATATGTGTTACTTGTACTGGATTAATGTGAGTGTATGCAAATGAACCTTCTCCTTTTGCAGGCCTTTGCACTTGCTTATGTTCAATTGCGTACTATATATAATATATATGTGTGTTAATTGGACTGGAGTAATGTGAGTGTATGCAAATGAACCTTCTTTTTGCAGGCCTTGCACTTACGTTCAATCGCTCGAAATAGGCTTTGTCTCTGCTTTATAAATAAAGCAAACATCCATACGACCAGATCCAAAGTGGCAAAGCAACTAAAATGGCTGGGGCAACGGCACAATCATGCTCAATGAAAGCATAAACGAAATAGAAAAAAAAGCCACCGAGTGACAGTAGGCACAACGCACTACGAGGAGGAGAGACGACGCGTGGTAGTCAGAAGCGCATCCAGCATGAGCCCAAGCCGAGTGCGGCCCCGCTGCCTAGAAAGCGGGTGTCAGTGCTGCAAGAAAGCAATGAATTTAAAGAACGAGTCAGAGGCCTGCCACGGGAAGACTCGCTCAATCACCACTTTATTACGTGTCATCCATCACGTCGACGACATCGCCGCAAATATAAGCTAGAATAGGTGGCGTTTCCGCCTGGTCTGGTTAGCTCTGGTATGGAGGAACTCCGCAAAGTCTGGGGCCTCCCAATCAGGCCCCATGCCCTCATGGACGAAGCTCTAGAGGGTACGCGCAACCATTCAAGTGAACAAAATGTGTGTCCCGGTCTCCGGGACAACACAAAGGGGGCATAAGTCATTACCCAACCCGTGCCACTTAAGCACCTCCGTCCTGGAGGGAAGGCGGTCACGCAATAGTTGCCACACAAAGATCTTGATTTTCAGGGGCAACGGAGCCTTCCACAGAGGTGAAGTCCAAGGGATGGTGGGCGAACGGCATAATGCATGATATGCCGACCTCACAGAGAACTCAGCCGATAGTCCGGCAACACCAGCAGGAAGGTTGCCCGCAATCTAGCTCACTCTACAATTTCCATCTGCCCAAATGTGCGTCGGAACAAGATGTTCCAATGCCCATTGGTGGTCGTAGAAACCAAGAGCAACGGATCAACGCAAATAGCAAACAAGCTATGGAAACCCACCCGAAGTGGCTAGCGACCAACCCATGGATCAAGCCAGAATTGGGTTCCTTATCCATTTCCAATAGTGAAGGAAACCCTAATATCATGTTTGATCCGTTGATGGATTTCCAGAACTGGGAACCACCCGAGCGTGAACATGCCTGGAGGGGCTCGCCCCTTGGTTACTTAGCCTGAAAAAGCTACAACCATAGGCCCCCCTACCCCGACTCCGAGAGACCGGAACACCCCGTATTCCAGCCCAGAGATCAAGTCTTCTGGAATACGGCACTGCTTGGTATAGAACAAATTAGCTCTTTATTACAATCTATATGGATACAAGGGTTCTGAAGACCCAATGATTACATCGGCATGACGACACTACGCCAGACAGGATGGCTCTATGCTAGCAGCCGAACGACTCGAAGCAGCGGAATATCTTCTAGCAGCGGAATAACGACGAAAGTGATGGACTCCACTCCGCAGGGACTCTGGCTGGAACGCTTATCCTAGCTTTCCAACAAGGGGTCCACGGCAAACAAGTAAGCAGACAAGGCATGACCTGCAAACTGGCATGACACGCCAGGAGAGTACTTTGAATGTACTCGCAAGCTCACAACAACCAAAGCAATCCAGACAAGCAATAACCCGGCATTTACAGGTTACACAAGCATGAGCATGATACAACTAGAACGACATGGCATGTACAAGATGAACATGATACCGCTAGAACTTTATCAGCATGGCATGAACATATTACTCGAGATAGGAACAATGATGATACTAACATACAACATGCTAACAGATATCACTTACTCTGTTCGGGGTTACCTCGTAACCACCAACTATATGCCACTCTTACTTACCATCATGGTCACAGGATCACTTCAATCATTATCAAGAATACCATCGGGATCTTCACAAGATCACCTCATCATCATCAAGAATACCATTGGGATCCTCACAAGATCTCCTCATCATTATCAAGAATACCATCGTGATCCTCCTGTGGCCACATAAAGATCAACCAACTTCTTTCTTCATCAAACCGGGGTTGTTTATTAATCAGGTTTTACTTACTGTTGACTCATAGTGTGACCTACTACGAACTGGGTCCATATCTGCGGGCGCGGCTATCGATAGATTATACACTCTGCAGAGGTTAGTACACTGTACCCACACTACGGAACCCAAGGCCTCGTGCTCCCATTCGGGTGGACCAACGGCATTCCGACAAAACCGATCTACTGCATGACACTCTCCCGGCCACTCCGACAAACTCCCCTTTGGGCTAAGTCCTGGGTGGCCCCGATGTCACCGCGTGACACCCAACGGCCACCGTCGTGGCAAAACATAAACGGTCCCAAACGGGGACAATGGATCCATACAACTCGGGCACACAAGGTTATTGCCGCCTACCGGGCCAGGGCAGTGCGCGCACCTAAACTTCCCTAGTTGGAGGAAACCGGCGAGAGGCATGACAATAGACCGCATTAGGGCCTTCCCATAAAGGCAAATGTGGCTGCACTGGTCAGCTCGTCTCGATGGCACTATGACTCAGCCAACAGATGTTCAAGTTCGATTAAAGTCCGTTAACTTGAATGAGTATAAGCCGAGTCACAATAAAATAGCATGATGCATACGAACATGATATCAACATGAGCATGGATGAGCCACATCACTATTTAATATATCAACAACAATAAATTATCCTCCAGATGCAAAATGAGCATGGCATACCAATGAGCATGAATAACACAAGTATAACCCTCATATGAACATAGCATGACTACAAGCATCGGAAAAAGACCTATTAGAGTATAACATGATAATAATACTAGCAGGTAATCATTTAACCAACAAATGCAAAATGATCATATCATAAAGATAAGCATGGATTCACGAGCATATATATAGCATTCAGAAAATATTAACATGCACACACAATTTATTATTCAAGTAGGAAACCATGGCTACTGCAAGACCATCATACAAGTGGCTGTCGTGGCTTGCCTGGGAATGAAGAGGTCACTGGGAGGAAGTGCAGAAGGATAGCGAAAAGATTCGCCGGAAATAGTTCTCTCCCGGAGGGGACTATTTATGGGCAAGGGCAAAAATGGTCATTTTCATTGTGTGAAAACATGATGAAAATGATACCAAGATGATGGGGTCGACGAGACGAAGAAATGGGCTTTGGAATCACCTCATTCGGGGTTGTGGTTGAAAAGTCACAGCCAGACAAAGCTCAGGGACTAATCTGTAAAAAGAATCTCTACAAATAGGCCCCTGGCTGGGAAAACAGAAAGCGCATTCCTCAGATTACATCTTCAGAATAGAGAAAACGTATTTCTGGCTAAAGCAGAGACAGAATACGCTTACTCGAAGGGAAAACGTACTTTCAGAAGTACGCTTCCACTTAAGTTGCTGGGCCCGGAGGCTGAGAGGCTGACGGTGGGCCCCGCGTTGACCTCCCTCTTCCCCTGTATTCTTCTACAACCTCCCGCGATGGAGCAGAACAAAGGCGAGGGCTGGGCGTGGCCGGCGGTGGTCTCGGCGGCCCCGGCATCCCCGGTGGAGCTCGGATCACCGGCGGGGTCGAAAGAGGGCGCCGCACCCACCCTGGCCTAACGCGGACGCCGAGGAAGGCCAAGACGGCGATGGCTAGGAGCGCCCGCGGACGAGGCCATCGACCAAGTTTGGGCACGCGGCCACGGGAGCTACGACGACGAACGGATAAGCTGGGGAGATTCGCCAGAGTTTAGGAGATCCTCTGATGGAGAATGGAGGAGAGGAGGTGCTCAGCAGGGCTCCAATTTAGGAGGACCGAAGTGGCTGCCATGGCGGCCAACCGAGGCGAGGAGGGACTCCGGGGGCGAATGGAGAGGGCGGGGAGACTGTAGGGAGTGCGGAGAAGAGCTGGATGGTCTCGGGAGGCCTCGAGGAGGGCTTACATAGCCGTGGCAACGCGGTGCTTGGACGCGGCCGCGGTGACGCGTGTGCCATCATGCTGGCGTGAGCATAGGCACGGGGAGGGAGGGAGGCTTGTCCAGGAACTTCACGAGGACGCGGGAGGCCTCGGGCGAGCTCGGGAAGGGTCGGGAGAGCTCCGGCAACGGGACAAGGAGGAGCAGGGGAGTTAGTGGCACGGGCGAGCTCGAAAGCGACGCGACCAGGGCGAGGCCGGACGAGGCAGCGGCACAGGGCGACGCAGGTGGTCACGGGGAAGCGGCTGGACATGGCGAAGCGCTCGGAAACGACGAACAGGGGAGGGGCCCGAACAAACGACGCTCAGCTCGCGTCCATGGCGTGCCAGGGCAGTGGTCACCGCATGAACCTTGGCATCCAGTGCTCCCTGGCGCCCAAATTGGTGTCTAGTAGAAAGTCCTTCCAATAAATAGTCCCAGAGAGGTGATGGGTCGATCTCGGGCACTGTGGTTTGATGGGAATGATCAGCTGAAGTTTGCTGTAGCAAACTTGGCTGCACATCTGTGATCAACAGGGAAGTGATAAATACCAACTGTGTTGTCCGAGAGGTTTAGCTTTAGAAGGACAAGAATCCTGTGAAGTTTGGTGGGATCAGGACCAATATTTAATATAGTTGGTTTGCAACTGCCAAATCTGGTCCAGAATCAAGATCAAGAAGTATCACTCACTAGGAGTGTTGGATTGGGATAAAATGGGCATGGCATGATGATTTGGGCATATGAGGGTTCCATAAAAATTTTATACCTTTTGGATAAGCCAAAGTGGTACTTCCTTCATAATGCACCTCTTTGAACAGAATGTTGGGGGAATTCTTGAGGAAAATTGGCTACATGAAATGAACCACAATTTGGTGGAGAGATGACATATAGGTAGAAGCATGATCTGGTAATTATTCATGAATTATGGAGCAATACAAAATATAGTTGCTTCACAATCCAAAATAATGGCCAGAAACAAAGATTTAATGCTGTGCTCACAAGGTTGAAGGGATGATGCTCAAATCTTGTGGAGAGTGTTAATTTTAGCATCTAGAAATCCTGGAAAAATTTCAACTCATTTGGTAAACCCTAGCTAGCACTTGCTTCACAAAGCTTCCATTTGAACAGAAACTTTGGAAATTTGCCAAGGAATATTTACGAACCAAATAAAGTTGAATTTTGTCATGTGGCAATGATATGGATAGGAAAGGATGCCCAACAAGTTTGGGAGCAATCAAGCAAAGATAAATGACACTTGCTTCACAAAGTGCCATCTAGGGCAGAATAGGAAAAGGAATATTTGAGAATTATTTTTGAACATGGCAAGGAATGGTTTTGACATATATGTGGAAGATATGAGCCAAAACAATTTATGAGAATTATTTGGGAATTTTGTGGATGACAGAAATGTGGGTTGTGAATGGGTTGTTTCACAACCCAGGGCAAACAGGGTTATTCCTTTAATAGAAAAAAGGAATATTCCCAAGAAAAAGAATATTGGGATTGGTCCAAGATGGAAATGACATGGTCTTGGGATGGTTTTGAGGTTGACAAGCCACTTGGGAGAGGAATCAAAGGTGATCTCTCCAGGTTTCAAGACCACTAAGCCATTGAAAATCAAATCCAAACAAAAATCCAACTAAAATCAAAAGAAAAAGAAATGGGCAAAATCCAGGGTGTTACAAACCTTCCCCCTTTAAAGAAATCTCATCCTCAAGATTTGGTTGCTCAGGGGTTAAGCATGAATATTCTGACTTAAGGAAACCATTTCCAACTCGGGTTTCCCTTTTTTCCTTTATAATGTTCCCACTGAGTTTCCTATGACTGACTGTCTGTCTTCGGGGTGGTTTGTTTTACTAGATCCTCACTCTGACAAATCTTACCTCATATGTTACTCTGACTTCATTCCGTTTATGTCTACTAACTTATCTGGTGCAATGAATTATCCTGACTGAAATATGTGCCCTTCTCACAAATCCGAGAGTTGCTCCTCATGACGTGTTCTGATGAAGTCCAATACGGGCGACCGTCCATTGATTTCTGAACAAATTCTCTCGGTGGACACAAAATCTTTTACTCATTGCCTTGGGTGGCTTCAACTGAATGCGTGCCCTCTAGGTTCAAAACAGTGATGTGAATTATACCGTTCTCCTGACGGAATCTGACTTCTCGTGATGATTACTGGAACATCTGGGGATAGCTCCACTGTCTTGATTATCACATCTGTACCAAAGAGTTGATTGTCACCTGTTGTGACCATCATAAAGGTGTACGACCTTATAATGATATTATCTGCAGGCTTTGACTGACGGTGGCCCTGGCAGAAGAATCTTGCTCACGGCAGGCTATTCTTTAACTGATCCCCATATGTGAGGGCACATGTTTCGAGACTGTTGGTTAGCACTCTGGTTGCTCAATCTGTCGGTATAGCCATGTGGATAGTAGGTCGTGTAATGCTTTAACATGGTTGTTAACATCAACCGGCTGAGCAGACACTTTGGTCTTACCTGACAGGCTTGAATATCCATTTCTGACAATTCTGAGCATATCTGGTTAGCTGAGCGGGTTGCCTCGAGATGAGGTTTTTGTAGCTGGATGTACCCCGTGGGTGTGCACCCATGGTGATCGGTGCCGAAACAGACTGTGCCGAGTATCTGTACCATGTTGGCCATACAATAATTATCATACCTAGATGGCCGGTCTTGTTCCTTCATTATGGTTTGCTCTACCTGGATCCTTTGCTGAAAGAACTTGGCCATATATACTCTTGATTTTTCGGGTGACCGTAAGTGCTGTCAGGTGCAATAGTCTGGCAGACATACTTTATTCTTACCTCATGTCCGGATATCTTTGCTAATGGCAAGTTTATCGTCCTCAAGTGTCAATTGTAGGGAAAAGATCATCCGAACTCAGGTTCACAGGTACCGGACTGGCATCATCGTATGAGTGACTCGTATGACCTTGACAGTATGCTCACCATATCTAGGGAAACATATGTGGTTGGGCACTTGATTTCCGATATAGACTTGTGTCCTGACTAATTCCTGCCTTCTGACCCGCTGTTGCGGATCTGACTCTTGGGATGCATTGTCATATGCTGCCAACTGACTGTGAATAGCTTGTACTGATGAGGATTTGATGCTTTACTGACGAAGGTTGCATAGCTTGTGCTTGAAGCTTCCGCTGGGATAGCATGCTGAAGAAGATTGGGTACCGTACCTCAGAAGCTTCCCCCCTTAAAGACTTGCTGGGGAAGACTCGGTACATTATGCCGGAAGCTGTTGCGGTGGCTTACTAAAGAAGACATAGTAGCTTACCCAGGGAGTTATCCACATGTCTTGCTCGAGAAGATTGAGGAGTCTTGCAGCATAAGCTTCTCTGGTAGTTGGCGGTGGAAAATTGGATTGTTTGCGCCAGAAGCTTCTTTCTGTGATAGGCGGACTGATTATCATATATATCATTTAATATTTCTGCTGCCTGTCACTTGTATGGAAGGGGTGGTTCGAATGTCCTTCTTGTTGAGCATTGAATTCATAGCACATCCTAACGTGCTTCCGGGTATCACATGTTTCAGATTATACTCAAACCTTGTGTATGAACCATACCTTTTGACTCGAAAGATATGATTGGTCAGACACACAATTTGTCTTCCTAATGATTTCATCAGTACTGCTGTGAAAATTGCACCACTAATGTAAACTTGATGTTGGTAATCAATCCAGAATATCAATTGCATTCAGACCAGATATTCTCAATACAATGCAGTCGACTGTGAATTCCATAATGTTGCTGAGCTTCCAATTATTCGCCTCCTTACTGATTCTTCGGGTCCGGTGTCGGTTGATGAGCAACTTTAACAAGGGGAAAATAAGGTAACACCGAGGGCCCAAAGAAAGAAGCAAAAGAAATGATGAAAACAAAAGCACACAAAGCATACAAATAATATTATATTCAAGCAACATCACATATTACGGCTACTCACAACAATAATATGCATGCATACTTAAGCACACCAATCTTGCGGAAACTCCGGTACTGCGATCTACCATGCTGTGGCGGTGTGCATGAAAGGGAATCCATGTGTGGAAGGAGTTGGTGCTGACTGAACACCGGTTACATCTGGACGGGCTTAGGGGCGAGGACGAACTTGGTGATCATGTAGGGAGACACGGATGTCACGACCACATCATCATCAAGCGTACGGATGGGAACCGTACACGTCCAAAGAATGGGTGACAAAGTAGGATTGTGGTGGAAAACTGGGCTGGCTGGCATTGCCCTTTTCTGGTAGCAAAGATCAGTAAGGGCTACCAAAGCGGCGAGGGGCAAGATTCGGGGCAGAAGCATGTCTACCACCGAAACAATAGGGGTGGCTGACGGGAAGACATCAATGCGATACTTGAGCACAAATCCTACAGATGGTGTCTGGCACACTTGGTACCTCGGCATCACTCCGCTGGGACAGAGATGCCGCCGAACACCGAAAAGCAGGTATGCAAAGACTAAGGGTGCAGGTAGTGGTTCGAAACAGATACCACCTACACTCACAGAATCAATTGTTAGCGACAAGATAATAAGTCTATATGCATGCGATGCGACAAAACAAATGCAACAAGCAAGTACAGCAAACCGACTAGACTCTATACTACTGCTTTCTAACGTTCGCGCGGACTAGGGCGTCCTACAGCCAGACCTGCTCTGATACCAACGCTTGGGGCACCCCGGCTCTGAGAGACCGGAACACCCCGTATTCCAGCCCAGAGATCAACTCTTCTGGAATACGGCACTGCTTGGCATAGAACAAATCAGCTCTTTATTACAATCTATATGGATACAAGGGTTCTGAAGACCCAATGATTACATCGGCACGGCAACACTACGCCAGACAGGATGGCTCTATGCTAGCAGCCGAACGACTCGAAGCAGCGGAATAACGACGACAGTGATGACTCCACTCCACAGGGACTCTAGCTGGAACGCTTATCCTAGCTCGCCAACAAGGGATCCACGGCAAACAAGTAAGCAGTCAAGGCATGACCTGCAAACTGGCATGACACGCCAGGTGAGTACTTTGAATGTACTCGCAAGCTCACAACAACCAAAGCAATCCAGACAAGCAATAACCCGGCATTTACAGGTTACACAAGCATGAGCATGATACAACTAGAATGACATGGCATGTACAAGATGAACATGATACCGCTAGGACTTTATCAGCATGGCATGAACATATTACTCGAGACATGAACAATGATGATACTAACATACAACATGCTAACAGATATCACTTACTCTGTTCGGGGTTACCTCGTAACCACCAACTATATGCCACTCTTACTTACCATCGTGGTCACAGGATCACTTCAATCATTATCAAGAATACCATCGGGATCTTCACAAGATCACCTCATCATCATCAAGAATACCATTGGGATCCTCACAAGATCTCCTCATCATTATCAAGAATACCATCATGATCCTCCCGTGACCACATAAAGATCAACCAACTTCTTTCTTCATCAAACCGGGGTTGTTTATTAATCAGGTTTTACTTACTGTTGACTCATAGTGTGACCTACTACGAACTGGGCCCATATCCATGGGCGCGGCTATCGATAGATTATACACTCTGCAGAGGTTAGTACACTGTACCCACACTACGGAACCCTAGGCCTCATGCTCCCATTCGGGTGGACCAACGGTGTTCCGACAAAACCGATCTACTGCATGACACTCTCCCGGCCACTCCGACAAACTCCCCTTTGGGCTAAGTCCTGGGTGGCCCTGATGTCACCGCGTGACACCCAACGGCCACCGTCGTGGCAAAACATAAACGGTCCCAAACGGGGACAATGGATCCATCCAACTCGGGCACACAAGGTTATTGCCGCCTACCGGGCCAAGGCAGCGCGCGCACCTAACCTTCCCTAGTTGGAGGAAACCGGCGAGAGGCATGACAATAGACCGCATTAGGGCCTTCCCATAAAGGAAAATGTGGCTGCACTGGTCAGCTCGTCTCGATGGCACTATGACTCAGCCAACAGATGTTCAAGTTCGATTAAAGTCCGGTTAACTTGAATGAGTATGAGCCGAGTCACAATAAAATAGCATGATGCATACGAACATGATATCAACATGAGCATGGATGAGCCACATCACTATTTAATATATCAACAACAATAAATTATCCTCCAGATGCAAAATGAGCATGGCATACCAATGAGCATGAATAACACAAGTATAACCATCATATGAACATAGCATGACTACAAGCATCAGAAAAAGACCTACTAAAGTATAACACGATAATAATACTAGCAGGTAATCATTTAACCAACAGATGCAAAATGATCATATCATAAAGATAAGCATGGATTCACGAACATATATATAGCATTCAGAAAATATTAACATGCATAAACAATTTATTATTCAAGTAGGAAACCATGGCTACTGAAATACCATCATGCAAGTGGCTGTCGTGGCTTGTTAGGGAATGAAGAGGTCACTGGGAGGAAGTGCGGAAGGATCACGGAAAGGTTCGCCGGAAAGAGTTCTCTGCCGGAGGGGACTATTTATGGGCAAGGGCAAAAATGTTCATTTTCATTGTGTGAAAACATTATGAAAATGATACCAACATGACGGGCTCGACGAGACGAAGAAATGGGCTTTGGAATCACCTCATTCGGAGTTGTGGTTGAAAAGTTATAGCCAGACGAAGCTCAGGGACTAATCTATAAAAAGAATCTCTACAAATAGGCCCCTGGCTGGGAAAACAGAAAGCGCATTCCTCAGATTACGTCTTCAGAACAGAGAAAACTTATTTCTGGCTAAAGCAGAGGCAGAATATGCTTTCTCAAAGGGAAAACGTACTTTCAGAAGTACGCTTCCACTTAAGTTGCTCGGCCCGAAGGCTGAGAGGCTGACGGTGGGCCCCACATTGACCTCCCTCTTCCCCTGTCTTCTTCTTCAACCTCCCGCGATGGAGCAGAATAGGGGCGAGGACTGGGCGCGGCCGGCGGTGGTCCCGGCGGCCCCGGCCATCCCCGGTGGAGCTCGGACCATCGGCGGGGTCGCAAGAGGGCACCGCACCCACCCTGGCCCAACGCGGACACCGAGGAGGGCCAAGAAGGCAACGGCTAGGAGCGCCCGCGGACGAGGCCATCAGCCAAGTTTGGGCACGCGGCCACGGGAGCTCCGATGACGAACGGATAAGCTGGGAAGATTCGCCGGAGTTTAGGAGATCCTCTGGTGGAGAATGGAGGAGAGGAGGAGCTCGGCAGGGCTCCAATTTAGGAGGACCGAAGCAGCGGCCATGGCGGCCAACCAAGGCGAGGAGGGACTCCAGGGGCTAATGGAGAGGGCGGGGAGACTGTAGGGTGTGCGAAGAAGAGCTGGGTGGTCTCGGGAGGCCTCGAGAAGTGCTTAAATAGCCGCGGTGACGCGGTGCTCGAAAGCGGCCGCGGTGACGCGTGTGCCGTCACGCTGGCACAAGCATAGGCATGGGGAGGGAGGGAGGCTTGTCCAGGAGCTTCACCGGGACGCAGGAGGCCTCGGGCGAGCTTGGGAAGGCTCAGGAGAGCTCCGGCAACGGGACAAGGAGGGGCAGGGGAGTTAGTGGCACGGGCGAGCTCGAAAGTGACGCGACCAGGGCGAGGCCGGACAAGGCAGCGGTGCAGGGCGACACAGGAGGTCACGGGGAAGCGGCTGGACATGGCGAAGCGCTCGGAACCGACGAACAGGGGAGGGGCCCGAACAAACGACGCTCAGCTCGCATCCATGGCGTGCTAGGGCGGTGGTCACCGTGTGAACCTTGGCATCCAGTGCTCCCTGGCACCCAAATTGGTGTCTAGTAGAAAGACCTTCCAATAAATAGTCCCAGAGAGGTGATGGCTCGATCAGGGGCACTGTGGTTAGATGGGAATGACCAGCTGAAGTTTTCTATAGCAAACTTGGCTGCACATATGTGATCAACAGGGAAGTGAAAAATACCAACTGTGATGTCTGAGAGGTTTAGTTTAAGAAGGACAAGAATACTGTGAAGTTTGGAGGGATTAGGACCAATATTTAATATAGCTGCTTTGCAACTACCAAATCTGGTCCAGAATCAACATCAAGAAGTATCACTCACTAGGAGTGTTGGATTGGGATAAAAATGGGCATGGCATGATGATTTGGGCATATGAGGGTTCCATAAAAATTTCATACCATGTGGATATGCCAAAGTGGTACTGCCTTCATAATGCACCTCTCTGAACAGAATGTTGGGGGAATTCTTGAGGAAAATTGGCTACATGAAATGAATCACAATTTGGTGGAGAGATGACATATAGGTAGAAGCATGATCTGGTAATTATTCATGAATTATGGAGCAATACAAAATATAGTTGCTTCACAATCCAAAATAATGGCCAGAAACAAAGATTTGATGCTGTGCTCACAAGGTTGAAGGGATGATGCTCAAATCTTATGGAGAGTGTTAATTTTAGCATCTAGAAATCCTGGAAAATTTTCAACTCATTTCGTAAATCCTAGCTAGCACTTGCTTCACAAAGCTTCCATTTGAACAGAAACTTTGGAAATTTGCCAAGGAATATTTACTAACCAAATAAAGTTGAATTTTGTCATGTGGCAATGATATGGATAGGAAAGAATGCCCAAAAAGTTTGGGAGCAATCAAGCAAAGATAAATGACACTTGCTTCACAAAGTGCCATCTAGGACAGAATAGGAAAAGGAATATATCAGAATTATTTTTGAACATGGCAAGGAAAGGTTTTGACATATCTGTGGAAGATATGACCCAAAACAATTTATGATAATTATTTGAGAATTTTGTGGATGACAGAAATGTGGGTTGTTTCACAACCCAAGGCAAACAGGGTTATTCCTTTAATAGAAAAAGGAATATTCCCAAGAAAAAGAATATTGGGATTGGTCCAAGATGGAAATGACATGGTCTTGGGATGGTTTTGAGGTTGACAAGCCACTTGGGAGAGGAATCAAACGTGATCTCTCCAGGTTTCAAGACCACTAAACCACTGAAAATCAAATCCAAACAAAAATCCAACTAAAATCAAAAGAAAAAGAAATGGGCAAAATCCAGGGTGTTACACACATGATCCGCCAGTCCCATCATAGCATTAGGGCTACATTCATGCGACGCGAGGCAGTGATACCTAATCCACCCTGATCCTTAGGCATACAGATGTCCTCCACTTGACCATATGGTATTTCTGGCGGCCGCCTGCCGCCTGCAAAAAGAATCTAGCAAGATCCGTGTCAAACGAGCTATGAACACCCTCCGTCGGGATATACATCCCCATCATATGTATGAGGAGTCTAGAGAGGTTAGAGCTGATAAGGACAAACTTACTCCCCTTAGAAGTGAACTAATCACACCAAGGTTATGCCTGAGACGCTACTCGCCCCACTAGCGGATCGAATTTACTCATCAGAGTTCTCGAGTCTGACATCGGCATCCCCAGATATGATATGGGGAAGGCAGTCAACTTGCAACTCAAGTTGTCCGCAATTCGATGTTGCTCGGCCACAGAGTACCCTAAGTCAAGGACCTCACTTTTCTCAAAGTTGATCTTAAGGCCTGACATGGCCTCAAAACTAACGAGGAGAAGCTTAAGATTGACTATGTCAAGGTCCGACCCCTCCATGATGATCTTGGTATCATCTGCATACTGGAGATGAGTGACACCGCCATCAGGGATCAAGTGACCCACTACCCCCGAGAGGTGTCTGGTCATTGTAGCTTTGTCCTGGATACCCGCCAAGGCATCGATGACGAGGAAGAGAAGAGGGGAAACAGGGTCCTGATACGTCTCCGTTGTATCTATAATTTTTTATTGTTTCATGCCAATATTTTACACTTTCACATACTTCTGGCAGCACTTCATACGATTTTTTGGACTAACATATTGATCCAGTCGCCAGTGCCAGTTCCTGTTTGTTGCATGTTTTTTGTTTCACAGAAAATCCATACCAAACGAAGTCCAAATGCGATAAAATTTTACGGAGATTTTTTTGGATTATATGTGATTTTTGGGAAACAGAATCAACGTAAGACGGTGCCCGAGGGCCCCACAAGACAACAGGGCACACCCTACCCCCTAGGTGCACCCTGATGTCCTGTGGTCACCTCGGAGGTCGGTTGGAGCCCTTATTTCGCCGCAATAAAGATATTTTTTGTAGAAAAATCCCCTCAAAATTTCAGCCCAATCGGAGTTACGGATCTCCGGAAATATAAGAAACGGTGAAGGGCTCCGAAAACAGACGCGAAACAGAAGAGAAACAGAGAGATCCAGTCTCGGAGGGGCTCCTGCCCTCCGGGAGCCATGACGGCCAAGGACCAGAGGGTAAACCCTCCTCCCATCTAGGGGGAGGCCAAGGAGGAATAAGAAGGAGGGTGGTTCTCTCCCCCTCTCTCCCGATGCCGCCGGAGTGCCACCAGGTAACCATCGTGACGATGATCTACTCCAGCAACTTCGCCGCTGTCATCACCAAGTTTCTCTTCCTCTATGCTGT
The DNA here is from genome assembly GCA_011799875.1 of Thinopyrum elongatum. Classification (NCBI taxonomy): domain Eukaryota; kingdom Viridiplantae; phylum Streptophyta; class Magnoliopsida; order Poales; family Poaceae; genus Thinopyrum; species Thinopyrum elongatum. The sequence goes on along the minus strand of CM022297.1, from coordinate 408,562,607 downwards.
GGTGTAAACTATCTATTCACGCTGTAATCTCTAGTAAAACATGGTGCTTTATGCCACATATAATTATCCATTGATATGTTGTCATGCTATGATGTTTGAGTAGATTCCTTTTTGTCCTATGGGTTAATTGTGGTATGGTGTGATTGGTATGAGTTGTATGTTGATGGTGCTTCCCTATGGTGCCCTCCATGCCTTGCACACATGTGGGAATTCCTGTTGTAGGGTGTTGCAATACGTCCATGATTCGCTTATAGTGGGCTGCGAGAGTGACAGAAGCTTAAACCCAAGTAAGGAGGTTGTTATGTATGGGAGTAAAAAGGACTTGTTACTTCATGCTATGGTTGGGTTTTACCTTAATGATCTTTAGTAGTTGTGGATGCTTGCTAGAGTTCCAGTCATAAGTGCATATGATCCAAGTATAGATAGTATGTTAGTGCATGCCTCTCCCTCATTGCATATGATAAGTATCTATCATGTTATATTCAATTGCCTATGGACAATCTTTCTCATCATTCTCTAAAATCTTTCTACTAAACAACTAATTAACTTTTATTATCCTCGCAAAGTACTTCTAGTTTTATTCTCGCAAAATAGTTTTATGATTATTCTAGGTAAAGCGAACATTAAGTGTGCATAGAGTTGTATCGGTGGTCAATAGAACTTTAGGGAATATTAATTCTACCTTTAGCTTCTCGTTGGGTCTGATACTCTTACTCATCAAAAAAGGCTACAAATGATCCCCTATACTTGTGGGTTATCAAGACCTTTTTCTCGCGCCGTTGCCAGGGAGCAATAGCGTGGGGGTGAATATTCTTGTATGCGCTTGTTGACTTTATCTCTAAGTAGATTTTATTTTCTGTTTTAAGTTGTGTTATATCTTTAGTTATGGATATGGAACTCAAAACACCAAAAAAATAGTTGTACTTGCTACTCATGGAGATGGGGAACCTCCTAAAACTCTCGATGCTGGTTATGTGAAAAAAAATTAAATACTAATTTGATAATCCTGATAAATCCCCATTCAACTTGATAATGGGAGATACTTTGGATCATCGGGAATACCTTAGGGATTATCGCTTGTCTCAAAAAGGGAAACACTTATGGGATCAAATTAAAATGTTGCATTGGTATGCTTGGAATTTGTGTTATGATTATACTTGTTGCTCTAAGACGAAGGCTCCACACCTTCCCTTTCAATGTGATTTTAATGTTGACGAAACCTTGGCTTCTTATGCTAATGGTGTATATGATTACGATGATGTGGAACAAATAGAAGAATTTGTTGCTTTTAAGTGTTCTTATGAAATTGAATCTTTGTTTGAAAAGTATGAAGATTGTGATGATGCTCTTTGAAGATCTAAAAATTATGCTATACTTAAATATTGCTATAAAAATTATAAATACAATGCCAATATTAATGAATTTATTGAGAAGGTCTTCGCTGTGCAAGAAGAAAATAATATTTTGCAGGAATCTATGGAAGAAGAAATTGTTGAAACTGTGAGCTCATTAGATGAAAAAGACGAGGAGGAGAGCGAAGAACAAAAAAGGAGGAAGAGTGGATTAGCTTCCCATGACCACCTTTTAATGAGAGTAACTCTTCAACTCATACATTGTTTACTTTCCTTTCGTTCTTATTGAAGGATGAATGCTATGATCCCTCGAATTCGTTTGAACCCTTTTTGATGAACTTGATGCTTGCTATGCTTGTGGCCATGATGCCAATATGAACGGTGCTTATGTAGATGAACTTGCTCTAGTTCCTTATGTTAAGAATGAAATTGTTGCTATTGCACCCACACATGATAGTCCTATTATCTTTTTGAATTCTCCCAACTACACTATATCAGAGAAGTTTGCGCTTATTAAGGATTACAATAATGGGTTGCGTTTTACCATTGCACATGATGATTTTGATGGATATAATATGGATGTGCTTGTTCCTCCTACTTGCAATTATTATGAGAGAGGAACCGCATCTCCACCTCTCTATATTTCTAATACGATAAAATTGCAAGAAACTGTTTATACTATGCATTGGCCTTTACTTTGTGTGCATGCATTGTTCTTTTATGACATGCCGATGCATAGGAAGATATTTAGACTCTGTTGTTCTATGATATATGTTTCTTTGTGCTCAATACTAAATTATAAATCATTGTTAATTAAAATTGGCTTTGATATACCTTTGGATCCATGTGGACCGATTACTTGAGCACTTTATGCCTAGCTTAATGGCTTTAAAGAAAGCGTTGCCTGGGAGACAACCTGGAAGTTTTAGAGAGTCATTTTTTTTGTTGTGTGCTTTAAAAAGTTTAAAAAATATATGGATGGTAACCTAAAACTTTTTCAAAAAAGAGAAGTGAAAGTGAGACAAATGAGCAATGTGGAAGTGGGGACGTCCTTGCCTATAAAAACTTTGTGAACCCTGATAAAAAATCAACAAAATTAATTATCTCGTTGTATAAATCCATTGTATTATAAAAATAATCTGCCAAGGTTTACCTTTAGGGGTTTTAATTGCTTGTTTGGTATGTGCAGTGTAGAAAGAGAAATTTTGGCTGTAGTGGTTGAATTTACATTTTTTTACTAGAATGTTGGAAGTTTCTGAATTTTTACACAGTACTCTTATGCGAATTTTTTATTACGTCCTAACTTTTCTGAATTTTTAGAGTTACAGAAGTATATTTTCATCTGCATGTTTACAGACTGTCATGTTTTTACAGATTGTTGTTATAGTTTCTTTATCTGCTTGTGTTTGCAATTTTTCCAAACCCCATTAATGTGGGAGCATTAGAATTGTGATAGCATAAAGTAGGTAATGTTTGGATTATAATTTAGACAATATTGTTATAGCAAGACATGATGGGATTGGATGTTATATGTAACCCCTCTAATAAAAGTTCGGTTAATTTAGTTCTGTGTGGATGAAGTGTTCTAAGATCGAGGAGGTATCGATATGAGAAGACTAAGGAGAGGCAAGAGTTCAAGCTTGTTGATGCCCAAGGCACCCAAATTAAATATTCAAGGAGACTCAAGCGTCTAAGCTTAAGTTTTGTGTGGATGAAGTGTTCGAAGATCGAGGAGGTATTGATATGAGAAGAATAAGGAGAGGCAAGAGTTCAAGCTTGGGGATGCCCAAGGAACCCCAAGTAAATATTCAAGGAGACTCAAGCGTCTAAGCTTGGGGATGCCCCGGAAGGCATCCCATCTTTCTTCCTCAACAATTACCGTTGTATGTCTCCATTTTTGTTTTGTTCACATGATATGCGTAAATTCATGGAGCGTATTTTGTGCTAGTTTTTTCCTTTTCTTTTACGCACCATGCTGGTATGAGATAGTCCTTGTTGAAATATGCCCTAGAGGCAATAATAAAATAGTTCTTATTATATTTCCCGTTCATGATAAATGTTTAATATTCATGCTAGAATTGTATTGATAGGAAACATAAATACATGTGTGGATACATAAACAACACCGTGTCCCTAGTGAGCCCCTACTAGACTAGCTCGTTGATCAAAGATGGTTATGGTTTCCTAAGAAATTATACGTCTCCAACGTATCTATAATTTTTTATTGTTCCATGCTATTATATTATCTGTTTTGGATGTTTTATATGTATTAATATGCTATTTTATATTATTTTTGGGACTAACCTATTAACCTAGAGCCCAATGCCAGTTTTTGTTTTTTCCTTGTTTTTGAGTTTTACAGAAAAGGAATATCAAACGGAGTCCAAATGGAATAAAACTTTCGCGATGATTTTTCTTGGACCAGAAGACACCCAGAGGACTTAGAGAGGGGGCCAGAAGGTTCCCGAGGAGGCCACAAGCCAGCCAGGCGTGCCCTGGGGGGCGCCCTGAGGGCTTGTGGGCCCCTCGAGAGTCCCCCAACCCAAATCTTTGCACTATAAATTCCCAAACCATCAGAGGCATCCACCAAAATACTTTTCCGCCACCGCAAGCCTCTGTTCCCGTGTGATCCCATTTTGGGGCCTTTTTCGGCGATCTGCCGGAAGAGGATTCGATCACGGAGGGCCTCTACATCAACCTTGCTGCCCTTCCGATGATGTGTGAGTAGTTTACCATAGACCTACGGGTCCATAGCTAGTAGCTAGATGGCTTCTTCTCTCTCTTTGACCTTCAATACAATGTTCTCCTCGATGTTCTTGGAGATCTATTCGATGTAATACTTTTTTGCGGTGCGTTTGTTGAGATCCGATGAATTGTGGATTTATGATCAAATTATCTATGAATATTATTTGAGTCTTCCCTGAACTCTTTTATGCCTAATTAAGATATCTTTGTATTTCTCTTCGAACTATCGGTTTGGTTTGGCCAACTAGATTGGTTTTTCTTGCAATGGGAGAGGTGCTTAGTTTTGGGTTCAATCTTGCGGTGTCCTCACCAAGTGACATAAGGGGTAGCGAGGCACGTATTGTATTGTTTCCATCAAGGATAAAAAGATGGGGTTTATATCATATTGCTTGAGTTTATCCCTCTACATCATGTCATCTTACTTAAGGTGTTACTCCGTTCTTATGAACTTAATACTCTAGATGCATGCTGGATAGCGGTTGATGTGTGGAGTAATAGTAGTAGATGCAGAATCATTTCGGTCTACTTGTCACGGACGTGATGCCTATATTCATGATCATTGCCTTAGATATCGTCATAACTTTGTGCTTTTCTATCAATTGCTCAACAGTAATTTTTTTACCCACCGAATGCTATCTTCAAGAGAGAAGCCTCTACTGAAACCTATGGCCCCCGGGTCTATTTTCCATCATATATTTTCAGATCTATAAACCAAAAAACCCAAAAATACCTTGCTCCAAATTATTTATATTTACTTTAGGTTGCCTTTTTATTTATCTTTTATACCTATCTCTATTAGATCTCACTCTTGTTCGAGACCATGAAGGGATTGACAACCCCTTTTTCATGTTGAGTGCAAGTGTTTGTTAGTTTGTGCAGGTGCATAGATTGGAGACTTGATTGTACCTCCTACTAGATTGATACCTTGGTTCTTAACTGAGGGAATATCTCTACTTTGCTGCATCACCCTTTCCTCTTCAAGGGAAAAATCAACGCAAGCTCAAGAAGTAGCAGTAAGAATTTCTGGCGCAGCTGCCGGGGAGGTTCTACCAAGTACCCATCATAAACTCTCATCTCTTGCAATACATTATTTGCCATTTGCCTCTCGTTTTCCTCTCCCCCACTTCTAAAACATTTTCAGAAAAACACAAAAATATTTGCCTTTTTATTCGCCCTTCTTTCGTTCGTCTTTTTCATTTGCTTTTTGTTTGCTTGTGTGCTAGATTGCTTGCCTTGTCATGATGTCTCAAGAAAATACCAAATTGTGTGATTTTTCCAACACTAATAATAATGATTTTATTAGTACTCCGATTGCTCCCGCCACTAGTGCGGAATCTTATGAAATTAATGCCGCTTTGTTGAATATTGTTATGAAAGACCAATTTTTCGGCCTTCCTAGTGAAGATGACGCATCCCATCTAAATACTTTAGTTGAGTTGTGTGATATGCAAAAGAAAAAAGATGTGGATAACGATATTGTTAAATTAAAGCTATTTCCGTTCTCACTACGAGATCGTGCTAAAACTTGGTTTTCATCTTTGCCTAAAAATAGTATTGATTCATGGAATAAGTGTAAAGATGCTTTTATTTCCAAGTATTTTCCTCCCGCTAAGATCATCTCCCTTAGGAATGATATAATGAATTTTAAGCAACTTGATCATGAACATGTTGCACAATCTTGGGAGAGGATGAAATTGAAGATAAGAAATTGCCCTACTCATGGTTTAAGTTTATGGATGATCATACAAAAAATTTATGTCGGATTGAATTTTGCATCTAGAAATCTTTTAGATTCCGCCGTGGGAGGTACTTTTATGGAAGTTACATTAGGAGAAGCTACTAAAGTCCTAGATAATATTATGGCAAATTACTCTCAATGGCATACCGAAAGATCTTCCACTAGTAAAAAAGTGCATGCGATTGAAGAAGTTAATACTTTGAGTGGAAAGATGGATGAACTTATGAAATTGTTTGCTAGTAAGAGTGCTCCTATTGATCCTAATGATATGCATTTGTCCACTTTGATTGAGAATAATAATGAATCTATGGATGTGAATTTTGTTGGTAGGAACAATTTTGGTAATAACGCGTATAGAGGTAATTTCAACCCTAGGCCGTTTCCTAGTAATTCCTCTAATAATTATGGTAATTCCTACAACGATTCTTATGGAAATTATAATAAAATACCCTTTGATCTTGAGAATAATATTAAAGATTTCATTAGTTCTCAAAATAATTTCAATGCTATGGTAGAAGAAAAATTGCTTAAGATTGATTATTTGGCTCGGAACATTGATAGAATTTCTCTTGAGATTGATTCTTTGAACATTAGATCTATGCCACCAAGCATGATATTAATGAATCTCTGAAAGCTATTAAAATTTCTATGGATGAATGGAAAGAAAGAACCGCTTGGATGCGTGCTAAGCGAGATTGGTTTGTAAAAGCATGTTCTTCTAGTTTTTGTGAAAATAATGATGAAGATCTTAAAGTGATTGGTGTGACTCCTATTGAATCTTTGTTTTCTAATATAAAAATTGATAAAAGCGGGATTGGAGAGGTCAAAACTTTAGGTAGCGATGAACCCACTATTTTTGATTTCATGGACTTTAATTATGATAATTGCTCTTTGATAGATTGTATTTCCTTGTTGCAATCCATGTTAAATTCACCTCATGCTTATAATCAAAATAAAGCTTTTACTAAACATACCGTTGATGCTATGATGGAATCTTTTGAAGAAAAACTTGAGTTGGAAGTTTCTATCCCTAGAAATCTTTATGATGAGTGGGAACCTACTATTAAGATTAAAATGAAAGATTATGAGTGCAATGTTTTGTGTGATTTGGGTGCTAGCGTTTCCACTATTCTGAAAACTTTATGTGATGTGCTAGGTTTCCGTGAATTTGATGATTGTTCTTTGAATTTGCATCTAGCAGATTCCACTATTAAGAAACCTATGGGAAGAATTAATGATGTTCTTATTGTTGCAAATAGGAATTATGTGCCCCTAGATTTTATTGTTCTTGATATAGATTGCAATCCTACATGTCCTATTATTCTTGGTGGACCTTTCCTTAGAACGATTGGTGCAATTATTGATATGAAAGAAGGAAACATTAGATTCCAATTTCCGTTAAGGAAGGGCATGGAACACTTTCCCAGAAATAAAATTAAGTTTCCATGTGAATCTATTATGAGGGCTACTTATGGATTGCATACCAAAGATGGCAATACCTAGATCTATGTTTTATGCCTAGCTAGGGGCGTTAAACAATAGCGCTTGTTGGGAGGCAACCCAATTTTATTTTTATGTTTTTTGTTTTTTGTTCTGTTTTTCAATAAATACACATTATTACCTCTGTAGTAATTGTGTTTTGGTGTTTTAATTAGTGTTTGAGCCAAGTAAGACCTTTGGGATGGTCTACGGTGATAGTTGATTTGATCTTGCTGAAAAACAGAAACTTTTGCGCTCATTGCCAAAATTTAAAAAAATCACAGAAACGTGCTTTTGATCTGAATTTTTACACGAGATTTATATACAAATTTCCCAGGTTGTCCTAATTTTTCAGAATTTTTGGAGTTACAGAAGTATACCCAATTTCCAGATTACTACAGATTGTTCTGTTTTTGACAGATTCTGTTTTCTATGTGTTGTTTGCTTATTTTGATGAATCTATGGGTAGTATCGAGGGGTATGAACCATGGAGAAGTTGGAATACAGTAGATATAACACCAATATAAATTAAGAATGAGTTCACAACAGTACCAAAAGTGGTGATTTATTTTATTATACTAACGGATCTTATGAGTTTTCTGTTGAGTTTTGTGTTGTGAAGTTTTCAAGTTTTGGGTAAAGATTTGATGGAAAACAGAATAAGGAGTGGCAAGAGCCTAAGCTTGGGGATGCCCAAGGCACCCCAAGGTAATATTCAAGGACAACCAAGCATCTAAGCTTGGGGATACCCCGGATGGCATCCCCTCTTTTGTCTTCAATCCATCGGTAAATTTACTTGAGGCTATATTTTTATTCACCACATGATATGTGTTTTTCTTGGAGCGTCTTGTATGATATGAGTCTTTGCTTTTTAGTTTGCCACAGTCATCCTTGTTGTACACACCTTTTGAGAGGGACACACATTAATCGTGAATTTATTAGAATACTCTATGTGCTTCACTTATATCTTTTGAGCTAGGCAGTTTGCTCTAGCGCTTCACTTATATCTTTTTAGAGCACAGCGGTGGCTTTATTTTATAGAAATTGTTGAACTCTCATGATTCACTTATATTATTTTGAGAGTCTTAAAAAGCATGGTAATTTTCTTAGGTTATGAATTTAGTCCTAATATGATGGGCATCCAAGAGGGATATATTAAAAACTTTCATATAAAGAGCATTGAATGGATGAGAAGTTTGATTACTTGCATTTGTTTTGAGATATAAAGATGGTGATATTAGAGTCATGCTAGTGAGTAATTTTTGGATTGGTAGGAATACTTATGTTAAAGTTTGTGATTCCCGTAGCATGCACGTATGGTGAACCGTTATGTAATGAAGTCGGAGCATGATTTATTTTTTGATTGTCTTCCTTATGAGTGGCGGTCGGGGACGAGCGATGGTCTTTTCCTACCAATCTATCCCCCTAGGAGCATGCATGTAGTACTTTGTTTTGATGACTAATATTTTTTTTCAATAAGTATGTGAGTTCTTTATGACTAATGTTGAGTCCATGGATTATACGCACTCTCACCCTTCCACCATTGCTAGCCTCTCTAGTACTGCGCAACTTTCGCCGGTGCATTAAACCCACCATATACCCTTCCTCAAAATAGCCACCATACCTACCTATTATGGCATTTCCATAGCCATTATGAGATATATTACCATGCAACTTCCACCGTTCCGTTTATTATGACACGCACCATCATTGTCATATTGCTTTGCATGATCATGTAGTTGGCATAGTATTTGTGGCAAGGCCACCGTTCATATTTTTTATACATGTCACTCTTGATCATAGCACATCCCGGTACACCGCCGGAGACATTCATATAGAGTCATATCTTGTTCTGGTATCGAGTTGTAATTTTTGAGTTGTAAGTAAATAAAAGTGTGATGATCATCATTATTAGAGCATTGTCCCATGTGAGGAAAGGATGATGGAAGCTATGATTCCCTCACAAGTTGGGATGAGTCTCCGAACTTTACAAAAAATAAAAGAGGCCAAAGAAGCCCAAATAAAAAAAGGATAAAAAAGAAAAAAATGAGAGAAAAGAGAGAAGGGACAATGTTACTATCCTTTTTTCCACACTTGTTCTTCAAAGTAGCACCATGATCTTCATGATAGAGAGTCTCCTATTTTGGTACTTTCATATACTAGTGGGAATTTTTTATTATAGAACTTGGCTTGTATATTCCAATGATGGGCTTCCTCAAATTGCCCTAGGTCTTCGTGAGCAAGCAAGTTGGATGCACACCCACTTAGTTTCTTTTTGAGCTTTCATACACTTATAGCTCTAGTGCATCCGTTTCATGGCAATCCCTACTCACTTGCATCGATATCAATTGATGTCAATATCCATAGCCCATTAATTTGCCTAGTTGATGTGAGACTTTCTCCTTCTTTTTGTCTTCTCCACACAACCACCATATTCTATTCCACCCATAGTGCTATATCCATGGCTCACGCTCATGTATTGCGTGAAAGTTGAAAAAGCTTGAGAACACCAAAAGTATGAAACAATTGCTTGGCTTGTCATCGGGGTTGTGCATGATGAAATACTTTGTGTGATGAAGATGGAGCATAGCCAGACTATATGATTTTGTAGGGATAACTTTCTTTGGCCATGTTATTTTGAGAAGACATGATTGCTTTATTAGTATGCTTGAAGTATTATTGTTTTTATGTCAATATTAAAATTTTGTTTTGAATCTTATGGATGTTAATATTCATGCCACAATAAAGAAGATTACATTGATAAATATGTTAGGTAGCATTCCACATCAAAAATTCTATTTTTATCATTTACCTACTCGAGGACGAGCAGGAATTAAGCTTGGGGATGCTTGATACGTCTCCAATGTATCTATAATTTTTGATTGTTCCATGCTATTATATTATATGTTTTGGATGTTTTATATGCATTAATATGCTAATTTATATTATTTTTGGGACTAACCGATTAACCTAGAGCCCAGTGCCAGTTTCTGTTTTTTTCCTTGTTTTTGAGTTTTACAGAAAAGGAATATCAAACGGAGTCCAAACGGAATAAAACTTTCGCGTTGATTTTTCTTGGACCAGAAGACACCCAGAGGACTTGGAGAGGGGGCCAGAAGGTTCCCGAGGAGGCCACAAGCCTACCAGACGCGCCCTAGGCGCCCTGAGGGCTTGTGGTCCCCTCGGGAGTCCCCAACCCTAATCTTTGCACTATAAATTCCCAAATATTCCCAAACCATCAGAGGCATCCACCAAAATACTTTTCCTTCGCCGCAAGCCTCTGTTCCCATGAGATCCCATCTTGGGGCCTTTTTTGGTGATCTGCCGGAGGAGGATTCGATAACGGAGGGACTCTACATCAAAATTTGCTGCCCTTCCAATGATGCGTGAGTAGTTTACCACAGACCTATGGGTCCATAGCTAGTAGCTAGATGCTTCTTCTCTCTATTTGATCTTCAATACAATGTTCTCCTCGATGTTCTTGGAGATCTATTCGATGTAATACTTTTTTGCGGTGCTTTTGTTGAGATCCGATGAATTGTGGATTTATGATCAGATTATCTATGAATATTATTTGAGTCTTCTCTGAACTCTTTTATGCATGATTAAGATATCTTTGTATTTCTCTTTTTTCTCGAATACGCAAAGAGCGTATCATTTTTTTGATAGAAGGGGAGAATTACATGTGCTAAACAGAGCCACACATTGAGGTGGCTAGGTTAGCAATACAGGAATAGAAAAGGTTCGATCAAGCCGGTTCAAAAATGAAAACACGTAGCCCTTTGGCTCCTGCCATAGCCCAAAACCTAGCCTCGACAAGGGCGGCTTGGGTGGCCTCGACAGTGGAAGGCTGAGCGTTGTCGAAGATGCAAGCGTTCCTATGCTTCCAGAGGGTCCATGCCACGATGATTCCAAGCGAGGCAGTCCCTTTACGGAGAGAGGATGGAGCAGACGTAGTGGCCTCTTGCCACCAATCAAATGACTCATGCCCAACGGGCATGGTAGCGGTGAGCCTAAGTTTGGAGAAGATGTCATGCCAGACCGTGCGGGAAAAAGGGCAGCCGATCAGGAGATGCTGCATAGACTCAGTAGCCTAGTCACAGAATACGCACGCGGGAGTATGTGGGAGGCCGTGACGTGCCAGTCTCTCGTTGGTCCAACACCGGTCTTGCAAGGTGAGCCACATGAAGAACTTGACGCTGAGAGGGGCCCAAGTCTTCCAGGTGAGAGTAGCTTGCGGGGACTTGGTGGAGCCAAGGAAGAGTGCCTCATAACAGGACTTGGTAGAGTAGAGGCCGTTGGCAGTCCAACGCCATCGAAGATTGTCAGGCTGGTCTGTAAGAGTGATCAAGAGCATGCGTCGCCAGAGCTCAATGTATTGAACCGTGGCAAGGGGGCCCAGGGTGCCCACTATGTATTGGACCCAAGCTCGGCCCAAGAGGCCGTCAGCAACCAGGCGAGTTCTGCGGCGTCGCTTTGGCACCATGTCATAGATGGCGGGCGCGATCTCGGCAACTGACAGCCCGTGGATCCAGTGGTCGGTCCAGAATTTGCATGAGCGCCCGTCACCAAGCTCCCATCGCGTGGAGGCACGGAAGATGGCCTGAACCTCAGGGTCGGAAGGGATAGATAGATGGCTCCAAGGGCGCGACTGGTCCGTGCGCTGAAGCCAAAGCCAGCGGGTGTGGAGGGAGATCCCGGTGCATCATAGGTCCCGGATGCCAAGACCGCCAAGCTCGAGAGGCATGCAGACGAGGCGCCAGTTGACCGCGTAGTGGCCTGCCACAGAGTCTTTTCTCCCGTGCCACAGGAACTTGCGGATGACCCGATTAACCAGCTTGAGCACATGGGTGTTGAGAATGATGGCCGCGAGGAGGTGCCCGGGCATGGCGCAGAGCACATGACGCACCAGGGCAAGCCGCTCGCCTCGGGCCAACAGAGATGCCCGCCAGGTGGATAACTTCTTGCGGATCCGGTCCACGAGTGGTAGCAGGTCAGAGGAGTGGATTCTTCGGATCGATAGCGGCAGCCCAAGGTAGGTAATGGGAAACGGCTTGACCGGGCATTCGAGCTCATGCGCGATAGTCATCTCATGCGCGGGAGAGCATTGGATGGGAGTAGCAGAGCACTTGGCGAAATTTTTGTGGAGGCCGGAGGCGCCACCGAACACGCGCAGAAGCTCTCGAAGCGCGGCAAGGTCCTGTCTATCTTTGTATTTCTCTTCGAACTATCTGTTTGGTTTGGCCAACTATATTGGTTTTTCTTGCAATGGGAGAGGTGCTTAGTTTTGGGTTCAATCTTGCGGTGTCCTCACCCAGTGACAGAAGGGGTAGCAAGGCACGTATTGTATTGTTGCCATCAAGGATAAAAAGATGGGGTTTATATCATATTGCTTGAGTTTATCCCTCTACATCATGTCATCTTACTTAAGAAGTTACTCCGTTCTTATGAACTTAATACTCTAGATGCATGCTGGATAGCGGTTGATGTGTGGAGTAATAGTAGTAGATGCAGAATCGTTTCGGTCTACTTGTCACGGACGTGATGCCTACATTCATGATCATTGCCTTAGATATCGTCATAACTTTGCGCTTTTCTGTCAATTGCTCAATGCTAATTTCTTTACCCACCGTATGCTATCTTCAAGAGAGAAGCCTCTAGTGAAACCTATGGCCCCTGGGTCTATTTTCCATCATATATTTTTAGATCTATAAACCCAAAAACCCAAAAATACCTTGCTGCAATTTATTTATATTTACTTTAGTTTGCCTTTTTATTTATCTTTTATACCTATCTCTATTAGATCTCACTCTTGTTCGAGACCGTGAAGGGATTGACAACCCATTTCTCGCGTTGAATGCAAGTGTTTGTTAGTTTGTGCAGGTGCATAGATTGGAGACTTTCTTGTGCGTCCTACTGGCTTGATACCTTGGTTCTTAACTGAGGGAAATACTTATCTCTACTTTGCTGCATCACCCTTTCCTCTTAAGGGAAAAATCAACGCAAGCTCAAGAAGTAGCAAGCATAGACATGAGTTGTCATTTGATAACATGATCACATCATTGGGAGAATGATGTGATGGACAGACCTGACCGCAAGCTTAGCATCAGATCATTTCACTTAGTTATTTGCCACAGCTTTCTTCATGTCAAGTATCAGTTCCTTAGACCATGAGATCATGCCACTCCCGGATACCGGAGGAATACTTTGTGTGCTATCAAACATCACTTCGTAACTCGATGATCATAAAGGTGCTCTACAGGTATATCCAAAGGTATTTGTTGGGTTGCATGGATCGAGACTGGGATTTGTCACTCCGTCTGACAGAGAGATATCTCTGGACCCTCTCGGTAATACAACATCAAAAGAAGCTTCATGTCACTAATGAGTTTAGTTACGGGGATCTGATAACCCACAAGTATAGGGGATCACAACAATTTTTTAGGGTAGAGTATTCAACCCAAATTTATTAATTCGACACAAGGGGAGCCAAAGAATATTTGCAAGTATAGCAGTTGAGTTGTCAATTCAACCACACCTGGAGAACTAAATATCTGCAGCAGAGTGATCAGTAGCACAGTAGTATGGTAATTTAATAGTAGTAGCAAAGTAGCAATAGTAACGGTAGCAGCGACAATAGCAGTTTTATAGTGATTGTAACAGAAGCAACATCAATAGTAACTTAGCAAAGATCAATATATGAAAAGCTCGTAGGCATTGGATCGGTGATGGATAATTATGTTGGATAACATTCATCATGCAATAGTCATAACCTAGGGTGACACAGAACTAACTCCAATTCATCAATGTAATGTAGGCATGTATTCCGTATATAGTCATATGTGCTTGCGATAAGAACTTGCATGACATCTTTTGTCCTACCCTCCCGTGGCAGCGGGGTCCATAAGGAAATCTAAGGGATATTAAGGCCTCCTTTTATAGAGAGCCGAAACAAAGCATTAACGCAAAGTGAATACATGAACTCCTCAAACTATGGTAATCACCGGAAAGAATCCCAATTATTGTCACCTTGGGGTATGCGGATCATAACACGTAATAGGTGCGTATAACTGGCAAGATAGGATCAAGAACATAAATATATTCGTGAAAACATAAAGGGTTCAAATATGAAATCATGGCACTCGGGCCCTAGTGACAAGCATTAAGCATAGCAAAGTCATAGAAACATCAATCTAAGAACATAATGGATACTAGAGAGCAAGCCCTAGCAAAACTAACTCGATTACATGATAAATATCATCCAAACCCATCACCGTCCAGCAAGCCTACAAAGGAATTACTCACTCGCGGAGGTGAGCATCATGAAATTGGTGATAGAGGATGGTTGATGATGATGATGGCGTCAAATCCCCCTCTCCAGAGCCCAGAACGGACTCCAGATCAGCCCTCGCGATGAAGAACAGGAGGTGGCGGTGGCTCCATATCGTAAAACGCGATGATTCCTTCTCTCTGATTTTTTTTCTGGACGAATAGGTACTTATGGAGTTGGAGTTAGGGTTGTGGGAGCTGCCAGGGGCCCACAAGCCTGCCAGGCACGCCCTGGGGCTGGCGCGCCCTGGTGGCCCCCTCTGGTAATTCTTTCCACCAATATTTTTTATTATTTCTTAACATATTCTCCATAAAATTTTAGCTCAATCCGAGAACTTCTATTTCTACATAAAAACAACACCATGGCAATTCTACTGAAAACAGCGTCAGTCCGGGTTAGTTCCATTCAAATCTTGCAAATTAGAGTCCAAAACAAGAGCACAAGTGTTTGGAAAAGTAGATATGTTAGGGAGGTATCAAGATCTTGTATTACAGAAATGAGTAGAGAGACTTGCTGGTAACGAGATTGAACTAGGTATGGAGATACCGACGATCGAATCTCGAGCAAGTAACATATCGCCAGACAAATTGAATTGTATACAGGATTAACTGAATCCTCAACATCATGGTTCAACCAATAAAGATCTTTGTTGAATATGTGGTAATCAATATGGGCATCTAGGTCCCGCTATTGAGTATTGATCGGAGAGGAGTCTCGGTCATGTCTGCATATTCCTGAACCCGTAGGGTTGCATGCTTAACGTTCGGTAGCGCTAGGGTAGTATTGAGATATTAGTATGGTGAAGTCTGAAGGTTGTTCGGAGTCCTAGATAGGATCCGGGACGTCACGAGGAGCTCCAAAATGGTCTGGAGGTAAAGATTCATATATGGAAAGTTATTATCGGGGTTCCAGAAAGAGTTTGTTTTTTTTGTATTGTACAGGGAAGCTTCCAGAAGGTTCCGAAGAGATTCCAAAGGGGTCCGGAAATCCACAGAGGGTTTCACCACATCCTTTAGGTCAGCGCGGGCTGTAGGGGGTGCCTTGGTCTTATTCGGCCAGGCGCACCAGCCCCTACTTGGCCCATGCGCCAAGGAGTGGAAACCCTAGGGATGGAGGCGCTTCCACCTGGCTTGGAGGGCACTCCAGCCCCTGGCCGCCGCCCCCTGCCTTGTGAGGTGGGCTAGGTCTGGCGCACCCCTCCCTTACCCCTATATATAGTGGGGAGGCGCAGGGGCGGCCAATTCTAAGACTTGTGCAACCCCATCTCTCCCATTACTCCTGCTCCACGTCCTCTCAGTGCTTCGTGAGGCCCTACCGGCCTGCTGCCACCACCACCACCACGTCGTCGTGCTGGTCATGATCTCATCTACCTCCTCTCCCTCGCTTTCTGGATCAAGAAGGGGAGGACGCCGCCAAGCCGAATGTGTGCTAAACTCAGAGGTGCCACACGTGCGGTGCTTGGATCAGATTGGATCACGACGCGAGTATGACTACGTCAACCACGATCTTTTGATCATTAATGCTTTCGGTCTACAAGGGTACGTAGACACACTCCCCTCTCTTGTTGCTAGCATCTCCATAGATAGATCTTTGGGTGTTTCATAGGATTTTTTTTGTTTTCCATGCAACGTTCCCCATGAGTCCTTGGTTTATTTATAGAATGCTCTTTGCACTTCAGTTATATCTGTTGAATATGGATTTATATTATGCTTCATGTGCTTCACTTATATCTTTTGAAGTTTGGATGCTCTTTTCTCTACATTTGGAACACTATTATTTGTAGAATGCTCTTTTGCTTCACTTATATTTGTTAGAGCTTGGACGAGTCTTTTGTAGAGAGAATTAAACTCTCATGCTTCACTTATATCTATCTAGAGAATTAACATGAATTGGTCATTCACATGGTTAGTCATAAAATCCTACATAAAACTTATAGATCAACAAATATGATAAGTTGGATTCCCTGCAATAGTTTTGCGATATTAAGATGCATGGTGATATGTGGGTGTACTAGTGGATGATTGTGGTTTAGTAAAAATTATCAATGATAAAGTTTGTGATTCCCGAAGCATGCGCGTATAGCCTCTAGTTTTGCGAAGAAGTTGGAGCATAATTTATCCTTGATTAAAATCCTTGGTGTTGTTTGGATCGGGGGCGCACGATGATTAACTCCTCCCAACCTCACCCTAGGGGCATGTGACTAGTATTTTGCTTCGAGGGCTTTGAAATTTTCACAATAAGTATATGAGTTCTTTCTGACTAATGTGAGTTTATGGACTTAAGCATGCTAGCCTCTTTGGTACCATGCATTGCCAGTTCTCACCTCGAGACTTGGTGCAAACTTTGCCGGTGCATCTAAATTCCGTGACATGATACGCTCTATCATACATAAGCCTCATTATATCCTTCCTCAAAACAGCCACCATACCAACCTATTATGGCATTTTCATAGCCATTCCGAGATATATTGCCATGCAACTTCCACCATAATCATATACATGACTTGTGTTCATTGTCATATTGCTTTGTATGATCGTAAGATAGCTAGCATGATATGTTCATGGCTTGTCCGATTTTTGTTATCTTCGCTACGCTAGATCATTGCACATCCTGGTACACTGTCAAAGGCATTCATATATATAGAGTCATACCCTTTCAGTTTATCGAGTTGTAAGTAAATAAAAGTGTCATGATCATCATTATTAGAGTGTTGCCCCTACCAATGAGGAAAATAATGATGGATACTAATTCCAAAAAGTGGGGATGAGGTCCATGAGACTGCTCTAAAAAAGAGAGGCCAAAAAGAGCCCAGGAAAAAAAGAAGAAAAACAAAAAAAGAGAGAAAAAGAGAGTGGGGGCACACTACTATCCCTTTTCCACACTTGTGCTTCAACATAGCACCATGTTCTTCATATAGAGAGTCTCCATGATTTGTCACGTTCATATGCTAGTGGGAATTTTACATTATAGAACTTGGCTTGTATATTTCGATGATGAGCTTCCTCAAATGCTCGAGGTCTTCATGAGAAAGCAAGTTGGATGCACACCCACTTAGTTTCATATGTAGCTTTCATACACTTATAGATCTAGTGCATCTGTTGCATGGCAATCCCTACTCCTCACACACTACAACAGAAATTGCATGTAGAGATGTCATATTCCAAAGCTAGAGACATGTTATTTCATCTCTAGGCAACCATAGAGTCGACTTAGTAAAGCGTCTTTGGAGCGTCTCCCCATGGACCGTCTCAAAACATATAGACACGCTGGCTAAGCGTCTATATATGGCATGAGACGCTATATTGGGATGTACAAAGGCGTCTCTAGATATGACACGCTATATTTGGACGTTCAAAAGCGTCTCTGATATGTAGAGTCGTTATGTTAGGCGCGCTCGTACGTCTCTACTAACAGAGCCATTTCATTCATCATAGGCCCTAGGCCCATTCCTATACACGCTATGTACAGACGTTATATTCGTCTCTAAATATACAAAAGCTTTTTTTAACCACGTAATATTTTACTTTGAATAATATTTGATTTATTCCAAATTTGTACTTCGCCATTTCAAATCCAGTAACTTTATCATGCCGTATGCTTGAGCAGAATGATCAACAAATATTGTTATATAAAATCATCCACCCATATCACCAATCACATTCATAAGCAACAAATATCATTATATGAAGGGATCCACCCATATCATCGATTGTATCCACAACCATCCCATTCGCACAATTTCATTTAGTATGAATAAACACCTTAGTTTCACAACTGAATCAAATCAGATCTTTATATAAAATATGCAAATAATTAAGAAGAGATCATACAAACTAGAACTTAGTTTTCCTATAAAGCTACAATCTGTATATAAAGAATAATATTTGTCCATCTAAAGACTAATTCTTCTATAGTTGCACCTAGCTCCTGCAATGCACTCCTTTTCTAAATCTTGAGCTACCTTGAAAAAGAAAGATAACAGAGAAAAATTTAGAACATAGCTTTAAGACTATTGTGAGAAGAAATGTACTTTGATGATTGATACGTCCATTTTGCATCATGTTTTCCTACTGTTATTTATAATGTTTATTATGCATAATAATGCTTTTGGGAGTAATTCTAATGCCTTTTCTCTCATAATTCGCAAGGTTTACACAAAGAGCGAGAATACCGGCAGCTGGAATTCTGGACCTGAAAAAGCATGTCAGAGCTACCTATTTTGCACAACTCCAAATAAGCTGAAACTTCACGGAGATTTTTTATGGAATATATAAGAATTATTGGAGCAAATAACTACCAGAGGGGGCCCACCAGGTGGGCACAACCCACCTGGGTGCACCAGGGAGCCCAGGAGCGCCCTGGTGGGTTGTGCCCTCCTCGACCCACCTCCGGTGCCCATCTTCTGGTATATAAGTCATTTTGACCAAGAAAAAATAGGGGGGGGGGACTTTCGGGATGAAGCACCACCGTCTCGAGGCGGAACTTGGGCAGGAGCACTTTTGCCCTCCTGCGGAGCGATTCCGCCGGGGGAACTTCCCTCCCGAAGGGGGAAATCATCGTCATCGTCATCACCAACAACTCTCCAATATTTCGGAGGGCCATCTCCATCAACATCTTTAATAGCACCATCTCCTCTCAAACCCTAGTTCATCTCTTGTGTTCAATCTTTGTACCGGAACCTTAGATTGGTACTTGTGGGTGACTAGTAGTGTTGATTACATCTTGTAGTTGATTACTATATGGTTTATTTGGTGGAATATTATATGTTCACATCCATTATGCTATTTAATACCCCTCTAATCTTGAGCATGATTATCATTTGTGAGTAGTTACTTTTGTTCTTAAGGTCACGGGAGAAATCTTGTTGCAAGTAATCATGTGAACTTGATATGTGTTCGATATTTTGATGGTATGTATGTTGTGATTCCCTTAGTGGTGTCATGTGAACGTCGACTACATGGCACTTCACCTCATTAGGGCCTAAGGGAATGCATTGTGGAGTAGTTATTAAATGATGGGTTGCGAGAGTGACAGAAGCTTAAACACTAGTTTATGCGCTACTTCGTAAGGGATAGATTTGGATCCAAAAGTTTAATGCTATGGTTAGATTTTATCTTAATACTTTTCTCGTAGTTGCGGATGCTTGCGAGGGGGTTAATCATAAGTAGGAGGTTTGTTCAAGTAAGAACAGCACCTAAGCACCGGTCCACCCACATATCAAATTATCAAAATAGCGAACACGAATCAAACCAACATGATGAAAGTGACTAGATGAAATTCCCGTGTACCCTCAAGAACGCTTTACTTATCATAAAAGACCATTTTGGCCTGTCCTTTGCCTCAAAACGATTGGGCTACATTGATGCACTTTTGTTACCATTACCGTTACTTGCTCGTTACAAATTATCTTGCTTATAATTTCAGTGCTAGGCTGCTTGCAGAGAATACCTTGCTGAAAACTACTTGTCATTTCCTTCTGCTCCTCGTTGGGTTCGACACTCTTACTTATCAAAAGGACTACGATTGATTCCCTATACTTGTGGGTCATCAAGGATCTTTTCTGGCGCTGTTGCCGGGGAGTGAAGCGCTCTTGGTAAGTGGAAATCGATAAGGAAAAATTATTACTACGTGCTGAAATTTATTGTCACTTGTTACTATGGAGAACAATCCTTTGAGGGGTTTGTTTGGGGTATCTTCACCTCAACCAGAACCACAATTAGTTGCCCCTCAACCTACTGCAGCTACTGAAAATATTTGTTATGACATTCCTTCGGGTATGATAGAACAACTGCTAGCTAATCCTTATGCAGGAGATGGAACCGAACATCCTGATATGCACTTGATATATGTGGAGGAAATTTGTGGATTATTTAAGCTTGCAGGTTTACCCGGAGATGAAGCTAAGAAGAAGGTATTCCCTTTATCTTTGAAGGGAAAAGCATTGGCATGGTATAGGCTATGCGATGATATTGGATCTTGGAATTGGAATCGTTTGAAATTGGAATTTCACCAAAAAAATATCCTATGCATCTAGTTCATCGTGATTGGAATTAAATATATAATTTTTGGCCTCGTGAGGGAGAAAGTATCGCTCTAGCTTGGGGGAGGCTTAAGTCAATGTTATATTCATGCACCAACCATGAGCTCTCAAGAGAAATTATCATTCAGAACTTTTATGCTCGGCTTTCTCATGATGATCGATCCATGCTCGATACTTCTTGTACTGGTTTTTTTATGAAGAAGACTATTGAATTCAGGTGGGATCTTTTGAAAAGAATTAAACGCAACTCTGAAGATTGGGAACTCAATGAAGGTAAAGAGTCAGGTATTAAGCTTGAGTTTGATTGTGTTAAATCTTTTATGAATACCGATGCTTTTCAAAAGTTTAGCACTAAATATGGACTTGACTCTGAGATAGTAGCCTCTTTCTGTGAATCATTTGCTACTCATGTTGATCTCCCTAAGAAAAAGAGGTTTCAATATCACCCACCTATTAAAGAAGAAATTAAAGAACCTGACATAGTTAAAGATGAAACTATCATTTACAATGTTGACCCAGTTGTTCCTACCGCTTACATTGAAAAACAACCTTTCCCTGTTAGGATGAAGGAACATGCCAAGGTTTCAACCGTGGTCAATAAAAGTTATATTAGAGCACCTAAACCTGCTGAACAAATTAAAGTAGAACCTAGTGTTGCTATGTTTAAAGATCTCCTGGTAGAAAATATTGATGGGCATGTTATTTACTTCTGTGATGAAGCCGCTAGAATTGCCAAGCCCGATGAAAAGGATAAACATAGACCTGTTGTTGGCATGCCTGTTGTCTCAGTTAAAATAGGAGATCACTGTTATCATGGTTTATGTGACTTAGGTGCTAGTGTGAGTGCTGTTCCCTTTACCTTATACCAAGAAATTATGAATGACATAGCACCCGCTGAAATAGAAGACATAGATGTCACTATTAAGCTTGCTAATAGAGACACCATCACATCACTTGGGATTATTAGAGATGTTGAAGTCTTGTCCGGAAAAATAAAATATCCTACTGATTTTCTAGTTCTTGGTTCCCCACAAGATGACTTTTGTCCCATTATCTTTGGTAGACTTTTCTTGAACACCGTTAATGCTAAAATAGATTGCGAGAAACAAATCATCGGTGTTAGTTTTGATGATGAATCTCATGAGTTTAATTTTTCTAAGTTTAGTAGAAAACATCATAATAAAGAATTGCCTAGTAAGGATGAAATAATTGGTCTTGCTTCTATTGTTGTGCCTCCTACTGATCCACTAGAACAATATTTACTAGACCATGAAAATGATATGCATATGCATGAAAGAAATGAAATAGGTAAAATTTTCTTTGAACAAAGACCGCTGCTTAAACACCATTTGCCTATTGAAACTCTAGGAGGTCCTCCTCCACCTAAAGGTGATCCTGTGTTTGAATTAAAACAATTGCCTGACACTCTGAAATATGCTTATCTTGATGACAAAAAGATATATCCTGTTATTATTAGTGCTAACCTTTCAGAATATGAAGAAGAAAGACTATTGAAAATTCTGAAGAAGCACAGTGCTGCTATTGGATATACTCTTGATGATCTAAAGGGCATTAGTCCCACTCTCTGTCAGCACAAGATCAATATGAAACCTGATGCTAAACCCGTTGTGGATCACCAACGACGTTTGAATCCCAAAATGAAAGAAGTGATAAGAACTGAAATATTAAAGCTTCTGGAGGCAGGTATAATCTATCCCATAGCTGATAGTAGATGGGTCAGTCCCGTTCATTGTGTCCCTAAGAAAGGAGGTATTACTGTTGTTCCAAATGATAAAAATGAACTCATTCCACAAAGAATTGTTACTAGCTATAGGATGGTAATTGATTTTAGAAAATTAAATAAAGCAACTAGAAAAGATAATTACCCCTTGCCTTTTATCGATCAAATGCTAGAAAGACTATCAAAGCACACACACTTTTGCTTCCTTGATGGATATTCTGGTTTTTCTCAAATACCTGTTTCACAACCTGATCACGAGAAAACCACATTTACTTGCCCTTTTGGAACTTATGCTTATAGAAGTATGCCTATTGGTTTATGCAATGCACCTGCTACTTTTCAAAGATGTATGACTGCTATATTCTTTGATTTTTGTGAAAAGATTGTTGAGATTTTCATGGATGATTTTTTCATTTATGGAACTTCTTTTTATGATTGCTTAAGCAACCTTGATCGAGTTTTGTAGAGATGCGAGCAAACCAATCTTGTCTTGAATTGGGAGAAGTGCCACTTTATGGTTAATGAAGGTATCGTCTTGGGGCATAAAATTTCTGAACGAGGTATTGAAGTGGATAAAGCTAAAGTTGATGCAATTGAGAAAATGCCATGTCCCAGAGATATTAAAGGTATTCGTAGTTTCCTCGGTCATGCTGGTTTCTATAGGAGATTTATTAAAGACTTCTCTAAAATTTCTAGGCCTCTTACAAATCTTTTACAAAAGGATGTTCCATTTGTTTTTGATGATGATTGTGTAGAAGCCTTTGAAACACTTAAGAAAGCCTTAATTTATGCACCTATTGTTGAACCACCTGATTGGAACTGGTCTTTTGAAATTATGTGTGATGCTAGTGATTATACTGTTGGTGCTGTTTTAGGACAAAGAGTTGATAAGAAACTAAATGTTATCCATTATGCTAGTAAAACTCTAGACAGTGCCCAAAGAAATTATGCTACTACTGAAAAAGAATTTTTAGCAGTTGTGTTTGCTTGTGACAAATTCAGATCTTACATTGTTGATTCTAAAGTTACTATTCACACCGATCATGCTGCTATTAAATATCTTATGAAAAAGAAAGATGCTAAACCTAGACTCATTAGGTGGGTTCTCTTGCTACAAGAATTTGATTTACATATCACTGATAGGAAAGGAGCTGAGAACCCCGTAGCTGATAATTTGTCTAGGTTAGAGAATATCCTTGATGACCCACAACCTATTAATGATGGATTTCCTGATGAATAATTAGGTGCAATAAATGTCTCTCATAACACTCCTTGGTATGCCGACTATGCTAATTATATTGTTGCTAAATATATACCACCTAGTTTTACAAACCAACAAAAGAAAAAATTCTTCTATGATTTAAGACATTACTTTTGGGATGACCCACATCTTTATAAAGAAGGAGTAGATGGTATTATCAGACGTTGTGTACCTGAGCATGAAAAGGAACAAATCCTACGAAAATGTCACTCCGAAGCTTATGGAGGGCATCATGCGGGAGACAGATCTGCTCACAAGGTATTGCAATCCGGTTTTTATTGGCCTACTCTCTTCAAGGATGGACGTAAGTTTGTTCTATCTTGTGATGAATGTCAACGAATTGGTAATATCGGTAAGTTTCAGGAAATGCCTATGAATTATTCACTTGCTGTTGAACCATTTGATGTTTGGAGTTTTGATTATATGGGACCCTTTCCTTCCTCTAATGGGTATACACATATTTTGGTTGCTGTTGATTATGTCACTAAGTGGGTAGAAGCTATTCCAACTAGCAGTGTTGATCACAACACCTCCATTAAAATGCATAAAGAAGTTATTTTCCCGAGGTTTGGAGTCCCTAGATATTTAATGACTGATGGTGGTTCACACTTTATTCATGGTGCTTTCGAAAAAATGCTTACTAAATATGATGTTAACCATAGAATTGCATCACCTTATCATCCCCAATCTAGTGGTCAAGTTGAACTTAGCAATAGAGAAATAAAACTAATATTACAGAAAATTGTTAATAGGTCCCGAAAGAATTGGTCTAAGAAATTGGACGATGCACTTTGGGCTTATAGAACATCTTATAAAAATCCCATGGGTATGTCTCCGTATAAAATGGTTTATGGAAAAGCTTGTCATTTGCCTCTTGAGTTAGAACATAAAGCATATTGGGAAATTAAAGAACTCAACTATGATTTCAAACTTGCCGGTGAAAAGAGGTTGTTTGATATTACCTCACTAGATGAATGGAGAACCCAAGCCTATGAAAATGCCAAACGGTTTAAAGAAAAAGTTAAAAGATGGCATGAGAAAAGAATCCAAAAGCGGGAATTCAAAGTTGGGGAATATGTTCTCTTGTACAATTCTTGTTTCAGATTCTTTGCAGGAAAACTTCTCTCCAAATGAGAAGGACCCTATATCATTGAAGAGGTTTATCACTCTGGAGCTATCAAAATAAATAATGCCAAATGTACTAACCCAAAGGTGGTCAATGGTCAAAGAATTAAACACTATATCTCAGGTACACCTATTAATGTTGAAAGCAATATTATCCAAACCATGACACCTGAGGAACATATAAAGGAGACCTTCCGAAACACTCCATAATAATTAAAAAGGAGGAGGTACGTGATACGGTAAGTAAACGGACTCCGAAAAATCCGTAAAAATATTTTCTGTCAGTTTTGGAAGATAACAAAAATTAGGAAAATAAGAAACAACTAGGAAGGCAACCCTGGTGGGCACAAGCCTGGCGTGCCCAGGTGGGTTGTGCCCACCTCGGTTACCTTCCGTACTCCGTTTTTCTTCCATTTGCTTGTTTCCCAAGATAAAAAATCTTTATATACTCCCCGAACATATTGACCTCCGTATCACGGAGAAATCTCCTGTTCTTCTTTCTTGCTGTTTTCTGACAGATCTAGATCGCCATGGCTGCTTCGAGCTCCTCCAAGGACAAGTTCTTCGAGAACGTCATCAACCTGTATTTGTGGGAGGTGATGCAGCACCCTCAAGCCATTGAGATGCATGAGGGGGTGCTCCATATCCGGGACGTCCAGGGTCCCAAAGGGAAGGGAACCGTGGAGGCCATACTCAAAGCTATGGAGCAGGAGGTCTTTAAGTGCAAGGGGATGGTGGAACATGGACTCAATGCCAATCACCTCATGATCGCGGATTACACCCGTGATCTCAAGGTGGATGGCAAATCCATGAAGGACATCGTCTTCATCTTCAACGAGCAAATCAACTTTCTGCAAAGCCAAATCTATGATCTCCAAAACCAAGTCTTTGAATATGAGGCAAGGTTTAAAGGTATGAGTTTGGCTGCCAGTTGCAGGACTCGCAAGACTCGTTCTTCCTCTTATGATGGTGAGCCATTGCCATGGAAACCGGAGGATAAAATCGCTACCACATCATCACCACCACCACCTTCTTCATCACCAAAGGAGACTTGAGTATCGGGTATGGGCACTCCCCTTGGCTTGTACCAAGCTTGGGGGAGGCGTATCACCTCTATTATCTTTTACCTTTACTTATCTAGTTCGATCTTCAGTTTTCTTTCGATTTAGTTGAATAAAAGCTTAGTTCGATCCTTTCTTTTCAAGTTTTTGCTTAGTGATCTATCTATGTAATCGTGTTCGAGATATATAATAAAGTTTAGTTTGAGTTTTTTTTGTTTTCTTTACTTTCTTGTTCAATAAAAAGAAAGGAAATAAATGAAAAAGATCATATGCTAATCTTATGGTAAGTAATGACATCACATAAGGAAGAGTATAAGTAGAAAAATTTATTGGAGATTTACAAACATAACATTGGTCAGTGATGCAATTCATGAAAGAATTAATAAGGGAAGAGAAGATTCACATGCAAATACACTATCTTGGACATCTTTTATGATTGTGAGCCCTCATCAAAATATTATATGCCAAAATTGTTGACGTTGGACAAGGAAGACAACGTAATGATTTATGTTTGTTCATATTCACATAGAAGTTATATTGTCATAGATCCTTTAACATGTGGTGCTTGCCCATTATCTTTTCTAGCCAAAAATTCCGCACTAAGTAGAGATACTACTTGTGTATCCAAAAACCCTTAACCCAAATCTTATTTCGAGAGTCCACCATACCTACCTATGGATTGAGTAAGATCCTTCAAGTAAGTTGTCATCGGTGCAATAAGGCAATAAAAATTGCTTCTAAATGTGTTGGATCATTTACTGTAAGAGAAAATTGAGCGTTGTACGAACTTGTGATGGCAAAGAATAAAAGCGACAGACTGCATAATAAAGGTTGCTATCATAAGGGGCAATACAACATGACGTTCTTTTGCATTAAGGGATTTGGCATGCAACCAAAAAGCGCATGGCAACTCTGCTTCCCTCTGCGAAGGGCCTATCCTTTACTTTTATGTATTTACTTTTATGCAAGAGTCAAAGTACTTCTCTCCATTCCTTTTTATTTTCTCTTTTGGCAAGCACCATGTGCTGAAGAAAGATCTAGGCACATATATCCAGCTGGATATGGGTGGGCATGAGTTATTATTGTTGACATCACCCTTGAGGTGAGTACGTTGGGAGGCAAAATTATAAGCCCCTATCTTTCTATGTGTCCGGTTGAAACTTTTTGCTCATGTGTATGCGGTGAGTGTTAGCAATTATAGAAGACTATATGATGGTTGAGTATGTGGACTTGGCAAAAGGCTCCGATACGTGACCCTTCCTGAAAAGATGATGAATTGTAGTTGCATAGTTGACTGAGAACATAGTTTGTTGGTTTTCAATAGAGTTTATGCTTTATACTTCGATGTTGTGATGAATTATTACTTGTTCATGAGAAGTATATGATAAAAGTTCTATGATAAAGTTTTGTGTTAAAGTTTGTTGCTGTTATAAAAATATGCATGATGCTTCCATGTCCGTATTTTGTTTTTATCGACACCTCTCTCTCTAAGCATGTGGACATGTTTTTTGATTTCGGTTTTCGCTTGAGGACAAGCGAGGTCTAAGCTTGGGGGAGTTGATACGTCCATTTTGCATCATGTTTTCCTACTGTTATTTATACTGTTTTTATGCATAATAATGCTTTTGGGAGTAATTCTAATGCCTTTTCTCTCATAATTTGCATGGTTTACACTAAGAGGGAGAATACCGGCAGCTGGAATTCTGGACCTGAAAAAGCATGTCAGAGCTACCTATTCTGCACAACTTCAAATAAGCTGAAACTTCACGAAGATTTTTTATGGAATATATAAGAATTATTGGAGCAAATAACTACCAGAGGGGGCCCACCAGGTGGGCACAACCCACCTGGGCGCGCCAGGGAGCCCAGGCGCGCCCTGGTGGGTTGTGCCCTCCTCGGCCCACCTCCGGTGCCCATCTTCTGGTATATAAGTCATTTTGACCTAGAAAAAATAGGGGGAGGACTTTCGGGACGAAGTGCCGCCGTCTCGAGGCGGAACTTGGGCAGGAGCACTTTTGCCCTCCGGCGGAGCAATTCCGCCAGGGGAACTTCCCTCCCGGAGGGGGAAATCATCGTCATCGTCATCACCAACAACTCTCCCATCTTTCAGAGGGCCATCTCCATCAACATCTTCAACAACACCATCTCCTCTCAAACCAAAGTTCATCTCTTGTGTTCAATCTTTGTACCGGAACCTTAGATTGGTACTTGTGGGTGACTAGTAGTGTTGATTACATCTTGTAGTTGATTACTATATGGTTTATTTGGTGGAAGATTATATGTTCACATCCATTATGCTATTTAATACCCCTCTAATTTTGAGCATGATTATCATTTGTGAGTAGTTATTTTTGTTCTTGAGGTCACAGGAGAAATCTTGTTGCAAGTAATCATGTGAACTTGATATGTGTTCAATGTTTTGATGGTATGTATGTTGTGATTCCCTTAGTGGTGTCATGTGAACATCGACTACATGGAACTTCACCTCATTAGGGCCTAAGGGAATGCATTGTGGAGTAGTTATTAGATGATGGGTTGCGAGAGTGACAGAAGCTTAAACCCTAGTTTATGCGCTACTTCGTAAGGGATTGATTTGGATCCAAAAGTTTAATGCTATGGTTAGATTTCATCTTAATACTTTTCTCGTAGTTGCGGATGCTTGGGAGGGGGTTAATCATAAGTAGGAGGTTTGTTCAAGTAAGAACAGCATCTAAGCACCGGTCCACCCACATATCAAATTATCAAAATAGCGAACACGAATCAAACCAACATGATGAAAGTGACTATATGAAATTCCCATGTACCCTCAAGAACGCTTTGCTTATCATAAGAGACCATTTTGGCCAGTCCTTTGCCTCAAAAGTATTGGGCTACCTTGCTGCACTTTTGTTACCATTACCATTACTTGCTCGTTACAAATTATCTTGCTACTCAACTACTCGTTACTTATAATTTCAGTGCTTGCAGAGAATACCTTGCTGAAAACTACTTGTCATTTCCATCTGCTCCTCGTTGGGTTCGACACTCTTACTTATCAAAAGGACTACGATTGATCCCCTATACTTGTGGGTCATCAATGACGTACCAAACCAGTGTTTGGTGGCTTGTTTTGAGGTTGTGTAGGAGTGGTTAATTTTGGTTTTTTTTTACCTAAAAATCACAAAGATCCTTCATAAATAAAAAGCCTTAAGCACGCACAATGGAGCATACAATGATTGCATGGAAGTGCACTTACATGTGATAGAGGCCATGCAATAACATGACCAATAGCATCCCTTACTGTTTGCAATTTTCCATATGGTCTAACCAGTGTCTGATCTCCAAGTCTTGAAACAGCACAAACAGAGACCGCTACATATTTCTCTCCAAGCATGTTTCCTCCAACCATGTATGTTTTATCTCTACTCACTAAAGTTCCTTCGGCCACAAATTTATCTTTGCTTCTTGGGTTCAACGAAACCAAGAAGACTTTCATTTTATCCTATTTTTTCAAGAAATGGAACATTCATTATCACAAACCATGGAAGATTTCACTTTACACAGAAAGGGACAATTGCACATGGAATTAGACCAACTAACTATTCTAACCATTGTCATTCAGATATATATAATATAGCTTCTTAGAAACGCGATGAAGTTGTACACTTGGTTCAGGACCACCTTGCTTGGTCGCATTGTTATTTTCAGTATGGCCATTCTTTGCTTCAGGACCATCATGTGCATTCTAGAGTTGAGGTTCAGTTTAGTTGTAAGTAAACTTATAGAAAACATAGACATTGTTTGATAACACAGCAAAAATTTATGCGCGCATGCACACACACCTTAGCAACCGTGGGTTCATGTGGTAAAGATAAACTGGTGCAGCCCTCTTTGGTTCTTGCGCAATTGCTAGGATGCAATTCCTAGTTAGTCTTGTCCGGTAAAGTTGATTCTGCACAGCCTTGATTGACCGTATCAATTTTTTCAATGTGCGCTTTCTACAGTTGAGGTTCAGTTCAGTTGCAAGTAAACATACACAAAACATAGACATTGTTTGAAAATGAATCAGAAGTTTATGCACACACACACACACCTTAGCAACCATGTGTGGTAAAGATGAACCAGTGTAATCCTCCTTGGTTCTAGAAGAAAAGCTAGGATGACAATCAGCAATGTGAAGCTAACAGTCTTGAACAGTGCTATGAAAATTTTACCTCCACATCTGTGATCATCTGCCCATGTTTCTGAAGAAACAATTCATTGTCCCATCTCTGAATATGCAATGGTGCAAATGTTGAGTTTTCTGCAAGCCAGGTAAGATGCTGACCGAGAATGGCGGCCGACCTTCCATTTGGAATTCCACTTCCATCAGTCTCCACAATTATCTTCCCCCCACGTAATTCCGACAAATTTTACCTCGGAATTCCCCTATAATCTGTCGCACATCTCCATTTGGTCCTACATGCAAGATTATCACAATGGAATATGACTGGACCATATACATCACACTAGATATGTGTTTGAAAAAGAAAAGTGAGGTTAAAATTTATTTTAATTTGCCTAGTAGATTCAGGAGGCTTTGGTACTAGATCATCAATCTCTGGAGGGCCTTCTAAATTTTCTTCATCTGGTTGTACACTTTCAGAAACTTGCTCTGGGATGTTTAGGCTTCGAAGCAGTCGAGGTACCCTTGACATGATATCTTTACCAAACAATGTTAAATCATATGTTAATATCAAGCATAGAAGCATATGTCAAGGTCATGCATATGATTTCACATATTTCTTGGAACCAAACAGCCTTCCGCACAAACCAAAGACTGAAAATTACTGCATTATGTGTGCGTTTTTCATGAATCAGTTACCAACTAACTCAATCCTTATGTCTGTCTCGCAAAAGATGTGTAACAAAAGTAATCTCCCAAATGCTAATAACATAACACTGCCAATAAACTCATATAGTTGGTCTAGTCCTAAATAGCAACAATAATGTAACAGACAGCACACTCCAGTTTATCTTACAGCTGCTAGATAAGTAGCCTCTTTATGCTATACAAGTTTTTTAAAGAGAATCTAGTTGTAGCAAATGGTACATGTTGGACTCAAGTGGAATAAGGTGATCGTGCAGTAAATATGACCCATACATGCATGTAACTGAAAAGGCACCCAAAAAGCACTTCAAAAGTTACTGTAACACACATAGCAACATACAAACCTGTAAAAAAAATCTTTTAGTGCAAAATCTGAGAGCTGCTGATTGAACCTCCCTTCAGCTAAGATGCAAGAATCAAAACTAATGAAATAGTGGGACTGCACTAAGATGAGGTAGGAAATAGGATAGACTAAAATTACTACAAAATAGCAGAGTACATTGCAGCCTGTACAACCAAACACTACCATTTTTATGCTCCAGCGTAAATGGAATGTGAGGTTATTTGGCCAATCTATATAACACCACTTGTACTAATTTTGAGTTTTACCATATAAAATTTGATTGGACCAAATAGTTGCTCACATATTTTCAAGAAAATTTGTCAGAATTGATTTCTAAGCAAGCAAGCAATTCAACAAACACTTAGTGTGCATTACCTACATGAAGGAAGAAAGGAGACGAAGGAGAAGAGGATCAGGACTTGAGATGCATATAAATGAAGGAGGGCACTTCGGTTGATTTAATGGTAAAACTGTATGGGCTATGGGATTTAAGAAAGTACCTGCTTGACGTGGTGGAGGCTGAAGATAATGGATGGAGGCGAGAGCTCCTTGTGAGCTGTGTACCGACGGAACACGCGCGCAACTTCGAGTGAAGGATGAGACCTGCGTGGATCCGGCCGCTATGTGACGGTGAGGACGACGGCTTCGTGACGTCCGGGACGACGGACACCGACAGGGCTCCGATTAGCGAGCTTGTCGACGAAGGAAAACGGGAATCGGCGGCAGGTGGCGATAGCGGCAGAGGGCAGTGCTTGAGGGTGAGGCTGCCACTGCGTCGGGTGCAGGAACGGGTGGCGCGCGGGGTGGTGGTCACGACGCAGATTGGAATCAGAGGTTGGATAAATGGGGAGGTGGTGGGGGGAGATGGCAGAGACGCGGGAAGTATGCGCGGTAAAGAAAATAATCTGTAGCACCAAAACTTTTATAAGCGAAAATAGTCCGGGAACGTGAAATTTGATTAAGTGGGAATATTTTGGGAGCGCTAAGTAATCACATGTATGGATGTTTTAAAAAAACGCATATATGGATAAATGATTTTTTAGGTGTATCTTTTATTGGATAAATCCGTATGCTTTGTTTTTTCTCAAAAAATATCAAACTTTATTGGGTAATATTCGTATCCAAGTAATATCAATATACTTTAATAAAAATAATAAAGGCAGTGGTAGATCGAAGTTGGGCTTCCCCCTCCGCCGCGCGCTGCCCGTGTTGACCGCGGACACCCCCCCCCCCCCCCCCCGCGCACGCCATCCCTTCACCTAGCCCTTGTCGGTGATGGGTGCGGTGCAGCGACTCCTTCAAGCCGATCTTGACCAACTGGTCACTGATGCAGTGTCGGCGCCTGATGTGGCAACGTGGCCCGACATTGTGTCGCTCCTGCCGCTCCTCCTCTTGCGCCGCCCTCTCGATCGTTGTCAAGGTGTTGTGTGATGATGTGTCGTCTCCACAACGAGGTAATGGAGGAGGCACCCGGGAGGGCTCTTCCTCCTTCACGGCCTTCGAAATAAACTTGTCGCACTGGCTCCAGCAAATCGTGTGGCTGGTGCGAGCGTCCAGCATGGCCGTCGTCGCCATTTCTAGCTCCCCGCATGCCCAGTTGCAGCATCTCGCGCCACGGTGTTTTTGTTATCATGCCACGGTGCTTTCCTTTGGTTTTGGAAAAACAGTGCACACACCCTCCCCTCGATATGTTCTAAATGGTCGCCTGCAAACCAACCTTTGGTTGGATGGTTAGGAGGACATTGATATCTCATGCCCACCATAGTTCAAGTCTTGAATTTGACATTGGTGTTTGCATTTTTTCTGGATTTATTCCAGGCATTCCGACCATGTGCGTAGGAGGAGACGTTCCCGTCAACTACAAAGGAGTCTGTGACGACTTCGTCAATCTTAAGATGATGTGCTGGATCAGTCTCTCGGAGGTGTTTATAGGGGTAGGATGTGCGTGCGTGTATGCGTTCATACGAATGACTGTATGAATGAGCGTCTGCGTCTATACTGTGTTAAAAAAATGACCGGGCCAACTAAGGCACAAGCGCGAACCTCCCTCCTCCCGATTTTGGAGGCGCCAAAAGCTTCCATGGTCGGGTTTTAGAAAGCATCTGAAAGCTTGCTAGGTTTTTAAGTCGGGTTATCTTTATCTTGTTTAGGTTTATTTCGGCCAAGTTTTACTTTGTTTCCCTGGTTTTTTCCTTTCTCTTTTATTGTTTTTTTCCTTTTTTAGAACTTTTATTTATTTATTATTTCACTTTTCTTTCTATTTTTTTCAAATTCTTGAAGTTCTTCCAAATTTTTTAATTGTTTTAAATTCTCAAAAAAAATTAATTCGTGAATATTTTTATTCAAACAGTGAACTTTTCTCAAATTCACAATAAATTCAAGTTTGCGAACATTTCTTGAATTTGTGAATTGTTCCCTAATTCATGTACTTTTCCAATTTGTTGCAAAAAAGTTTTGAACCCGTAAACCTTTTTCAAATTCACCAAACTTTTTCATAAACTTGAACTTTTTTCGAGGTCATGAACATTTTTAAATCCTTTTTTTAGTTTGTCAATATATTTTTTTGAATTGGTGAACTTTTTTTTCAAATTCATGAACATTCTCAGAAGCCATGAACGTTTTCAAATTCATGTTTTTATCAAGATTGTGAACATTTTCAAATTTGATTCTCCCCCAAAGTTTTGAACCTTTTACAGAAGTCAACGGCCACATATGGTCGTTCCCAGGATTTTAAGAATAACAAAAAAATGTACTGTACTAGTTACTATAACACTTCACTGATTTTACCAAATATCCCTTATTGCTTTTGATTTTTATGACTGGGATGTCAATCGTGCAAAGTCGATGTCATGCACTAGCAAAATATTATTGAAATATTGACTAGACTACTTTCATTTCCTATAAACTAGCACAAAGAAGCATCCAATCAGGAAGTGAACCTGAAGCAAACTTCATCAGAACGTTCAAAAATTTAGTAGTACAACTGTCATATGAAAGTTAAAAAAACAATTAAAAAACTATTCAAAGAACTGAACGGATAGCCATACAATGCATTCATAACAAAAGGGAAAATACACATTAAAAAAATGACCATAGGCTCGTTCATTACAGAGTAACACAGGGAACAATATATTCTGAAGAAGATCCACCCAGCTGGAATAGTTATGTTGGAGTAACTCTACCTAGGAGCATGGATGACAAGTGCTCAACCTATATCTTAGCTGCTGATAACAAGCTGAAAGCACAAAGACTAATCTGTTTCATCAGAAGATGGTTCTCCACCCATGTCAAAAATATCATGAGGTTTGAATTTCACCATGGTATTCCAATTCTCACTTCTCGGATGTTGGATATAAAAGACCTGGTCCACTTGGGAAGAAAATACAAAAGGATCATCCTCTAACTTCTCCCCTGTATGTATTTTGTGGGAGAACTTCACATGAGTGCCAAACTCATCTCTTATAATACCAGCTTTGTGATGAACATCATACTAATCACATTTGAAGAGCACCACCTTGTAATCTCTATATGACAATTCGAAGATGTCAGATAACCGGCCATAATAGGACACACCATTTTCAGCAAGGTTCACGACACCACTATTTTGTGTCACGCGTCCTGTCTCGCAACTGATAGTATGAAACCTGAAACCATTAATTATATAGCCACTGTAGCGCACCCCGCATTTGATTGGTTTTGCGGCTAATGCTCTTATCTTTTTTGTAATATATCCGGTCCATCATCTACTATAACCTGTATGTAAGAGTGGTTACATTGAGTTCATACATGACTAAAGTGAAGGAACATGCTAAAGGAGAATTATACCTTTTGTTCCAACCAGTCAGCAAAGTGTCTACTAATCAAATCCTCATTGTCATCATCCCTCAAATTTAATTTACCCGGTTTCCTCTTCTCTTGATCCACAAATTCTCTGTAATAATAAGAAAAATAACATCATAATTTTTTCCAACTTGTGAAAAACAACAGAAATAGAAGATAGCACTGAAGCACACCTACGGAGATCATCAAGCTCATCATAGTGTCGCAAGACATATCGATGTGCTTGAACTAGAAGCTGATCGTCCAACTGGCCTACACTGACAGCCTTTCCAATTGGCTCACCAACACTATCAAACATGTACATGCCCTTTGTATTATCTGAAGGATCAGGGTTCCTAGATGTTCTCGTGAAACGTGTGGTTCCTTCTAGAAATCTTGAACAAAGGTCAAGCATTCTTCAACAATATATCCTTCAGCAATAGAACCTTCAGGATAAGCTCTATTGCGCACAAGTGACTTTAGCCAAACAAATGATCTGAACATCATAAAACAAGAAGGTTATATGATCACGGGAAACAATAAATCAAATCATATACTTAGATGCACTGTGGAAAATAACAAATCAAATGAAAGTAGCATACCTCTCTAGAGGGTACATCCACCTGTAATGCACCGGGCCACCAAGTTTAGCTTATTCAAATAAATGCACCATCAAATGTACCATGACAGTAAAAAACGATGGAAGAAAAACTTTTTCCATATTACAAAGTGTCTTCACAATACTCTCTTGCAGTTTGTCAAGCTCAGAGACATCTAACACTTTGGAGCATAGCTTCTTCAAGAAATTAGCCAGCTCAACAACTATTATCATGACATCTTTACTGGGATAACAGTTTAAAAGTGCCACAGGAAGGATGTCTTCTTGAATAACATGATAGTCATGGCTTTTGAGGCCAGTCAATGTTAATTCTTTCATGTTCACGCACCTCGAAAAGTTTGATGCATAACCATCAGGTATCCTACAATTCTTAATCACTGTACAAAGAATCTCCTTCTTTTCTTTATACATATTAAAAGGTGCATGCGGCAATATAGTTTTACCCTTATCACCTTCATCAGGTTGAAGGCTAGATCGAATTCCAATTTCTCCCAAGTCAAGTCGTGCATTAAGGCCATCCTTTGTATTAGAATCAATATCCAGTAAGGTTCCAATTAAATTTTCATAGACATTTTTCTCAATAAGCATTACATCTAGATTGTGCCTTAACTTGTTGTGCTCCCAGTATTCCAAATCAAACAATATCAACTTCTTTTTGAAACAATCCTCAGGCTTCTTCTCAGGTTTATGTGCGACGTTACCTGATTTCTTGTTAGGCGCTCTTTTACGCTTCTGTTTTTTAGGACCTTCAGTTGCTTTTTCACTGTCTTTACCCTTCTTTTTCCCTTTCCCTTTCTTTGCCACAACAACCTTTTTTCCTAAGTGTGACGCCCTCGATTCAATCATACACTAATCATACACGCAAATGTGTACGATTAAGATCAAGGACTCACGGGAAGATATCACAACACAACTCTAGACACAAATAAAATAATACAAGCTTTATATTACAAGCTAGGGGCCTCGAGGGCTCGAATACAAATGAGTCAGCGGAAACATCAATATCTGAGTACAGACATAAGTTAAACAAGTTTGCCTTAAGAAGGCTAGCACAAGAGTAGCAACGATCGAAAAGGCAAGGCCTCCTGCCTGGGACCTCCTAACTACTCCTCGAAGCCGAACTCCATGTAGAAACATCATCGGGATCCTCTGGCTCCTGGACTCCATCATATAACCGCAATAACCAGAAAAAGAGGAAAAAGAAGTAGCAAAGAAACCGTGAGTACTCATCCAAAGTACTCGCAAGCAAGGATCTACACTACATATGCATCGGTATCAATGAAATGGGTAGTATCTGTGGACTGAACTGTAGAATGCCAGAATAAGAGGGGGATAGCTAGTCCTATCAAAGACTACGCTTCTGATAGCCTCCATCTTGAAGCATATAGAAGAGAGTAGCAGGTATAGCATCAAGTAACATCGTATAGCATAATCCTACCCGACGATCCTCTCCTCGTCACCCTGTGAGAGAGCAATCACCGGGTTGTCTCTGGAACTTATTTGGGTGTGTTTTATTAAGTATCCGGTTCTAGTTGTCATGAGGTCGGAATACAACTCTGGGTCGTCCTGTTACCGTGGACACGGTTATTCGAATAGATCAATCTTCCCTGCAGGGGTGCACCACATAACCCGACACGCTCGATCACTCTGGCTGGACACACTTTCCTGGGTCATGCCCGGCCTCGGAAGATCAACACGTCGCAGCCCTTCCTAGGCCCGACAGAGAGGTCAGCACGCCGGTCTAAATCCTAAGCACGCAGGGGTCTTGGGCCCATCGCCCTTTGCACTCCTGCACGTTGCGAACGTGGCCGGTGAGCAGACCTAGCAACCTCCATTACAAAGGAAGTTACGTTACGCGGTCCAACCCGGCGCACGCCGCTTAGTCGCTGACGTCCGGAAGGCTTCGGCTGATACTACGACGCCGGTTGCCCATATCTTGTCCCGCGTGGCAGTTAGTGCGTATAGGTCAATACCAACTCAGATCAAATATCCAAATCTCGTTAAGCGTGTTATTTTGAAACAACCGTGGACGCCGATCAAGGGCCAGGCCCACCTGTCTCCTAGGTGGTCACAACCTGCCCTGTCGCTCCGCCACAAAGTGACACTCGGGGGCCGTTAGGAACTCAGGCCGACCACTACCTGGGTGGAACCACCTGCCCCTTCAGCCCCCATTTCCGAACAGTAACATAAGTAATGTAATAGTATATACCCGTGATCACCTCCCGAAGTGATCACGGCCCAGTAGTATAGCATGGCAGACGGACAAGAGTGTAGGGCCACTGATGTAACACTAGCAACCAATACTAAGCATTTAGGATTGCAGGTAAAGGTGACAACAGAAGTAACAAGGACAGGCTATGCAGCAGAATAGGTTCAACTGAAAGCAGTAACGGCTACACTACTCTAATGCAAGTAGTAGAGGGAAAGAGTAGGCGATATCAGGATGAACAAGGGGGGTTTGCTTGCCTGGAAGCTCTGTTGCACAGGAAGAAGGGTCGTCAGTGACGTAGTCGTACTCAGTGGCATCAGCGCCGGTCTCGGGGTCTACCGGAGAAGAAGAGGGGGAGAAACAGTAAATACGGAGCAAACAAAGCATCACAAAATATATCAAGGAAATATGCGGTGCCAAGGGTCATCTAACGCAGGGATAGGTGATACCGGCGAAGGGGGAAAACATCCAGGAAAGTATTCCCGGTGTTTGGCATTTTGGACAAACGAACCGGAGGGGAACGGTTGCATGTTTGCTATGCTAGGGACGTGTGGCAGACGAACGGTCTGCATATTCGGATTCATCTCATTGTTCTGAGCAACTTTCATGTACAAAGAATTTTCATCCGAGTTATGGTTTATTTTATATTAATTTACAAAGTTTTAAATGATTTTCTAGAATTAATAGATTAGTTTAATTCGAAAAACATTTATTGCATCAGCATGACGTCAGCAGTCAACTCTGACCGTTGATCGGTCAAACTGACTAGTGGGACCCGCTGTCATAGACTGTTAACTAATTAACAGTTTAATTAGAAGGTTAGTTAAGTTTAATTAGTTAACTAACAGAATTAATTAAGTTAATTAATTAATTGATTAGTTATTATTTATTTATTTTTCTTTTTTAATCTCTTTTTTTTTGTGGGGCTGGGCCCACATGTCATAGGCCCAAAGGGGACTTAACGGGCGCGCGGGTACGGGCGTCGCTCGAGCGGGCGCTACGGACGAAAGGGCTATCGGGGCGCTGGGGCGTAACCCGCCAGGTGCGGGGCGAGGTCGTTGGGCGACGGGGGAGCCCCCGGTCGTCGCGAGCGAGCAGAGGGGGGGTCCGCGGGCGCTGGCCGGTAGCAGCGGATGCCGGCCGATGAGCAGAGGCAGGAGGTGGGGGTGAGGTCACGACAGTCGGCGCTCGCAGCGGCAGGGAGGTGCAGGTGCGGCGGCTAGCAGCGGCCGTGGGGTGCGAGCAGCGGGCGGCGCGGGAGGCTAGCGGCAGCAGCCAGTGGCGGAGCTAGCAGCAACGACGGGGCCGCAGGCGGCGTGTGGCGAGCGTGGGGGTGGGCGCGAGGCTTGGCAGTGCAGCAGTAGAAGCATCTGTAGCAGCAGGGGGCGTGGCCGTGGGCGCGTGGCTGTGCGTGCGGGCGAGAGCGGGGGCAGGGGGAACGCGGGAGCGAAGCGGGCGCGCAGACGCACGCCAGGGCGCGGCTGGCGAACGGCTAGTAGGGCCGCGGCGGAGCACTAGCAGGCGGCGACGGCAGCGCAGGGAGGGCCGCAGCGGGCGAGCAGGAGTAGGGCTCGGGCGGAACACGGTGATGCGGGCGAGCGGTGGCCATGGCGACAGGCGGTGGGCGCGGCGAGCGCGCAGCTGGGCGCGCCGGAGCGCGGCGCGAGGGAAAGAGGAGGTCGGGGGGTTCCTCACCCTCCGTTCATGAGAAGAGGGGGCGGCGAGGCTCGGGGGCGACCCGTGGGGAGGATGACGGGGACGACGTGCGGCGGTCGAGGTGGAGGAGCTCCAGTCGACGGCGGTGGTTGGCACCGGGTGGCGCGGTGGCTTCGGGTCCTTGCCCCCGATCTCGATCCAGATAGGGGGGGAGAGAGCGAGCGAGTGGGGGGGAGTGGGGGCGTCGATTAGGTCACGGGGAGGGGAGGGGCCATATAGGCCATTAGGTGGGCCGACCAACTAGGCCGAGGCCCAGTTGGGCCGGGGGTGGCCTTGTCTTTTCTCTTTTTATTTAATTTCCTATTTTATTTTCATTTTATTTTTATAAAATATAGTTTTCTAAAATATAGAATTAAGTCCTAAATTAGTATTACCAGATAACCCACTGCCACAAAAAGTTTTACCCCAATATAAAATGGTTTATTATTTTATAAAATTCAATAGGCATTTAATTATTTGTTTTAGCTGTTGTTTTATTTATTTTATAGCACTTTAATAATTTATAAAAATGTGGATTCTTCACCGTAATTACCTATGCATTATTTAGCACAACCCGAACATTTTAGTTTTAATATTGGGAAAACCTTTACTGTTTGACTTGATTTGAATTTGAATTTGAATCGGTTTTGAACTAACGCGAGATTAGCAACAGTAACCGAGGTGACGTGGTATCATTAGCAGAGGTTCACTGTAGTTTAATTATCTGGGCGTTATACTAAGACAAACACTCTGCCTTGCAACATTCTCAAAGCTGAGCTACCACTCATAGTAATGAAAGGAAAATCAATCAGTTTGTAAATTTCCATATGCTCTTGTACATTAAACATAGGTATATATGAATATTTTAAACTATGCAATAGATACTTAGGTTCAAATTGTATAATAGGATCTACCCAATCTTTCATCTTACATTGGAAAACATAAGTGGAGATGTGTCTTTACTAGAGTAGTAGAATTTATGTGAAGTACATAAAGAAAATTTCATAAATGACAAAAATGGATGTATATTCTCCAATGCTTGACAAACAGCAGAAGGCTAGCTGGTATAACCAGTTACTAAAAATCTAAGTAATATCCAGTGGTTTCTCTTGCTAAAACAAGAAAAATACTCTTGTGTGGCATGACATATGCAGCTCCCCCTAACCAGATCAACTTCAAAAATATCATGTCATCAACATTTGCCAACAATCCCCGCTGTTTTTAACAACAATTCTCATCCAATCACCAAAAAGGATTCACTGATTTTATCAACAATTGTCAAATTTCAACAATACAGTGCATCATTGCAGAGACAGAAAGGGAAAACAGAGGTGACATATCGCAATTTGAGCTATATTTCACATGATATGGAGATAGAAAAATGAGAAGAACAACCTACGGACAAGCTCCTAGTAGCAGAGGTGTGTCGGCGAGCTCGTTGCCAAGGTCGGCAGCAAAGCGAGAGAGGAGTCGTCCGGGTAGAGTATTCTGCGGGCGGCGGAGCCTAGCGTTGGGGGGAGCGGTGTCGGGCTGCAACCGGCGTCAGGGGACCAGGGAGCTTGGCTTGGGGCAGACCGGCGTCAGGTGGTAGAGGAGCTTGCGCTGTAGGGAGGCGACCAGCGTCGAGCGGTGGAAGAACTTGTCTGGGAGGAGTGGTCGAGCGGCGGTGGAGCTCTGGCCGGAGGGCCGGCGGGGGATCAGAGTCGGGCGACGCCGGAGTTCGGGCTGGGGATGAGTTGTGGCGGCGTCAGATCATTGGCCGGGGGAGCGCGACGACGTGAGATCTATGGGAGAGGGGCGAGCGACAACGGTGGCTATGGCTGGGCCAAACGGCGGCGGGAGATCGATGGCTGGTGCCGAGGCGCCGAGCGGCGGCGGCCCTAATTGCTGGTTTCTTTTATCATTTTAGGGAGTTGCGTATCACAGAGGTAGTATAATATATTCCTCCTAAAAAATAGTATAATGTACATCAGCCCTGCTACATCTACGACTGTTCTTTTACGAATTGTGTATGACCTGGCATAGCAGCCGTCCATTGCATTCGCTGGATGATTGGGATGGCTTTCTGAATCGTATCTCAGTCCTTGGTAGAGTCCAGAAAGTTTCCTCGTGTAGCGAAACCTAGCCGCAGCCACAGGAGAGCCGTTCCTTACCATGCCGTCTTCCGGCGGCTCTCCTCCGCCGGTGACCTTTTGGTCGTCGGTGGTGAGGGGGGTTGCCAGATCCCGCACATGTGGATCGTTTTAGCTTTAGGTTTTAGGGCCCAAGAAGCTTAGGGTTTTGGATCGTTCGACGTCTTGGCTTCGGCGGCGGCGACGGCGATGCTGAATAAAGAAGCTCCGGATTCTTCTCCGGCGAGGCAATCGTCTCTATTGTCGGTGAAGTATCTGGGAACCAGTCTGTTCAAGCGGGGATGCCGTGGCGGCGACGGCATCTTTGTGGTGGACATGTGTCCTCGGGCTCCGCCGTTGCGACGGCGTCTACTCCAACGTCGGCGCGGAGCTTGGGAGGTAGTCGAGGAGCGGATGCAGATTGTAGTCTACATCGACGACATCTGGAAGACGGAACGTGTGCTGGGCCCGTGGTTCATGGATGACAGGTATGGTTTCCTCCTTCGACGTCTTAGTCATGTGGGGGTGCCAGATCTGGAGTTCGATGGCATGTCCGTGGTGTTGCCCCGGTCTGATTCGTTCAACGGTAATGGTTTCGTCTTTGGCAAGCCACCTTGGAGGTCCGCAAAGCTGCATATCAGTGATGGAGCCGCGTCGAGCTCGGGTGAGAAGGTGATCCGTCATTTTTTCTTTCGGTGACTGCTATGGTGGTGCTGGAGGCAGGTGATGGACGTTGGTGTCATGCTCAGAAGACGTTCTGCTATCTTTTCAGTTTTGTCTTGTCGGTCTTTATGTGACTTGTACTTTAATCTTTATGATATGAATGAGACACATATTACCATGCAAAAGAAAAGATTGGGATGGCTTCATATGAGAATCGAATGGGCTTTCATCGTACGTACATCAATTCACAAATATACATAGACGAACAACTTTTTTTTTGCAGGGACATAGAAGCACATTACAGAGGGGATGTTTAAAGTCGCAATCAAATAACAAAGTAGTA
This sequence comes from Thinopyrum elongatum, assembly GCA_011799875.1. NCBI lineage: Eukaryota > Viridiplantae > Streptophyta > Magnoliopsida > Poales > Poaceae > Thinopyrum > Thinopyrum elongatum. Next base: position 408,520,084 of record CM022297.1, on the reverse strand, counting down.
TTATTCAAAGTTTAGTACAGCTAATTTTCATAGATATCTGGGTTGAAAAAATAATTATTCAAAGTTTTCTTAAATCTATGATTAGAACAGAGTCGCACATTAAGAAGTTCCACAAATCGTCTCGAAGAGCAGAGGCGCACATAAAGCGTCTCACAAATCGTCTCTTAAGTTAATTAAAACTAAATACTTAATTTTTTAGCCTAATTAGAATTAAAAGTTTGTGGCGCTTTGTAAACGTCTTAAGAAGCGTCTTTAGGTCGCCAGTGTTCATGAGGGTAGAGACGAATAAAAAAGCGCTCCAGAAAAAGCGACCATACCTGCGAAAATCTGTTTCTGAGCTCGGGCTCAGCTGATCCCGATATCTACGCCGATGGTTCGCGTCAGGTTCCGTGCATTTTTTTGTATTTCACAGCCGTATATGGCGTTTTCCCATCCGCTGCAGCAGCGCATTTATTGAGACGGGGCGTTGCAACGCCGTCGTGGAACAGGAAGGCAAGGGATGGCTCGGCTGTTTATCTGAGCCATAAATGGGCCGTATGAAACCGCTCCCCACTGAGACGTCGTCGCCCGGCCATAAATGCCGCCAGCTACTCGCTCGCCATCTGCCCAACGCAGCCATTTATTCTGTCAAGTCTCCTTACTGCTCATCCATCCCCTTCTCCATCCGCATCCATCCCCATCTGCAACCTCATCCTCGCCGCCATGTCCGCATCATCGTCAACCTCTCTCCCCGTCCCAGCGGATTGGCTTCTCCCTCTCATGCCGTGCCCGTTCTGCGGGGACCAGGTTGTCACCAACGTCGCGAGATCCGGACAACAGGCAGGGGAGCGGTTCTACAAATGCGTGCGTTACGATGTAAGTTCTTCTTCCGAATCAGAATGTGTCGCATCCCACGGATCAGTTGTGAAAGCTCAGACCTGCCTAATGCATGTGGTTTTCCCTTTCTTTTTCTGTGCAGGCACGCCAGTGCCGTTTCTTCGAGTTCTAGCTAGCGTACTGCAGAAGGATGACCCCTCACCAGATCGCCAACGCTCGGCAGCAAGCCGGAATGCACCCAGCCGGTCAGGGATTTGGTGTCCAGCAGGGCAACGGGGCGGCCCAGGTGGTTCCTGCTGCCATCCAGGGCCAGATCCAGGCGCAGGCCCCTCCCCAAGTGCAGCAACCCCCGCCGGCGGCGAACAATCTAACACAGATTCTTTTTCTGTTGCAACCCCCTGCTGGCAACGAGGCCAAGCTGGTCCATCTTGCTACCTTCCGCAACTTACGTCGAGCAGTTTGGAATAGTATGAGCTTTCAGTATCAGATTCCAATCAACTGAGATTCAGTAGACCGTGTGTATGTTTTCATTGAGTTTTTTTAACTACTTAACTAGCCAGGTGCCCCTCGCAAATGCGAGAACATCATCTTAAATGTGTTAAAAGTGACTGAAAATTAAATTATGATATCAAAATATTCATATTACTCCCCCTTAAAGAAATATAAGAGCTTTTGGATCACTAAAGTACTGATGATCTAACACAGATTCAGTTTTTAGCATATCCCATATGTAAATTGGTATGAGCATGCGTGAACATTTTTTTCCCAAACTGAAGATTCATCTTTTGCATATGCAAAAATAATTTACATTTTTCCACAGACAGTTAAGCAACAAAAACTAAATTCATGGCCTAGCAGAGCTCAGTTCTAGCAGTTTTTTCCTACGTAGACAGTAGCCACAGATGCATCAGGGGATGGTGGTGGGTTTCTGTCGTGGGGCGTCTGGATTTGTTCGCTAACATTTTAGTCCAGCCGGGGGCCTCTGGATTCACCCTGTCGGTTGACTGAGCAGACCTCGTAGGAGATGCAGCTCGGCGACGCCGGGGATCCTCTTGCGCGACGGGCGAGTCATCTTCGCCGGACACCTGAGCCATACCAGACCCACAGTTCGCCGCATCAGCATCATGATTCCCAGCCCCATTCTGTAACAAGTAAAGGAGGGAGACCGGATCTGGCTGTTCAAGGTTATCAACAAATTCCTCCCGAACGGGGAACCTACGAAATCGACAGCGAATCGCCGGCATAAGTGTCTGTTCTGCATTAGGGATCTTCAGCCGCAGCCGCAGCTTATCTCATCCAAACTTTTCTACATGGCTAACAAATGCATAAATCTGCCGGGGGGAACTAACGTGTCGACCGCATCAAGCAGAAACTCCATCCCCTCAGCGTCCATTTGCATGCAGGCGGGCGGCGAAGCACGAGCGCCCCGGCGAAATCACCCTGCCGGACCTCGGCTACTCCACACCTTTTCTGCCCGCGCAGCAGTTGAGGACGGCGGCCAGCGGCGGTCTCCAGAAGGAACCAGGCGAATCGAAGGAGATATCATTTTCTTTTTTTTCTCGCTCACACGTGCACGCTCGGTGTGCTCCGCCGACCGGCAGGCGGCTCGACAGCGACTCCCGTTACGAACCCATTATCTGATCCCTGGCCCAGGCAAAAAAGCAGACGTCCTGGTCCATGACCCAGACGAAAAGACACCGTGTAGGTCCATGGCCCAGACCGACGCGCCGCGGCGTCCGTGTGGCCTCTACGCGCGCGGCCCCCCGTACTGTCAACTGTTTGCTACCGTATTCCACCTATCGGTGTAGTGAACAAGGGTGTTCATTATCCCTGGACACGCACCGGCGAGTTGCAGCCCCTCAGGCGGGAAAGGCGTGGAGGGGAGCGAGCCTTCCTGGGAGAAGACAACTGGGAACAAGCACAAGACTATCTAAAAAGCATTCGAGTCAATAATTGAAAGGCAGAAGACCAAAGGCCGAAGCCCCGGCAAGATTCTTGCTGATGAGCCCCGGCAAGATTCTTGCTGGTGAGCCCCGGCAAGATTCTTTGCTGGTGAGCCCCGGCAAGATAATCCCGGCAAGGCTTGGCGTCCGGCAAGGCTTGGCGCCCGGCAAGGCTTGGTGCCCGGCAAGTTTCGGCGCTCGGCGAGATTCTACCACTGTACCACTACTCCAGCACAACGACAAAACCTGACATTCTGGGTCCTTCTCTGGATGCGTGGCAACGCGCCAGTGGAGGAGAGCTTAAGCGGTGCTGATGGGATGGCCCCTTTTTCCATCCACAAGAAAGTGAGGACACCTAAACGGACACCTCACGGTGCATTAAATACGCTTGTCCTAATCCGTCGGGGGTTAGGTATGATACCCTGTAGCTACTTTACACCTCAATGTATGTACATTTTGCCGCTGTGGAGACCCCTTTGAGCATATAAAAGGAGGCCCAAGGCAACTGCTACGGAGGAGGAGAACTTCTGGCCCATTCTGCATGCGTAGCTGCTCTTTGAACGTACTGTTCATTGCAAGCGCTCCTGAAGGCTGGGCTCAAGAACATCAATAAGAACACAAAGCAGGAGTAGGGTTTTACGCTGATCAGCGGCCCGAACCTGGATAAAATCGCCCCGCGTCGATCGTTGGTTCTGCTCTTTGCGTATACCTCTCCCCCCGCCGAATCGTAAAGGGGTCTCTCGAGACCCCATAGGTGTCGTACCCCGACATCTTTGGCGCGCCAGGTAGGGGGATCGAGGTTGCGCGAACCTGATCCAACGGTCGCCGCGTCAGCTTCATCGTCCATGGCGACTTCGCTCCACATACAGAAAGCTAAGTTCTAAAACTTTAATGCTTTTTGCTGATTTGATTTTATCCATGATGATGTTCTTTGCACATAACCTGTGCGCAAAGGAGCACTCTTGAGACATTCTGCGCTTCGGATTGTTCGGGTCTGCCTAGCAACACCTGTGCAGCCGCGTTTGTTCTTGGAGTGTGAAGCTCTCGAGGAGGCGGCGTCCTCGATAGGCTGCTAACTAGGATCCATTCCTAAGCGCCATTGACTAGGACATGCGCAATCGAGATGCATTCCGGCAAGCGTAGGGGACAACTGTGCAAAAACAAAAACATGTGGAGAAGAGCTCTAAATAAAGTTACGCACAAGTTAAAATGCTTTTAAGATGCTAATTAACTTGTCGTATTTAAACGCAGTTGTGGCCCGGGGGCTGGCAGCGTCCTCTGGACCAATCTTCTCGACGTCGAGAACGACGAAGTTCTCCGCCATAAGCCTTCCTGGCAACAAGCTTGCCGGAAGCTAGCGTCGAGAACGACGAAGTCCTCCGTCATGAGCTTTCCCGGCAACTCCTTGCCGGAAGCTAGCGTTGAGAATAGCAAAGTTCTCCGGTAAAGTCAAAAGTTTCCCGACAACCACCCTTTGAGCTAAAAATAAGCTCGGGGGCTGGCAGCGCCCTCGCAAGAAAAGCTAAGTTGCCAAGATTTATTACATTCATTTTGCTATCCTCACTTGCTTCTTATACCTACACGCGAAGGAGCCCTCCCGGGGCTAATTGCGCCCCTAGTTGTCTCGAGTCCGCTCGACAATTTAGGTGGCTGCATAAGTACCGAGGAGGTAAACCTTTCCGGGAGGCGGCGTTCCCGGCAAGTTGCTTAGGACCCGTTCCTCAAGCACTGCCGACTGGAGCATGCGCACCGGTAAGCTTTCCGGCGAGCGTGGGTCGCCTTGATTAATTCTTTGTCCTTGTACATCAACCTGCATGCGGAGGAACCTTGTCGTGGTTAGCCCGCGCTCTAGCTTTGCCTCGAGTCCGCTCGGCAAGCTTAGCAGCTGCATTCTGGCCCGGCAAGTCGCCTTGCCGGCGGCGGCGCTTCCAGCAGGCTGCTAAAGACCCGCATCTAGCGCTCGCGGCAAACGTGCGCACCGGCAAGGTTTCCAGACAGCGTAGGGACTAAAATAAGTGCAAGGATTGAATTAATCAAGGGGGAAGCATACATTCATTCAGCATAAAGTAACATGCATTGCATGCATAAAGATTGATTTAACTAAGATAAATTGCTTCTTTATATGCGCCATTGCAGCAACAGGCCGGCAAGACGGCAGTGAGACATTCACGGTAGACGGCTGCGGCAGCAGGGGTGACTATATGGATCGAGCACCGCACCCGCAGTACCCTATATGGGGAAAGCTCGGGGACTGGCTCCTCGTCGCACAGTGTGGCACTTCCTTTCGGGCACACGACTCCTGTTGCCGTCCTGCTATGTCTGCCCACGCTGCCGGCAAGCCCAAGGCCCGGCAAACCGCAAGCTCTCTTGCGTCATCACCAGCATGCAGTTAAAAGTCAAGAGTAATGGTTACTTCTCGCCGCGCGTGTACCGGTGCATGTTTTTGGGCCTAGCCCAGACAAACACTGTGCGCGTTTGTCCGGCCCAGGCCTGGGGGCTCCTGTCGGTGTAGTGAATAGGGGGTGTTCATTACCCCTAGACACGCACCGACGAGTTGCAGCCCCCCAGGCGGGAAATGCGTGGTAGGAGAGCGAGCCTTCCTGGGAGAAGACAACTGGGAACAAGCACAAGACTATCCAAAAAGCATTCGAGTCAATAATTGGAAGACAGAAGACCAAAGGCCGAAGCCCCGGCAAGATTCTTGCTGGTGAGGCCCGGCAAGATTCTTTGCTGGTGAGCCCCGGCAAGGCTTGGTGCCCGGCAAGTTTCGGCGCCCGGCGAGATTCTGCCACTGTACCACTACTCCAGCACAACGACAAAACCTGACATTCTGGGTCCTTCTCTGGATGCGTGGCAACGCGCCAGTGGAGGAGAGCTTAAGCGGTGCTGATGGGATGGCCCCTTTTTTCATCCCCAAGAAAAGTGAGGACACCTAAACGGACACCTCACGGTGCATTAAATGCGCTTGTCCTAATCCGTCAGGGGTTAGGTATGATACCCTGTAGCTACTTTACACCTCAATGTATGTATATTTTGCCACTGTGGAGACCCCTTTGAGCATATAAAAGGAGGCCCAAGGCAACTGCTATGGAGGAGGAGAACTTCTGGCCCATTCTGCATGCGTAGCTGCTCTTTGAACGTACTGTTCATTTGCGAGCGCTCCTGAAGGCTGGGCTCAAGAACATCAATAAGAACACAAAGCAGGAGTAGGGTTTTACACTGATCAGCGGCCCGAACCTGGGTAAAATCGCCCCGCGTCGATCGTTGGTTCTGCTCTTTGCGTATACCTCTCCCCCCGCCGAATCGTAAAGGGGTCTCTCGGGACCCCATAGGTGTCGTACCCCGACACCACCGTATCTCTCATTTATCAGCGATCGCAACTGCCACGCCAGCTGGATTTGTTCGCATCCCAACACTGGAACGGACGAGCGAGATATCGGGAGCAGCTGAGCCTGACTCCAAATCGCCCCTCTCCCATACCTGGTGTTTTTGTTGTAGTGACATTAACATCGACTATAAGGCCTCTCCATTGCCTAACGATCAGCCGCGTTGATGTGAGACTTTCTTATATTTTTGTCTTCCCATACAAACCCCAATCATCATTCTCTTTGCCATCTAAAGTGTCAAGTTCATGGCTCACACTCATGTATTGAGTGAGATTGAAAAGTTGAAGCGAGAAAAAGTATGATACAATTGCTTGATTTGACACCGGGGTGCTCATGATTTATACTTTATACTAGGAAGACTAAGCATGCTAAGCTATATGATTTTGTAGGGATAGCGTTCTTTAGCATTCTTTATTTTGAAGGGCATGATTGTTTGTTAGTATGCATGTGTATTGATGTCTTTGTATCAAACGATAGACTATTTCCTTGAATCACTCGTATCCTAATATTCATGCCATGATTAGATTATTTGATCAAGATTATGTTAGGTAGCATTCAAAAAAAAATCTTTTTTATCATTTACTTATTCGACGACGAGCAGAAATTAAGTCAGGGGATGCTGATACGTCTCCGTTATATCTATAATTTTTTATTTTTTCATGCCAATATTTTACAATTCCACATACTTCTGGCAACAATTCATATGATTTTCTTGGACTAACATATTGATCCAGTTGACAGTGTCAGTTTCTGTTTGTTGCATGATTTTTGTTTCATAGAAAATCCATATCAAATGAAGTCCAAACGCGATAAAATTTTATGAAGATTTTTTTGAAATATATGTGATTTTTGAGAAAAAGAATCAACAGAAGAAGGTGCTCGAGGGCCCCACAAGACTGTTAGGAATTAATTAATTAGATTAATTAACTATTAATCACTGTTATGTCGGTGCCACTTTTGGCAACTGCCTAACCGCCTTGTAAACCCCAATCTTCAATCAATAAAAGAACTGTTCATTCATCATTCGCTCTCTCGTTTGACTTTCACACATTATCAGCACGCTCGTAACCGAGAGCGAATTGGCCGCAAAGAAAGCGAAGGGGAAACAGCGGCGAGGCGGCTCTCTCGCATCTGGAGGCAGAGACACGGCCGGCGCGTGGCGCTCCGGCAAGGCCACGGAGGGCCCGGCGAGGCCACTCTCACGCGCGGTGCTCGCGCCCGCACTACCCATCGGCGTCGAGCGGCGACCGCCCTTCTGGTGCGGCGGCCTACAGCAGGCGGCGCTCGGTGCAGCAACCACGGGCCGAGTATGCTCTCAGGCGACACGGCGACGGCGGCGGTCTCCAACGCACGGGTTACTCCCAACAGAGCATTGGAGATGTCTCCCGGCCCGGACAGAACGGCAGCAAGCGCGATGTGTTGCGGGGACGCGGCGGTGGCCATCGGCCGGCGCGCGGCAGCACGGTCCTCAGCCCAGGCGGCGGCAGCCCACGAGGCACAAGACGCGGCGGCGCAACCACCGGTCTGCCCGCAGCCCCGCATGAACAGCGGCAACGGTTACCAATGGCCGCAAGCACAACGCACGCACGAGAAAGACATTGGGGAATCTTATCCCTTTGGCTATTGTTCGATTTAGTCCTCAGACTTCATCCTAACTACTTATAAATCCCTGTAACTTGGAGGCCCTTTGGCTAATTGTATTATGCAGATTAGAGCCTAGTACTGTTCTGCATTTTAGGCCATCAGGCTTAATGCTACTTGAACACAAGCCCTGACGATCATTGCTATTACATATTATGGTTGAGTCCCAAGGCATTGACTTATGTTATTGGCTGCGTCGATCATTCCATCTGGATTGCACCACAAGATTTTAGAATTCTTTATTATTATCCATCACTATTGTGAGGTCTACATCTTGTCATTTTGATAAGATGACTACCTTCAACGTGCTCTTTCAATTATTAATGTGATTATCCAAAATTTTATTTGTGAATCACAAGGTATTGGTGGCATCTACTGCGCCATTTGCAGATTATCCATCACTACTGTGAGGTCTACATCTTGTCATTTCAATAAGATGAGTACCTTCAACGTGCTTTATCAAATATTAATTTTAATGTGACTACCTCAAATTTATTTTTGAATCACAAGGTGTTGTGGCATCTACTGCACAATTTGCAGATTATCCACTATTACTGCAAGGTCTACATCATGTCACTCTGACAGATGATTACCTTCAAAGTGATTTCATACATTTAGATAACATAAGGTAATAGAATTATGAACATCCACTGACAAAAGTCAGACTATGTTTTCTATTACTACGAAATCTACACCGCATCCGGTGACTATCTTTAAAGTGTTATCCTACATAAATTAAGGTCTACACATATGAGTGTATAGCATCAGCTATCGTAAAAATTTGCTCCTCGGAAGCAATTGTTGTTGTTCACTAAAAGAAATATTTACTCTCATAGTAAAAGGTATTCATGCATGAACACTACATGCTGAAATAGCATATATTTTCCACTAATATCAGTTATTTAAGCCTCACTTTGCTTGAATAAGTCATGGAATATTACGCAAGTATTGCCATATCCCGGTAATTATCTTCTATTACATTGGTTAAATACATGGCAGTGGAGCCTCTATCACTATTTCTAATTATAGTGTCATCCATCCATCAAGATGGATATCATAATTTATAGCAAGTGTCTCAAACACTGTTACAATATACACATCACATAGTGGTTATACTTTCATAGTGACTAACCAATGTTACACATGCAACGTCTATGTTTTTGGCAGTGACTCTAAAGTTGCAACGTTCATAGGCATTTTATATGTCTCCAACTTCACTTAATTCTCAAACTAAGTATATAATGGATGAATATTTATTCACGTTGAATATTTCCCCTAAGAGAAACATGCTACCATAAGCACATCGCGAATGATCACCCATTCGTTTTTAAAGACCTCAAGTCTATCGCAACTCACTTATGTCACTTAATCAACTTCAAATTGAGATCTCATGATCAAATATTTTCATATGTAGAGCCGGTTGAAAAGCCCTTAATACACTTTACATCCTCTTATGATGCCATGGTAAAGAAACATATAATTTCTTAAGTGTTATATCATTATTTGAAATATTAGCTAGTACTGAGAATACTATGCAAGTGAGTGGTCACAAAAATGAACCACAAGGAATTCAAAGTAAAGTGTAGGCTAAAAGACAAAATTACTTATTCATAGGGAATATATCGTTTTCAAACGATTACAACGACAACTCTCAAGTTTGTCTAATGTGTGGTTATACAAATATCGTACCTATGATTACCAAACCCTCAACATATGGTCAAACCACACCACAAAATTGGGATAAATTTGAAAATTTGCAAACTTACAACTAGAAAATATTTTGGTAAATGATTGTTCTCAAATCTTCATCAGAAGGAGAGAACCAAAAATTCTAGTGCAATAAAAAGATGGTGAATTCCTTTGCACCGATGATATGTTTGCATAATAAATTTTCATTAATGTTGGAGACCTCATGTAATCCCCTAATTATCCCAAAATATCATTAGTCTATACTTGTACTACCACATGTAGTAGGATGTCCAATATCATATCCCTCGGATACAATATTTAATAAATTTGAATGTATGTTTCAATTCATACTCAATATTGTTGCGTACACAATGATTTTCTAAATATTAATAAATTAAATATTAGGCTTGATAGCCTTAGCCATCCTGGTTTGGGGATGATTAGAAAATTATTGACAATTCTATTGGTCACAACTTAACAAGTTGCAAAATTTCCCAAATCATTAGATTTTATGTGCACCACATGTGCCATACGGGAAATTAGTTTAAATGCACTCTCACCTTAAGATTCTAAATGAGCCACTTATTCTTCCTTGAACACATTCAAAAGATATATGTGGAATGTTGAACCATTATCTGGGGTAATTTTGATACTTCATGGTACTCATATACACATTCATAAAATGTTTTTAAGTGTGTCTCTTATCACACACAACCATGATCTTACCCAATACATTGCTTAACTTATCAAAGTAGGAGCAAATTTTCCCGAACAAAGGATAAACCAATTCGAATGGACAATGTCATTGAACTCATTTCACGAGAATTTTCTAATTGCATTCAGTACCCTATGTACATACCCGGAATGGTTTAACTAAATTTCTTATCAAAGATAGTCAAATGAATTGCATGATCACTTTTAAAGAATTGTAAATTTACCAGCCTCTTGCTAGAGACATACGGCCTTACACACCGTAAGTATGATCTAAATCATACCAACTTCATATCATACTACTTTCCCCTTGTAGTAACTACGTGGAAATCAACAAAGTATTTCCCATCTGTGATAGTTCGGTTACATACCGATATCACCACTCCAGCGTACATCAATGGGCACTCACAGAAAATTAGGGATCTATGTGATGAATAACAATTTATTCGTCAACCAAAATTATTCATAGCCCGTATGCTGATTGCATCAGCAATAAGGATATTTTCTGGCATTAGGGGGAGATAAGTACCACAAAGAATGCCGAGAAATAAATTAGAAATGTTACTGACATTTAATCCTTATATCCACGTACTCAAAGAATCTGAACTAGAAGTTTAGAGAATCATATATTTGCAACACATTGCAAATCTGCCACATACATTTACTGATGACAAGGTTTCACTAAATTCTATATTCCTGTAGTAAAGTGTCAGAAAGAGTGGAGGTACCTGATAAACCACTCTTCTCCATAAATGAGAGCAAGAGGGGGAGAAAATCTGACAACACGAGATATAACTTCTCATATGCTTCCGCGGAAACAGAGGAAATCAAATCCTCAACCAGTAAATATAATTTAACATCAAGTTGAAAGACACCTCACTCGATGCTCATCATCCAAAGCCCGACATAAATGTGCCCAATTTTTTTGGTGCCGGGACATCGAAACACCTTGACTCCATTTGTTGTAGGAAATCACAAGGAGTTAAAAAGGAATAAATATATTATCCACAAACTTCAATGATTTCATCAGAATCATATAAACTAAAGACTACATTTGTCGACATATATTTCTTCTCAAATTGCTAAAACCATTTGGGCCCTGAACCAAAATCCATGGTAGAGCGCCTCTCGCACTCATATTGGTTCTCATAAAAGGAAGCAAGTAATGAAGAATAGCACTCGCTCTACAAACGAGTGGTATTTACCGCAGTAATACCTACTCCTCATAAGTATCTTCCATATGGAATACTAAAAACTTCTCATCCATAGACAAAGTCAATGAGGTGGTGAGAAAGCATGGCTTGTAGCAAAAAGGGTTCACGCAGAGACCCGACATCGATTACGATGTAACGTAACCTCTTGGTATGAGTGGAATTATGTTTCGATACTAAATATCATTGGCAATAAAAATAATAATATTGTCCATCCAGTTGATGGATGAAGTGGCTACATACTCATATGAGTCACTCATTTCAGAAATCTCTATTGAAGTCCCTGAAGGGCTTATACTTCTGAATCCAAAAGCAAATCGCAACAAGTTTTGTGTAAAACTTTATAAGTCACTCCATGACTTGAAATAGTCAAAAATCATATGGTACTACCAACTAAATGAGTTCCTTCTTCAAAAGGATTACTCGAATAATGATGATTATTTACATGTTTAATAAAGGAATCCCAAATTTGATTTCCTTTCATCACCTCAGTGTATATTGATGACCTCATCATCAATGTCTATACAAGACCTAAACATACACAAATTCATCTCAAGACGAAAAATTTGGATTCAACCAAATTTAGCTTAAGTTTACAACTCGAGCATTGTCTCAAGAATACATATGAGTCTACATATATCCAATACATATACGAGAAGTTCCACGTGGATATATCATACCAATAAAAGACATGCAATATGGTCATACTACCCCTGATAGGGTACAAATCCATTCATACCTAGGTGTGATAATGAAGTGATATTAGAACCTAAAGTTCTACGTCTCACTAACACCAACGCACTCATATAATTGCAGACTATGTCAGGCCTGACACTATATTTGCTATCGTTGTTCAGAGTGCAACCCCCAACAAAAGGTATATGGTCGATATAAGAAATCACAACTTATATCTCTAGCTCACAATAAATCTTGGGCATTTCCATCGGGAAAATCAAGATATGACCATGATATGATGTAATGATATTGGCTCTTTATTTTGATCCCAACAATGCCATATCAATGACTAAATTCATTGGAATAGTCTTATCATGAAAGTCATCTAAATAGACTTTAACGACTATTTCCACTTATCATTCTGACACAATTGCTTTATCTAAAAGCATTGAAAAATATGCATGGCCCAGTAGAATGATTAACCCCACTCAAAATCATGTGGTTGAGATTCATCCGAATCACACAACTTGATCTACCAAGATGCTACCACTTGTGTTCCTCAATACTACAGGTTATATGAAGAGAAATATCATAAAGCACATTGCTCAAATTAGTTATCCTCATGAATTATAGAAAAGTGAGGAAATAATTTGCAAAATACTGTGAAAATCCAACAGATTATTCACAATGACATGATCATGTCAATCGAATAGGTATGAAGTGTCCACCAGATTTGCAAAGTTCAGGGTGAGTAATCTCCAAAACTATAACCTTTTTAACAATCATCAGATTGCATATATTGTACTCTTTTTCCCTTCATGAGTTTTTCCTAATGGTTTCTCATAACAGGTTTTTAACAAGATAATATAAACACAAGTGTCTAGATATGCCATATCATTTTCTCCTTATATTTTCCCACTGGGTTTTAAGGGAGTTTTCAATGGCATATCAGATTGCACTCTTTTCCATTATGAGTTTTCTCTCAAAGTTTCTCACAGCGGTTTTTAATGAGGCAATATCTTTTTAAGATTATAAGCTATACTTTCAAGTTTTTTCCCATCGGGATTTTAAAGGAAAGTATACAAAGCATATTTATTGTTCTCTAAACTCACCAATGAGTTTTCTCCCTTCTCAAAGGTTTTTATCATATGAGTTATCAAGAGACAATAATCATTATATGTTGTATCATTTTCTCCTTATTTTTCCCATTGGGTTTAAAGGAGTTTTAGCAACATATCCAATACAATTCTCCTCATATTTTTCCCACAGGGTTTTTGGAGGATCATTTCCAAGATGAAGATGATGAACGTTCAAGGCAAATACATAATAGGAGGAGTCTTTATCAAGATGATGTATATTCACAAAGACAAGCATTGATTAGGGGGAGTGTTAGGAATTAATTAATTAGGTTAATTAACTATTAATCACTGCTATGTCGGTGCCACTTTTGGCAACTGCCTCCCTTTTGTAACCACCTTGTAAACTGGGTATAAATACCCCAATCTTCAATCAATAGAAGAACTGTTCATTCATCATTCGCTCTCTCGTTTGACTTTCACAAAGACAACAGGGCACACCCTACCCCCTAGGCGCGCCCTGATGTCCTATGGTCACCTCGTAGGTCGGTTGGAGCCCTTCTTTCGCCACAGGGAAGATAATTTCCTAAGAAAAATCCCCTCAAAATTTCAGCCCAACCGGAGTTACGGATCTCCGGGAATATAAGAAATGGTGAAGAGCTCCGAAAACAAGCGTGAAACAGAAAAGAAATAGAGAGAGATCCAATCTCGGAGGGGCTCCTACCCTCCGGGAGCCATGGAGGCCAAGGACCAGAGGGGAAACCCTCCTCTCGTCTAGGGGCTCTCCCAGTGTCACCGAAGTGTCATCGTTGAACCATCGTGACGGCGATCTACACCAACAACTTCGCTGCCGCCATCACCAAGTTTCTCCCCCTCTATTCAGTGGTGTAACCTCTCTATTCCCATTGTAATCTCTACTTAAACATGGTGCTTTATGCCACATTTATTATACAATGATGTGTTGCCATCCTATGATGTTTGAGTAGATTCCTTTTTGTCCTACGAGTTAATTGTGGTATGGTGTGATTGATATGAGTTGTATGTTGATATGGTGCTGTCTTATGGTGCCCTCCATGCCGCTCACACGTGTGGGAATTCATGTTGTACGGTGTTGTAATTCGTTCATGATTCACTTGTAGTGGGCTGCGAGAGTGACATAAGCTTAAACCTGAGTAAAGGGGTTGTTGCTTATGGGAGTAAAGAGGACTTGTTACTTAATGCTATGGTTGGGTTTTACCTTAATGATCTTTAGTAGTTGCAGATGCTTGCTAGAGTTCCAATCATAAGTGCATATGATCCAAGTACAGAAAGTATGCTAGCGTATGCCTCTCCCTCATTGCATATATAAGTATCTATCATGTTATATTAAATTGCCTACGGACAATCTTTCTCATCGTTCTCCAAAAAACTTTATACTAAACAACTAATCAACTTTTATTATTCTCGCAAAGTACTTCTAGTTTTATTCTCACAAAATAGTTTTATTCTTGTTCTAGGTAAAGGGAATGTTAAGTGTGGGTAGAGTTGTATCGGTGGTCAATAGAACTTGAAAGAATATTAATTCTACCTTTAGATCGTCATTGGGTTAGACACTCTTACTTATCGAAAAAGACTACAAACGGTCCCCTATAATTGTGGGTTATCAGTTCCCCTTGCCTCACTCCCCTAGAGAACCTAAAAAATGGTCACACCTCGCACATAATATTAATCATTATAATCCCATTCCGGACCAACTGCATGATCCATGAACACCATCGTTCGTTGAAGCCCCGACACTTAAGCACTAACTGCAGGAAAGACCAGTCGAGGCGGTCATATGCCTTCTGGAAGTCCAACTTGAGGAAGACGCCCTTATGACCATGCGTGACCACCTCATGCACGGTCTCGTGGAGAGCCAGAATCCCATCATGGATACACCGACCCACAAGAGTGCGGACAGGAGAGGGTGTATGATGAGCCACAAGTATAGGGGATCAACCGTAGTCCTTTCGATAAGTAAGAGTGTCGAACCCAACAAGGAGCAGAAGGAAATGACAAGTGGTTTTCAGCAAGGTATTCTCTGCAAGCACTGAAATTGTCGGTAACCAATAGTTTGATAGCAAGATAATTTGTAACGAGCAAGTAATAGTAACGGTAAATAAAGTGCAGCAAGGTAGCCCAATCCTTTTGTGGCAAAGGACAGGCCAAAACAGTCTCTTATGATAAGCAAAGCGTTCTTGAGGGTAGACGGAAATTTCATCATATCACTTTCATCATGTTGGTTT
The DNA here is from genome assembly GCA_011799875.1 of Thinopyrum elongatum. Taxonomy (NCBI): domain Eukaryota; kingdom Viridiplantae; phylum Streptophyta; class Magnoliopsida; order Poales; family Poaceae; genus Thinopyrum; species Thinopyrum elongatum. Next base: position 408,504,672 of record CM022297.1, on the reverse strand, counting down.
GATTCGTGTTCGCTACTTTGATAATTTGACATGTGGGTGGACCGATGCTTAGGTGCTGTTCTTACTTGAACAAACCTCCTACTTATGATTAACCCCCTCGCAAACATTCGCGACTACGAGAAAAGTATTAAGATAAAATCTAACCATAGCATTAAACTTTTGGATCCAAATTAGTCCCTTACGAAGTAGCGCATAAACTAGGGTTTAAACTTCTGTCACGCTAGCAACCCATCATCTAATAACTACTCCACAATGCATTCCCTTAGGCCCAAATATGGCGAAGTGCCATGTAGTCGACGTTCACATGACACCACTAAGGGAATCACAACATACATATCAGCAAAATATCGAACACATATCAAGATCACATGATTACTTGCAACATGAATTCTCCCGTGACCTCAAGAACAAAAGTAACTACTCACAAATAATAATCATGCTCAAGATCAGAGGGGTATTAAATAGCATAATGGATCTGAACATATAATCTTCCACCAAATAAACCATATAGTAATCAACTACAAGATGTAATCAACACTACTAGTCACCCACAAGCACCAATCTAAGGTTCCGGTACAAAGATTGAACACAAGAGATGAACTAGGGTTTGTGAGGAGATGGCACTGTTGAAGATGTTGATGGAGATGGCCCTCCCAAAGATGGGAGAGTTGTTGGTGATGACGATGACGATGATTTCCCCCTCCGGGAGGGAAGTTCCCTCGGCGGAATCGCTCCGCCAGAGGGCAAAAGTGCTCCTGCCCAAGTTCCGCCTCGAGACAGCGGCACTTCGTCCCAAAAGTCCTCTCCTTATTTTTCTAGGTCAAAATGACTAATATACCAGAAGAGGGGCACCGGAGGTGGGCCGAGGAGGGCACAACCCACCAGGGCGCGCCTAGGGGGCCTGGCAAGAAAGAAGAACAGATGATTTCTCCGCGATACGGTGGTCAATACGTTCGGGGGGTATATAAAGATTTTTTATCTTGGGAAACAAGTAAACGAGAGAAAAACGGAGTCCGAAAGGTACCCGAGGTGGGCACAACCCACCTGGGCGTGCCTGGCATGGCGCGCCAGGTGCGCCCTGGTGTCTTGTGCCCACCAGGGTTGCCTTCCTGGTTGATTCTTATTTTCCTAATTTTTGTTATATTCCAAAACTGATAAAAAATATTTTTGCAGATTTTTCGGAGTCCGTTTACTTACCATATCACGTACCTCCTCTTTTTTCACGATTCTGGAGCATTCCGGAAGGTTTCTTTTATGTGTTCCTCCGGTGTCATGGTTTGAATAATATTGCTTTCAACATTAATAGGCGTCCCTGAGATATAGTGTTTAATTCTTTGGCCATTGACAACCTTCGGGTTAGTGCCTTCGGCATTATTTAGTTTGATAGCTCCAGGACGATAAACTTCTTTGATAACATAAGGTCCTTCCCATTTGGAGAGAAGCTTCCCTGCAAAGAATCTGAAACGAGAGTTGTACAAAAGGACATATTCACCCACTTTGAACTCACGCTTTTGGATTCTTTTATCATGCCATCTTTTAACCTTTTCTTGAAACAACTTGGCATTTTCATAAGCTTGGGTTCTCCATTCATCTAGTGAGCTAATATCAAATAACCTCTTTTCACCGGCAAGTTTGAAGTCATAGTTGTGTTCTTTGATTGCCCAATATGCTTTATGTTCTAACTCAAGAGGCAGATGACAAGCTTTCCCATGTACCATTTTATAAGGAGACATACCCATAGGATTTTTATAAGCTATTCTATAAGCCCAAAGTGCATCATCTAATTTCTTAGACCAATTCTTTCGGGACCTATTAACAATTTTTTGTAGAATTAATTTTATTTCTCTATTGCTAAGTTCAACTTGACCACTAGATCGAGGATGATAGGGTTATGCAATTCTATGGTTAACATCATACTTAGCAAGCATTTTATGGAAGGCACCATGAATAAAGTGTGAACCACCATCAGTCATTAGGTATCTCGGGACTCCAAACCTTGGGAAAATAACTTCCTTAAGCATTTTAATAGAGGTGTTGTGATCAGCACTACTAGTTGGAATAGCTTCTACCCACTTAGTAACATAATGAACAGCAACCAAAATATGTGTATGCCCATTAGAGGAAGGAAAATGTCCCATATAATCAAAACCCCAAACATCAAATGGTTCAACTGCAAGAGAATAATTCATAGGCATTTCCTGACGCTTACCAATATTACCTATTCTTTGACATTCATCACAAGATAAAACAAACTTACGGGAATCCTTGAAGAGAGTAGGCCAATAAAAACAATATTGCAATTCCTTGTGAGTAGTTCTATCTCCCGCATAATGTCCTCCATAAGCTTCGGAGTGACATTTCCATAGGATTTGTTCCTGTTCATGCTCAGGTACACAACGTCTAATAATACCATCTACTCCTTCCTTATAAAGATGTGGGTCTTCCCAAAAGTAATGTCTTAAATCGTAGAAGAATTTTTTCTTTTGTTGGTATGTGAAACTAGCTGGTATATATTTTGCAACAATGTAATTAGCATAGTCAACATACCAAGGTGTGTTATGAGAAACATTTATTGCAGCTAGTTGCTCATCAGGAAAGCTATCATTAATAGGTTGTGGGTCATCAAGAATATTTTCTCACCTAGACAAGTTATCGGCTACGGGGTTCTCAGCTCCTTTTCTATCAGTGATATGTAAATCAAATTCTTGTAACAGGAGAACCCATCTAATGAGTCTAGGTTTAGCATCTTTCTTTGCCATAAGATATTTTATAGCAGCATGATCAGTGTGAACAGTAAATTTAGAGTCAACAATATAGGATCTGAATTTGTCACAAGCAAACACAATTGCTAAAAATTCTTTTTCAGTAGTAGCATAGTTTTGTTGAGCACTGTCTAGAGTTTTACTAGCATAATGGATAACATTTAGTTTCTTATCAACTCTTTGTCCTAGAATAGCACCAACAGCATAATCACTAGCATCACACATAATTTCAAAAGGCAAGTTCCAGTCAGGTGGTTGAACAATAGGTGGAGAAGTTAAGGCTTTCTTAAGTGTTTCAAAGGCTTCTACACAATCATCATAAAAAACAAACGGAACATCCTTTTGTAAAATATTTGTAAGAGGCCTAGAAATTTTAGAGAAGGCTTTAATAAACCTCCTATAGAAACCAGCATGACCGAGGAAACTACGAATACCTTTGATATCTTTCGGACATGGCATTTTCTCAATTGCATCAACTTTAGCTTTATCCACCTCAATACCTCGTTCATAAATTTTATGCCCCAAGACAATACCTTCATTAACCATAAAGTGACACTTCTCCCAATTCAAGACAAGATTAGTTTGCTCACATCTCTACAAAGCTCAATCAAGGTTGCTTAAGCAATCATCAAAAGAAGTTCCGTAAACGGAAAAGTCATCCATGAAAACCTCAACAATCTTTTCACAAAAATCAGAGAATATAGCAGTCATACATCTTTGAAAGGTAGCAGGTGCATTGCATAAACCAAAAGGCATACGTCTCTAAGCATAAGTTCCAAAAGGACAAGTAAAGGTGGGTTTCTCTTGATCAGGTTGTGAAACAGGTATTTGAGAAAAACCAGAATATCCATCAAGGAAGAAAAAGTGTGTGTGCTTTGATAATCTTTCTAGCATTTGATCAATAAAAGGCAAAGGGTAATGATCTTTTCTAGTTGATTTATTTAATTTCCTAAAATCAATCACCATTCTATAGCCAGTGACAATTCTCTGTGGAATAAGTTCATTTTTATCATTAGGAACAATAGTAATACCTCACTTCTTGGGGACACAATGAACGGGACTTACCCATCTACTATCAGCTATAGGATAGATTATACCTGCTTCAAGAAGTTTTAATATTTTAGTTCTTACCACTTCTTTCATCTTAGGATTCAAACGCCATTGATGATCAACAACGGGTTTAGCATCAGGTTCCATATTAATCTTGTGCTGACATAGAGTGGAACTAATTCCCTTAAGATCATCAAGAGTATATCCAATAGCAGGTCGGTGCTTCTTCAGAATTTTCAATAATCTTTCTTCTTCATGTTCTGAAAGGTTAGCACTAATAATAACAGGATATATCTTTTTCTCATCAAGATAAGCATATTTCAAAGTGTCTGGCAATTGTTTTAGTTCAAACACAGGATCACCTTTAGGAGGAGGAGGTCCTCCTAGAGTTTCAATAGGGAAATTATGTTTAAGCAGAGGTCGTTGTTCAAAGAAAATTTTATCTATCTCATTTCTTTCATGCATATGCATATCATTTTGCTGGTCTAGCAAATATTGTTCTAGTGGATCAGTAGGAGGCACGGCAATAGAAGCAAGACCAATTATTTCATCCTTATTAGGTAATTCTTTCTTATGAGGTTGCCTATTAAACTTGGAAAAATTAAATTCATGAGACTCATCACCAAAGCGAACACTGACAGTTTGTTTAAGACAATCTATAGTAGCATTGCCAGTGTTCAAGAAAGGTCTACCAAAGATAATGGGACAAAAGTCATCTTGTGGGGAACAAAGAACTAGAAAATCAGTAGGGTATTTTATTTTCCCACATGTCTAACAATCCCAAGGGGTGTGATGGTGTCTCTATTGGCAAGTTTAATAGTAACATCTATGTCTTCTATTTCAGCGGGTGCTATGTCATTCATAATTTCTTGGTATAAGGTAAAAGGAATAGCACTAACGCTAGCACCAAAGTCACATAAACCATGATAACAGTGATCTCCTATTTTGACTAAGACAACAGGCATGCCAACAACATGTCCATGTTTATCTTTTTCATCGGGTTTAGCAATTCTAGCAGCTTCATCACAGAAATAAATAACATGCCCATCAATATTTTCTACCAAGAGATCCTTAACCATAGCAACACTAGGTTCTACTTTGATTTGTTCAGCAGGTTTAGGTGCTTTAATATTACTTTTATTGACCATGATTGCAACCTTAGCATGTTCCTTTATGCTAACAGGGAAAGGTGGTTTTTCAATATAAGCAGTAGGAACAACTGGGTCAACATTGGAAATAATAGGTTCATCTTTAACCACAACCGGTTCTTTAATTTCTTCTTTAATAGGTGGATGATATTTAAACCACTTCTCCTTGGGGAGATCAACATGAGTAGCAAATGATTCACAGAAAGAGGCTACTATCTCAGAGTCAAGTCCATATCTAGTGCTAAACTTGTGAAAAGCATCGGTATTCATAAAAGACTTAACACAATCAAACTTAAGCTTAATACCTGACTCTTTACCTTCGTCAAGTTCCCAATCTTCAGTGTTGTGTTTAATTCTTTCTAACAGGTCCCACATGAATTCAATAGTCTTCTTCATAAAAGAACCAGTACAAGAAGTATCGAGCATGGATTGATCATCACGAGAAAGCCGAGCATAAATTTTTTGAATAATAATTTCTCTTGAGAGCTCATGATTGGGGCATGAATATAACATTGACTTAAGCCTCCCCCAAGCTAGAGCAATACTTTCTCCTTCACGAGGCAAAAAGTTATATATATAATTCCGATCACGATGAACTAGATGCATAGGATAATTTTTTTGGTGAAATTCCAATTTCAATCGATTCTAGTTCCAAGATCCAATATCATCGCATAGCCTATACCATGCCAATGCTTTTACCTTCAAAGATAAAGGGAAAACCTTATTCTTAGCTTCATCTCTAGGTAAACCTGCAAGCTTAAATAATCCACAAATTTCATCTACATATATCAAGTGCATATCAGGATGTTCAGTTCCATCTCCTGCATAAGGATTAGTTAGCAGTTGTTCTATCAAACCCGAAGGAATTTCATAACCAATATTTTCAGTAGGTGCAGTAGGTTGAGGGATAACTAATTGTGGTTCCGGTCGAGGTGAAGATACCCCAAACAAACCCCTCAAAGGATTGTTCTCCATAGTAACAGGTGACAATAAATTTCAGCACGTAGTAATAATTTTTCGTTACCAATTTCCACTTACCAAGAGCGCTTCACTCCCCGGCAACGGCGCCAGAAAAGAGCCTTGATGACCCACAAGTATAGGGGGTCAATCATGGTCCTTTCAATAAGTAAGTGTGTCGAACCCAACGAGGAGCAGAAGGAAATGACAAGTGGTATTCAGCAAGGTATTCTCTGCAAGCACTGTAATTGTCGGTAACCAATAGTTTGATAGCAAGATAATTTGTAACGAGCAAGTAATAGTAACAGTAAATAAAGTGCAGCAAGGTAGCCTAATCCTTTTGTGGCAAAGGACAGGCCAAAACGGTCTCTTATGATAAGCAAAGCGTTCCTGAGGGTACACGGGAATTTCATCATATCACTTTCATCATGTTGGTTTGATTCGTGTTCGCTACTTTGATAATTTGACATGTGGGTGGACCGGTGCTTAGGTGCTGTTCTTACTTGAACAAACCTCCTACTTATGATTAACCCCCTCGCAAGCATCTACAACTACGAGAAAAGTATTAAGATAAAATCTAACCATAGCATTAAACTTTTGGATCCAAATCAGTCCCTTATGAAGTAGCGGTACCGCAGGATCCTGCTAACGTGACACTACGATCAGAGACCCTTTGACGAAACTGTGTGCGATGCATTAATCGCAAATGGGGATGTAAAAAAACCGTCAAAAATATGCAAAACGTTTGCGATGGCGGAGACATCAAACACGGTTCAGATTTTAGTTACGTGTGCGATGCTGGGCATACGGTTGATCCATATGAACTGTTTGCGATTAGATAGAACAACAGAAACGGGCAGCCATATCAATGTGTGTGCGATATACAGCATATAGTTCGCTCCGTTGAACTGTTTGCTATTAGGGAATGCAACAGAAATGGTCAGCCTGATCAAGGTGTGTGTGATATATGGCATACGGTTCACTCGGATGAACTGTTTTTGATTAGGGAACACAACAAAAACGGTTCAACTTAACAAGATGTGTGTGATATGCGGCATACAATTCACATAGATGAACTGTTTGCGATGAGCCAAAAGAACACAAACGATTCGTGTAAACAAGATGTGTGTGATACGCAGCAAACAGCCCACTCGGATGAACTGTTTGCGATGAGAAATTATAGCACAGACAGTTACTATAGTTAGTTTGTGTGCAATTCTGTTTGTACAAAAAACTTTGAAAAATGCAAACTAGTTGCTTGCGGGGGCTAGGAGTATCGCACACGATGCGTCTGCGAGTAGTCGTGTGTGATGATTAGTAAGTTACACATACGTTTCCTTACAACGCAATAAGTAATTGCAAATATGTTCACACTGATCAAACTAATATGTGTTCACACTTAGCACCGGGCTATAAAAACTACCCACTCAAAAATTACTTCACGTTTCCTCTCCTCATCACCCACAAAACTGGTCTTTCCTGTCAAGTCGTTCCGCCATGACCGGTAGGAGGAGTTTCGGGTGGACATATAACCAGGCAGCAAAGATCAAGGCCGCGGAAGCACTAGAGAGGTCCCGCCGCGAAGCGGCAACCGCAACAGGAATGTCCCGGCGCGCCGCGGAGCCCTCGAACAAGCTCTCACAGGCACGCAAGGGCTCTCACAAGCGCACTCGCCGCATCGGCGATCGCGACGAGCTGGCGTTGCTGAAGTCCTTGGCCGGCGACGACGACATTCTCGCTGGCCTCATTAAGAAGCAGTAGCTGGTCAATGGCTTGATGAAGCTGCTCGAGATCAGCGATGCCTCGGTTGAGAAGGCGACCGGCCTCGTCGAGCAACTCATGGGTAACAATGCGAAGCTCCTCAAGGCGCTCGCCGAGAAGGAGGAGGAGGCCGCCGGCTGGAAGATGCTGCATGAGCAGAGCAGTGCCTCGGGGATGACACTGACAGCGGTTGTCGAGGAACTGATGGGTGACTTGAGGAAGCTCCGGATCGAGCGCGAGCAGGAGGTGGAGGAATCCGTGGCTGCTTTCAAGCAAAGTCGCGAGGAATTGAAGAAGGAGCTGGAGGATGCCGTCGCCCGACGATCCATCCACTACAAGAAATATGTCAACTTGTGACCTTCTGTCAGTGACCCTGGAAGAATTGGTCATAAATCTATGACCGTTTGAGACCAATTGGTCAAAAGCTGTTCGGGGGGCTCCAAACCCTAAACCATAACGACATTTTGGTCAGAAAAGTCGTAATTTCCTTACACGAAATGGTCGTAAAGCAAACAACACTAGTCCGCTGCCTTATTTCTAGCTGATAACGACCAATATAGATGGCCATAGCCTTGTAAATTGTAGTGCATTGCTATGACTAGGCGCTACCTCATCAGTTTTGCCTATGTGTCATGTCTATTTGTCAATTTTTGCCCTAGGTTGTGAAGTAGCCTATATTTCTGTCATTCCCAAAATTCCCAAAAAAAATTGGGCATTCTTTACTATCCAAATCATTGTCTCATGACAATATTCAGCTCCATTTGCCTCGTAAATCTTCCTCGGCAAATTTCCAAAGTTTATATTCAGCTAGAACCGTTGTGAAGGAAGTACTAGCTAGGCATATCCTAATGAGGTGAATTTTTGCGACATCTTCTATATTCCCAAATCATAGCTCTCCACAAAATTTGAGCCCCATCTAACAGTCCATGTGAGCTCACCATCCAATCTTTGTTTCTGGTAATATTTTTAGTTTGTGAAGCAACTATATTTTATGTTAATTTATAATTGCTGAAAATTTACCGCGACATGACCCTGCCCATAGAACCTCCCTCCACCAATTTGTAGCTCTTTTATTCTAGCCAATTTCCCTCAACATTTTTCCCAATTTTCTGTTCAGTTGAGAGCACTGTGAAGGAAGTACCATTTTTATTTATCCAAATGATATGAAATTTTTAAAGTGCCTTCATATGCCCAAATTATCATCCTCCTCCAAATTTCAGATCAATCCATTCAATCATTTGAGTTTAGCTTCAACATTCATATTTCTGTCCAGTGTGGTTCTTTGCAAAGCAAGTGACACCTAGGCTCCTCCATTTGAGCTACAAAGTCCTTAGTATATGATCATCCTCAGCCAAAACTCAGGCCCATTGGCCATGTGCATTTTCCCCACCACTAATCAAACACTTGGCTGCTAATTCATGTTTGAGCTCAGTTTAGTCTCCTCGTGAGATTCTTCTATTGCCTTATTCTTCCTGACACCTACCGGGGGAGTTCCCAACCCACTAGACATGCCTAGGCCACCCAGAATGCGTGGCAACACCACGGTCATGCGGTGACCATGCGGCGGGCATGCGAGTTTACGCACTCTGGAGTTGGGGCCCTCGGCCACCGTCCAAACCTCGTCGTCTCACCACCAAACCAAGTATTTATGATTAAATAGACACTTATGTACCTAGAAATGATTTTTGGAAAAAATAAAGAGCAAACTATGAGGCAGCTGCAGTTCAAATTTGACCCGCTTCCTGCTGAATCGGCGGAAATTTGTCTTTTTCATGAGAGGTGGATCAAAGCTTTTGACACCCAACCATTTGGTCAATTGTGCATTAAATATGTCCTACTATTTTAGACAATTTATTTGGTACAATTTTGCAACAAATATATGGTAGGTCCTTCACAAAAAAACACATTTTGGGCACTCGAAAAATGGAAAATGAAATTTCCGTCCAAAGAAAATGAAAACTTCCTTAGGCAACATTGTTTGCCATTCCAATATGCACCCTTGTGCACAATATTAGATCATTTTAACAAACTATGCCATGAATGTGGCCATAAGATTGAGCATTTGGGTTGAAAGCCATGAATCTTCACACATGATAACTCATTTCTGAGAACACTTTTTTAAAATAATTGCCGTATTACAAGTTTATTATTTTTCTTGGTAACTTGGTCACATATAATGACACAATGCGATGGTTTTCCAATTTTTTGATTTTTTTTGAATTTTTTATACCCGTTTCAAAATGCGGTCAAAACGGCGAGAATGACCGTTCCTAGCTAGTGGTTGAATCTTGAATTTTTTTGGTGTTTCTCTGATTAAATAGATACTTATTTACCTAGAAATGACTTTTGGAAAAAATAAAGAGCAAACTATGAGGCAGTTGCAGTTCAAATTTTCGCCGAATTTGACCCGCTTCCTGCTGAATTGGCGAAAATTTGTCTTTTTCACTAGAGGTGTATCAAATCTTTTGACACCCAACCTTTTGGTCAATTGTGCACTAAATATGGCCTAGTATTTTAGAAAATTGATTTGGTCCAATTCTGCAACAAATATATGGTAAGTCCTTCACCAAAAAACTCATTTTGGGCACTCAAAAAATGGAAATTGATTTTTCATCCAAAGAAAATAAAACTCCCTTAGGCAGCATTGTTTGCCATTCCAAAATGCACCCTTGTGCATAATATGAGATCATTTGAACAAACTATGCCATGAATGTGGCCATAAGATTGATGATTTGGCTTGAAAGCCATGAATCTTCACACATGATAGCTCATTTTTTTAGAACACATTTTATAAAGAATTGCCATATTACAAGTTTATTATTTTTCTTGGTAACTTGGTCACATATAATGACACAATGCGAAGGTTTTCTAATTTTTTGATTTTTTTTGAATTTTTCATGCCCATTTCAAAATGCGTTCAAAACGGCGGGCATGACCGTTCCTAGCTAGTGTTTGAATCTTGGAAAACTTTTGGTGTTTCTCTGAATAAATAGATACTTATGTACCTAGAAATGATTTTTGGAAAAAAATATGAGCAAACTATGAGGCACTGCAGTTCAAACTTGACTCGCTTCCAACTGGATCGGCGGAAATTTGTCTTTTTCACGAGAGGTGAATCAAAACTTTTGACACCCAACCATTTGGTCAATTGAACATTAAATATGTCCTAATATTTTAGAAAATTGATTTGGTACAATTTTGCAACAAATATATGGTAGGTCTTTCACAAAAAAACTCATTTTGGGCATTCAAAAAATGGAAAATGAATTTTTCGTGAAAAGAAAATGAAAACTTCCTTAGGAAACATTGTTTGTCATTCCAAGATGCACCCTTATAGACAATATGAGATTATTTAAACAAACTATGCCATGAATGTGGCCATAAGATTGACCATTTGGCTTGAAAGCCATGAATCTTCACACATGATAGCTCATTTTTTAGAACACTTTTTTAAAATAATTACCGTATTACAAGTTTATTATTTTTCCTGGTAACTTGGTCACATGTAATGAGATAATGCGAAGGTTTTCTAATTTTTTGATTTTTTTTGAATTTTTCATGCCCATTTCAAAATGCGGTCAAAACGGCGGGCATGACTGTTCCTAGCTAGTGGTTGAATCTTCCAAAACTTTTGGTGGTTCTATGATTAAATAGATACTTATGTACCTAGAAGTGATTTTTGGAAAAAATAAAGAGCAAATTATGAGGCAGCTGCAGTTCAAATTTGATCTTCTTCCAACTGAATCGGCGGAAATTTGTCTTTTTCACGAGAGGTGGATCAAAGCTTTTGACACCCAACCATTTGGTCAATTGTACATTAAATATGGCCTAATATTTTAGAAAATTGATTTGTTCTAATTTTGCAACAACTATTTGCTAGGTCCTTCACAAAAAGACTCATTTTGGGCACTCAAAAAATGAAAAATAATTTTTGTGTGCAATGCAAATGAAGACCATGATAACCCACAAAGGGGATCGCAACAGTTTTCGACGGTAGAGTATTCATCCCAAATTTATTGATTCGACACAAGGGGAGCCAAAGAATATTCTCAAGTATTAGCAGCTGAGTTGTCAATTCAACCACACCTGAAAGACTTAATATCTGCAGCAAAGTATTTAGTAGCAAAGTAGTATGGAAGTAACAGTAACGGTGGCAAAAGTAACGGTAGCAGTTTTGTAGCAATCGTAACAGTGGCAACGGAAAAGTAACGAAACAAAGATCAATATGTGAAAAGCACGTAGGCAATGGATCAATGATGGATAATTATGTCGGATGGCATTCATCATGCAACAGTTATAACCTAGGGTGACACAGAACTAGCTCCAATTCATCAATATAATGTAGGCATGTATTCTGTATATAGTCATACGTGCTTATGGAAAAGAACTTGCATGGCATCTTTTGTCCTACCCTCCCATGGCAGCGGGGCCCTAATGGAAACTAAGGGATATTAAGGCCTCCTTTTAATAGAGAACCGGACCAAAGCATTAGCACTTAGTGAATACATGAACTCCTCAAACTACGGTCATTACCGGAAAGAATCCCAATTATTGTCACCTTGGGGTATGCGGATCATAACACATAATAGGTGTCTACAACTTGCAAGATAGGATCAAGAACACATATATATTCATGAAAACATAATAGGTTCAGATCTGAAATCATGGCACTCGGGCCCTAGTGACAAGCATTAGGCATAGCAAAGTCATAGCAACATCAATATGAGAACATAGTGGATACTAGGGATCAAACCCTAACAAAACTAACTCGATTACATGATAAATCTCATCCAACCCATCACCGTCCAGCAAGCCTATGATGGAATTACTCACGCACGGCGGTGAGCATCATGAAATTGGTGATGGAGGATGGTTGATGATGATGATGGCGATGATTTCCCCTCTCCGGAGCCCTGGACGGACTCCAGATCTGCCCTCCCGAGGAAGAACAGGAGGTGGCGGCGGCTCCGTATCGTAAAACGCGATGAATCCTTCTCTCTGATTTTTTTCTCCCCGAACATGAATATATGGAGTTGCAGTTGAGGTCGGTGGAGCTTCATGGGGCCCACAAGCCAGGGGGGTGCGCCCCCACCCTTGTGGACAGGCGATGGGTCCCCCTCGGTTGATTCTTTCGCCAATATTTTTTATTTATTCCAAAAATATTCTCCGTGAAGTTTCAGGTCATTCCGAGAACTTTTATTTCTGCACAAAAATAACACCATGGCAATTCTGCTGAAAACAGCGTCAGTCCGGGTTAGTTCCATTCAAATCATGCAAATTAGAGTCCAAAACAAGGGCAAAAGAGTTTGGAAAAGTAGATACGATGGACACGTATCAACTCCCCCATGCTTAACCCATTGCTTGTCCTCAAGCAATTCAGTTGACAAACTGAAAGTGATAAAGAAAAACTTTTACAAACTCTGTTTGATCTTGTTGTTGCAAATATGTATAGCCAGCATTCAGGTTTTCAGCAAAGATTATGAACTAACCACATTCACAATAACATTTAGGTCTCACGTTTACTCATATCAATGGCACTATCGACTAGCGAGTAATAATAATAAATCTCGGATGACAACAATTTTCCAAAACAATCATGATATGATATAACAAGATGGTATCTCGCTAGCCCTTTCTGAGACTGCAAAACATAAATGCAGAGCACCCCTAAAGATCAAGGACTGACTAGACATTGTAGTTCATGGTAAAAGAGATCCAGTCACAGTCATACTCAATATCAATTAATAGCAAAGCATACAAATGACAGTGGTGCTCTCTAACTGGTGCTTTTTATAAGAGAATGATGACTCAACATAAAGTTAAATAGATAGGCCCTTCGCAGAGGGAAGCAGGGATTTGGAGAGGTGCCAGAGGTCGAGCTTTTTGAAACAGAGATGAATATAATTTTGAGCGGTATGCTTTCATTGTCAACATAACGACCGAGAGATCTCGATATCTTCCATGCTACATACATTATAGGCGGTTCCCAAACAGAATGGTAAAGTTTTTTACTCCCCTCAACCAACAAGCACACTCCATGGCTAGTCCGAAACAACGGGTATCGTCCATACAAGCAACAATCCTGAGGGAGTTTTGTTTTAATTTATTTTGATTTGATTTGAGCATGGGACTGGGCATCCCGATTACCAGCCATTTTCTCGTGAATGATGAGCGGAGTCCACTCATAGTGAGAATAACCCACCTAGCATGGAAGATACTGACAACCCCCAGTCACTACATGAGCGATTCGGGCATAAAAACAGATTATCATTTGAAGGTTTAGAGTTTGGCACATGCAAATTTACTTGGAACGACAGGTAAATACCGCATATAGGAAGGTATGGTGGACTCATATGGAATAACTTTGGGTTTATGGAAGTGGATGCACAAGCAGTATTCCCGCTTAGTACAAGTGAAGGCTAGCAAAAGACTGGGAAGCGACCAACTAGAGAGCAACAACAGTCATAGTCATGCATTGAGAGTAACCAACATTGAATGCAAGCATGAGTAGGATATAAATCACCATGAACATAAATATCGTGGAGGCTATGTTGATTTTGTTTCAACTACATGTGTGAACATGTGCCAAGTCAAGCCACTCGAATCATTCAAAGGAGGATACCATCCTATCATACTACATCACAACCATTTTAAAAGCATGTTGGCACGCAAGGTAAACCATTATAAACTCTTAGCTAATTAAGCATGGCATGAGTAACTATAATCTCTAATTGTCATTGCAAACATGTTTCATTCATAATAGGCTGAATCAGGAACGATGAACTAATCATATTTACAAAAACAAGATAGGTCGAGTTCATACCAGCTTTTCTCCATCTCAATCATTTCATCATATATCGTCATTAGTGCCTTTCACTTGCATGACCGAATGATGTGAATAATAATAATAGTGCACGTGCATTGGACTAAGCTAGAATCTGCAAACATTTATTCAAAGGAGAAGACAAGGTAATATGGGCTCTTCATTAGATGAACAATAATGCATATGAGAGCCACTCAACATTTTCATCGTGGTCTTCTCCTCTTGAACCCCAAAGAAAAGAAAAAGAATTTCAAAGAAACACACTAAAATGTTTTTGGAGTTTTTGTTTTTCTGAAGAAAGTCAAACAGGAACGAGAAAAACTATTTACACGAGAAAGCTCCCAACAAGCAAAAGAAGAACGAGAAATCTTTTTGGGTTTTCTTTAATACTACAACTAAGCATGGTAGGGAAATAAGCTATAACTAAATTTTTTGTTTTTTTTTCTCAAAGTTTTTCAAACACACAAGAAGAAAGCGGGAAAAAGAAAGTAAACTAACATGGATAATACAATGAAAAAGTATGAACACCGACAACGGGAATGAATGTGTGAACATGAATGTAATGTCGATGAGAAATACGTACTCCCCCAAGCTTAGGCTTTTGGCCTAAGTTGGTCTAGGGCCACGACTGGCCCGGATTGTATCTGAAATCATAGTTGGGGTTGTACTGTGCTGCGGCAGCTACCGCTTGGCGAGCTGCTTCTTGAAGGAGAGCGGCCTCCGCTGCTCTCTCATACTCGTTCGCCTCCTCTCTAGTTATAAAATATCTCCCATTTACCTGAAAGTTAAAGAAGGTAGGAGCAGGAAGGGTAATATGGATGGCACGCCGTCTGTCAAAGATTAGTCGGTAATGGAGGAACTGTTCGTTCCTCTCAAGAAACTGGTAGCATACCATAGCATCATAATCTAGAAAAGCAGGTGGCAACTCAATATCATTCCCTCTTATGGGTAAACCAAGATAATTAGCTAGGCGAGTTGCATAAATTCCACCAAATAAATCTTCATCTTTAGCATTAAGATGTAACATCCTCGTAATAATGGCCCCCAAATTGTAACGCTTATCACCTAACACCGCACACTTGAGGACACTAAGATCTGGAATGCAAAGGTGGCAATGCTCATGCTTACCATTAATGCATCTACCTATAAAGAGAGAAAAATAATGTATGGCAGGAAAGTGAATGCTCCCTATGGTAGCTTGTGTGATGTTTCTAGTTTCGCCCACAGTGATGCTAGCAAGGAAATCATTGTATTCAGCTTTGTGAGGCTCACTAAGAAGGCCCCATTATGGGATCTTGCAAGCAGTATTAAAATCTTCAAGGTCCATGGTATACGATTCATCATAAAGATTAAATAAAACAGTATGGGTATTACGCTTAGATGAAAATTCAAACCTCCGCACAAAGGAATTGGTGAGGTAGTAGTATTGTCGGCACTTATCTGACATGAAGTCCTCAAGGCTGGCATTTTGTACGTATGCATCAAACTCATCCTTGAAACCTGCATGAACCATGAATTCATCCGACGGCCATTCACAAGGCCGCACTTGAGCTTCCCTTGGTGGTTCAAGGTCTGGCTCACGTATCGTGAGCCTAGGTGCTTGTTTCCTCGAAGAACCACCTTGGTACATTTTCCTAGACATTTTTCTTCCTCTGAAAAATTTCTGAAATTTTTAGTGACTCAAAATAAAAGTGAACCAAACTCAACAAGATTGATAGCAACTACTCCTACAAGTGTCTAGAGGCTATATCATGCATCAAAACTACTTTGGACCATATAAATTTGACATGCACGCTCAAGAACAGGGTCACTACAGCAGCAAAAATTTGCAATATATAAAGCACTAGAACAAAAACTAATTGGACCGTTGGAGGAGTCACATACCGAAGAACAATCTCCCAAAATAGTTTTGCAAATGTAGCTTTGAGCAAGGAGATCAAAAATGGCAGCAAGATGAGCAAGAACACGGGTTTGAGCTACGGGATGATTTTTTCTAGAGGAAGACGAAGTGGATAGGTACTGGAATAAGTGGAGGGGACCCACGTGGGACCCACAAGGCAGGGGGGCGCACCCTCCACCCTTGTGGCCCACTGGTGCATTCCCCTGGTGCATGCTCAGTGCCAGAAATTCTAAAATATTCTATAAAAAATCATACTAAATTTTCAGGGCATTTGGAGAACTTTTATTTTCGGGACATTTTTTATTGCGCGGATAATTCAGAAAACAGACAGAAAATACTATTTTTGCTTTATTTAATCTAAATAACAGAAAGTAAGAGGTGGGTACAGAAGGTTGTGCCTTCTAAATTCATCCATCTCATGCTCATCAAAAGGAATCCGTTAACAAGGTTGATCAAGTCTTATTAACAAACCTCTTTCGAATAACATGAAACCGAAGAATTTTTGAATAACACTAAGTTACCTCAACGGGGATATGCATGTCCCCAACAATAAGAATATCATATTTCTTTTTGACCGTAGGGAGAGGGAATTCAAAACCTCCAATAGTAATAGTTGAAAATTTTCCAATAGAATTGATACTATGAACTTGAGGTTGTTTCTTCGAAAAGTGTACAGTATGCTCATTACCATTAACATGAAAAGTGACATTGCCTTTATTGCAATCAATAACAGCCCCTGCAGTATTCAAAAAGGGTCTACCAAGGATGATCGATATACTGTCGTCCTCGGGAATATCAAGAATAACAAAGTCCGTTAAGATAGTAACGTTTGCAACCACAACAGGCACATCCTCACAAATACCGATGGGTATAGCAGTTGATTTATCAACCATTTGCAAAGAGATTTCAGTAGGTGTCAACTTATTCAATTCAAGTCTATGATATAAAGAGAAAGGCATAACACTAACACCGGCTCCAAGATCACATAAAGCAGTTTTAACATAGTTTCTTTTAATGGAGCATGGTATAGTTGGTACTCCTGGATCCCCAAGTTTCTTTGGTATTCCACCCTTAAAAGTGTAATTAGCAAGCATGGTGGAAATTTCAGCTTCAGGTATCTTTCTTTTATTTGTAACAATATCTTTCATATACTTAGCATAAGAAGGCATTTTAAGCATATCAGTTAAACGCATACGCAAAAAGATAGGTCTAATCATTTCAGCAAAGCGCTCAAAATCCTCATCATCCTTTTTCCTGGATGGCTTAGGAGGAAAGGGCATGGGTTTCTGAACCCATGGTTCTCTTTCTCTACCTTGTTTTCTAGC
This sequence comes from Thinopyrum elongatum, assembly GCA_011799875.1. NCBI lineage: Eukaryota > Viridiplantae > Streptophyta > Magnoliopsida > Poales > Poaceae > Thinopyrum > Thinopyrum elongatum. Next base: position 408,486,946 of record CM022297.1, on the reverse strand, counting down.
AACAAAGTCTCTCTTATCATAACGTTGATTCTTTGATTGTGGGTTATCAAGATCAACAGCAGGTTCAATCTCTACATCATTATCATTACTATGTTGAGCATCAACATGAACATCATCATTAACATTATCACTAGGTCATGTTCATCACCAGATTGTGTCTCAGCATCGGAAATACAAATATCATTGGGATTCTCAGGTGTAACTATAACAGGTTCACTAGAAGCATGCAAAGTCCTATAAGTTTTCTTCCTTTTATTAGGACTAGGTGCATCAGTATTAATTCTCTGAGAGTCTTGCTCAACTCTCTTAGGATGATCCTTAGGATACAAAGGTTCCTGGGTCATTTTACCACCTCTAGTCATAACCCTAACAACATTATCATTGTTCTTACTATTCAACTCATTAAGCAAATCATCCTATGCCTTAAGTACTTGTTCTACTTGAGTTCTAATCATGGAAGCATGTTTACTAATAAGCTTAAGATCATTAATAGTTCTACTCATATAATCACCCAAGTAATCAAGCATGTGAGCATTACGTTTCAATTGTCTACTAACATAAGCATTGAAATTTTCTTGTTTAACAATAAAATTATCAAACTCATCCAAGCATTGACTAGCAGACTTATTATGAGGGATATCACCTTCATCAAATCTATAAAGAGAATTTACCTCTACTACCTGTGTTGGGTTATCAAGACCATGTATTTCTTCAATAGGCATTAAATTCTTAATATCTTCAGCTTTAATACCTTTTTCTTTCATAGATTTCTTTGCCTCTTGCATATCTTCAGGACTGAGAAATAGAATACCTCTTTTCTTCGGAGTTGGCTTAGGAGTTGGTTCAGGAATTGTGGCGCCCCCGGCTCGATCGTACACTAATCATGCACGCAAACGTGTACGATCAAGATCAGGGACTCACGGGAAGATATCACAACACAACTCTAAAACATAAATAAGTCATACAAGCATCATAATACAAGCCAGGGGCCACGAGGGCTCGAATACAAATGCTCGATCATAGACGAGTCAGCGGAAGCAACAATATCTGAGTACAGACATAGGTTAAACAAGGTGCCATAAGATGGCTAGCACAAACAGGGATACAACAGATCGAACAGGCGCAGGGCCTCCTGCCTGGGATCCTCCTAACTACTCCTGGTCGTCGGCGTCCTGGACGTAGTAGTAGGCTCCGCCCTGGTGGTAGTAGTCGTCGAAGGTGGCGTCTGGCTCCTGGGCTCCAACATCTGGTTGCGACAACCAGCAAGAAGGGAAAGGGGGAAGGGAGGGGGAAAGCAACCGTGAGTACTCATCCAAAGTACTCGCAAGCAAGGATCTATACTACATATGCATGGTATATGTGTAAAGAGGCAATATCGGTGGACTGAACTGCAGAATGCCAGAATAAGAGGGGGATAGCTAGTCCTGTCGAAGACTACGCTTCTGGCAGCCTCCATCTTGAAGCAATAGAAGAGAGTAGTTGGAAGTTAACCAAACAACAACGTAAAGCATAATCCTACCCGTCGGTCCTCTCGCCGCCACCATGCGAGAGAGCGACCACCGGGTTATATCTGTCACTTGTAAGGGTGTGTTTTATTAAGTATCCATTTCTAGTTGTCATGAGGTCGGAATACAACTCCGGGTCGTCCTTTTACCGAGGGACACGGCTATTCGAATAGATAAACTTCCCTGCAGGGGTGCACCACATATTCCCCAACACGCTCGATCCCCTTTGGCCGGACACACTTTCCTGGGTCATGCCCGGCCTCGGAAGATCCACACGTCGCAGCCCCACCTAGGCTCAACAGAGAGGTCAGCACGCCGGACTAATCCTAGGCACTCTGGGGTCTGGGCCCATCGCCCAGTGCGCTCCTGCACGTTGCGTACGCGGCCGCGAGCAGACCTAGCAACCCACACGATCACGGCGGTTACGTTAGCGCGGTCCAACACGGCGCGCGCCGCTCGGTCGCTGACGTCAAGAAGGCTTCAGTTGATACCACGACGCCGGGATACCCATAACTACTCCCGCGTAGTTGGTTAGTGCGTATAGGCCAGTGGCCAGACTCAGATCAAATATCCAATCTCGTTAAGCGGGTTATTATGAAGTAAACGCGAACGCCGACCAGGGCCTGGCCCACCTGTCTCCTAGGTGGTCACAACCTGCCCTGTCGCTCCGCCACAAAGATCCACACAAAGGGCCGTGGGGACAAGGGTCCTTTCAGCCCCCAATCCGTGAATCACTCGCGGGTACTCTTCGAGCCGACCCGACTTTAGTCACCATCTGTATAGTATGCATATATGTATAGTATACACCCGTGATCACCTCCCGAGTGATCACGGCCCGATAGTATAGCAAGGCAGACTGACAAGAATGCAGGGCCAATGATGATAAACTAGCATCCTACACTAGGCATTTAGGATTGCAGGTAAGGTATCATCAACAGTAGCAACAATGACAGGCTATGCAGCAGAATAGGATTAACCGAAAGCAGTAACAGGCTACACTACTCTAATGCAAGCAGTATAGAGAAGAATAGGCGATATCTGGTGATCAAGGGGGGGGCTTGCCTGGTTGCCCTGGCAAGTAGGGGTCGTCAACAACGTAGTCGGTCGAGGCACCAGCAGCTGCGTCGGTCTCGTAGTCTACCGAAGAGAAGAGGGGGAAGAAACAGTAAACACACGGCAATAATGCAACAGGGATGCATGACATGTCTAAACGCAGGGCCAGGGTGATATACAGCCTAACTAAGCGATTTAGTTAATTTAGGAATTTATTCGGATTTATTTAATTAGGGTTGGACACTATTCATTTATCGAAATCGGTCTAATTGTTCAACGTTCTCATAGCTGCGGGCGTCCGACGGAGATACCGAGGGCGTATCCGGGTTCGTATCGTCGTTCTGAGCAAGTTTCATGTATAAAATATTTTCATCGGAGTTACGGTTTAAAAGATATGATTTTCTAAAGTTTTTATTAATTTCTGAAATTTTAATTAATTATTTAATTCAACATTATCCGAAACAGTAATTGATGACGTCAGCATGACATCATGCTGACGTCAGCAGTCACCTGACAGGGTGGGTCCCACCTGTCATAGGCTGTTAGGTTAATTAGGTTTAATTAATTTAATTACTGATTACTGTTTAATTAACACTAATTAGTTAATTAGATTAACCTAATCAGGATTAATTAACTAATTAATTAATTAATTAATTAATTATTTTAATTATTTATTTTTATTTCTATTTTCTTAAAACTGTTTCTGGGCCGTGGGCCCCATTCGTCAGCGTCACAGGGGTTCGGGCCCCACTGGGCAGTGGCCCAGGGGCGGACACGTCCGGGGCGTGCCCCTTTCGGGACCGGACATGTCCGGTGCCCAAAAGGGGACGCACGGGCGGTCGGCGGGCGCGGGCGCCGGCGAGGCCACGGCAGGGCCGGAGGCGGGACGACGGCGCGGTGGCTGGAGCGGCCGCGGGCGGCAGCGCGGTGGCTGGAGCGGCAGCGGGCGGCAGTCGCGCGGAGGCGAAGCGGGGGGGGCCGGAGCGGGCGGTTGGCGGCGAGGAGCGACGCGGGCGCGCGAGCGAAGGCAGTGGGCGGCGCGCGCGCGCGTGCGACAGAGGCGAGGCCAAGGCCGGAGCGCGGCGCGGCGAGGCCAGGGAGCGCGGGCGCGTGCGCGAGCAGAGAGGGGGGGAGAGGCCCGAGGCCTCACCGGGATCCGTAGGGACGGGGCAGCGGGGGTCGGGGTGGTCGACGAGGACGACGGCGACGGGGAGGCAGGCCGGCGGGGACAAGGCGGCGACGTAGACGAGGCAGACCGGCGAGGGAGAGCTCCGGCCGGTGGCGTCGTGCGGCGAGGGCGAGGCAGCGCGGTCGGGCGCGTCGGGGCGAGCGGCGTCGAGGGAGCCGGCCGGCGAGGGAGAGCGGGATCCGGGCGGCGGCGTCCAACGGCGACGGCGAGGCGGCGCGGTCGTCGCCGCGACCGAGGGACGGGGTCGTCGCGGCGACCTCCACCTCTCGATCCCGATCCAATCGGGGGAGAGGGGGGGATATATCGGGAGAGGGGGGAAGTGGGGGGGTGGCTGGTTAGGGTTTCCCCCCCCATGGGGATAAGGCAGGGGATGGGGCTGGGCCGGCCAGTTGGGCCAGGTGGGTCGGCCAGCTGGGCCGCCTGGCCCAGTTGGCCAGGGGGGCCTTTTCTTTTCTTTTGTTTTTCTGTTTCTTTTCCCTTTTCTTTACTGTTAAATGTTTAGGCCCCAAATGGTTTTTGTAAAAAGTGTGACCTATTTCATAAATACCATTGCATTATTCCTCAACACCTAAAATTAGTTTGGACAAAACATAATTCCATATTTATTTCAGATTTAATAAATGGTTATTAAATACCATCTTTATCCACTGTTTGAGGTTGTTCGAGTCACTTATCCAATTCCAATGATGTTGGTTTCAATTTTAGAATAGCCTCTGGAATATTTGTTACTTATCTGACATTTTAGTTTCTATGTTGGACAACTTTTATACTCCACTTTCATTTAAATTTGAATTTGACTTAGGAGTTGAAATGCAATATTATGCTAATGATGATTATGCACTATTAATCATGATGACATGGCCTCATCAAAAGGGTGATCTCTGTAGCTTAATACAGGGGGTGTTACAAATCTCCTCCACTACAAGAAATCTCGTCCCGAGATTTAGGAGGTAGAAAGAAACAAAGCGGGGTATTCATCGCGAAGACGATCCTCGCGTTCCCAAGTGGCTTCATCCTCAGAATGGTTTGACCACTGAACCTTGAGGAACTTGATAACCTTCTGGCGTGTGCGACGCTCGGCTTGATCGAGAATGCGGACCGGATGCTCTCTATAAGAGAGGTCTTGTCGCAGTTCAAGCAATTCGTGATCTACTCCGCGGATAGGGTCTTTGAAGCAGCGGCGGAGTTGTGATACGTGGAACACATCGTGAACCTGAGAAAGGTTCGGTGGAAGTTCCAACTGATATGCCACTCTACCACGCCTTTCAAGAACAGTGAAAGGACCAATATAGCGAGGAGCTAGCTTGCCCTTGATCCCGAATCGGTGTGTACCTTTCATCGGTGTGACTCGAAGATAAGCCTTTTCGCCAGGTTGATAGACCATATCTTTGTGTTTGCGGTCATACTGACTCTTTTGACGTGACTGAGCAGTCTTCAAATGCTCGCGGACAACGCGAACTTGATCTTCGGCAAGTTGGATAATATCCGGACCGAAGAGTGGACGTTCCCCAGTTTCTGACCAATTTAGAGGGGTTCGGCACTTTCTTCAGTACAACACTTCGAAGGGGGCCATCTTCAGACTGGCTTGATAGCTGTTATTGTAAGAGAATTCGGCATATGGGAGAGATTCTTCCCATTTCCTTCCGAAGGATATGACACAAGCTCGAAGCATGTCTTCGAGAACTTGGTTGACTCGTTCAACTTGTCCTTGAGACTGAGGGTGAAAAGCGGTGCTGAAGGACAGATGAGTTCCCATAGCTTCTTGGAAACTTGCCCAGAATCTTGAAGTGAATAAGCTGCCACGGTCTGAACTGATAACCAGTGGAATACCGTGAAGTGAAACAATTCTGGACATGTAGAGAGTTGCGAGCTGACTAGCAGTGATCGTCTCTTTGACGGCTAGAAAATGTGCAACTTTGGAAAGTCGGTCAATGACGACAAGAATAGCATCATTACCTTTCTGTGATTTGGGAAACCCAGTGATAAAGTCCATTTCAACATGGTCCCACTTCCATTCAGGAATAGCAATTGGTTGCAGAGTTCCGGCGGGCCTTTGATGTTCTGCTTTGACGCGACGGCAAACATCACATTCAGCAACATAGCGAGCAATGTCTTGCTTCATGTTTGACCACCAGAATCTTTGACGGATGTCTTGGTACATCTTGGTACTGCCGGGATGAATAGACAACGGAGTGTCGTGAGCTTCTTGCATGACCTCCTGAGTCATACCCAGGTTACCTTTAGAGGGGACCACTAGACGACCTTTAAAGAACAATGTGCCAGTATCATCAATAGTGAAGAACGAAGGCCTTCCTTCAGCGAGATAGCGCTTAATCTTGTGGGCTTGAGAGTCATAACCCTGCAGCGTCTTGAGGCTGTCCACGAGATCTGGTTTAGCAACCAGGGTATTAAGAGAACCCTGGGAAACAACGTGGAGGTTCATTTTGTAGGAACCTTCAGGAGGGGGAGCGAGTGCTCCAGGAGGAACAATGTGGAGATTCAGCTTTCTGAATTCTTCAATAAGCGAAGGTTGAACTTCGTGAAACTGGAGGTGACTGCAATAAGACTTACGGCTCAAGGCATCGGCCATTACATTAGCCTTGCCAGGGGTATAAGAAATACCCAAGTTAAAATCCGCTACGGTCTCCATCCATCTCTGTTGACGGAGGTTCAGGTCTGGCTGAGTGAACAGATACTTCAGACTTTGATGATCGGTGTAGATCTCGCAACGATTACCGAGAAGGTAATGTCGCCACTGTTTTAGTGCATGGATGACGGCAGCAAGCTCGAGGTCATGTACTGGGTAATTCTCTTCGTGCGGACGCAATTGACGCGAAGCATAAGCAATTACTCTGCGGTCTTGCATTAGGACACCGCCTAATCCTTGAAAAAGGTGTAGCTCGGTGTCTGAGTTGTTCTGCTGATCATAAATCCGAACTTCAGCATAGTACTGTTCCTGGTTGAACTCGCGGTAAACCTCATAAACCAAGTACTCAGGGTACCAACGGTAGCCAAGTCTGGTCATGAGAGCGATCAGGACAGCTGGAAACCCAGGGGTATTACGAGCCCAAGTGCGAAGCACAAGCTGTGTCGTAGGACGCGGTGGAAACAAACGGTCCATCTGAAAATAGAGGAAATTCAGGTTTGTCAAACGACAATAAGAGGTTTAACACAACTCGGAGAGAAAGGTTAAACAAAACAATGGAAAGGAAAATGATTATCAGACTAATCAGATCAACGACAGGGAAATCGCACAGATATCCAGCTCTCCGGGTAGACAGAATTTACGAGATCCTAAGTGTCGGCATTAGTAAACTTCATTTAACCCGAGTAGAAGAGAGATCAGAGTCCCAAAGTATAGACGAGAAATAAAAGATCCTAATACCACCCAGTTGGCAATGTGGGCCCGTAAGCCACACAGCCAAGTTAGTAAAATGGTTTCCTTTGTCTAGACTCAACTTCGGCCAAGGAATTGGAAAGGGGGATTCCTACAGGCAGTCGGCTCTGATACCAACTTGTGGCGCCCCCGGCTCGATCGTACACTAATCATGCACGCAAACGTGTACGATCAAGATCAGGGACTCACGGGAAGATATCACAACACAACTCTAAAACATAAATAAGTCATACAAGCATCATAATACAAGCCAGGGGCCACGAGGGCTCGAATACAAATGCTCGATCATAGACGAGTCAGCGGAAGCAACAATATCTGAGTACAGACATAAGTTAAACAAGGTGCCATAAGATGGCTAGCACAAACAGGGATACAACAGATCGAATAGGCGCAGGGCCTCCTGCCTGGGATCCTCCTAACTACTCCTGGTCGTCGGCGTCCTGGACGTAGTAGTAGGCTCCGTCCTGGTGGTAGTAGTCGTCGTAGGTGGCGTCTGGCTCCTGGGCTCCAACATCTGGTTGCGACAACCAGCAAGAAGGGAAAGGGGGAAAAGGAGGGGGAAAGCAACCGTGAGTACTCATCCAAAGTACTCGCAAGCAAGGATCTATACTACATATGCATGGTATATGTGTAAAGAGGCAATATCGGTGGACTGAACTGCAGAATGCCAGAATAAAAGGGGGATAGCTAGTCCTGTCGAAGACTACGCTTCTGGCAGCCTCCATCTTGAAGCAATAGAAGAGAGTAGTTGGAAGTTAACCAAGCAACAACGTATAGCATAATCCTACCCGTCGATCCTCTCGTCGCCACCATGCGAGAGAGCGACCACCGGGTTATATCTGTCACTTGTAAGGGTGTGTTTTATTAAGTATCCATTTCTAGTTGTCATGAGGTCGGAATACAACTCCGGGTCGTCCTTTTACCGAGGGACACGGCTATTCGAATAGATAAACTTCCCTGCAGGGGTGCACCACATATTCCCCAACACGCTCGATCCCCTTTGGCCGGACACACTTTCCTGGGTCATGCCCCGCCTCGGAAGATCCACACGTCGCAGCCCCACCTAGGCTCAACAGAGAGGTCAGCACGCCGGACTAATCCTAGGCACTCTGGGGTCTGGGCCCATCGCCCAGTGCGCTCCTGCACGTTGCGTACGCGGCCGCGAGCAGACCTAGCAACCCACACGATCACGGCGGTTACGTTAGCGCGGTCCAACACGGCGCGCGCCGCTCAGTCGCTGACGTCAAGAAGGCTTCAGCTGATACCACGACGCCGGGATAACCATAACTACTCCCGCGTAGTTGGTTAGTGCGTATAGGCCAGTGGCCAGACTCAGATCAAATATCCAATCTCGTTAAGCGTGTTATTATGAAGTAAACGCGAACGCCGACCAGGGCTTGGCCCACCTGTCTCCTAGGTGGTCTCAACCTGCCCTGTCGCTCCGCCACAAAGATCCACTCAAAGGGCCGTTGGGACAAAGGTCCTTTCAGCCCCCAATCCGTGAATCACTCGCGGGTACTCTTCGAGCCGACCCGACTTTAGTCACCATTTGTATAGTATGTATATACGTATAGTATAACCCGTGATCACCTCCCGAGTGATCACGGCCCGATAGTATAGCAAGGCAGACTGACAAGAATGCAGGGCCAATGATGATAAACTAGCATCCTACACTAGGCATTTAGGATTGCAGGTAAGGTATCAACAACAGTAGCAACAATGACAGGCTATGCAGCAGAATAGGATTAACCGAAAGCAGTATCATGCTACACTACTCTAATGCAAGCAGTATAGAGGAGAATAGGCGATATCTGGTGATCAAGGGGGGGCTTGCCTGGTTGCTCTGGCAAGTAGGGGTCGTCAACAACGTAGTCGGTCGAGGCACCAGCAGCTGCGTCGGTCTCGTAGTCTACCGAAGAGAAGAGGGGGAAGAAACAGTAAACACACGGCAATAATGCAACAGGGATGCATGACATGTCTAAATGATATGCCGGGGTGATATACAGCCTAACTAAGCGATTTAGTTAATTTAGGAATTTATTCGGATTTATTTAATTAAAGTTGGACACTATTCATTTATCGGAATCGGTCTAATTGTTCATCGTTCTCATAGCTGCGGGCGTCTGACGGAGATACCGAGGGCGTATCCGGGTTCGTATCGTCGTTCTGAGCAAGTTTCATGTATAAAATATTTTCATCGGAGTTACGGTTTAAAAGATATGATTTTCTAAAGTTTTTATTAATTTCTGAAATTTTAATTAATTATTTAATTCAACATTATCCGAAACAGTAATTGATGACGTCAGCATGACATCATGCTGACGTCAGCAGTTAATTACTAATTACTGTTTAATTAACACTAATCAGTTAATTAGATTAACCTAATCAGGATTAATTAACTAATTAATTAATTATTTTAATTATTTTAATTATTTATTTTTATTTCTATTTTCTTAAAACTGTTTCTGGGCCGTGGGCCCCATTCGTCAGCGTCACAGGGGTTCGGGCCCCACTGGGCAGTGGCCCAGGGGCGGACATGTCCGGGGCGTGCCCCTTTCGGGACCGGACATGTCCGGTGCCCAAAGGGGACGCACGGGCGGTCGGCGGGCGCGGGCGCCGGCGAGGCCACGGCGGGGCCGGAGGCGGGGCGGCGGCGCGGTGGCTGGAGCGGCCGCGGGCGGCAGCGCGGTGGCTGGAGCGGCAGCGGGCGGCGGTCGCGCGGAGGCGAAGCGGGGGGGGGGGGTGTTGCTCTTTTTTTCCTTTTCTGTTTCTTTTTCCTTTTCTTTATTCTCTTTTCTCTACTGTTAAATGTTTAGGCCCCAAATGGTTTTTGTAAAAAGTGTGACCTATTTCATAAATACCAGTGCATTATTCCTTAACACCTAAAATTAGTTTGGACAAAACATAATTCCATATTTATTTCAGATTTAATAAATGGTTATTAAATATTATCTTTATCCACTGTTTGAGGTTGTTCGAGTCACTTATCCAATTCCAATGATGTTGGTTTCAATTTTAGAATAGCCTCTGGAATATTTGTTATTTATCTGACATTTTAGTTTCTATGTTGGACAACTTTTATATCCCACTTTCATTTAAATTTGAATTTGACTTAGGAGTTGAAATGCAATATGATGCTAATGATGATTGTGCACTATTAATCATGATGACATGGCCTCATCAAAAGGGTGATCTCTGTAGCTTAATACAGGGGGTTTTACAAATCTCCTCCACTACAAGAAATCTCGTCCCGAGATTTAGGAGGTAGAAAGAAACAAAGCGGGGTATTCATCACGAAGACGATCCTCGCGTTCCCAAGTGGCTTCATCCTCAGAATGGTTTGACCACTGAACCTTGAGGAACTTGATAACCTTCTGGCGTGTGCGACGCTCGGCTTGATCGAGAATGCGGACCGGATGCTCTTTATAAGAGAGGTCTTGTTGCAGTTCAAGCAATTCGTGATCTACTCCGCGGATAGGGTCTTTGAAGCAGCGGCGGAGTTGTGATACGTGGAACACATCGTGAACCTGAGAAAGGTTCGGTGGAAGTTCCAACTGATATGCCACTCTACCACGCCTTTCAAGAACAGTGAAAGGACCAATATAGCGAGGAGCTAGCTTGCCCTTGATCCCGAATCGGTGTGTACCTTTCATCGGTGTGACTCGAAGATAAGCCTTTTCACCAGGTTGATAGACCATATCTTTGTGTTTGCGGTCATACTGACTCTTTTGACGTGACTGAGCAGTCTTCAAATGCTCGCGGACAACGCGAACTTGATCTTCGGCAAGTTGGATAATATCCGGACCGAAGAGTGGACGTTCCCCAGTTTCTGACCAATTCAGAGGGGTTCGGCACTTTCGTCCGTACAATACTTCGAAGGGGGCCATCTTCAGACTGGCTTGATAGCTGTTATTGTAAGAGAATTCGGCATATGGGAGAGATTCTTCCCATTTCCTTCCGAAGGATATGACACAAGTGACGTTCTTTGGAGGAGCCCAATCAAGAATAGCCTGAACTCGCTCGGGGTTGACGGCAATACCATCCTTGGAGATGACATGCCCAAGGTATGTTACTTCGGGAAGCCAGAATTCACACTTGGAAAACTTAGCATATAGTTGATGCTCTCGAAGTTTTTCCAGAACAAGTCGAAGATGTTCAGCATGTTCCTCTTTGTTCTTGGAGTATACTAGGATATCATCCAGGTAAACCACGACGAACTTGTCAAGGTATTCCATGAATATATAATTCATCAGGCGGGAGAATGTGGCGGGAGCATTGGTTAAGCCGAATGACATGACAGTGTACTCGTATGAGCCATATCGAGTAACGAAGGCGGTCTTTGGGATATCCTCTTCACGAACACGGATCTGGTGGTAACCCAACCTTAAGTCGAGTTTAGAGAACACTGATGAACCAGCCAGTTGATCATACAGATCGTTTATCCGAGGAAGGGGATATTTGTTCTGGATAGTTGCTTGGTTGATAGGACGGTAATCTTGGACCAATCGGTTTGATCCATCCTTCTTCCTGACAAAGAGAGAAGGTGCTCCCCAAGCAGAGGAACTTGGGCGAATGAAACCCTTACGAAGTGAAGCGTCGATTTCCTCCTTAAGTTCAAGGAGTTCATGCGGCGGCATCTTGTAGGGTCGCTTGGCGATAGGAGTGGTGCCTGGTTTCAAGTCGATGACAAATTCGACAGCTCGAGCAGGGGGTATCCCTGGGAGTTCTTCTGGGAAAACACCTTGGAATTCGCGAACAACTGGAATGTTCTCGATGCCTTCAAGTGGTGATGCGTTTAACGCATTCAAGGCATAAAGCCTCGCCTCGGCATTTTGGATGATTTGGGCCTGGTAGCTTATTATTTCATCAGAAGGGTGTAGAAGATGGACGATCTTCGTGGCGCAAACTATAGAAGCAGTATGCGCTTTCAACCAATCCATTCCGAGAATGAGGTCGATACTACAAGACTTTAGTATGAAAGGGGAGGCGTGAAACTCCAGCCCTTCAATTTCAACGGTGACGTCGTTGCTACCCATGGAGGTTTGACATTGACCCGCGGGGGTGTGTATTACTATTGCAGTGTTCATGACCTCACATTTAATGTCGTGTTTGTATGCAAATTCTTCGGACATGAATGAATGCGATGCTCCCGAATCAAATAAAACAGAAGCTGGTACTGAATTAACAAGGAGAGTACCCATCACGGTGGCAGGCTGGTCCTGAGCTTCATTGAAATCGGTGTGGTTGGCCTGAATACGCCCATAAGTCTTGGCATTGTTGTTGCGAGGCTGATTGTTCCTACGGCCAGTTGCAGGAAGTGCCAGTTGGTTCTGGTTCTGAATGCAGTTCCTGGAAAAATGACCTGGCTGCCCACACTTGTAGCACAGACTATCATTGGGATTAGGAGCAGGAGCTCGGGGTGGTGGAGCTGGAAGTCCTGGCTGCCTAGGTGGTGGAGGCAGACGCGGTGCAGTATAGGACCGTCTTGGAGCAGGTGCAGCTGGACGGTACACGCTGTTTGGAATCCAGATCCGACGCTTCTGTGCAGGCTGGCTCGACGATGAACCAGTGTCACGGTTGCGCCTAAGAGATCCCTGGTGTGCCTGCAGACCAGTCTCGACCTGGATAGCCTTGTTCACCAAGATGGAGAAATTATCAAATTCATGCACAAGGAGCGCTAGCTTGATGTCAGCTTGAAGTCCTTCGCGAAACCTTTCCTGACGGCGAGCATCAGTGGGAATGTCTTCTTCAGCATAGCGGGATAATTCCAGAAACTCCCGCTGATAAGCTTCCACTGTCTTGTTGCCCTGGGTGAGGTTGCGGAACTCTTGCTTCTTCCGGTCCATGATTCCCTGGGGAATGAAACGGGCACGGAAGGCAGCTTGGAAATCCGGCCAAGTGATGACTGTGCCAGCTGGTTGAGTGCGCCTGTGGCTGTCCCACCATTGAGCAGCGGGGCCCTTGAGAAAGAAGGAGGCGAAGGTGACATAGTTTGCAGGGGCAACGCCACCAGATTCCAACTCATAGGTGATGTCGCGAAGCCAGTCATCCGCATCCAGGGGCTGAGTTGAGCCGCGGTAGATGGTTGGGTTGAGGCGCATAAAGTCCTGCAGGGTCCCTGGGCCCGGATACTGGTTCATATTGGGACGAGGAAACTGATCCATGATCCCTTGCATGAACTGACGTTGCAGTTCAAATTGCTGCATCATTCCAGCCATATAGTTCGGCGGTGGTGGATCATTGGCACCACGGCCACGACCACGACCAGCGGGTCTAACCATCCTGCTAATTTACAACAGGGGGTAGTTTAGTAAAAGCAAGCGCGAGTGCTTAGTGACAAGCATGATGTAACATGACAATACTCCAAGCAGTGTTATAGATACATAACAGTAGTCGATTAAGACATACAGACCCATACACAACGTCGGGTACAAGCGGACAGCATAACGGCGCAAATCAAAAGCTAGACATACTAGGCGGCGCGCAGGTACGCGGTAAGGAAGTACACAACGAGAGATAGCAAAGGCTACATCAACGTCGGAGAGAACCACTGTATCGGGGTAGCTGCGAGTGCGGACGACGAATGTTCATCGCGGAAAGATCCTGTGCTCCATGTGCACTCTGATGCAGAACCCGGTCTCGAGCTGTAAGAAGAGGTCCACGTGTCGGTGTGTGACCTCCAACAGTAGGCCAGTCAATACCAGCATACATCTGAGTCCTGCGCGGATAAAGGATGTGCTCCGGATGTATCCCTGCACGGACAGCGGGCAGCAACTGCGTCATAGCATCGTAGAGACGTGCTCGAGTGGCAACCAACTCGACGGCAAGAGCCCGAACAGTGCGATCCAGAGCCTGAGTGCACTGAATCAGAACGCGCGGGTCGTAGCGACGAGGCTCGTACGGGGCACAGATAGCTGTGTAGTATCCGGTAGCATCTCCAGCAGGGGCATACGGAATGTATCGGAATTCGGAGTCATCCAAGATAGCATTGTGCTCCCCTCGTAGACGTGCGACAGCGGAGTAGGCGGCATCATGGACTGCCATCTTAATCGTCACGCCTAATCCGTGAAAAAGGTGTAGCTCGATGTCTGAGTTGTTCTGCTGATCATAAATCCGAACTTCAGCATAGTACTGTTCCTGGTTGAACTCGCGGTAATCCTCATAAACCAAGTACTCAGGGTACCAACGGTAGCCAAGTCTGGTCATGAGAGCGATCAGGACAGCTGGAAACCCAGGGGTATTACGAGCCCAAGTGCGAAGCACAAGCTGTGTCGTAGGACGCGGTGGAAACAAACGGTCCATCTGAAAATAGAGGAAATTCAGGTTTGTCAAACGACAATAAGAGGTTTAACACAACTCGGAGAGAAAGGTTAAACAAAACAATGGAAAGGAAAATGATTATCAGACTAATCAGATCAACGACAGGGAAATCGCACAGATATCCAGCTCTCCGGGTAGACAGAATTTACGAGATCCTAAGTGTCGGCATTAGTAAACTTCATTTAACCCGAGTAGAAGAGAGATCAGAGTCCCAGAGTATAGACGAGGAATAAAAGATCCTAATACCACCCAGTTGGCAATGTGGGCCCGTAAGCCACACAGCCAAGTTAGTAAAACGGTTTTCTTTGTCTAGACTCAACTTCGGCCAAGGAATTGGAAAGGGGGATTCCTACAGGCAGTCGGCTCTGATACCCCCACTTCCCCCCTCTCCCGATATATCCCCCCCTCTCCCCCGATTGGATCGGGATCGAGAGGTGGAGGTCGCCGCGACGCCCCGACCCTGCCGCCCGACGCCGCCCCGTTGCCATTGCCGTTGGACGCCGTCGCCGGAGCGCTCCCCCGCCGGCCTGCTTCTCCTCTCCGCCGTCGTCCCCGTCTTCCTCCTCGCGCTCCACTGCCCCGTCCCTACGCTCCCTCGGTGAGGCCCCCGGTCCTCCTCTCTCGCTCGCCTGCCGCGCTCCCGCCGCGCCCATCGTTGCTCCGCTCCGGCCGTGACCACGCCTCGCGCGCTCCGGCCCCGCGCTCACCGCGGTCGGGCCGTGCCCTGGCCATGCGCCGCGCCGTCCGGCCGTGCCCGTCGCCCAGCGGTCACCGCGCCCAGCGCCTCGCCCCGCTGAGGCCTCTCTGCCTCGCCGGCCCCTACTCACTACCCCGCGCGCTGCCTGCGCCTCACCCTCGCCTACCTCTGCCGCCAGTCCCACCTCGCCCCTCTACGCCGCCTCCGGCCACCGGTCCTCCCTCCTCCCCCCCCCATGGGGATAAGGCAGGGGATGGGGCTGGGCCGGCCAGTTGGGCCAGGTGGGTCGGCCAGCTGGGCCGCCTGGCCCAGTTGGCCAGGGGGGCCTTTTCTTTTCTTTTGTTTTTCTGTTTCTTTTCCCTTTTCTTTATTCTCTTTTCTCTACTGTTAAATGTTTAGGCCCCAAATGGTTTTTGTAAAAAGTGTGACCTATTTCATAAATACCATTGCATTATTCCTTAACACCCAAAATTAGTTTGGACAAAACATAATTCCATATTTATTTCAGATTTAATAAATGGTTATTAAATATTATCTTCATCCACTGTTTGAGGTTGTTCGAGTCACTTATCCAATTCCAATGATGTTGGTTTCAATTTTAGAATAGCCTCTGGAATATTTGTTATTTATCTGACATTTTAGTTTCTATGTTGGACAACTTTTATATTCCACTTTCATTTAAATTTGAATTTGACTTAGGAGTTGAAATGCAATATGATGCTAATGATGATTATGCACTATTAATCATGATGATATGGCCTCATCAAAAGGGTGATCTCTGTAGCTTAATACAGGGGTGTTACAGGAATCCAATCATTATTATTACTCAATATATTATTCAATAGCAATTCAGCTTGCTCAACAGTTCGTTCCCTGAAAACACAACCAGCATAACTATCTAGGTGGTCCGTAGAAGCATCGGTTAGTCCATTATAAAAGATATCAAGTATTTCATTTTTCTTGAGAGGATGAACAGGCAAAGCATTAAGTAATTGGAGAAGCCTCCCCCAAGCTTGTGGGAGACTCTCTTCTTCAGATTGCACAAAGTTAAATATTTCCTGTAGGGCAGCTTGTTTCTTATGAGCAGGGAAATATTTTTGAGAGAAGTAATGAATCATATCCTGGGGACTACGCACACAACCAGGAGCAAGAGAATTAAACCATAACTTAGCATCACCCTTTAACGAGAAAGGAAACAATTTATGAATATAATAGTAGCGGATTTTTTCCTCATGAGCAAATAGGGTGGCTATATCATTCAATTTAGTAAGATGTGCCACAACAGTTTCAGATTCATAACCATAGAAAGGATCAGATTCAGCCAAAGTAATTAACTCGGGATCGACAGAGAATTCATAATCCTTATCAGTAACAAAGATAGGGGAAGTAGCAAACTTAGGATCATATTGCATTCTAGCATTCAAAGACTTTTCCTTCAGCTTAGCTAACAGTTTCTTAAGATCCTCTCTATCATTGCATGCAAGAAAGTCTCTAGCAGTTTCTTCATCCATAATATAACCCTCAGGTACAACAGGCAATTCATATCTAGGGGGAGAATCATAATCTTCAGTTTCAATAATATCATCAGTTTCAGTAATTTCACTTTCTCTAACCCTAGCAAGTTGTTCATCAAGAAATTCACCTAGTGGCACAGTATCATCAAGCAAAGTAGTAGTGTCATCATAAGCATCATGCATAGCAGAAGTGGCATCATCAATTACTTGCGACATATCAGAATTACTAGCAGGTGTAGGTGTCGCAAGCTTACTCAAAACAGAAGGTGAATCAAGTGCAGAGCTAGATGGCAGTTCCTGACCTCCCCTCGTAGTAGAGGGAAAAATCTTGGTTCTAGTATCTTTCAAATTCCTCATAGCGATCAACAGATATAAATCCCAAGTGACTCAAATAATAGAGCTATGCTCCCCGGCAACGGCTCCAGAAAAAGGTCTTGATAACCCACAAGTATAGGGGATCGCAACAGTTTTCGAGGGTAGAGTATTCAACCCAAATTTATTGATTCGACATAAGGGGAGCCAAAGAATATTCTCAAGTATTAGCAGATGAGTTTTCAATTCAACCACACCTGAAAGACTTAATATCTGCAGCAAAGTATTTAGTAGCAAAGTAGTATGGAAGTAATGGTAACGATCGCAAAAGTAACAGTAGCAGTTTTGTAGCAATCGTAACAGTGGCAACGGAAAAGTAACGAAACAAAGATCAATATGTGAAAAGCTCATAGGTAATGGATCAATGATGGATAGTTATGTCGGATGGCATTCATCATGCAACAGTTATAACCTAGGGTGACACAGAACTAGCTCCAATTCATCAATATAATGTAGGCATGTATTCCGTATATAGTCATACGTGCTTATGGAAAAGAACTTGCATGACATCTTTTATCCTACCCTCCCATGGCAGCGGGGTCCTAATGGAAACTAAGGGATATTAAGGCCTCCTTTTAATAGAGAACCGGACCAAAGCATTAGCACTTAGTGACATGAACTCCTCAAACTACAGTCATCACCGGAAAGAATCCCAATTATTGTCACCTTGGGGTATGCGGATCATAACACGTAATAGGTGTCTACAACTTGCAAGATAGGATCAAGAACACATATATATTCATGAAAACATAATAGGTTCAGATCTGAAATCATGGCACTCGGGCCCTAGTGACAAGCATTAGGCATAGCAAAGTCATAGCAACATCAATCTTAGAACATAGTGGATACTAGGGATCAAACCCTAACAAAACTAACTCGATTACATGATAAATCTCATCCAACCCATCACCGTCCAGCAGGCCTGCGATGGAATTACTCATGCACGGCGGTGAGCATCATGAAATTGGTGATGGAGGATGGTTGATGATGATGATGGCGACAATTTCCCCTCTCCGGAGCCCTGAACGGACTCCAGATCTGCCCCCCCGAGGAAGAACTGGAGGTGGCGGCGGCTCCATATCGTAAAACGCGATGAATCCTTCTCTTTGATTTTTTTCTCCCCGAACGTGAATATATGGAGTTGGAGTTGAGGTCGGTGGAGCTTCGTGGGACCCACAAGCCAGGGGGCGCGCCCAGGGGGGTAGGGTGCGCCCCCACCCTTGTGGACAAGCGGTGGGTCCCGCTCGGTTGATTCTTTCGCCAATATTTTTTATTTATTCCAAAAATATTCTTTGTGAAGTTTCAGGTCATTCAGAGAACTTTTATTTCTTCACAAAAATAACACCATGGCAATTCTGCTGAAAACAACGTTAGTCCGGGTTAGTTCCATTCAAATCATGCAAATTAGAGTCCAAATCAAGGGCAAAAGAGTTTGCAAATTAGCGATCCCACATCCATCCATCCATCTGAAGAAAGGAGAAAAAAAAACCCACCTCACCCAGCCACTCGTTGCTTCCTCCCCTTCCAGATCGCCGCCGCCACCTTCCTCCCCATCCCCTCCCCGCCGCCACCATCGACCTCGCCTGTCACCGTCGTGCGCCAACCTCCCCTCCCCTTCCTCCCCTCCCTCCCTACATTGTCCGCCTCCATCTCCGTGTCTGGCCGCACACAAACTCCCTCCTCCTTCTCTGTTAGGGTTAGGGTTCACGATCGGAGCGGAGCGGCGCAACGCGGCGCTGATGGGATGGGTACCTGACGGACGGAGTTGCAGGAGAAGAAGGACCCCGACGTCTTCATCAGCCAACACCAAGACCAGCCTTCCATCTTCGACACCGACGGATCCGCGAGCGACCACCCAGGATC
Source organism: Thinopyrum elongatum (assembly GCA_011799875.1). Taxonomy (NCBI): domain Eukaryota; kingdom Viridiplantae; phylum Streptophyta; class Magnoliopsida; order Poales; family Poaceae; genus Thinopyrum; species Thinopyrum elongatum. The sequence continues at coordinate 408,468,036 of CM022297.1, read as the reverse complement.
TGCGGCCAGGGCGGCGCCAGCAGCTTGGTCCACGGTTGGTCCCTTGCTCCGCGACTACCTCATCGCCACCTCCGGCCTTGCCTCCTCATTCTCCTCGCCGCTCTCCGACCACCGACAAGGTCGAGCCGTACCTCTCCCTCTCTCCCATGGCGCCAGATCGAGCCGATGAGGTCAGTCCGCGGCCAGATCCGCCACGGCCACAGCGGGCCTTCTGGATCCGCACCGTCGTCGAGCTGGATCCGCGCCTCGTCGTGCGACCTCGTCTGCCTCCGCAGTTGCGCCACGGACCTCTACTACGTTGCCAAGCCGCTGACCTTCCGCCGCAGTCGCCGTCCGCCTGACCTCCCCGTGACCTCACCGGGAGGCCCGGCCCTCCCAGGCACACCATGGCCGACGTCCTCAAGGTAACCCCTTCTCCCACTCGGCCAAATGGGCTGTTTGATGTTTCTGAGGTAGTATCCTAGTTTTGAGATGCAAATGATGTTGATTCTGTTCATCTAGGTATGTGTAGTTGATTCATATTTCTCCTGTCCTTGTGCAGCAGGGAAGTTTTCATCCCTACAGCAGAGCAATTGTCTATTTGCTCCTTTCATGGTTGTGTACTGGATGTGCTTCCTTTCCAACAGTGATAGTATGCACTAGTGTATATTTGGGGTGGGGGTCTTTGCCCACTGAAATTACTTTTATGTGCTCATCGAATTGGATGGTTGCTCTGCTATGAATCATACTAGTATGCACTAGCAGCAATCTGTCAATGTTAGCCTTTTGCGATTATCTGAATCTTATGGTGCAGGTTAGCTGCTTAGTTATGCCCATTGACATGGTAGCTGTTCTACTAGTGTTGTGGTGGAATTTGGGATGTCTGCGAACCTACCTCTCCCTGCCTGCTACATCTCCGCTTGCAAAAATCAAAGAGAAGAAAGAAACACTCAGCTTAAAATAATTATAATGAGCAGCACATGCCTTTCATTTTATAGGATGGTCATTGTATCATGATAACTGGATCATGTCTATGCAACATACAAATCATTGAGCAGTGTTCCTGATGGCCTGTTACCTTGAATAATAATGTTGACAGGAGCATTTTTGGTTGCACGTTTGCGACTTCTTGCTTGAATCCCAAAGTTTCAGATCAACGTGGGGTTCAATGTTCGCTGTCCATTCTTATTGTCCATCCTAGATCATTCCCAGTTCACTGAATCAAGTTGCCTGACCTACCTATCAGGCAGGCTCACATAGCTGTAGCTGCCGTGTCCTTTGCAGTTGGACATGCGCAAGCTGTGTTTTTACATAAGCTCATTTGAAAATCACATACTAGTAGCAGCAAAGTTTAGTGCAATAGTTCTGTCAACGGTCAGTGCCAGCAGCAAAATTCAGTTAAGCACAAGCACCATTTAGCAGTAGCATAGATATATAGCATTCATTTAGCGGCAGAAAAATTCAGTTCATTTTACTCGCTGCTCTCTTTGGCATTTATAGTCTTGGACTCTCTGGCTGCTCCTCCTCTGGCCAATGGTGAAGCGCCCGACGAGGCCAGCAGCAAGGCAACGCGACGGGATCGTGCGACCGTGATCGTCTGAGGCGCCTGCTCTGCTGCTCAAGGTACGATTACCTGTTGATTCCATGGTCTCGATGTTTTTCTCCTACATGATTCGGAAGGTGAATCTGCCATTTGAGAAGTCAGACTGCTGTGGATGTAGCATTAAGCCCGTGGATGTAGCTTTTTTGGCTTACAAAATGTGTGCGTTCTTTGAATTTGGTACAAAATCAGTGGTTTGAAGTATTCAGACATGTAATCAACTGAATTTGTTGGCAAACTGATTGACAAATATGAAGATGCTTTGACAGTTGGTGAAGGCATAAAGTGTGTGAGTAGGCCGTAGGTTTTCATTATCAGTAAACAGTCTGTGTATTACGCTTGATGCATGCTTGTTCAACTCGTGCAGGAGACCACACAAGTACTATGTAGGTTTTTGATGCTGTTGTGGTAGCCCCATCGCTGTTGCGTTGAATCTCATGCCAGCGATGGTGCGCCTGTGGCTTGATGTGCCATGATCTTTATCTGTGTAGGTTTTGTTTGATGATATGCTTAGATTATGATCATAAGCATGGTGGTTTGATGATGCTGAGTCCGACTATGAAATTGAACTGACATTCATTATACATGCTCTGTTAAACCATGATATAGTTGCTGGAACAAAGCTTAATATTCATGTGTGTATGTGTGTGGGTGTCAAGTAAAGTTGTGGTTTGTGCTGCTCCTTTGTAACATGATGAAACAAAGAATGTCCTTGACTTCTTTACTCCTTTTTTGAATGGAATGTTCATAATATATTGGCTCCAATTTTTCTAATTCTTATCAACTGATTTATGTAACAGGGCATCCATGGAAGGCCCAGTCCTGACTATGGCCCTCCAGTGAGTCCGACATTTGATCGCTATTGAAGGAGCTACATGCAGAAGAAGAAAACACTTGTACAGCTTGTAACTGTGATTCCCATACTTGTAGAGCTTGTATCAACTAAGCTTGTATTACGTGTAACTTGTAGAACTTGTATGTGTAACTTGTAGAACTTGTAAAGTACTGCATATGTTACAACTTGTAAAGTACTGAATCTGGCTATTGTTATTTGAAGTATCATGTGTGTTTTCTGCTTGCCAATTTAACTACTGGTTATTTTCTTACTGTCAAATCAAAATATGAAGAATCTGGGCCTAATAGCTGGGACCCACTTATGAGAACCTGACAAGTGGGACCTGTTTGACTAGTGGACCCATTTTATAAAAAAAGAAAACTAAAACTGTTGGTACAAAAAGGCCATGGTCTAGAAAATAAAAAGGCCGAATTGTAGGGCTTGGCCCGTGTAGCTGACCAATTGGCAGGAAAACATAATATAAATGGGCTGAATTAATGGGCTCGGCCCATATAGACACCGAACTGGACCGGGCTGATTCTAATCAATGACCTTTTCATTTGGTCGCAATTATGCCACATCAGCTTGCCACGTTGGATCCAACGTGGCCTAGGCAGACAGCCAGCAACCAAAACAAAAGGTCATTGGTTCAACGACCTTTTGTTTTGCTTGTTGCCTTCAACGACCTTATCACAGAGAAGGTCGTTAATTTCCATTAAAGATGGTCAGCTTTTAACCATCTATTTTTGGTCACAAAAAGGTCGCAAATGAAAAACAATGACCATTCAGCGACCAATAGTGATGGTCGCAAGTTGACATATTTCTTGTAGTGATCGACGAGTAGAGACAGTAGCGACCCAGATCGTTGTCTGCGATTTCCTTCTTCTCTTGCCCCCGTGTCTTCCGGGCTTTGCCGCATGTGGAATTTTAAATTATCCGAAATATGTAAGACAATTATTATCTGCGCCATTGTAAATTTGTCGTCGTATTATCCGTTGCCATTTTATTTGTCATCGTATTATCCATTGCCCTATATGGCATTTTAAATTAGGCCGGAATATGAGTTGAAAACACAAACAAAGCAAATGCTAACGTTGAGCGGGGCCATGGGATCACAAGCAAACACCCTCCATCCAGGTGCTTTAATTAACCGCGTGTTAAACAGCGGCTCGGCCGCCATTAATGGAGAAGTTGTGAGCGAGGCGGGCGGCTGGTGGATGGAGGTCAAAGAGCTCGCTTCCCGGTGAGCATGGGCGGCCTTGCTGCTCGCACGTGTCCCGTCGAGCCTGTGAGGTGGATAGGATGCACGCGTCCCGTCGAGCCTGCACGGCGGACTGCTCGCACGCGTCCCGTCCAGCCTGCACGAGGGACTTCTCGCGCTTGTCTCGTCTAATCAAACAGCTGCATGCATGCCACCGAGTATGGTTAAATTTTGGCACAAAATACAAAGATGACCAATGAACGAGGACGGAGGTAGTACCATCCCATAAGAAAAGACGGACGCGTGGCTGCACTTACATCATTACGAGAACACATGGTTCATATAATACAACCGTTTGCGATATTAACGTGTCAGCTATTTGTTTCAAAAGGGCTTCGTTGGCTATTAATGTGTGCGCCTTGTCTCAAACTGGACGATTTTTTTTACCACGACATATATGTGCCATGTCATGAAACCATGCCAAGTTTCATGTTTTTTGGGTGAGTTTTTGATTTCCTGGGATTTAAAAACCAAGATTCTCAATGTTTCAGGACGACGAGAAGTTTGTAATTCATTCCCATTCCTTCAATGAGACCTAACACATGCACCTAATGACACATGTATGATTTCCCACCCATTTTGCTTCACTGGAGCATGTGCTTGTAGTTCAAATTTGAATTATGGACTAGATTAAATGCCTAGAAAATTTAATTAATATATAAAATGGCCAAATGAACCCTGAACTATTTCAAATTTCAGCACGACACTCCTGTTATTCTATGTTGCTTGTAGAAAACAAAGTTCAAGGCGAGAAGAGGCAGCGATTATCGTTTCGCCCACAAGAGGGGCATGTTTCCCTACCGGAACCACGAGGGTTGCGAGAAGCTTCGGTTTGTAAGAGGCTTGTAATATAGCTTGGCCCAAATTGGACAATTATTTTACCACGACATATATGTGCCATGTAGTGACACCATGCCAAGTTTCATGATTTCCTGGTGAGTTTTGGATTTACAGAGATTTAAAAACCGAGATTCGCAATGTTTGTGGCCAAGCCAGGACACCGAGATTGTTGAATTCATTCCCATTCCTTCCATGGGACCTAAACATGCACCCCAAGGACACATGTATGTTTTTTCTAGCCATTTTGGTGCACTGGAGCATGTATTTGTAGTTCGGATTTGAATTATGGACATTAAATGCCTAGAAAACTCAATTAATAAATAAAAATGGTCAAACGAACCCTGAATAATTTCAAAGTTCAGCGCGAATCTCCCTTTGTTCCGTGTTGCATGTAGAAGAAAATACAAGGCTAGAAGAGGGAGTGACTATCATTTCGCCCACAAGGGGGCACGTTTCCCTATCGAAACCACGATGGTTCTTGGGACAGGCTCCGGTTTGTAAGAGGTTTGTAATAAAGCTTGGCCCAAATTGGACAATGTTTTTACCACGACATATATGTGCCAAGACATGACACCATGCCACCTTTTATGACTTTCTGGTGAGTTTTGGATTTATGGGGATTTAAATACCAAGATTCCAAATGTTTGAGGACGAGCCAGGACGCCGGTACGGCTGTAATTCATTCCCATTCCTGGCATGGGACCTAAACATGCACCAAATGACAAATGTATAATTTTTCTAGCCATTTTGGTGAACTGGAGCATGTATTTGTAGTTCAGATTTGAATTATGGACATTAAATGCCTAGGAAACTCAATTAGTGTATAAAAATGCTAAACGAACCCTGAATAAGTTTAAATTTCAGCACGGATATCCTGTCGTTCCATGTTGCCCGTAGAAGAAAATACAAGGCGAAAAGAGGCAGTGATTATTGTTTCGCCCACAAGGGGAACACGTTTCCCTATCGGAACCACGAGGCTTCTTTGAGAGAAGCTCCGGTTTGTAAGAGGTTTGTAATAAAGCTTGGCCCAAATTGGACAATGTTTTTACCACGACATATATGTGCCATGACATGACACCATGCCAACTTTCATGACTTTCTGGTGAGTTTTGGATTTATGGGGATTTAAAAACTGAGATTCCAAATGTCTGAGGACGAGCCAGGACGCCGGTACGCTTGTAATTCATTCCCATTCCTGGCATGGGACCTAAACATGCACCCAAGGACACATGTATAATTCTTCTAGCCATTTTGGTGAACTGGAGCATGTTTTTGTAGTTCAGATTTGAATTATGGGCATTAAATGCCTAGGAAACTCAATTATTGTATAAAATGGCCAAACAAACCCTGAATAAGTTTAAATTTCAGCACGGATTTCCTGTCGTTCCATGTTGCCCGTAGAAGAAAATACAAGGTGAAAAGAGGCAGTGATTATCATTTCGCCCACAAGGGGGGAACGTTTCCCTATCGGAACCACGAGGCTTCTTTGAGAGAAGCTCCGGTTAGTAAGAGGCTTGTAATAAAACTTGCGCCAAAATGGACAGAAAAATTTCCTCGACATATATGTGCCATGTCATGACACCATGCCAAGTTTCACGATTTTCGGGTGAGTTTTGGATTTACGGGGATTTAAAAATAGAGATTCTTCTCACGAAATGTTTTCAAATAGCACACGATTCACTCACGAAAGCCGTGTGCCTACCAAACCATGGCCGATGCCCCCTCCCCCTGCTGCGCGCGCGATCTGAGTCGTGCGTTCTGATTGGCCAGAACCCAAACCCCACGGATCGTACGTCTGCACCATTGGATGCTCCCAGATCGAACGACAATCCTCATCCCTTTCGATAGCACATGCAGTATATGGCTAAGTACTGTGCGCATGCGTCGTGCTAGCTCACGCTTCCTTCTCTACTAAGTTTTCTATATTAATGTTGTTATATATCCAAACAGGCTACCGTTTCCCCACTCCTCTCATCGGTTTCCCGCCACTCTTCACATCGGTTTCCCGCCTCTTCTCCCATCGTTTTCCCGCTACCAGTGTTAGTGCTCATTGAAGGCTAGGCTGCGACACACCAGCCACGTAAATATCACACATAGTTTCTAAAAGTACAAATGTGTGTGATAGGAGGGAGTAGGTCCCATAGGGTGACCAGCGTGAAATGCCTTAAAGGCAAGGAGGCAATTCCTATCAGCAAGGGGCAGCTTCCCATCCACTAGCCTAGTCGAATAGAACGCAGAAGTTAAGCGTGCTCTGGCTGGAGTAGTCCAAGGATGGGTGACCTGGTGGGAAGTTGCATATCTCAAGCTTCATTTAAATGCTATGACACGGTCATTATAGAGATAAATATCTCTATAGTGACCTGTCATGGCGATTATATAAACCTTGGGATCCTTGTTTTGCTAATTTGTAGACTATGTTTTTATTGGTTATTTTTTGCTCTAAAAAATTAAAGAATGATTGACTCTATAGTTACCTGTCATGGCGATTATATAAACCTTTTTCAGGTCGCATGCAGGGTATAGGGGGCCGGGTGTTCTGATCGAGCATGTCTCCCTTGTGCGGTTTATAGACGCCGCACATATCTGTGGGCTCCCCGAGGTATATATATTATCCTTGACCGATAGCCAGGGGGGACCACACAATCTATCCTTTGACCCAACAACGAGAAGGGTTTGACCATGATGGTTTCCTATTGCTATGTGTGCCATGTTAGACCAAATAAAGTTTGAGCGCATGCGTTGGACGACACCCCCCCCCCCGCCGCCTCGAAGTTGGGAAACCGACATCGTAAGTATTGAACCAGGCTTGGGGTCGGGTACGGTGTTCGGTTTGTAATATAGTTGGTGGCCCATAGAAGTTGTGCATTCGGGATTTAAACACATCACACACCACCGTACCCATACATATTTTCGGGCCACATGCAGTGTATACGGGGTCTTCTGATCGACCACGTCTCCCTTGTGCGGTTTTTTGTGATGACACGCATATCTGTGGGCTCCCCGAGTGTATATATATCATCCCTTTGGCCGATAACGAGGGGTATGTGTTAGCCATGAATGGATTCCTCCTAGTTCGTTTTAGGGCCGGTTACCGTCACATGTCTTTCAACCAAAGCTCGAGCTCATGCGTTGTCAGGATTCCCTCCCACATGCTCGGATTGCTGGGTTCAACCTACACCGTACCTTGCATATCTCGTCCTTAACTACCTGGCCTTCATGGTTGTTGTCTGTATCGAGAGGTAGGCACCACATCTAAATTGTACATTATTCTATATTGAAAACACACATCACCCCTTCCAACGTACATCATTTTGGGCCGCGTGCAAGAGGTGCTAGTTTTGTGGTCCCTCTCGTGCGATTTTTTATGATGGTTCAATCTATTGGCCCAAGCGGTTTATCGACAACAACAGTTGTCGTTTGACCAAACGATAGATTCACTGGTCCGTCTTATGGTAGGTCATGGCGACATGCATGTATGACCAAAGTATCATTACGTGCATCCGCCCCGCTGACATGAAGTGGGAGGTGGGTCAATCACCCTAGCTAGCTACGACATTATGTCATTATAGATATATCCAAGGGTGCTTTTGGGTTTGCGAGGCAGGTGCCACCAAAGTTGTGCATTGTGTATTTAAAGTTTTAAACATCACACCCTATATTCCTACATATATTTGGCCACTTAGAGGTGGTTCTTGACTTCTGGCCCCTCTCATCGATCTTCAATGATGCGCCCAACCGTGGGCCCGCGTGGTCAAAGTTGTGCATTGAAATTTTGAATATCACAGACCACCCTTTTCACTCATATATATTTGGGCCACATGCTGGTGTGGCTGTCTTCTAACCCTCTCTAACATTTCTTTTGCTGCAAAGACTCTGATGATGCTCAACGGACACGGGTATAATGTCTTAACCCTGTGCGATGCAAGTGCGCTGTGAATCACCACGACTGCGCAAGCGCGAGCAAAGGTGGAGGTACTGGGTCAACCGTGTGCGATGCAAGTGCGCTGTAAAATCACCACGACTGCGCAAGCGCGAGCAAAGGGTGGAGGTACTGGCTTAACCGTGTGCGATGCAAGTGCGCTGTAAAATCACCACCTACGCAAGCTAAACGCGAGTAGTTTATTTAGATTGAATTCCATGTCTGCGTCTGAAAATTAGGATGAACCGTGTGCGATAGACCAGCTAGCTAGAAATCTAAAAACAAACTACCCGCCTTGAGCGTTGCAAAAATCGGCGGTTCCGCCACTTTTCCTTATTATCATACACGCATATTCTTATTGGATCGTGTGCGATCTTGGGTACTCCCGCCCCGCATCAATTCCTTTACCCAAATTTTAGTAGCCGCCGTACTTAAACCGTCGCCCACACTCCTCCTGCACCGACCTTATAGTAAAATTGCAGTAGCCAAGGCATTTGAACCGTCGCCCTCCCTCGTCCACCACCATCTCCACCCACCATTACTAAAATTTTCAGTAGCTGCGGCGTATCCTTAAACACCACCCCCCTCCATAGTCCCCCCACCCGGCCCCCTCCCCCGTCGAACCCTAGCTCGCCGCCGCCGCCAACCCTTATCGGTCTGCCGGTTCCTCCTAGCTTAGATAATAAAGTTCAGGTTACCCAGCGATTCCCATACCATCGCCCCACTCCCCTGAGTTTTTAGATGCGGCCTGCGGTCTCCCTCCCCACCAGATCTACATCCCCTGCTCCAGAATGTTGCAGCCTAAGCTCGACCATGTATCCCGAGGAGCCCGACGAGCGTTCGACCAAGAAGAGGTTTGTCATGGCCTCTCCGGCGGACGTTGGCGAGGTGGCCGCCGTTCGCCCCGACCTGTCGATCCCAAAGCAACACGTCGCCACGGAAGCCGGCGAAGACGTTGACTACATTGCCATGCCGAAGGCTTCATGTCAGCGGGCTAGCGTATTACTGTATCTCGGGAAAGCTGGCTACGACATCAAGCTTGTCGACAGCGACGGCTTCACACGGGCCATGTCATAGGTTAAGTGGTCCATCCCCAACCCCTCTGGTTCAACCACCGTCAATCTCTTCAACGGCTCTACTGCTGATATCCTTCGCCAAGCGGTCAAGGATTTGCGATCCTTGTACGCCATCGAGCCCATTTTGTCATTTCTGAAGGACACGTTCTACGGCGGTTGCTTGGGATCCTCAATTGCCAAGTCAGATCTCATCGACCATGACCACGGCCACGAGGAGGGCACCCACAAAGGTTCTTCCAAGGTGAAATAGCCCATCTGTGATATCAGTGAGCACACTGTGGGTCTGTGCTCTTCCAACTAGAAGGATCCCATCCATGACATTTGAGGCAACATCCTATCAGCAAATCTTACCTTTTCTAGCTTGCCAACCCGTACCCTTTGTTGTAGTAGCATTTGCTGTGTGGTGCTTTAATTGTGCCGTGTTTAATTATTTCAGTTATGCAAAAATGTATTGTTCAATAGGGCTATGTGGTGTTTAAGTATGAATTGTCCACTTCAGTTTCACGAATGGCTATATTTGGTTGTTTATAGTGAGTAGATGCCTTGTTTATCTATATTTGGTTGTTAGGTTGGTTGTAGTGAGCATTTTTCCAGTTATCGAGCAGATGCCTTGTTTATATGTATTTGGTTCTTAGGTTGGTTGCAGTGAGCATTTGTCCAGTTATCAAGCAGATGCCTTGTTTATCTGTATTTGGTTGTTAGGTTGGTTGCAGTGAGCATTTGTCCAGTTTTCAAGCAGATGCCTTGTTTATCTGTATTTGCTTGTTAGGTTGGTTGCAGTGAGCATTTGTCCAGTTTTCAAGAATATGCCCTATTTATCTATATTTGCTTGTTCGGTTGGTTGCAGTGAGACTCTGTCCACTTTTCAATGGCTATATTTGGTTGTTATACTGATCATTTATGCCTTGTTTATTTCAGTCATTCACAATGTGATGTTCATTATGTGCAAGTTGGAACTGTGCCGCTCGACTGCATCAATACCAGTTTGAACGACTATATTTGGTTCCAGTTATGCCTGGTGTAGTTAACACATGCCCTTTATTTCAGTTTTATACATTTATCCAGTGTGATGTTTAAGCATTACCTACGTTCTATTCATTTTCAACAATACCAGTTTGAATTGCAATATTTGATGGTTGTTAAGCCTGCTGTCGATAACATTGCCTTCCATTTTATATTTGCTTTAACTGCATGCTGAAACCAACACATTCAAGCTATCATTTGGAGATGATGTTGTTTACCTTCGCTATATTTGTTTGATGTTAAGGTTGCTGTACTTATCATGCCTTACCACTACTTATGCAGGACAACAACGGGAGTGGCCACCATTTTCTGCCGAGGTTAGTTTCATCCCTCGGCTTGTACTCCCCCCGTCGTTCCATAATGTACTGCATACAAATCCAGGCCTGGAAACTTGTTAGCTTCTACTATTGACTTGTTGCTTGTAGGTACATATGCCCTTGGCAAGGATCCACGCATCGACCCTTTTTACGTATGGGGCAATGAGATATTCATGAACAAGCATCAAGTGAGGAAAATGATAAGGATTATTAGCAAAAAGATACGAATGATGGCAAGCAAATTATTTATTTATGTTCTATCCAACACAACAGTGAGCTGTAGGATGGTAACTACAAACTCTGCAGCCTTCTCTTTTTACTGCCCATAATGAGTTGTTAGACAACAATGTCTGAATCTTTTTCGTTCGCAGTGGTTCCCGAAGCAGTTCACTCAAGATTACCTCACAAAGTACATGATTGGTGGACACGCAATGAAGGTTAAAGTATTTCATCCAGACTACAATGAGCATCGAGAAGTCCTAATGAAGACAGTGAAGGATGGACGGGCAGCCATCACAAGGGGTTGGCCTAGAGTCGTGCGCGCATTACGCATGGAGGAGGGCACAATATGGGCATTTCGCTTCACCTTCTCCAGCAACCAGAATGTCTTTCGCCTCTCTCTTTACAGTCTTTAGTACAACTGTGGTTCATCATTCTTTACTTGATGCTTCTGTAGTTCTTCTGTATATGTACCTGTGCATCGAATTATGCATTCGTGGTTGAACCTATATTTGTAATAAACATGGTTGGATATGAAATAAGTGCTTGCCTACTTTCAAATTCAAAACATGTGATTTTTAAATTAGGGATTAATTAGGGATTACATTGCACATGGTTTGCGAAAGCGAAACGTCTAAGATAGACATGGAGATCAGACAAGTTTCTAGGATCCACTACATGTGCGATCAATCTCTACTGCACACACGATCAGCCAAGAAAAAAAGTGTGCGATTAACAACAGCATCGCACACAGTTCTTTCTTATTAAATGTTTGCGATAGTCACCTTATCACACACGCTTCGCAATTATGGACTGTTTGTGATGTTGTGCGCATCGCAAAAGTTTGGTCATAGAAGAACGTGTGCGATAGGTCGATCATCGTACGCGTGTACGACGGATGAATCGTGTGGGATGTATTCAAGCTTCGCATACAGTTTTATAGCGACAACTGTGTGTGCTCTTACAACGAATCACACACAGTCGAGGAAAAGTAAATGTGTGTGATTGTCTACTTCTATAATCATGAACTATTTGTGATGAGTCTCGCATCGTAAACGTAGCACCACAAAATACCGACTGCGATAGACATGGAGATTAGACACGTTTCTAGGATCCACTACGTGTGCGATCAATCTCTACTGCACACATGATCAGCCAAGAAAAAACGTGTGCAATTAACAACAGCATCGCACACAGTTCTTTCTCATTAAATATTTGCGATAGTCACGTTATCACACACGCTTTGCAATTATGGACTGTTTGTGATGTTGTGCGCATCACAAAAATTTGGTCATAGAAGAACGTGTGCGATAGGTCGATCATCCGACGCGGGTACGACGGATGAATCGTGTGGGATGTATTCAAGCTTCGCATACAATTTTATAGCGACAACTATGTGCGCTCTTACATCAAATTGCACACAGTCAAGGAAAAGTTAATGTGTGTGATTGTCTACTTCTATAATCGTGAACTATTTGTGATGGGTCGCGCATCATAAACGTAGCACCACAGAATACCGACTGCGATGGCAATGCGAGCACAAACGGGTAGGGGGTACTGTATATGCATCAAGGCTCCCTATCCCCGACGGTTTTTGGGTCGTGTGGGAAGGACCCCCCTATCGCAGTCACTCACTTGGCGACAGTTCAGAACGCCATCGCGGAAAGGGGTTAAAAACCGTTTGTATAGCACCTCGCTGTACTAGTGGCATAAACTAGGGTTTAAGCTTTTGTCACTCTAGCAACCCATCATCTAATAACTACTCCACAATGCATTCCCTTAGGCCCAAATATGGTGAAGTGCCATGTAGTCGACGTTCACATGACACCACTAAGGGAATCACAACATACATATCATCAAAATATCGAACACATATCAAGTTCACATGATTACTTGCAACATGACTTCTCTCGTGACCTCAAGAACAAAAGTAACTACTCACAAATAATAATCATGCTCAAGATCAAAGGGGTATTAAATAGCATAATGGATCTTAACATATAATCTTCCACCAAATAAACCATATAGTAATCAACTACAAGATGTAATCAACACTACTAGTCACCCACAAGCACCAATCTAAGGTTCCGGTACAAAGATTGAACACAAGAGATGAACTAGGGTTTGAGAGGAGATGGTGCTGTTGAAGATGTTGATGGAGATGACCCTCCCAAAGATGGGAGAGTTGTTGGTGATGACGATGACGATGATGATGATTTCCCCCTTCGGAAAGGAAGTTACCCCGGCGGATCACTCCGCCGGAGGGCAAAAGTGCTCCTGCCCAAGTTCCGCCTCGAGACGGCGGCGCTTCGTCCTGAAAGTCCTCTCCTTATTTTTTCTAGGTCAAAATGACTTATATACCAGAAGAGGGGCACCGGCGTTGGGCCGAGGAGGGCACAACCCACTAGGGCGCGCCCGGGGGGCCTGGCGCGCCCAGGTGGGTTGTGCCCACCTATTGGGCCCCCTCTCGTAGTTATTTGCTCCAATAATTCTTAAATAATCCATAAAAAATCTTCGTGAAGTTTCAGCTTATTTGGAGCTGTGCAGAATAGGTAACTGTGACATGCTTTTTATGGTCCAGAATTCTAGCTGTCGGTATTCTCCCTCTTTGTGTAAACCTTGCAAATTATGAGAGAAAAGGCATTAGAATTACTCCCAAAAGCATTATTATGCATAAAAACATTATAAATAACAGTAGGTAAACATGATGCAAAATGGACGTGTCAGTGTGCAAGCCACTCCGCAATAGGGGCCAAACGCATCGCACATACATTCACAAAAATTAGTTCGAGAACATTAATCACCGTGATCGGCCTAAATTGTCTAATGTCCGTCGCCCCTACTACTTTGGGAATCAGGTTAATGACACCAAAGTTCAACCAAGCCATGTCAGAAGTTCTAATGTAGAATTTGTGGAACATCGGCATGATCCAATGGTTGAAGCAGAGTCCAGGTCAAGAAGAAGGCCATCGGTAGTCCATCCGGACCTAGAGCAGACCCTACCTTCATTGAGGCGATCGCCCTACCCTCCTATTCTGGCGAGAATGGGAGAGTCAATTCTCCATTCTCAATGTTGGATACTCGGCCTCTAAAGGCCATAAGTCGTCCCTAAGAGAAACTCCACCACGGGGTCCCACCGTGAAGAGCTCCTTATAAAAGATTATATGTGGAACTAATCTCTTCCGGCCTCTCCAGGAGGATGTCTCCCTCCCAGAGGCATGGGATGGAGAATTTCCGCCAATGCCCATTTGATACATCTCCAATGTATTTATAATTTTTGATTGTTCCATGCTATTATAGTATCAATCTTGGATGTTTATTATGCAATTATATATCATTTTTTTGGGACTAACCTATTTACCTAGTGCCCAGTGCCAGTTGTTGTTTCTTTGCTTGTTTTTGGCTTTTCAGAAAATAAGTACCAAACGGAGTCCAAAGCCTACGAATTTTTTTGATGATTTTTTCTGGACCAGAAGGGACCCTAGAAGCATCGAGAGAAGACCTGAAGAGCCACGGAGGCGCGACAAGCCTGCCAGGCGCGCCCTAGGGGGGGGCAGGCTTGTGGGGCCCCCATGGCACCTCTTGACCTAATTCCACTTCTATAAATTCCCAAATATTCCGAATACACCGGAGAGCCACCCGAAACACTTTTTCCGCCACCACAAGCCTCTGTTCTTCCATGATCCCATCAGGAGGCCTTCTCCGGTACTCTGCCGTAGGGGGAATCGATCACGGATGGCTTCTACATCAACCTTGTTGCCCTTCCCATGATGCGTGAGTAGTTTACCACAGACCTACGGGTCCGTAGCTAGTAACTAGATGGCTTCTTCTCTCTCTTTGATCTTCAATACAATGTTCTCCTCGATGTTCTTGGAGATATATTCGATGTAATCTTTTTTTGTGGTGTGTTTGTTGGGATCCGATGAATTGTGGGTGTGTGACCAGATTATTCATGAATATTATTTGAGTCTTTTTTGAATTCTTATATGCATGATTGTTATAGCTTTGTATTTCTCTCCGATCTATCCATTTGGTTTGGCCAACTAGATTGATTTTTCATGCAATGGGAGAGGTGCTTTGTGATGGGTTCGATGTTGCGGTGCTCAATCCCTGGGACAAAAAGGGACATGCCACGTATTTGTATCATTGCCATTAAGAATAAGAAGATGGGGTTTATTCATATTGATTTAGTTTAATTTGTCTAAATCATGTCATCTTGCTTAAGGCGTTACTCCATTTTTATTAACTTAATACCCTAGATGCATGCTGGATAGCGGTCATGGGTGGAGTAATAGTAGTAGATGCAGGTAGGAGTCGGTCTACTTGACTCGGACGTGATGCCTATATACATGATCATTGCCTTGAATATCGTCATAACTATGCGCTTTTCTATCAATTGTCCAGCAGTAATTTGTTTACCCACCATATGATATGTTCAAGAGAGAAGCTTTGTGAAAACTATGGCCCTCGGTCTATATTTTATCATATAAAATCCAAAAATATCTTGCTGCAATTTATTTACCATTATTTTATTTTGTGCTTTATCTATCTATCTATCTATCCATTTATCACTACAAGATTTGATCCTTGCAATTAACCGCCAAGGGATTGACAACCCCTAGTTTGCGTTAGATGCAAGTATATGCTATTGTGTGTGTAGGTGCTGTTAATGAGGTTCTATGGGTTTCTCCTACTGGATTGAGAACCTTGGTTCTTAACTGAGGGAAATACTTATCTCTACTGTACTGCTTCATCCTCTCCTCTTAGAGGAAATCCCAACGCAACTCACAAGTAGCATCATTGGCAATTGGTTGTAAGTAAGCGGTATTGACATCCCCTATGAGAAGAAAATTCTGTCCCTGTGACCTTGGCAAAATAGTTCTTCACCCTTGATGATCTCCATAAGCGAGGCTTCAAGGGAGTATCCTAGAAGCCATTCATCCACTGAAAGGCTGACACCGTCGGAAGTCACATCCAAGGCTTTAATCTGGTCCAATTGGGCCCCTCTACAGGCCCTGAGCTCGGCACCAAGGTTGGCCCTCCACCCCCGCATGAACTGGCAAGCCAACTTGGCACAATGGTGCCAGCGACCACCACGCAGAATACACGTGGTGGGTTGGTCGCAGCTCCTGTCCACCTGAGACGTACCGCCTCAATGAAACCATGTTGTTGTTACCATTTGGTTTTGAAGTGGAGCCGTCTCATCCTTGGCGGGCCCTTCCTCTGATGAGAAAAGCAAGGGGAGTGGTCATAGCCGATCCGAGTAACCGCCTTAAGCGAGCACAGCGGAAATATGACCTCAATTGCGTACTATAATATAAATATGTGTTAATTGTACTGGATTAATGTGAGTGTATGCAAATGAACCTTATTTTTGCAGGCCTTGCACTGGCATATGTTCAATTGCGTACTACAATATAAATATGTGTTAAATGTACTGGATTAATGTGAGTGTATGGAGATGAACCATATTTTGCAGGCCTTGCACTTGCTTATGCTCAATTACAACAAGTATGTCTAACGCGGAGGTGAATAGACCACAAAGCACAATTAGGACTCTTCTTCCTAAATATTAAGTTCCTGGCAATTTTAGGCTTTTCTAGAGTAGTACTATGGATCGCCTATACATGCGAGTCTGGAGTATAGGTATCAAAAAATAAAGACATGCAAGTGAAAGTAAAGAGTAAAGCTAGAGGTATGCAAACACGGTTTGGCTTAGTGAAGATTTTCTCGTGGTTCAGATAGTTATGCTTGTCTATTTAGACTAGGATATTAAATTTTATTTAGACAAACATATCCTACATCCTACATTCTTAATAAGTTGATCCCCAGTGCGAGGCATTCTCTCACATGCAGCTTGTCCACCTTAGCATTGTCATGTCATCACTTTAGTTACAGATAAAACAACCAACGACAACTATCTCTCCCTGACTATTTCTTTCTCTCTCTGTCTCGCTAGCCGGTTGTGGCCCACTGTATGCATCCTCCGAGACCATTAATTAAGGTGCCTACTATGCGTCAACCACCTGCTGATATCCAGGGAAATCGTTTGTCATCTGATCGTGACTATCTAGACATAGCGTGGCCACTCGATTTGGTCAATGCACTGGGACATCCCCTTCTTCGTCCCCTGTCGCTGCACCACACGGATGCGTGAGCGAGAGTGCCTTAGATAGTTAGATGGCGTTGCTCGTAGAACAACCAGTGTTCTTCTCACAACACTACACTACAAAAAAATGACACATCCGTGACATTTTGTCCCGAATGAAATTTTTTTCTGTCATGACACTTCTATGACGATAATTGTGACAAAAACACGTATCATCATAGATGTGGTGGGCTCCTACTTCTATGACAAAAAATCATGACAGGAAATGGGCTTTTTGTCTTAGGCGGGCCAGAGACGCACCTGCATGACATTCTTAGGGCCGTCCATGACGGAAAAAATCATGGTTGAAGCGAGGGCGAGGAAAATATCGGGGAGTTCCCGGTTACGGTAGCAGGTTGGGGCCGAGCGATGCACGGAGGTTTGTGCATTTCTCTCGTGTACGCGCGTGTGTGCGAGGCGTTAGCTAACTGAACCCGAGTGACCACACTAGCTACGTTACTGAACCCGAGCGATCGATCCCTTGGCTGTTAACTGAACCCGAGCGATTCATTCGCTGCTGACTGAACCCGAGCGATTCCTTCGCTGCTGCTGCTAACTGAACCCGAGCGATCGATCACTACTGCTGCTTACTAAAGCCGATCGAGCCCCCGTGCGAGACGTAGCCAGCTATTGTTGGGTAGCCTCTCGATGAACAGTGACCGTTGCTACCGTGCGCGCGATACGTAGAACGAGTCGAGCCATGGTGAGTCGAGCTGGTTGGTTGGCCGTGGATGAACAGTTCCCGGTGGGGGTTGGATGAACAGGACCCCATGGTAGTAGGCCGTTGCCGCTGGATGAACATGACCCTGAGGAGGCCGCTGCACCCTAGCCGGTTGGGGGTGGATGAACAGGACCCCATGGAGGCTCTACGAACAGTAGCCGATGGAGGCTGGATGAAAAGTAGCCCGTGGATGAACAATAGCTGGTGGAGGCTGGAAGAAGTCGATGGTGGATGAACAGTAGCCCGTGGAGGCTGGAGCGAGGCAGTAGATGGTGGATGAACATGACCCCATTTCGACCATAGGCGCTATAACAGAAGTCTGTTTCCTTCGTTTTGCGGTACACCAGATCCCTCCCGATCAAGAGGACCCCGTTTCGACCATAGGCCCTCGAACAGAAGTCCGTTTCCTTCGTTTTGCGGTACGCCAGACCCTTCCCAATGAACAGTACCCCCGTTTTGACTGTACGCGGTCGAACAGAAGGCCGTTTCTTCTATTCTGCGGTACGCCAGACCTCGTTTCGGCTGTTCCGTCCAAGCCGGTGGCTCCCGATGAACACGACGTATTCCGACCCAGTCGGTTGCCTCCCGATGAACACGATGTTGTTTCCTCTGTTGCGACCCAGCCAGTTGGCTGCCGATGAACAGGACGACGCCGCTGTACGAGTTAGAGACCCCGCCCATATGTACCTACGTAGCCGTATTTACTTTCTTGCAGCGTGCCTGTACGTACGTGTACACGATATATACGGGACTGCGTGACATGCTACGTCCGCGCCTCTACTACGACACGTGCCGCTCCTTACTCGGCCACAGTTCATCGCTGTAGAGAGACCGATCGACCAGTATGTACGTACACGTTCGCGACCAGACAGACAACGCTACGTATGTGTGACGCCCCCGATTCAATCGTACACTAATCATACACGCAAACGTGTACAATCAAGATCAGGGACTCATGGGAAGATATCACAACACAACTCTAAGAAATAAATAAGTCATATAAGCATCATAATACAAGCCAGGGGCCTCGAGGGCTCGAATACAAGTGCTCGATCATAGACGAGTCAGCGGAAGCAACAATATCTGAGTACAGACATAAGTTAAACAAGGTGCCATAAGATGGCTAGCACAAACTGGAATACAGATCGAAGAGGCGCAGGCCTCCTGCCTGGGATCCTCCTAAACTACTCCTGGTCGTCGTCGGCGGCCTGCACGTAGTAGTAGGCACCCTCGGTGTAGTAGGGGTCGTCGAAGGTGGCGTCTGGCTCCTGGGCTCCAGCATCTGGTTGCGACGACCGAGTATAGAAAGGGGAAAAAAGGGGGGAGCAAAGCAACCGTGAGTACTCATCCAAAGTACTCGCAAGCAAGGATCTACACTACATATGCAATGGGTATCAATGAAATGGTAGTATCTGTGGATTGAACTGCAGAATGCCAGAATAAGAGGGGGATAGCTAGTCCTATCGAAGACTACGCTTCTGGTAGCCTCCATCTTGAAGCATATAGAAGAGAGTAGATGGTAAGTTCACCAAGTATCATCGCATAGCATAATCCTACCCGACGATCCTCTCCTCGTCGCCCTGTGAGAGAGCAATCACCGGGTTGTATCTGGCACTTGAAAGGGTGTGTTTTATTAAGTATCCGGTTCTAGTTGTCATAAGGTCGAGGTACAACTCCGGGTCGTCCTTTTACCAAGGGACACGGCTATTCGAATAGATAAACTTCCCTGCAGGGGTGCACCACATTACCCAACACGCTCGATCCCTCTGGCCGGGCACACTTTCCTGGGTCATACCCAGCCTCGGAAGATCAACACGTCGCAGCCCTACCTAGGCCTAACAGAGAGGTCAGCACGCCGGTCTAAATCCTATGCGCGCAGGGGTCTGGGCCCATCGCCCATTGCACACCTGCACGTTGCGTGGGCGTCCGGAGAGCAGACCTAGCAACCTCCATTACAAAGGAAGTTGCGTTACGCGGTCCAACCCGGCGCGCGCCGCTCAGTCGCTGACGTCTAGGAGGCTTCGGCTGATACCACGACGTCGAGTACCCATAACTGTTCCCGCGTGGTGGTTAGCGCATATAGGCTCGTAGCCAGACTCAGATCAAATACGCAATCTCGTTAAGCGTGTTATTTTGAAGTATCCGCGGACGCCGACCAGGACTAGGCCCACCTGTCTCCTAGGTGGTCACAACCTGCCCTGTCGCTCCGCCACAAAGTAACACTCAGGGGCCGTCGGGAACCTAGGCCCACCTCTACCTGGATGGAACCACCTGCCCCTTCAGCCCCCATCTTCGAACAGAAACATAAGTATGTAATAGTATGTAATATAAACCCGTGATCACCTCCCGAAGTGATCACGGCCCAGTAGTATAGCATGGCAGACGGACAAGAGTGTAGGGCCACTGATGTAATTCTAGCAACCTATACTAAGCATTTAGGATTGCAGGTAAGGTATCAATAGTAGTAGCAAAGACAGGCTATGCAGTAGAATAGGATTAACCGAAAGCAGTAACATGCTACACTACTCCAATGCAAGCAGTAGAGAGAAGGAATAGGCGATATCGGGTTGATCAAGGGGGGGGGGGCTTGCCTGGAAGCTGTGTCGTGAGAGAAGGGTCGTCGACGTAGTAGTCGTTCACGGCAGCGTCGTCAGTGGTCTCAGCGTCTATCGAGAGAGAAGGAGGGGAGAGGAAACAGTAAATACAAAGCAAACAATGCTACACAAAGTATGACATGACAATATGCAGTGCCGGGTGTGCTCTAACGTGGGGTTGCACGTTACCGAGAAAGGGGGATCCCATCCGGGAAAGTTTTCCCGGTTTCGGACATTTGTTAGACAAATGACCGGAGGGGGACGGTTGCATGTTCAGGTATTTAGAGGCATCACACGGATATGTGGGTTGCGTAACTGGGTTCGTCTCGTCGTTCTGAGCAACTTTCATGTACAAAGTATTTTCATCGGAGTTACGGATTATTTAATATGATTTTCTAAAGTTTTTATTAATTTCTGGATTTTAATTAATTATTTAAATTAACATTATCCGAAACAGTGTTATGCTGACATCAGCATGATGTCAGCATGACATCAGCAGGCGTCCTGACACGTGGGTCCCACATGTCATAGACTGGTTAGGTTAATTAGGGTTAACTAATTAATTAACATTTAATTAAACTAATTAATTAAATTAGATTAATCTAAACATGATTAATTAACTTAATTAATTAACTAATTAATTATTTATTTTAATTATTTTAATTATTTATTTTTATTTTCTTTGTTTTTCTATTTTCGTTTTTCTCTGGGCGTGGGCCCGGGCTGTCAGTGGCACAGGGGCAGTGGGCCCCACCTGTCGATGGCCCAAAGGCCACGCGCGGGCAACGGGCACGGCGCGGCGCGGGTGCGTGCGCGTGCGCGGGCGCGGCGGGGTCGTGGCGAGGGCGGGGCAGCAGCACGGCAGCGCGTGCGCGGCAGGGGCGAGCGGGCGGAGCGGCGGCACGGGGGCGCGGTGGCGCGAGCAGCGGGACGGGCACGCGCGCGGGTGCGGGGCGGCGCGAGCAGGTGCCGGGGCGGGCGCGGTCCGGCGACAGAGGGCGCGGCGAGCGAGGTGCGGGCGCGCGCGGCGGCACGCCGAGCGGGGCATGGCCGCGGCGAGCGCGGGCCGGTGCGGCGGAGCTGGGCGAGCGAGGCGAGGAGAGGGGGGGGCTCACTAGGGGTAGTAGGGCACGGGGCAGCGGTGCGCGAGGCGGACGGCGACGGGGTCCGGCGAGGGGGCGGCGTCGGGGACAAAGCGGCGGCGTCGTGCGGCATCGGCGGCGTCGGGCCAGCGCCCGATCCAGTTCTGGATCGGGGGAGGGGGGGCGATGGGGGGGAGTGGGGTGTCGGTGGGGTGGGTTAGGGTTCGGCCTGGGGAGGGGTATAGGCCAGGGGGAGGGAACTGGGCCGGCCTGGTGGCCGTGGCCCAGTTGGGCCGGGGGGGTTTTCTTTTTCTCTGTTTTCTTTTCTTCTGTCTTTTTATTTTTATTTAATCATATCTCCTGTTTAGTAAATAGCTAGGCCTCATATTGAATTTTGTAAAACATAGGAATTGTTCCAACAAATACTAGGCATCCTCTACCACTACCAAAAATTAGTTTGGAGCTAACTTGAGTTCACACAAATTTTATAATAAATGAAATGCATTAAACCTTGCTGTTTTGTTAAGGTTTGAGCCACCCAATTAATTTATTATTTGTTGCTTTCAATTCTAGAATAGTCTCTGCAATATTTGTTATTTACTGAACATTTTAGTTTCTATGTTGGACAACTTTTATTTTCCACTTTCATTTAAATTTGAATTTGACTTAGGAGTTGAAATGCAATATGATGCTAACGATGCTTATGCACTATCAAACATGCTGACATGTCATTATCAAAAGTGATTAGTGTAGCTAATGACAGGGGGTGTTACAACTCTCCTCCACTACAAGAAATCTCGTCCCGAGATTTAGGAGGTAGAAGAAAACAGTGCGGGGTATTCTTCTCACAGGAGATCCTCGCGTTCCCAAGTGGTCTCATCTTCAGAATGATTTGACCACTGAACATTGAGGAACTTGATTGCCTACTGACGTGTGCGGCATTCAGCTTGGTCGAGAATGCGGACCGGATGCTCTTTATCGGAGAGGTCCTGTTGCAATTCGAGCACTTCATGATCCACTGCTCGGATTGGGTCCTTGAAGCAGCGGCGGAGTTGTGACACGTGGAACACATCGTGAACCTGAGAAAGGTTCGACGGAAGTTCCAGTTGATATGCCACTTTTCCACGCTTTTCGAGAATAGTGAACGGACCAATATAGCGAGGAGCTAGCTTGCCCTTGATCCCAAAGCGGTGAGCACCCTTCATTGGTGTAACTCGAAGATAAGCCTTTTCGCCAGGTTGATAGACCATGTCTTTATGATGACGGTCATACTGACTCTTCTGACGTGACTGGGCAGTCTTGAGATTCTCACGAATGATGCGGACTTGTTCTTCGGTGTGTTGGATAATATTCGGACCGAAAAGTGGGCGTTCCCCAGTTTCTGACCAGTTCAGAGGGGTTCGGCACTTTCGTCCATATAACACTTCAAAGGGGGCCATCTTCAGACTAGCTTGATAGCTATTATTATAAGAGAACTCCGCATACGGGAGAGATTCCTCCCATTTCTTGCCGAAAGAGATAACACAAGCTCGAAGCATGTCTTCAAGAACTTGGTTGACACGTTCCACTTGCCCTTGCGACTGAGGATGAAATGCAGTACTGAATGACAGATGAGTACCCATAGCTTCTTGGAAACTTGCCCAGAATCTCGAAGTGAATAAGCTGCCACGGTCCGAACTGATTACCAGTGGAATACCATGCAGTGAAACAATTCTGGACATGTAGAGAGTTGCAAGCTGACTAGCAGTGATTGTTTCTTTGACCGCAAGAAAATGTGCAACTTTAGAGAGTCGATCAATGATGACAAGGATAGCATCATTACCTTTCTGCGATTTGGGAAAACCAGTGACGAAGTCCATTTCAACATGGTCCCATTTCCATTCAGGAATAGAGATAGGTTGCAGTGTTCCAGCAGGTCTTTGATGTTCTGCTTTGATTCGACAACAAACGTCACATTCAGCAACATAACGAGCAATGTCTTGCTTCATATTAGACCACCAGAATTTTTGACGGACATCTTGGTACATCTTGGTGCTACCGGGATGAATAGACAGAGGCGTTTCATGAGCTTCTTTCATAACCTTCTGAGTCATATCCAGGTTGTCTTCCGTTGGGACCACTATTCGACCTTTAAAGAACAAGGTGTCATCATCTTCAAGGGTGAAGCACGAGGGCCTTCCAGCCGCGAGGTAGCGCTTAATCTTGTGGGCTTGAGAGTCATACTTCTGCAGTGTCTTGATGCTGCCCAAGAGATCTGGTTCAACAGCCAGGGTATTGAGGGAACCCTGGGGAACAACACGGAGGTTCATCTTGCGGAACTCTGGAGGAGGGGGAGCGAGTGCTCCAGGAGGAACAATATGGAGGTTCAGCTTTCTGAATTCTTCAACAAGCGAGGTTTGAACTTTGTGAACCTGGAGGTGGTTGCAATATGACTTACGGCTCAAGGCATCAGCCATTACATTAGCCTTGCTTGGTGGATAGGAAATACCCAAGTCAAAGTCTGCAACAGTCTCCATCCATCTCTGCTGACGGAGGTTCAGGTCTGGCTAAGTAAACAGATACTTTAGACTTTGGTGGTCGGTGAAGATCTCGCAACGATTACCGACAAGGTAATGTCACCACTGTTTCAGTGCATGTATGACAGCAGCAAGCTCGAGGTCGTGAACTGGGTAGTTCTCTTCGTGAGGGCGCAATTGACGGGAAGCATAGGCAATCACTTTGCGCTCTTGCATTAGGACACAGCCTAATCCTTGTCGAGAAGCATCGCAGTAAATGACGAAGTCCTTCTTAGTATCAGGTGGAGCAAGCACTGGGGCAGAAGTCAACTTGTCCTTGAGTGCCTAGAAACTTTCCTGACATTTTTCTGTCCATTGGTACTTGACGCCCTTATGGAATAGGTTAGTCAGAGGCCTGGCGATCTTGGAGAAGTTCTCGACGAATCGACGGCAATAGCTGGCGAGACCGAGATAACTCCTGACTTGCTTGACGTTCTTCGGAGGAGTCCAATCGAGAATAGCCTGAACTTGCTCGGGGTTGATGGCAATACCATCCTTGGAGATGACATGCCCAAGATAAGTTACTTCGGGAAGCCAGAATTCACACTTGGAATACTTAGCATAGAGTTGATGCTCTCGAAGCTTCTCCAGGACAAGACGAAGATGTTCAGCATGCTCTTCTTTATTCTTGGAGTACACAAGGATATCATCCAGATAAACCACGATGATCTTGTCGAGGTATTCCATGAAGATATAGTTCATCAAACGAGAGAAGGTGGCTGGAGCATTGGTTAAGCCGAATGACATGACAGTGTACTCATATAAACCATATCGAGTCACGAATGCGGTCTTTGGGATATCCTCTTCACGAACACGGATCTGGTGGTATCCCAACCTTAAGTCGAGTCTGGAGAACACTGATGAGCCAGCTAGTTGATCATACAGATCATTGATCCGAGGAAGAGGATATTTGTTCTGAATGGTAGCTTGGTTAATAGGACGGCAGTCTTGGACCAATCGGTTTGTCCCATCCTTCTTCTTGACAAAGAGGGAAGGTGCTCCCCAAGGAGAGCAACTTGGGCGAATGAAACCACTGCGAAGAGATGTGTCGATTTCCTCCTTAAGCGCAATGAGTTCATGTGACTATACATGTCTACGTGCATTAGTTGCAATGTCTTCTTCAGCATAGTGCAATGAGTTCATGTGGCGGTATGACTCGGCCATAGTTCATCGCTGCAGAGAGACCGATCGACCAGTATGTACATACACGTTCGCGACCAGACAGACAACGCTACGTATGCTTCGACCGGGTGGGTCCCAGCTGTCAGGGAGGATAAGGAAGCACTTCCTTGCGTGCAAAAATATAGCTAGTGGGTCCCAGCTGTCAGGGGGAAGAATCATTTTTTGCCCGTAGTATGGACGCACTTCCTTGTGTGCGAAGATGTAGCTGGTGGGTCCCAGCTATCAGGGGGAAAGTTTTTTTTTGAAAAATATGGTGGCCCTTCCGGTGGGTCCCTGCTAACAGGTGGAGAAATCATTATTTTGCGCATAATAAGGAGGCACTTCCTTGCTGCGGCCATTGACCCAGCTGTCAGCCTCTCCATGTATAGTCCTCTTCCGATGGAAGATGTTCCTTGACCACGTTGACCACACCGTGTTGAGAGAACCAAGGCGGAGACGACGGCGAGGCCTAGGAAGGGAATGACCAGGAGCCGGGGAAGACTCGGCAGTTGTTTCCCATGCGGAGGGAGTACGAGGGTTTACTGCTTCCGCTGCAGTGTGAGGCTGCCGTCGCCGGAGAATAACATGAGGTCTGGGTGAGTACAGGGATGGCCAGGCCAGCGATGGTAATACGGTGGGGCGGTGAGGCCTGCACGGCAGCACAGCTGGCCACAGGACGCAGGAGTAGGCCGCGTAACCGGCGATAGTTTGGGCGGCTAGAGCAAGAATCCCAGAGGTTGAAGAAGCACGACGGGCGTTGGATGGACATCGTACAGTCGCTGCAGCTAGAATCGTTCATATTGACTAAGTTGACAAATCCTGTGTCCCCATCAACTTAGTAGGCCCACATGTCAGCCTCCAAATATGGTGGGTCCCAGCTAGCAGGGGGAGTATTCTTTTTTCTTTGTGCGTAATAAGGAGGCACTTCCTTGCGTGCAAAGATATAGCTGGTGTGTCCGAGCTGTCAGCGGGAGGAACGTTTTTTCGCGAAATACAGAGGCCCTTTCGGTGGGTCCTGCTGTCAGGTGGAGGAATAATTATTTTGCGCGTAATAAGGAGGCACTTACTTGCGTACGGCCGTGGACCCAGCTGTCAGCCTCTCCATGTACAGTCCTCTTCCAATGGATGTCATTCATTGACCATGTTCACCATGCCGCGCCGATAGCACCAGGGCGGTGGATGATGGCGAGGCCTAGGAAGGAACGACCCATAGCCGGGGAAGACTCGGCAGTGGTTGCCCACGCGGTGGGGAGTACGAGGGTTTACTGGTTTGGCTGCCGTCGCCGGAAAATAACAGGAGGTGTGGGTGATTAGAGGAATGGCCTGGCAGCGATGCAGTAGGGTGGGGCGGTGTGGCCTGTGCGGCAGCATAGCCGGCTATGGGAGACGGGAGAAGGCAGTCCCACCGGTGCTGGTTTGGGCGGCTAGAGCAAGAAGATCAGATATTGAAGAAGCAGCACGGCCGTTGGATTAACATCCAACGGTCACTACTGCTAGAATCGTTTGTGGACTAAGTTGACAAAGCCTTTCGTACATATCAACCTAGTAGACCCACAAGTTAGCCTCCAAATCTGTCCCAAACAGCATACAGCTCGAAATTTCTAGCCAGATTCAAATTAATTTAAAAACTAAACCTACCTTAATTTAAATCCAATGAAAAATTTCCCGCACAAAAACGATGAAATTTAAAATATCAAAATCCAAAAGAAAAAGTATTTTGGAACTAATTGCCTGTTTGCTGTATTTTTTCATTTTACAGCCCACTTCTTATTACTTATAGCCCATTTTTTTATTACTTATAACCCATTTTCTGGGCAAGCCCGAATGCATCCCTCCTCGTCTTGAAAGATTATTGGCCCAGCAGGGCGTAGAAAAGCAAGTAGGCCTACGTTGGTTATTCTGCAAAAAAAAAGCTGGGCTAGCCATTTTCAGAAAGGAAAAAAAACTGGGCTAGTCATGTGATAAACATATGAAACAAAAGCCTGGGCTAGACGGGCCACATCTCCCGCACAACCCAGTTGATACCCTTCTCCGTCCCGAAAACAAAAAAAACAAAATACTGCGCGCGCTGCTGGGTCCCGGGTGTCAGCCACTCCTTGTGTAGTTATCTCTCTTATTGACTACGTTGACAGTGGCGTGCAGCCCAGATGTCAGGAAACCATCAGGAGGAATCCTATTTCTTCTTGTAATAAAGGAGGCACTTTCTTGCCTACTGCCATGATCCTGGTGGGTCCCTACTGTCATCCTCAGCATGTACAGTCATCTCCTTATTCCTCTCGGTTGTTGACCATGTTGACAACACCGGAGGGCGGCGCCGCGGCGAGCGAACCAAGGCGGAGGATGATGGTGAGGCCTCGAACGGGAACGGACAGGATCCGGGGAAGATGCACAGAGTTTTAGGGTGTGATGTGGTCGTGATGTGTGCGCAGCAGCACAGCCAGCCATGGGAGGCGGGAGCAGGCGGTCCCGCCGGCGCTGGTTTGGCTTTGGCGGCTGGAGGAAGAAGAGACTGAAGAAACACGACAGACGTTGAAAGTCAATCCAACGGTCAAGGTTGGCACAATCGTTTGTTGACTAAGCTGACACCACGTAGCATACTTTTTTATAGGTAGAAAAGAAAAACTGGGCTCGTTCGCCAGATAACATTCCCGAAAGTGCGACTGTTTGATCTTGCGTCGCAACTAAAACTGCTAGGAAAATGTGTTCGTTTGCCATCCTCCTCCGAGGGAACGTTCCCCACATAAGTGACTAGCACCCTTGGTTTTCAACCGAGAGGCCTTGGGTTCGAGTCGCTGGAACCCTCAATTTTCTCCTCCTTCCTTCCTCGCAAAAAAAAATCAAAGACTTGAGAAGGCGTACAGAACAAGCTAGTGTACCAGTAAAGAGACATTGCTGAGTTTTAGAAAAAAGAGAGACGCGCTCCTGTAGCTGGTTCGAATCCAAACCTAGACTATGACTATATATAGTGCTATGCTACTCTGCAAGTAATGAAACTAACATATCCAACATTCGCTTATCCTCTTCTCTACTTACTCTGCCTAGTATCAGAAGCTCTGGCCGCAGCAACCATGTCCGCTGGCGGCTCATCCACCTGCTCTTTAGCTGTCAGCCTCTCCATGTATAGTCCTCTTCCGATGGAAGTCGTTCCTTGACCACATTGACCACACCGTGTTGAGAGAACCAAGGCGGAGACGACGGCGAGGCCTAGGAAGGGAATGACCAGGAGCCGGGGAAGACTCGGCAGTTGTTTCCCATGCGGAGGGAGTACGAGGGTTTACTGCTTCGGCTGCAGTGTGAGGCTGCCATCGCCGGAGAATAACATGAGGTCTGGGTGAGTACAGGGATGGCCAGGCCAGCGATGGTAATACGGTGGGGCGGTGAGGCCTGCACGGCAGCACAGCTGGCCACAGGACGCAGGAGTAGGCCGTGCAGCCGGCGATAGTTTGGGCGGCTAGAGCAAGAATCCCAGAGGTTGAAGAAGCACGACGGGCGTTGGATGGACATCGTACAGTCGCTGCAGCTAGAATCGTTCATATTAACTAAGTTAACAAATCCTGTGTCCCCGTCAACTTAGTAGGCCCACATGTCAGCCTCCAAATATGGTGGGTCCCAGCTAGCAGGGGGAGTATTCTTTTTTTTTTTGTGCGTAATAAGGAGGCACTTCCTTGCGTGCAAAGATATAGCTGGTGTGTCCGAGCTGTCAGTGGGAGGAACGTTTTTTCGCGAAATACAGAGGCCTTTTCGGTGGGTCCTGCTGTCAGGTGGAGGAATAATTATTTTGCGCGTAATAAGGAGGCACTTACTTGCGTACGGCCGTGGACCCAGCTTTCAGCCTCTCCACGTACAGTCCTCTTCCAATGGATGTCATTCATTGACCATGTTCACCATGCCGCGCCGATAGCACCAGGGCGGTGGATGATGGCGAGGCCTAGGAAGGAACGACCCATAGCCGGGGAAGACTCGGTAGTGGTTGCCCATGCGGTGGGGAGTACGAGGGTTTACTGGTTCGGCTGCCGTCGCTGGAAAATAACAGGAGGTGTGGGTGATTAGAGGAATGGCCTGGCAGCGATGGAGTAGGGTGGGGCGGTGCGGCCTGTGCGGCAGCATAGCCGGCCACGGGAGACGGGAGAAGGCAGTCCCACCGGTGCTGGTTTGGGCGGCTAGAGCAAGAAGATCAGATATTGAAGAAGCAGCACGGCCATTGGATTAACATCCAACGGTCACTACTGCTAGGATCGTTTGTGGACTAAGTTGACAAAGCCTTTCGTACATATCAACCTAGTAGACCCACAAGTCAGCCTCCAAATCTGTCCCAAACAGCATACAGCTCGAAATTTCTAGCCAGATTCAAATTAATTTAAAAACTAAACCTACCTTAATTTAAATCCAATGAAATTTTTCCCGCACTAAAACAATGAAATTTAAAATATCAAAATCTGAAAGAAAAAAGTATTTTGGAACTAATTGCCTGTTTGCTGTATTTTTTCATTTTACAGCCCACTTCTTATTACTTATAGCCCATTTTTTTATTACTTATAACTCATTTTCTGGGCAAGCCCGAATGCATCCCTCCTCGTCTTGAAAGATTTCCGGCCCAACAGGGCGTAGAAAAGCAAGTAGGCCTACGTTGGTTATTCTGCAAAAAAAAAGCTGGGCTAGCCATTTTCAGAAAGGAAAAAAAACTGGGCTGGTCATGTGATAAACATATGAAATAAAAGCCTGGGCTAGACGGGCCACATCTCCCGCACAACCCAGTTGATACCCTTCTCCGTCCCGAAAACAAAAAAAAACAAAATACTGCGCGCGCTGCTGGGTCCCGGGTGTCAGCCACTCCTTGTGCAGTTATCTCTCTTATTGACTACGTTGACAGTGGCGTGCAGCCCAGATGTCAGGAAACCATCAGGAGGAATCCTATTTCTTCTTGTAATAAAGGAGGCACTTTCTTGCCTACTGCCATGATCCTGGTGGGTCTCTACTGTCATCCTCAGCACGTACAGTCATCTCCTTATTCCTGTCGGTTGTTGACCATGTTGACAACACCGGAGGGCGGCGCCGCGGCGAGCAAACCAAGGCGGAGGATGATGGTGAGGCCTCGAATAGGAACGAACAAGATCCGGGGAAGATGCACAGAGTTTTAGGGTGCGATGTGGCCGTGATGTGTGCGCAGCAGCACAGCCAGCCGTGGGAGGCGGGAGCAGGCGGTCCCGCCGGCGCTGGTTTGGCTTTGGCGGCTGGAGGAAGAAGAGACTGAAGAAACACGACAGACGTTGAAAGTCAATCCAACGGTCAAGGTTGGCACAATCATTTGTTGACTAAGCCGACACCACGTAGCATACTTTTTTATAGGTAGAAAAGAAAAACTGGGCTCGTTCGCCAGATAACATTCCCGAAACTGCGACCGTTTAATCTTGCGTCGCAACTAAAACTGCTAGGAAAATGTGTTCGTTTGCCATCCTCCTCCGAGGGAACGTTCACCACATAAGTGACTAGCACCCTTGGTTTTCAACCGAGAGGCCTTGGGTTCGAGTCGCAGGAACCCTCAATTTTCTCCTCCTTCCTTCCTCGCAAAAAAAAAAGAAAATCAAAGACTTGAGAAGGCGTACAGAACAAGCTAGTGTACTAGTAAAGAGACGTTGCTGAGTTTTAGAAAAAAGAGAGACGCGCTCCTGTAGCTGGTTCGAATCCAAACCTAGACTATGACTATATATAGTGCTATGCTACTCTGCAAGTAATGAAACTGACATATCCAACGTTCGCTTATCATCTTCTCTACTTACTCTGCCTAGCATCAGAAGCTCTGGCCGCAGCAACCATGTCTGCTGGCGGCTCGTCCACCTGCTCTTTACTAGGCAACAACCAGATATGCGCCAAGTCGCCACCAGTACCATCGCCTGTGGGTCTCATCGCACCCCCGCCGGCACACGCACCACAGCCGGTTGCTCATCGCCACCCGCTGCCATTGGTGTGGTGCCACTGCTGCAAATCACGCAGAGTCATCCGTCGCGTCTCAACCACAATCCTCAACCCTGGCCGAGTCTTCTACAAATGCCCGAATCATGGGGTAATAATATGTTTAAGTGTTGTTCGCCTGTTTTTGTTGCTGATTTTTTTAATAGTTTGGTTGATGATCTTCCAATTTGATTCGTGCAGAAAAGGGAAGATTCATGTGATTTGTATTTCTGGGAAGTTGCTGATGTGGGGGAATGGAACTACGCTGATTATTTGGTTAGCCGAGGAATCCCAATACCAACAGGTTATGGTGTTGGACAAGTAACTGAAGGAACGACAGAAGAGGAAGATGCAGAGCAGAAGGTTAAAGATGCAGTTCCTCTGATCATGGCCAAGCAACAGCTGCTGAACGGCCTTGACAACAATGAGGAGATGAAAGAGCTTGTGAAGATAATGGGCAAAATCGTTATGCTTTGTAGGATGATTGTCTCTTTATTTGAAGTGTATGTAGCACTCGCAATGTATTCAGAGGCTATGCCATGAGCACTTTGCTGAAACTAGTAATGAATGAAACCTGTTTAGCAGGCTGGGCGTAGTGTTGTGAACATCTAATGATTTCTATTAACGGAAATTGGGGGGTATCCCTTTTTCCTCATAAATAAATAAATAGCAGAGGCCCTTTTGCTAATAAATAAATAAATTAGCAGAGGCCCTGTCGGATCAGCTTCGTTCCCATTCAAAGACGTAGAGCAAATTGCAGTCCAACAACAAACTATGTCATCAAGTACAAGTTTCACAGCCAAATATGAGTACAACTAAACAACAATGTCATCATGTTTTAGTCTTCATACAATCACCAAACACAAATCAACAAACATAATAAGTGATGTTCTCACAGCGAAATACTAAACAACAACTTCATTAGGTTTCAGTTGTCACGGCAAACACAATTTCACATATAGGAGATAAAAAGTCGTCTTCTGACAGGCAAATACGACAAAAGCAATCTAATCATCATCCGCAGCAGCAGCGTCAACATCTTCGCCATGTGTATCAGTCTGAATCGTAATTCCCCCCAGTGTCATCTTCTTCTTCATCTTCAATGTCCTTGAACGTTGGCCTCTTATCCATCAACTCTCGTACGTCCACAGCCCGACAGGGAATCTTTTTGCCAGCCTTATTGACGTGATGGTCCTCAAAGATACTACGAACTTCTGTGGAATCTTCTACATCAGGAGCAGTGTAAGCATCATCTTGTTGTGCAACTTCATGAAATGAATTCCTCTGCTCAAACCTTTGCAATACTCTCCAGTCATCGCTACGTGCATATGTGTCTTCCAAGAAAAATATCTGTGTTGCTTGATTTGCCAAAATAAAAGGCTCGTCGGTGTGTTACGCCGCCTTGACATTGATGGATTTGAAATAATCATTAGCTTTGGGTTTTGCGATCCTGGAAAATAGGTTGTACCAACGACAGTAGAACAGAACCACACATCGATGAACCTCGAAACTGGAGATATACTGCAACTGAACAATGTCTGTTTTGTTAGCATACATTTTAGTTGTGTCATCGCCGTACGTATCCGTGCTCATGACGACACTGTTTTGTGTCTTCCTGCCTTCGTCGCGTGCAAGGGTGTTGTAGCGCACATCTCCAACAACGCAAGATTCAAAATGTCTTTCCCGAGTATCAGGACCCATTGCTTGTGCATAAAGGGCATCATTAACTGCCTGCCCATCCTCCCGCATCTTCTGAACCTATGGTTAGAAAATAGACAAGCTGATCATCTTATGTACTCAATATATTAAAAAAACTGATAGTGCAATTCAAAAGCTTACACGGCTCTTGAACCATTTCACAAATCCTGTCATAACCAGTTTGTCAATGTTTCTTGGATTTTGCGCCAGTTACTCCTTTTTGTAGATGCTACACAACATAGTGATCACGTCAAACATCTAAATATATAAGAATGTGCTGCAAGTTTAGTAGATTACAATGTATAAGCTGCAGTACTTAGCACTTACTCGATATAAGGTAGAATCTCACGATAGTTATTCAACACAAACCAAACCATTTTGTCCAAATCTTTAGGTTTGTCATCTTGTCCACTCTTCCTTGTAACTCTGTGACGACCCCGGCTTAATCGTGCACTAATCATACACGCAAATGCGCACGATCAAGCCTAAGGACTCACTTGAAGATATCACAACACAACTCTAAAACATAAATAAAGTCATACAAGCTTTATATTACAAGCCAGGGCCTCGAGGGCTCGAATACATAGCTCGATGGCATACAAGCGTCAGCGGAAGCATCAGATATCTGAGTACAGATATATTACAGAGAGAGAGAGAAATAGGCCTTCACAGAGGCGGGGTAAAATAAAATACTACGATCGAAAGGCGTAGGCCTCCTGCCCTGGACCCTCCGATCCTACTCCTGGTCGTCAAACGGCTCCTCGTAGTAGTAGTACTCGCCAGGCGGGTAGTAGTACTGGTCGTCGGCTGGGGCGTCTGGCTCAGGGGCTCCGTCGTCTGGTGGCATCAAATGGAATATGGGGGAAAAAGAAAGTAAAGCAAACGTGAGTACTCATCCGAAGTACTCAGCAAGCAAGGATCTACACTACATATGCAACATTGTCAAAGGAATGGCTGTATATGTGGACTGGGCTACAGAAATGCCAGAATAGAGGGGGAAGCCTAGTCCTATCGAAGACTAGCATCTTCAACAATCTTCGGCAGTCTTGCAGCATTAGAAGAGAGCAAATCAACATAATGTATAGTAGTAGTAGTAGTAGTATCATCAAGCTCGACCTGAGATCCTTTCTCGACTCCCTACGAGAAAGCAATCCTAGAGCCGTACTATCCAGTTCTCATCACATGTTCTAGTTGTACCGATCGGGATACAACTCCGAGTTTCCGTTACCGTAGGACAGACTATCGATAGAAGTTTCTTCCCTGCAGGGGTGCACCAACTTACCCACCACGCTCGCTTAACTCCGGCCGGAGACACTTTTCTGGGTCATGCCCGGCCTCGGCTAAGCAACACGCCGCAACCCGACCAAATACCTAACAGAGAGGTCAGCACGCCGGACTAAACCTATGTGCCCAGGGGTCTTGGGCCTTCGCCCCGGGATCTCCTGCACGTTGCGTACGCGGCTGAAAGCAGACCTAGCAACCCCTTATTCAAGCGCGATTGTGTTCCCAGTCCAATTCAGCGCGCGCCGCTCAGTCGTTGACGTCCATTAAGCTCCGGCTGAAGTATACGACGCCGAACGCCCATACTATGCCCACGTGATGGTTAGTGCTATCAGGCCAGAGGCCCCTCGGATCAAATATCCAAACCGTAGTGGATTAGGAGCGCGCGGAAACGAGCAGAGACTCACGATCGATGTGACCCCGTCGCCCCGTCTCGAGGACTTGCGGCAAGGGCTAAGAATGCCCGGCCACGCCTCGTAGTTATCTCGCGGGCACCATCCAGGTCAACCCAACTCCACATCACTTCGCGTTAAGCTCGCGCGGGTACCCCCCAGGGCCGACCCGTCTTTAGTATCATGGTTTAGTGCAAGTCAACTCATCAACAGTAACTGTGTGTCTGACACCAGGGGAGCCCTGAGGAATCACCCTCGATGGAACCCCACCTGATGTTATCATCAAGGTGAACGAAGGAGGAATCACCCTCGAGGTCCACACTTGAGGAGTTGCGCGACAATGTCATTATCGGGGGTGGTGTAGGAGGAATCACCCTTGCTTACCACGACCGAGTAACTAACCTACAAGGTTAACATCAGAAGTGCTGACGAGGTATCACCCTCGGCACTCGACGGTAACCCAGCAGTGTCGGCAACTAAGGGGAAGTGATGTGCGGTGCCAGGGTCTATTCTTCAATCCCGATGATCGGGTCTTCTGATATCCAGCGGGGCAGTAGGGATCAAGTGGGGGTCTCTGTCGTGTCTCTACCCAGCCTATACTAAGCAGTCTAGGATAACCAGTAAGGTAGCAAGGCAGGTTACAATAAATAGGCTATGCAACAGATATAGGAAACAATAGCAGTAGCAGTTCTAATGCAAGCATAAGAGAGAAGAGAATAGGCGATATAGGCATGTTCAAAATGGGGGTGCTTGCCTGTTTGCTCTGGGGCAAGGGCAAGGTCGTCGGTGGTGTCGTCGGGGACGTAGTCGTACTCCTGAGCTGCGTCTGCCTCGGGAGCTACGTCAACGTCGGGGTCTACCGAGAGAGAAGAGGGGGAAGAAACAGGTAAACATAATGCAAACAAAAGCAATACGGTGCGTGTGATGCTATGATGCAGTGCAGGGTTGCCTAATTATGCATCTAAGTCATTTTAGTTATTTTTAGAATTATTCTAGGATTTAATATCCGATGTGTGTGCACTATTCATCTGCCGGATTCGGGTCCGGAGTTACGAGTCCTTCTACATAGGGGGTTCCGATGGAGAAACAGACGGCACGATCAGACTCGGCTCGTCGTTCCGAGCAACTTTCATGTTTTAACTTTTTCGATCCGAGCTACGGTTTAAAAGTTATGATTTTTCGAAGATTATTTGAATTTTTGGAATTACTTTAATTACAGAAAATGAATTATGACATCAGCATGATGTCACTGTGATGTCAGCGTTCAACAGGCGCTGACCAGAGTCAAATATGACATGTGGGACCCACATGTCAGTCTCTGTTTATCTTAACAGTGAATTAACTTAATCCACAGGGTTAATTAGGGGGTGGGCCCCACTTGTCAGTGAGACATTAGGCTAGTCTAATTAACTTTATTTAATTAAGTGCTGAATTAGTTTAATTAGCCACCGGGGCCCACACGTCAGTGACTGGGTTTGCCCAGTCAGCACGTTGACTGGGTCAACCCAGTCAACTGGGGCCCTCAGGGCCCACTGGCAGCCACCCTGAGGTGGGGCCGACCCTGCCACGTCGGCGGCGACCGGCGGCTCGACGCCGGTGATGCCAAACGCGGCGGCGCGGCTCGGGCGTTCGCCGGAAATCATGCACAGGGCTCGGAGAGGAACGGGGTTAGGCTCATTCGAACGAGCACTCAATGCCGCGTCCGGTGGTGGCCGTAGCTTCGCTGGACTTGGCTGGAGAAGTCGCCGGCGTCGAGCTAAGGCGGCGGCGCGTACGGGCGCGTGACGGAGTCGGCAATGCAGCGCGCTTCGAGGCTAACGAAGAGATTAGAGAGGAGCTACGCGATGCGGCGAGCACAATGGACTCGACCCCGGGACCAAAAGGTCACCGGAAAGGCGCCGACGGCGAGCAGAGGCGGAGGCGTGTTCGAGCACTCGCCGGGCTAGATGCTAGAGAGCACGGGGAAGTGCGTGTGCGGGTGCGTTCGGCTCCTAGAAGTACCAGGAGCACGATGCCGTGCTTAGACGAGTGTGTCATAGGCCAAAGCGACGGCGCCGAGCTCGTCGGCGGCGTCGAGCTTCGGTCACAGCGACAACTGCGGCTAGAGGCGCGACGAGGCGAGGAAGGAAAGGGGAGAGGACGGAGTGGAGCTCACCGAGCGGCTACAAAAAGCCCTTGGTGGCTTAGGAGCAGCAGACGGCGCCGGAGACGGAAGGGGATCGTCGGCGACCGAGGAAGAAGATGATGTCGATGCGCTCGGTGCAGGCGATCCGGGCTTCTCCAAGTGGCACCAGGCAACGCGGCAGTTGACGATGGGGACGAAGGACACGGCAGAGCGTCGATCGGGACTCGGTGGCCGCGAGGACGAACGGGGACGGCGGTGATCGGGTTCGGCCGCGGTGGATCTGAGGGGGAAGGAGGACGAAGCGAGCGAGGAGAGGACGGGGAAGTGAACGAGGGAGCCAGGGGGAGCGATGGAGCTCGGCCTTATCCTCCCAGCCGCACTGTTTCGTCGGTGGCGTCGGTGTGTCGGCGCGCCGACGGTGCGCGCGGGCTCGGCCAAGGCGCCGGCGACACGCAGGAGAGAGGTAAGGGAAGATGGGCCTGCTGGGGTGGGCCAGTGCACTGTGCACTTGGTCCAGACCAGTTTAAGCCTTTTTCTTTTTCTTGTTTTCTGCTTTTAATCCTTTTCTGTTTTTTGTAAATAGTTAGGCCACTTTTGCAATTTTGTAAAGTATGGGAATTGTCCCCAATATTACAATGCAATATTAGCTCTCACCAAAAAGTGATTTGGTCAGATTTGGAAGCCATTTGAATTTGTAATGATTTTAATATTGCTGTTTTGGTGCTGTTTCATCTAGTTAGAGTCACTTATTTAACTCCAACTTTATTGATGATGATTTTACAAATGTTCCTGGATTATTTGCCATTTAATGAACATTTTTTCCAACAGTGTTTGATCAACTTCATTTTTCACTTTTGAATTTGAGTTGATTTTCAGATGTGAATTTGAATTGGATCATTAACTCATATGACTTGGCACTGCAAATGATCATGACTTGGAAATTTTAACAGAGTGTCACAGAGCTTATTACAAGGGGGTGTTACAAGTTCTCCTCCTCTAAAAGAAATTCTCGTCCCGAGAATTCAGGAGGTAGAAGGAAAGAGTCCGGGATATTCTTCCCGAAGATGATCCCCACGTTCCCAAGTGGCTTCATATTCAGTGTGATTCGACCACTGCACTTTTAGGAACTTGGTCGTCTTCTGACGAGTTCGACGTTCAGCTTCGTCGAGGATGCGGATCGGATGCTCCTTATAAGAAAGATCATCTTGTAGTTCGAGCATCTCATGATCCACTGCACGGTGCGGGGATTTCTTGAAGCACTTACGGAGTTAAGACACGTGGAAAACATCATGAATATGGGAGAATTGCGGTGGCAACTCCAATTGATATGCCACCTGTCCACGTCTAGCCATGATGTGGAAAGGACCAATATAGCGAGGAGCTAGCTTGCCCTTGATTCCGAAACGACGGGTGCCCTTCATTGGAGTGACACGAAGATAAGCTTGATCACTAGGTTGATAGATCACACCCCATCGCTTGCGATCATTATTACTCTTCTGACGGTCTTGAGCTGCTTTGAGATTCTCCCGGACAATTCGGACTTGTTCTTCGGCATGTTGAATTATGTCCGGTCCAACAAGAGGTCGTTCCCCAGTTTCTGACCAATTCAGAGGGGTTCGACATTTACGTCCATAAAGAACCTCAAAGGGGGCCATTTTCAAGCTGGCTTGGTAGCTGTTGTTATAAGAGAACTCGGCATACGGGAGAGATTCCTCCCATTTCTTACCGAAGGATATAACACAAGCTCGAAGCATATCTTCAAGCACTTGATTAACGCGCTCAACTTGACCTTGGGATTGGGGATGATAAGCTGAACTCCAGGTGATATGAGTTCCCATTGCTTTCTGGAAACTTTCCCAGAAATGGCCAGTGAAAATGCTGCCACGGTCTGAGCTGATTTCCTTGGGAATACCATGGAGTGAAACAATTCTGGAGATATATAGCTCTGCTAGCTGACTAGCAGTAATAGTCTCCTTAACTGGCAGAAAGTGTGCAACCTTGGAAAGTTGGTCAACGACGACAAGAATAGCATCATGACCCTTCTGAGACTTGGGAAGACCAGTAATGAAGTCCATTTGCACTTTATCCCACTTCCATAGAGGAATAGGGAGCGGTTGCAGAATTCCAGCAGGTTTCTGATGTTCTGCCTTGACGCGACGACAAACGTCACACTCGGCAACATAACGAGCAATATCTTGCTTCATTCTAGACCACCAGTACCTTTGACGAAGATCTCGATACATCTTGGTACTACCCGGATGGATAGATAGCGGTGTATCATGGGCCTCCTTCATGACTTTGTCAGTCATCAGCTCGAAGCGAGGTACTACAATGCGGTCTCGGAAGTACAAGGTTCCATCTTCAGCAATCGAGAAATCCCTGTACTTTTGAAGGTGAAGTTCTTTCTTCATTAGACCAATTTGAGCATCTTTGGCTTGCGCAATCTTGACAGCTTTCTCAAGATCTGGCTATATCACAAGGTTATTAAGAGAACCTTGCGGGACGATGCAGAGATTCAGCTTGCGCAATTCTTCATGTAGCTGGGGTTGAGCTTGCTTTACCATGAGGTTGCTACAGTATGACTTGCGGCTCAAGGCATCAGCCATCACATTAGCTTTGCCAGGAGTGTAGGAAATACCACAGTCATAATCGGTGATTGTTTCCAACCAACGCTGCTGACGAAGATTAAGTTCCGGTTGAGTGAATAAGTACTTCAAGCTCTGATGATCGGTGTAAATCTCACACCGATTACCAAGGAGGTAATGACGCCACTGCTTCAAAGCATAAATGACAGCAGCAAGTTCGAGGTCATGCACTGGGTAATTCTCTTCATGTGGACGCAGTTGTCGCGAAGCATAAGCAATTACTCTTCGCTCTTGCATTAGGACGCAACCTAGTCCTTGGCGAGAGGCGTCGCAGAAGATCACAAAATCTTTGCGAGAGTCTGGAGGAGCAAGGACTGGAGCAGATGGCAGTTTGTCCTTGAGGGTCTGGAAGCTTTCCTGACCTTTGTCTGTCCACTCAAACTTAACGCCTTTGTGGAGCAGATTAGTCAGGGGCTTGGCAATCTTGGAGAAATTTTTGATGAAACGGCGACAATAACTTGCAAGCCCGAGAAAACTTCTGACTTGCTTGACATTCTTCGGAGGGGTCCAGTCAAGAATAGCCTAAACGCGCTCCGGGTTAACTGTGATACCATCCTTGGAAATAACATGTCCAAGGTAGGTTACCTCAGAAAGCCAGAATTTGCACTTAGAGTACTTGGCATATAATTGGTGCTCTCGAAGTCTCTCCAGAACAAGGCGAAGGTGCTCAGCATGTTCTTCTTTGTTCTTCGAATAAACCAGAATATCATCCAGATATACCACGACGAATTTGTCGAGGTAATCCATGAATATGTAATTCATTAGGCGGGAGAATGTAGCTAGAGCGTTTGTTAAGCCAAACGACATGACTGTGTACTCGTAAGAGCCATAACGAGTAACGAATGCAGTCTTCGGAATATCCTCTTCGCAGACACGGATCTGGTGATAACCCAACCTCAAGTCGAGTTTAGAAAACACCGAAGATCCATCAACTCGCTGGATCCTACTCTCCGCGTGCACTCTGATGAAGAATCCGGTCTCGAACTGTAAGAAGAGGTCCACGTGCAGGCGTGTGACCTCCCACTGCAGGCCAATCAACACCTGGCGGCATCTCGGTCCTGCGTGGGTAAAGGATATACTCCGGATGTATCCCTGCACGAACAGCTGGTAGCAACTGTGTCATAGCCTCGTAGTAGCATGCTCGAGTGGCGAACAACTCGATGGCAAGAGCCCGAACAGTGCGATCCAAAGCCTGAGTGCACTGAATCAGAATCTGCGGGTCGTGGCGTCGAGACTCATACGGGGCACAGATAGCTGTGTAAAATCCAGTAGCATCTCCAACAGGTGCATACGGAATGTACCGAAACACAGAATCATCCAAGTTAGCATTGTGCTCTCCTCGGAGACGTGCGACAGCAGAGTAGGCAGCATCATGTACTGCCATCTCAATCGTCACGCCTATTCCGTGAAAAAGGTGTAGCTCGGTGTCTGAGTTGTTCTGCTGATCATAGATCCGAACTTCAGCATAGTACTGCCCCTGGTTGAACTCGCGGTAAACCTCATAGACCATGTACTCGGGATACCAGTGGTAACCCAGTCTACTCAGGGGGGCGATCAGAACAGCTGGAAATCCAGGGGCATCACGAGCCCAAGTGCGACGCACAAGCTGGGTCGTAGGCCATGGTGGAAACAGTCGATCCATCTGAAACAGAGAGGTTCAGGGTTGTCATAAGACAATGAGAAATATAACCGATCTCGCAAGGAAAGGTTAAACAAAACAATGGAAAGGAAAATGATTATCAGACTAATCAGATCAAAGACAGGGAAATCGCACTGAATCCAGCTCTCCGAGTATATAGAATTAACGAGATCCTAAATGTCGGTGTTAGTAAATTTTATTAAACCCGAATAGATGAGAGATTAGAATCCCAGAGTAAAGACAAGGAATAAAGATCCTAATACCACCCAGTTGGCGACGTGGGCCCGTAAGCCACACAGCCAAGTTAGTAAAACAGTTTTTGACCACTAGACTCAACTTCGGCCAAGAAATTGGGAAGGGGGATTCATAGAGGCAGTCGGCTCTGATACCAACCTGTGACGACCCTGGCTTAATCGTGCACTAATCATACACGCAAATGCGCACGATCAAGCCTAAGGACTCACTTGAAGATATCACAACACAACTCTAAAACATAAATAAAGTCATACAAGCTTTATATTACAAGCCAGTGCCTCGAGGGCCCGAATACATAGCTCGATGGCATACAAGCGTCAGCGGAAGCATCAGATATCTGAGTACAGATATATTACAGAGAGAGAGAGAGAGAAATAGGCCTTCACAGAGGCGGGGTAAAATAAAATACTACGATCGAAAGGCGTAGGCCTCCTGCCCTGGACCCTCCGATCCTACTCCTGGTCATCAAACGGCTCCTCGTAGTAGAAGTACTCGCCAGGCGGGTAGTAGTACTGGTCGTCGGCTGGGGCGTCTGGCTCAGGGGCTCCGTCGTCTGGTGGCATCAATTGGAATATGGGAAAAAAATAAAGTAAAGCAAACGTGAGTACTCATCCGAAGTACTCAGCAAGCAAGGATCTACACTACATATGCAACATTGTCAAAGGAATGGCTGTATATGTGGACTGGGCTGCAGAAATGCCAGAATAGAGGGGGAAGCCTAGTCCTATCGAAGACTAGCATCTTCAACAATCTTCGACAGTCTTGCAGCATTAGAAGAGAGCAGATCAACATAATGTATAGTAGTAGTAGTAGTAACATCAACCTCGACCTGAGATCCTTTCTCGACTCCCTGCGAGAAAGCAATCCCAGAGCCGTACTATCCAGTTCTCATCACATGTTCTAGTTGTACCGATCGGGATACAACTCCGAGTTTCCGCTACCGTAGGACAGGCTATCGATAGACGTTTCTTCCCTGCAGGGGTGCACCAACTTACCCACCACACTCGCTTAACTCCGGCCGGACACACTTTTCTGGGTCATGCCCGGCCTCGGCTAAGCAACACGCCGCAACCCGACCGAATACCTAACAGAGAGGTCAGCATGCCGGACTAAACCTATGCGCCCAGGGGTCTTGGGCCTTCGCCCCGGGAACTCCTGCATGTTGCGTACGCGGCTGAAAGCAGACCTAGCAACCCCTTATATAAGCGCGATTGCGTTCCTAGTCCAATTCAGTGTGCGCCGCTCAGTCGTTGACGTCCATTAAGATCCGGCTGAAGTATACGACGCCGAATGCCCATACTATGCCCACGTGATGGTTAGTGCTATCAGGCCAGAGGCCCCTCGGATCAAATATCCAAACCATAGTGGATTAGGAGCGCGCGGAAACGAGCAGAGACTCACGATCGATGTGACCCCGCCGCTCGGTCTCGAGGACTTGCGGCAAGGGCTAAGAATGCCCGGCCACGCCTCGTAGTTATCTCGCGGGCACCATCCAGGTCAACCCGACTCCACATCACTTCGCGTTAAGCTCGCGCGGGTACCCCTCAGGGCCGACCCGTCTTTAGTATCATGGTTTAGTCCAAGTCAACTCATCAACAGTAACTGTGTGTCTGACACCAGGGGAGCCCTGAGGAATCACCCTCGATGGAACCCCACCTGATGTTATCATCAAGGTGAACGAAGGAGGAATCACCCTCGAGGTCCACACTTGAGGAGTTGCGCGACGATGTCATTATCGGGGGTGGTGTAGGAGGAATCACCCTCGCTTACCACGACCTAGTAACTAACCTACAAGGTTAACATCAGAAGTGCTGACGAGGTATCACCCTCGGCACTCGACGGTAACCCAGCAGTGTCGGCAACTAAGGGGAAGTGATGTGCGGTGCCAGGGTCTATTCTTCAATCCCGATGATCGGGTCTTCTGATATCTAGCGGGGCAGTAGGGTCAAGTGGGGGTCTCTATCGTGTCTCTACCCAGCCTATACTAAGAAGTCTAGGATAACCAGTAAGGTAGCAAGGCAGGTTACAATAAACAGGCTATGCAACAGATATAGGAAACAGTAGCAGTAGCAGTTCTAATGCAAGCATAAGAGAGAAGAGAATAGGCGATATAGGCATGTTCAAAATGGGGGTGCTTGCCTGTTTGCTCTGGGGCAAGGGCAAGGTCATCGGTGGTGTCGTCGGGGACGTAGTCGTACTCCTGAGCTGTGTCTGCCTCGGGAGCTACGTCAACATCGGGGTCTACCGAGAGAGAAGA
The DNA here is from genome assembly GCA_011799875.1 of Thinopyrum elongatum. NCBI lineage: Eukaryota > Viridiplantae > Streptophyta > Magnoliopsida > Poales > Poaceae > Thinopyrum > Thinopyrum elongatum. Next base: position 408,424,465 of record CM022297.1, on the reverse strand, counting down.
GGGGGAAGAAACAGGTAAACATAATGCAAACAAATGCAATACGGTGCGTGTGATGCTATGATGCAGTGCAGGGTTGCCTAATTATGCATCTAAGTCATTTTAGTTATTTTTAGAATTATTCTAGGATTTAATATCCGACGTGTGTGCACTATTCATCTGCCGGATTCGGGTCCGGAGTTACGAGTCCTTCTATGTAGGGGGTTCCGATGGAGAAACAGAAGGCACGATCAGACTCGGCTCGTCGTTCTGAGCAACTTTCATGTTTTAACTTTTTCGATCCGAGCTACGGTTTAAAAGTTATGATTTTTCGAAGTTTATTTGAATTTCTGGAATTACTTTAATTACAGAAAATGAATTATGACGTCAGCATGACGTCACTGTGATGTCAGCGGTCAACAGGCGCTGACCAGTGTCAAATATGACATGTGGGACCCACATGTCAGTCTCTGTTTATCTTAACAGTGAATTAACTTAATCCACAGGGTTAATTAGGGGGCGGGCCCCACTTGTCAGTGAGACATTAGGCTAATCTAATTAACTTTATTTAATTAAGTGCTTAATTAGTTTAATTAGCCGCCGAGGCCCACACGTCAGTGACTGGGTTTGCCCAGTCAGCACGTTGACTGGGTCAACCCAGTCAACTAGGGCTCCCAGGGCCCACTGGCAGCCACCCTGAGGTGGGGCCGACCCTGCCACATCGGCGGCGGGCGGCGGCTCGACGCCGGTGATGCTAAACGCGGCGGCGCGGCTCGGGCGTTCGCCGGAAATCACGCACGGGGCTCGGAGAGGAACGGGGTTAGGCTCATTCGAACGAGCACTCAACGCCGCGTCCGGTGGTGGCCGTAGCTTCGCTGGACTTGGCCAGAGAAGTCGCCGGCATCGAGCTAAGGCGGCGACGCGTACGGGCGCGTGATGGAGTCGGCGATGCAGCGCGCTTTGAGGCTAACGAAGAGATTAGAGAGGAGCTACGCGATGCGGCGAGCACAATGGACTGGACCCCGGGACCAAAAGGTCACCGGAAAGGTGCCGGCGGCGAGCAGAGGCGGAGGCGTGTTCGAGCACTCGCCGGGCTAGATGCTAGAGAGCACGGGGAAGTGCGTGTGCGGGTGCGTTCGGCTCCTGGAAGTACCAGGAGCACGATGCCGTGCTTAGACGAGTGTGTCATAGGCCACAGCGACGGCGCCGAGCTCGTCGGCGGCGTCGAGCTTCGGTCACAGCGACATTTGCGGCTAGAGGCGCGACGAGGCAAGGAAGGAAAGGGGAGAGGACGGAGTGGCGCTCACCGAGCGGCTACGAAAAGCCCTTGGTGGCTTAGGAGCAGCAGACGGCGCCGGAGACGGAAGGGGATCGTCGGCGACCGAGGAAGAAGACGATGTCGATGCGCTCGGTGCAGGCGATCCGGGCTTCTCCCAGTGGCACCAGGCGACGCGGCAGTCGACGATGGGGACGAAGGACACGGCGGAGCGTCGATCGGGACTCGGTGGCCGCAAGGACGAACGGGGACGGCGGTGATCGGGTTCGGCCGCGGTGGATCTGAGGGGGAAGGAGGACGAAGCGAGCGAGGAGAGGACGGGGAAGTGAACGAGGGAGCCAGGGGGAGCGATGGAGCTCGGCCTTATCCTCCCAGCCGCACTGTTTCATCGGTGGCGTCGGCGTGTCCGCGCGCCGACGGTGCGCGCGGGCTCGGCCAAGGCGCCGGCGACCCGCAAGAGAGAGGTAAGGGAAGATGGGCCTGCTGGGCTGGGCCAGTGCACTGTGCACTTGGTCCAGACCAGTTTAAGCCTTTTTCTTTTTCTTGTTTTCTACTTTTAATCCTTTTCTGTTTTTTGTAAATAGTTAGGCCACTTTTGCATTTTGGTAAAGTATGGGAATTGTCCCCAATATTACAATGCAATATTAGCTCTCACCAAAAAGTGGTTTGGTCAGATTTGGAAGCCATTTGAATTTGTAATGATTTTAAATGAATTTAATATTGCTGTTTTGGTGCTGTTTCATCTAGTTAGAGTCACTTATCTAACTCCAACTTTATTGATGATGATTTTACAAATGTTCCTGGATTATTTGCCATTTAATGAACATTTTTTCCGACAGTGTTTGATCAACTTCATTTTTCACTTTTGAATTTGAGTTGATTTTCAGATGTGAATTTGAATTGGATCATTAACTCATATGACTTGGCACTGCAAATGATCATGACTTGGAAATTTTAACAGAGTGTCAAAGAGCTTATTACAAGGGGGTGTTACAAACTCAAGCAAAACAATCGAAAACATTGAGCTCGGGATTGTCTTCACCCACCTTTTTGCTAAGCTGATCAGCTGTTTCAATGTATTTTGAGCAGAATGTCAATGCTTCTGTAGCAATGTAGGCCTCTGCAATGGAACCCTCAGGTCTAGCTCTGTTCCTAACATAGCCCTTGAAAGTGCCTAGCCACCTTTCAATAGGGTACATCTAGCCATATTGTACTGGACCTCTAAGTAGTGCCTCATCAGGTAGATGAACAGACAAATGCACCATCACATCAAAGAAGGCTGGAGGATATATCTTCTCAAGGTCGCATAGGATAGTTGGTATCTTGTCTCTATGACGCTCCAAAGCATCTATCCTAATATTTCTACTACAGAGTTCCCTGAAGAATTGTCCCAACTCTGCGACTGCTCTGTATAAGTCAGGGCGGCCCAATCCTCTAAGGATAACAGGTAAAACCCTTTGAAGTAGGACGTGGCAGTCATGAGTTTTCAACCCTTGTACCTTGTTTCCATCTGCACTGACTCTCCTTTCAGGGTTGGAAGCAAATACATGTGGGAATCTCACACGTGACAGGATCTTGTAGAATTCTTTTCTTTTTACCTTATCCAAGACGTACACAGCTGGTGCCATATCCCGTGATGCACCATCAGCCTTCACCTGCAAATCGGTTCTAATACCCAGGTGTGTCAAATCAATCCTAGATTTTAAGGTATCTTTCGTCTTGCCTTTAATATTAAGAAGTGTGCCGATAATGCTGTCACATATATTTTTCTCGATGTGCATCACATCAAGATTATGCCGCACATCCAAATCTTTCCAATACTCCAAGTCCCACAAAGTGGACCTGCGGGTAAACAATAATCTCTCTCACTACAAGAAATATGTCAAGTTGTGACCTTCTGTCAGTGTCCCTGGAAGAATTGGTCGTAAATCTACGACCATTTGAGACCAATTGGTCATAAGCTATTCGGGAGGCTCCATACACTAAACCATAACGACCATTTTGGTCAGAAAGGTCATTATTTCCTTACACGAAATGGTCGTAAAGCAAATAGCATTGGTCCGCTGCCTTATTTCTAGCTGATCACGACCAATATAGATGGTCATAGCCTTGTAAATTGTGGTGCATTGCTATGACTAGGCGCCACCTCATCAGTTTTGCCTATGTGTCAATTTTTGCCCTAGGTTGTGAAGCAGCCTATATTTCTGTCATTCCCAAAATTCTCAAAACATTTGGGCATTCTTTACTATCCAAATCATTGCCTCATGACAAAATTCAGCTCCATTTGCCTAGTAAATTTTCCTCGGCAAATTTCCAAAGTTTCTGTTCAACTAAAACCGTTGTGAAGGAAGTACTAGCTATGAATATCCTAATGAGCTAAATTTTTGCCACATCTTCTATATTCCCAAATTATAGCTCTCCACAAAATTTGAGCTCCATCTAGCAATCCATGTGAGCTCACCATCTAATCTTTGTTTCTGGTAATATTTTCAGTTTGTGAAGCAACTATATTTTATGTTAATTTATAATTGCTGAAAATGTACCAGGACATGACCCTGCCCATAGAACCTCCCTCCACCAAATTTTAGCTCATTTAGTCTAGTCAATTTTTCTCAACATTTTTCCCAATTTTCTGTTCAGTGGAGAGCACTATGAAGGAAGTACCATTTTTATTTGTCCAAATGGTATGAAATTTTTACAGTGCCTTCATATGCCCAAATTATATTCCTCCTCCAAATTTCAGATCAATCCATTTATTCATTTGAGCCCATCTTGAACATTCATGTTTCTGTCCAGTGTGGTACTTTGCAAAGCAAGTGACACCTAGGCTCCTCCATTTGAGCTGCAAATTTTCCAAGATAGTGTCCTTAGTAGACGATCATCCTCAGCCAAAACTCAGGCCCATTGGCCATGTGCATTTCCCCACCACTAATCAAACACTTGGCTACTAATTAATGTTTGAGCTTAGTTTAGTCTCCTCTTGAGATTCGTGTATTGCCTTATTCTTCCTAACACCTACCGGGGGAGTGCCCAACCCGCTAGACATGCCTAGGCCACCCAGAACATGTGGCAATGCCACAGTCACGCGGTGACCACGCGGCAAGCATGCGAGTTTACGCGCTCTGGAGTTGGGGCCCTCGGACACTGTCCAAACCTTGACGTATCACCACCAAATCATGTATTTCTGATTAAATAGATACTTATGTACCTGGAAATGATTTTTGGAAAAAATAAAGATCAAACTATGAGGCAGCTGCAGTTCAAATCTGACCCCGCTTCCAACTGAACCGGCGCAAATTTGTCTTTTTCACGAGAGGTGGATCAAAGCTTTTGACACCCAACCATTTGGTCAATTGTGCATTAAATATGGCCTAGTATTTTATAAAATTGATTTGGTACAATTTTGCAAGAAATATATGGTAGGTCCTTCACAAAAAAACTCATTTTTGGCACTCGAAAAATGGAAAATTAATTTTTCATCCAAAGAAAATGAAAACTTCCTTAGGCAATATTGTTTGCCATTCCAAGATGCACCCTTGTGCACAATATGAGATCATTTGAAGAAACTATGCCATGAATGTGGCCATGAAATTGATCATTTGGCTTGAAAGCCATGAATCTTCACACATGATATCTCGTTTCTGAGAACACTTTTTAAAATAATTGCCGTATTACAAGTTTATTATTTTTCCTGGTAAATTGATCACATATAATGACACAATTCGAAGGCTTTACAATTTTTTGATTTTTTTTGAATTTTTCATGCGCGTTTCAAAATACGGTCAAAACTGTGGGCATGCCCGTTCCTAGCTAGTGGTTGAATATTGGAAATTTTTTGGTATTTATTTGATTAAATAGATACTTATGTACCTATAAATGATTTTTGGAAAAAATAAAGAACAAACTATAAGGCATCTACAGTTCAAATTTGACCCGCTTCCTCCTGAATCGGCGGAAATTTGTCTTTTCCACAAGAGGTGGATCAAAACTTTTGACACCCAACCATTTGGTCAATTGTGCATTAAATATGGCCTAGTATTTTCTAAAAATGGTGTGGTCTGATTTTGCAACAAATATATGGTAGGTCCATCACAAAAAAACTCATTTTGGGCATTCGAAAAATGGAAAATGATTTTTTCATCCAAAGAAAATAAAAACTTCCTTAGGCAACATTGTTTGCCATTCTAAGATGCACCCTTGTTCACAATATGAGATCATTAGAACAAACTATGCCAGGAATGTGGCTATAAGATTGATCATTTGGCTTGAAAGCCATGAATCTTCACACATGATAGCTCATTTCTGAGAGCACTTTTTTTAAAATAATTGCCGTATTACATGTTCATTATTTTTTTTGGTAACTTGGTCACATATAATGACACAATGCGAAGGTTTTCCAATTTTTTTGATTTTTTTGAATTTTTCATGCCCATTTTAAAATGTGGTCAAAACGGCGGGTATGACCGTTCGTAGCTGTGGGTTGATTCTTGAAAATATTTTGGAGTATCTATGAAGAAATAGATACTTTTGTACCTAGAAATGATTTTTGAAAAAAATAAAGAGCAAACTATGAGGCAGCTGCAGTTCAAATTTGACCCACTTCCTCCTGAATCGGCGAAAATTTGTCTTTTTCACGAGAGGTGGATCAAAACTTTTGACACCCAACCATTTGGTCAATTGTACATTCAATATGGCCTAGTATTTTACAAAATTTATTTGGTCCAATTTTGCAACAAATATTTTGTAGGTTCATCACAAAAAAAGCTCATTTTGGGCACTCGAAAAATGGAAAATGAATTTTTTGTGCAAAGAAAATAAAAACTTCATTCGGAAACATTGTTTGCCATTCCAAGATGCACCCCTCTGCACAATATTAAATCATTTGAACAAACTATTCCATGAATGTGGCCATAAGATTGATCATTTGGCTTGAAAGCCATGAATCTTCACACACGATAGCTCATTTCTGACAACACTTTTTAAAACTAATTGCCGCATTACAAGTTTATTATTTTTCCTGGTAACTAGGGCACATATAATGACACGATGTGAAGGTTTTAGATTTTTTGATTTTTTTTGAATTTTTCATGCCTATTTCAAAATGCGGTCAAGACGACGGGCATGACCGTTCCTAACTAGTTGTTGAATCTTGGAAATTTTTTGGTGTTTCTCTGATGAAATAGATACTTCAGTACCTAGAATTGATTTTTGGAAAAAATAAAGAGCAAACTATGAGGCAGCTATAGTTCAAATTTTACTCGCTTCCCGTTGAATCGGCGAAAATCCCACCTAATATGAAACTACCTCTAGTTATTCGAGGGAACAGTACTTAAACATTGTCATAAAAAGAGAAGGAAACTTACTGCCGGGCGTCGTGGTGCTGCATTGGAGCTCCCCGACGCTGCAATGGAGCTTCGCCGAGCGCCGTGGTGCTGCGTTGTTGCTCTTGGCGCGTCGTTGAGAGCTGCAATGGAGCTTCTTGGGGATGTCATCGGTGCTGTGTTAAAGCTTTTTCACGCTCGGTGCTATCGTGCCATATTGATGTGATCAAACGACCACCAATGCACAGATGAGGCGTCTAGCTAGGTGGATGATTTTCTAGACAAAATCATCTGGCTGACTGGTAGCAGCCGCCTATTGTTGATCGATTACGACCAATTTAGATGGTCATAATGTCATCAAAGCATGTACTGCGTTCTGATTGGTGTATGAGCATGTCACGCGGATCAAGCATTAGAGACCGTCGGATACTCCTAGATCCTACGGCCCACACTCCCACCCTATAACCCACCCACCGTGAGCTATCCCTAAAAAAACACCCACCACAAGCTCCTCTCTCCCCCGCACACCACTCCTCTCCCCCCCCCGCGCAGCGAACCCTAGCGCTTCTCGATCCAGATCCCTCCCCTCGCCGCCACGCACCCCTCCCCTCACCGCCACCCACCCTCCCCTCCCCTCCCCACCTCAGATCATCTCCCCTCTCCCCACTCCCAGATCCAACTAGCCTGGTGGTCGCCATCGGGGACGGCGTGCTCATCCCACGGTCCGAGACGGAGGCCGTCGTGGACATGGTCTCCAGCACCGACTGCAAGCGGGGGCCCTGGTCCTCTCCCTCATCGTCCTCGGTGGTGGAATCTAGCCGAGCCACCGGGCCGCAACCACCGACTGCGAGCAGTTCCTGGAGCGGCAGGTCATCGCGCTGGGGGCGCTGCTCCTGGCGCTCTCCCTTGCGGGGCTCGCGGGGTCCCTCTACTGTGTCTTCACCGTCTTCGCCTTCGTCGTCACAAACCGCGGCACCGGCTCTGTCGTCTCCGGCCACGGGTACTGGGAGTATCGCCTCAGGGAGTACTCCACCTGGCTGTAGTCCCCGGAGGCACCGTCGCCCACTACAAAAAAAAAACCACTTCCGTGATGATACGTGTTTCTCACAGTAGGTCACGTTTTCTGTCATGCATGTACATCCATGACGATTTTATGATAGAATCAAGATAGTCATACCTGTGCTGTCGTAGAAGTGTTCCATGACATTACCAAAATTATCATCACGGAAGTGTCCACTTCCATGATGATAAATCACGCGTCATAGAAGTGCTTTCGTCAAGGGTGACCGACACATAGCATCCACCATAACGGGTCGCTGTTAAGCTATCGGGTTCCGGTTTCGATCCGATAACCCATTAACAGCTGGGACCAATGAGGGTTTTCCACATGTAAAATTATCATTGGCTATAGCAACCATGTGTCAGCACCCGAAAAGGACAGATGTCAACCGCCCAATGGACAGGAGGCGCCTATGATACGTCGACATGTGGCAAGGCCCAACATCAGCCTATTTAGGTTAAAAAGGCTGGCCAGTCAAAATTAGCGGGCTGGCCCATTAACGGCCTGCTTGCAGACGGCCCATTCGCAGTTAAGGCCCGTACGACTATTGTCAAATCGGCCCGTCAACGGCCCGTTCTAAACTTGTCATCATCGCGGCCCATGGTCACTTCTGGCCCGTTAACAGTCCGCTAAGTATTTGGGCTGAATTATGGCCCGGTGTGTTTCCGGCCTATTAAAGGTCCTGCTTCATTTGGGCCCATTTATTGGCCATTGAAACTTTCGGCCCATAAATGACCGTGAAGGATTTGGGTCATATTCGGCCATGTCTGGCATTCGGCCTGTTAGAGGCCCACTGTAGATTTGGGCCACTTCCAGCCTGTTGTGATTTTCGGTCTGTTAACGTCGGACAAAATCCATGGGCCATATGTGGCCCAACATCACATCGGGCCTATTAACGGCCCATATAAAACTGATACTAATCAAGCCCGACCGAACTTCCGGCCTGTTAAAGGCCCGTGTAGTAGGTCGGCGCATTTACGACCCATCTGAATTTCGGCCTGTGAATGATCCGCATTGTAAATGGGCCACCACGAGCTGAGATACATTTCGGCCTACTAATGACCAGTGGGTTATTTGGCACAATCAGGGCCCAATCTCACTTTTGTCCTATTAAAGGCCCATGTTATTTATGGGCTCGAGATATTTACACATGTTAACGGCCTATTGTTACTGAGGGCCCAAATTATGTTTAGGCCTGTTAAAGGCCCACTAGGGGCACAGGCCTACCAAAAATATGAAAGCTTATGCTGATTTAGGCCCAGATATTTTTAGTGGGCCACATGCAAATTATGGCGCATAATCATTTTTAGCCCAATTGGAATGGGCCTAATGAATGTTGGCACGTTGGGCTCCTACGAAGCTTTCGGCCGAATACATTACTAAGATAAACCTACACTATACAAAAATAGCATCATAATATCTGCAGCCTTTGGCAGCACGATAAATGCTGTATCACAACAAAATGAATTCCAGCCATACAACAAAAGGCCTGTTGGCATAAAGTTTACACTCCTTGTAGATAAAAGCACCATCAGATGTATAGAAGCACATATCATTTAACCTGAGTGCTAATGTTTCAGGCTATAGAATCTGATGGAGCAGCATGATCTTCCCCTTTTTCCGCCATTGCTCTTGAACAAGGAAGCAAATGTCTGATAGTCTGGTTTCAAAACCATTCATATCTTGATGACATTTGTCAACCACTATTCTTGTTTCTGAAACGACATCCATTAGGGATTGGACTTGTGTCTGGAGCACAGATATATCACTCTGTCTAGCCGAAAGATTTTGTTCAGTAGGCGATTTGGACGAGGTTACCTTGACAACCAACCCAGAATTACGCAGGAAGGTGCTTTTTGCACTGTTAGCGGAGAGATACTAACGCATTGCAGCAAGAGTGACATTGTGCCTGTGGTAGCCTCGTCACCTTCAGGTGGTTGTGGCTGTTCAATCATTTGTTCCATAGCTTGCTGAAAGTTTGAACTTGTAGATTAGTGTACCAGATAAGTTACTAATGAGACAAAAACAAAAAAAGTAGGTTTCACGTTTATACGTAACTTATTTTGGTGAACTACTATAATACATTAGCATGTATTGTAGTGCCAACTACATAATAAAATCACTTTCGGAACATATGTCCATGTAGCATGCCTACTGTATTGTCTATTTCCTCACATTCGTTGACATGTAAGGATAAAGAGACATGGTTTAAAGTAGGATGAACATAGTATGACATCATTCATATCATGGGCGAACAGATATAAAACAAACAGGCTATTGTATTATTGTGTGGGCACGTGAACATCACAACTAGATTACAGATCAAGACAAAAAGAATATCCTTCATCTCTTTTAAACCGTGTAAGGTGAAATGATATGTTAAGACAACTGTGTATAAAAGTGAACAGAGTAACTGACATTGGCTGTAAACCAAGCAGTTAAATGAACATGTCACAGTAGCAAGCAGTTCAAAGGCAGGAGGAGTAAGGACTTACAACAGCGGCTTGAACTGGTGTGCTCATGCCCTTCATCTTGCTGGTGTGGCAATCCTTGAAGATTTGCACTGCATTCGGTTCAGGTTCTTATTGGTCCGCATGGGCTTTCCTCTGTATTTGGAACAAGTCAATATAGATACGATAATATGGCACATAAAAAAGAAGGAAGTAGCAGCTATTTACAAGAGCCTCGCAGTGTGCAATATAGCTACGATATCCTGTTGTCTGTTGCAATTTCACTTTAGAACGGTTGGTCTTGTTCTTTAAACAGTTAGCCTAGAAGAAGATACACTTGTAAGGCACATACATAAATACAAGTTCAATATGTGATCAAATACATATACCCTACCTGATACTTTGGATCAGACCAGTGTTTAATAAGGGCTGTCCAGTCTTCATCTGTAATATATTCCACTAGAGATGTTTGGGCGATTTCATTGTTAGCCTTGCCTTCAAAGTGAGTTTTTCTAAGGTGATATCGATACTATCGCAGAGCAGACTGAAAAACATGAGTGCATGCTTGTTTAGTTGCATCATCTTTTGGATCCAACTTGAACCTCATCTGTTGAAAAAAGAATGTGAGTCTTATTTGGAGGAAGCTAGAAAGTATGGGACAGAGCAAGACAATATTACAAATTGCGATGAAACATTACTTACGGATAAATGGTCAAGGAAGGTGTTAAACTCGGTATCGTCTTTCTCATTCCTGTACTGGATCCACGTTGGGAGGATACGTGCATGACACCTAACGGCAATGGCTGCCTCTGATACTAACTTGGCTGACTCTGTAGCATCACGTGGCCTTTTTAATCCTACCTCAAAATGGATCTCCATTCTTCCTCCTTTAGATTTTGTTAATCTGTCAAGCATTATCCCTGATGTCTGTTACCACTTGCGCCGTGGTGCTAGTTCAACAACGAATATGGAAAGTGTTAGTGCACATCAAACTGTGAGAGTACATATAAAGGAGCATGCAACTGCAACTTGACTCGATCAGGTACCGTCTTGGTGTTGATGCTCATGAGGTTCATCTGATCTTGCCAAGTCCTGTTGTGTCAGCAGTGCTTCGGAAGTAGTGTTAGGTGTGAAGGCATCTTGGGAACTGGCGAGTTGCGGAGCAAACGAATGAGTAACTCGTTGAGATGCCGGTACAGTTGAAGCGGATGCTGCAGCTGGTGGAGTAGGTGATACTGTGTTTGTAGATTTAGCCGGTGGACTTGGACCTTCTACTGACCTATAAGTACCAGCAGAATCTCGAAGGCAGATCCTTTTCCGTTGCACCTGACGAGTAACACCATTCCCTACTATATTCTTTTCCTTGCTCTTTTTTGACTTTGCCATGTCAAGCCGTACCCACAACACAAAAGAATAAAATCGCTCTTCAGAACTCATTGATGCATGATACAGACAAGCAATACTTTGATGTAAGACAACCATATGAGGATGGAATATGTAAGAAAAACAGGACGGCGTGACATATTGACAGCTATGATGTGTAAACTAAGCAGAAGGATTTTCAAGAGAATATAAGTAATGCAAGCTAGACACTATATGAAAGACGCAACCAATATCACTCTGCCAAGTTAAAAGTGTCTTGTCATAAGTGGCATTTTGAAAAATTAGAAGCAGTACAACCTAGAAATCAATGCAAGATGCAACCACTATCAAACTGCCATGTTAAAAGCGCCCAATCATGAGTGACTGATGCGGGATACACAACAGCAGTACTTTGATGTTAGAACATGGTATGATAGATAGATGAAGTGTATTCTAGACACAGAAAGGCATGTCATATGCACATGTATAACGTATAAACTCAGCAGGTGCAATTTAATCAAAATAGAAGAAATATAGGCTAGACAACATATGCAACATGAAACCAATTATCACACTGTCAACTTAGAGCAAGCACCTATGATGGTGGAGTACGGGAGATGAACTCATCATGTAGACTTGGGACTTCAACTGCATTAGCAGTAGCAGTGGCAAATCTAGAGTGTCTCTGTTTGCGTCGGTCCGGTGGACCACCAACATCCCCTAACTTACTCTTTTCCTTCCTCTTTTCTGATATTGCCTTATGAAGTCAAAACCACAAGAGGAATAAAATTAGCTCTGCATAACTGGTTGATGCATGATACAGACGAACACTACTTTGATGTAAGGCAAGCGCATGGTAGGAGGATGGAATATATACAAAAAAAAGATAGCATTGCATATTCACACGTACGATAGGAGGATGGAATATGTATGAAAAATAGTAAGCAGAAGGCATTTCAACAAAATTAGAAGAAATGAAAGCTAGGCACCATATGAACATGCAACCAATATCACTCTATCAGGTAAAAAGTGTCTCGTCGTAAGTGCCATTTCAAGAAATTAGAAGCAGTACAAGCTAGAAGACAATGCAAGATGCAACCTACATCACACTCCCAAGTTAAATGTGTCTTATGTGTAAGTGATTGTTGCAGGTATAAGTTGTAAGCTACGCAGATGCAATTCAACAAAATTAGAAGCAATACAAACTAGACATCATATAGAACACGCGACCACATATAACAGTTCCAAGTTAGAGCAAGCACCTGTGATGGTGGAGTAGGGGAGATGTGCTCATCATCTACACAGCTACGTTGACTGTCCAGCCTTGTGTTGTCTTGCGAATCTTGCTGGGAGGATGGCGGAGTAGAATCTGTAGAGACCCTCTGTTTGAGTTGCACCGAAGGACCACCATCATCTAGTGCCGTACTAATTTCCTTCAGCTGTATTGATTTTGCATTGTGAAGTCAAACCGATAAGAAAAAGGAATAAAATTCGCTCTTCAGAACTCATTCATGCATGATACTGACGAACACTACTCGGATGAAAGGCAAACACATGATACGAGGATGGAATATGTACGAAAAATAGGACGGCGTGACATATTCACACCTATGATGTGGTAACTAAGCAGAAGGCATTTCAAAAAATTAGAAGCACTGCAAGCTAGACACCATATGAAAGATGCAACCAATATCACTCTGCCAAGTTCAAACTGTCTGGCGTTTCAACAAATTAGAAGCAGTACATGCTAGAAATCATATGCAAGACGCAACCAATATCACAGTGGTGACTTAAAGGTGCCTTATCATAAGTGACCGATGCGGGATATGCAAGAACAGTAGTCTGATTTAAGAACATGGTGTGATCAGATATAGTATGTTCTAGAAACAGAAACACGTGTCATATTCATAGGCATTATGTGTAAAGTAAGCAGATGCAATTCAACAAAGTTAGAAGCAATACAAGCTAGACATCATATGCAACATGCAACCACATATAATAGTGCCAAGTTAGAGCAAACACCTGTGATGGTGGAGTAGGGGACATGTGCTCATCATCTACACAGCTACATTGACTGTCTAGCCTTGCGTTGTCTTGCGAATCTTGTTGGTAGGATGGCGGAATAGAATCTATAGAGACCCTCCGTTTCAGTTGCTCGGAAGGACCACCATCATCCAATGCCTTACCAATTTCCGTCCGCTTTATTGATTTTGCATTGTGAGGTCAAACTGACAAGAAAAAGGAATAAAATTCGCTCTTCAGAACTCATTCATGCATGATACTGACGAACACTACTCTGATGAAAGGCAAAGTCATGATACGAGGATGGAATATGTACGAAAAACTAGACGGCTTGACATATTCACACCTATGATGTGGTAACTAAGCAGAAGGCACTTCAACAAATTAGAAGAACTGCAAGCTAGACACCATATGGAAGGTGCAATCTATATCACTCTGTCAAGTTAAAACTGTCTTGTCATAGGTGGTGTTCATCAAACTAGAAGCACTACATGCTAGAAATCAAATTCAAGACGCAAACCAATATCACACTGCCAACTTAAAGGTGTCCCATCATAAGTGACTGATGCAGGATACACAAGAAGAGTAGTTTCATGTAAGAACTTTGTGTGATAGACAGATATAGTATGTACCAAAAACAGGAAGGCGTGTCATATTCACACGTATCATGTGTAAGTTAAGCAGATGCAGTTTACATTAATTAGAAGCAATACAAGCTAGACACCATATGCAACATGCAACCAGATATCACACTGCCAAGTTAGAGCACGCACCTTGGATGGTGGAGTAGGGGAGTGGAGACTTGGAACTTGTAATGCACTAGCAGTACGAGGAGAATCCATTGAGATGCTCCATTTACGTTGCTGCAGAGGACCACCATCATCGCCTTCCTTACTCTTTTCCTTCCTCTTTTTTGATTTTGCCTTGTCAAGTCAAACCCACAAGAAAAAGGATAAAATTTGCGCTTCAGAACTCATGATGCATGATACTGACGAACACTACTTTCATGTAAGGCAGTTGCATGATAGGACGATGGAATATGTATGAAAAACAGGATGGCATGACATATTGGCATGTATGATGTGTAAAGTGTAAACTAAGCACAAGGTGTTTGAACTAGTTAGAAGCAATGCAAGCTAGAAACCATATGAAAGATGAAACCAATATCACTCTGCCAAATTAAAAGGGTGGCCTCATAAATGTATTTGACCAAATTAGAAGCAATACATGGCAACAGGCTAGAAATAATCTTCAATATGCAATGAATAAAGGTGTCTCATCATAAGTGATTGATGCAGGATAGAGAAGAGAGGTAGTTTCATGTAAGAACATGGTTAACAGATAGATGTAGTATGTACCAAAAATAGGAAGGTATGTCATATTCACAGGTATAATGTGTAAACTAAGCAGATGCAATTTACCCTAATTAGAAGCATTACAAGCTAGACACCATATGCAACATGCAACCACATATCACACTACGAAGTTAGAGCAAGCACCTGCGATGGTGGTGTAGGGGAAATGCGGTCTTCAAGTATAGAGCTACATTCAATATCTTCATTTAGGCTTGCTGTTTCTTGAGAATCAACTGGGGAGGATGAAACTGCACTCTTTATAAGAGTAGCGCGTCTCATACTAACCCACGGGCGTGACTGTCTCATCATAAGTGAATAAGTGATAGATGCAGGATACACAAGAACAGTAGTTTGATGTAAGAACATGGTGTGATAGGCAGATGTAGTATGTACCAAAAATAGGAAGGCGTGTCATATTCACATGTATAATGTGTAACCTAAGGAGATGCAATTTAACAAATGAGGAGCAATACAAGCTAGGCACCATATGCAACATGCAACCAGATATCACACTGCCATGTTAGAGCAAGCACCTGGGGTTGTGGAGTAGGGGAGATGAGATTTGGAACTTGCACTGCAGTAGGAGTAGCAGGAGAATCTGCAGAGATCATCTGTTTCGGTTGCTCCAGAGGACCACCATCATTCCGTGCGTTCATCCTTTTCGATTTTTCCTTGTCAAGTAAACACACAAGAAAAAGGAATGAAATTCGCTCTTCCAAATTCGTTGATGCATGATACTGACAAACACAACTTTTATGCAAGGCAACCACATTGTAGGAGGATGGAATATGTACGAAAAATGCTAAGCAGAAGGCATTTCAACAAACTGGAAGCAATGCAATCTAGACACCATATGAAAGATCCAACGAAAATCACTCTACCAAGTTAAATGTGTCTCATTATAAGTGGCACTTGAACAAATTAGAGGCAATACATGTTTGAAATGATATGCAAGATGCAACCAATATTACACTGTCAATTTGAAGGTGTCTCATCAGAAGTGATCGATGAGGGATACACAAGAAAAGTAGTTTGATGTAAGAACATGGTTAATAGAAAGATGTAGTATGTACCAAAAATAGGAAGGCATGTCATATTCACAGGTATAATGTGTTAACTAAGCAGATGCAATTTACCCTAATTAGAAGCATTACAAGGTAGACACCATATGCAACATGCAACCACATATCACATTGCCAAGTAAGGGCAAGCACCTGTGATGGTGGTGTAGGGGAATTGTGGTCATCAACTAGAGAGCTACGTTGACTATCTTCATTTAGCCTTGCTGTTTCTTGAGAATCATGTGGGGAGGATGACACTGCACTCTTTAAACGAGTAGCGCGTCTCACAGTAACCCACTGGGGTGACTGTCTCATCATAAGTGATTGATGAGAGATACAAAAGAGCATTAGTTTGATGTACGAACATGGTTAATAGACATATATAGTATGTATCAAAAACAGGAAGGCATGTCATTATCAAAGGTATAATGTGTAAAGTAAGCAGATGCAATTTAACCAAATTGGAATCAATACAAGCTAGACACCATATGCAACATGCAACCACATTTGACAGCGCGAAGTTAAAGCATGCACCTGGGATGGTTGTGTGTGGCAATTGAGATTATCAAGTGCAGAGCTATGTTTACTGTCTCCATCTGCTGACACTACACCCTTTAGAGCGCTGAAACGATTAATGCTTATTTCGAATTACACTTGAGCGACTTCTGTCTTTTCTTTTGTGTATTCATCAACACTGCATCAGAGTTTGAAATACCCATGCATAAAAAAACAATAGTGTGAGCATGGGTGAAGTGTGAGCACAAGTAGTACAATGTAAAAGTAGCAGATAGTAGGTCGGTGAGAAATAAATGACGGGAGACATATGACAGCTCTACAACATGCATGGCACACGAAATTACTAGATTCGAGGATTTTGAAATATGAGCACAGGGATGGCTGGGAAATGCAGATGCTCCTCCAGCACACCACAAGGTGTGGTCCTATGAAAATAACAGTCGATTGAAAACAAATAGGTCAGTCCATTTTTTCTACACCGTCTGATGTACAAAGAACGGATAGATCACCTTCATCTACCTCTAGCCAGTCAGTGTTGACGATCTTCCTCGAAACGCCAGCGACCACCGGCCCAGTCCCCTGCCTCCGCCCTCCCCTCGACCTCACTGCGTCACCGTGCTTGGCACCGCCCCCGGCCATCCCTTCAAGCCCCGCCAACCTCCAGATCGAGCGCAAGCAGCTCCTGCGCCCCACACCCCTATGATAGACACCAATGCGCTGCTTCCCAGGCGAACAGGCGGACTAGGTGCTCCGCGCGCCTAAGCAGGTGCTGCTTCTTTTAATTGCGAATCAACTGACCCTAAATTGAAATCCAGGCGGGCTACTGACCTCTAGCTAAGGTGAAATAGTAAATGGGAGGAAACCTTGTGCATTTAGTATCACAAAGAAGGTGCAGTAAGAAGCGCTCAACTAGTTTCTTTCGTGGGATGAATACGGTGTGAGCAGAGACGTAAGATTTGCACGAATAAGGAAAGAGGAGTACCTCTTTCTGCTGGCAGTGCTATGTCCTCCTTCTGTTTTTCCAACGATCTTCTTGTGGTTCGCTGGAAACGAGAAGTTGTGGAGGACGGTGGAGCCTTGGACGAACCCATGGCCAAGTTGTTGAGTGTGGTGCGGTGGCCGTCTGTCGGCAGCGGGGAACCAGATCCGAGGCGGCGAACGACGGCGTAGCGGGAACAGCTCCGGTGCGGTGGACGGTTGCGACAGTGGAGCGGCAGCGGTGAGGCGCAGGACGGCGTGGTCGAAGTGGTTCTGGTATGGCGCACGTCGGCGTTGGTGTCTTGGAGGCAGCTCTGCCTTGAGTTTAGCTGCTAAGTCCTTGAGGGCGTTGCGGTTGCGGTTGCGTTGGACGACGACATCGGGGTACCGGCTCCGGCGTGATGGAGGAGGGCGGCGGTGGATTGGGCGTGATGGGGTGGAGGACGGAGGAGGCTGGGGTTTCACGGCTGGTGGAGAGGGCGTTTTGGCGCCCACGGAGTATGAATGGGGAAACGGAGGGAGGGGGAACAATGTTTCGGTTTGGGACGCGCTTGTTTGAAATTTGGGGAAAGTTACAAACTGTGCCCCCATCTAAAATTTCGGACATATTGCGGGTCTAGGGTAGGACAGTAATCTCAGGTGTCCCAAATGGTGGGCGGGATAGATTTTGGCCGAGCGCATGGGTGTTTAGGCTCCCACAGCGTATGAATGCTTCTCGGAGGCGGTTGAGACTGGCGTCTTGGTGAAGTTACAAACCTACCCCGGTTTAGACCTTTGGACATCGGGCCGATAGGCTACACGGATCAGAGTCAGGACAGTAATTTCTTACCACCAAACATTAGTCTCGCGCAGTTTCGGGTGACCAGAGGCTTATTTGGCGCTTCCTTTAATATTTGGGAGCAGAAGGATTAACGTTTTCAGTTCTCTTGAATTGAACTTTCAGATTTGTTAAACTTCACAAATCTTGACTCCTGAAAATCCTAAAACTATGATTATTTTGGAATGGAGGGGGTACATTTGAATATACATTGTACACGAGTATATATTAAAAAATATGCAACTTACCTCAGTTCATGCATGGTTCCAGATATAATCTCCTTGGTTGCAAAAAAATAGTTAGACATGCGTATGAATATATATCATGTTCAAACGCACAACAAAGATTGATGCCCCCTTTTAGATCTGATTTACAAATGCCATTATCTCGGATTCAAATAGATGAATGCACTTCCTATGAATTCGAATCTTCGAAACCCCCTTTATGTTGAATTCAACATGTATTCTATTTCGTAGCTAGCAATTTGGAACGTATCCATGTAAGTGACAAATGTATAAAGTGCTTCACACTAACAACATGGAGTGCACTAATTAATGTTTATATATGAATTGCAAAAAGCAATGCATTGTCTGGATTTCAAACCACTCTCACTCTATGGATCGATAATATGAAATAAACTCGTGCACATGCTAGAATTCAATAGAGTATGAGTGTCTGATAGATCGATGTTCATTCATACGCAAATTGCAAAATTCATGATCTCATCCAAAAATAATAATGCCATTTATATTTTAATTTAATGCGTAGAACCGCCTTTTACATGTAGATGCACTATGCCTCGGCCCGTTCTCACACACGTGCTATATATCTCTCTATCTGACGCATAAGTGCACACACTTTATATACATCGGCATTTCTCTCTCACACATGCTCACAATCTCTCCCGGGGTGTCTCACGCACACACTCTATTTATCTCCCTCTCTCTTTCTTACTACTATGTACCACTCTTTTCACTAATCTCAGTTGGAAAACACTATTTCTCTCACATGCATATATACACACGCACGGTCTCTACTAGCCCTCTATAGGCACATATATGTGCCTATGTGTCTCCCGCACGCACATTATCTTTAGGCCTCTCGCACACATTACCCCCCCCCCCACACACACACACCTCTCTCTTAGTAGTTGGCAGATATGATTCCATCAGATCATTCGGTAGGATATCCATGACT
This sequence comes from Thinopyrum elongatum, assembly GCA_011799875.1. NCBI lineage: Eukaryota > Viridiplantae > Streptophyta > Magnoliopsida > Poales > Poaceae > Thinopyrum > Thinopyrum elongatum. The sequence goes on along the minus strand of CM022297.1, from coordinate 408,405,074 downwards.
GTTAGGATGGATGGTAATACGAGGCAAAGTTTTACCCAAGTCCGGGCCCTTGCAGTTGAGGAAAAAGCCTACTCCTTGTACTGTATATTTGTGATAGGGGTGTGTACAAAGTACACATGAATACCAGGCATTGTGCGTGTGTGTATACTATCGACGAACTAGCCCCCGGGCTTATATAATATACTCGGGGCCTAGGGTTACAAATCATATATAGTCGGCTTATCATCAGTGGGGATAGAGTCCTCCATGACTCTGGTAGCTTCGTCTTGTATGTCGAGTCCTCCCCATGGGTCTTCGTATAATGCGTCTCGGTCCAACCTATGTGGCGCAGGATGGAACCGACCCATGAGTCCTCATGTTGACCCACCACAACTAGAAATGATGTGCCCACCACACCCCACACGCAATCGGCCACTAAGAAAATAAGCATTTACAATAGTACAAAGTTATACATGAAAGTTAATTGCATGGTGCATCCAATAATATTTGTTCTGCATTGTGAATGTTTATATTTTCTCCTAAAATATTAGTCACGGGAAAGAGAAACTAAGGGCATATCTCTCCTTGTCTCCACCGGACAACCCCTCTCTCTACACCACTTTCACGTACGCACACAAACTATCTCTCGGCCCTCTAAAAGTATGCATGCCCCTAACACATTCATGCGTGACGGTCACTGTATTTCAAGAGAAAGCACTATACGATCACTGGACTTCAGAATATGCTCATTACGGTCACCGTATACATTCTCGTGGTGATCATACGATATCTAGCTCACGATACGTCTCCGTATTTTGTTGATGACACTGACAGACATTGTATTTGATGCGTGCTCCGTATTTTGTTGACGACACTTACGGTCATTGTATTTGAAGCGAAAGCATGATATGGTCACTGGACTTCAGAATAAGCTCATCATGGTCACCATATACATTTTGTGGTGCTAACCAACCTGTGGTTGGATGGTTAGGAGGATAGTGGTTTCCCCAGCCCACCAAGGTTAATGTCCTGGTGCTCGCATTTATCCTGGATTAATTTTAGTATTTTCCGGCGATGTGGGTTCAGTGGGACGAGATGTTCCCCTCGACTACGAGGCACCTATGGTGACTTCGTAAAATCTCAAGATCATATGCTGGCTCACTCTCTCGAAGGTGCTCATAGGGGTAGGGTGTGCATGTGTGCGCTTATAGCGGTGAGTGTTTGCGCGTATATATGAGCGCTTGCGTCTGTACTGTGTTAAAAAAATACATGACGTGATTATACGGTCACTGGCTCACCCGTACAACTCCGTAATTTGTTGATGACACGATCAATTGACTAGTCAAATGTTCCATGTGGCGCAACTAGTGTTGCACCATCAGCGTGCATAACCGTGGGGCCCACCTGTCAGCGCGTATATGAAAGAAAGAAATGGTAGTTTGAGTCTGTACTGTGTTAATAAAATACATTTTATGGTGATCATATGGTCACAGGCCAACCATACAGCTCCATAATTTATTGATGACACGATCAACTGACCAGTCAAACGGTCCACATTCACCAGCGCACATTACCGTAGGGCCCACTCGTCAGCGCGTATATGAAAGACAGAAATGGTAATAAATTAGTGGCCGGTGGGGATTCGAAGTCGTGAGACCTCTGGTTGGCAGCCCGCACCCCCTAACCACAGCGGACAAGGATCGCCTTGTGATGATATCCTGAGCCGGCCGTTTTAATTGCACGCACGCATGAGCCACTGTGGTGAATACAAACACATCACACATGTGCACAAACACGCCCGCAATGCCCGCATGCATGCATGCAATACTCACACCTACACATGCACGCACGCAACACTCACACAAACACACGCACGCATGCAGGCGTGCAACACTGAGGGCTCCTTTGATTCAAAGGAATTTTATAGGATTTCTGGAGGATTGAAATCCTTAGGATTTTTTCCTATGTTGGTCCTTTGATTCAGAGGATTGAATCCCATAGGAATTTTTCCCATGGATTCTTTTGTACTACATTTCATAGGAAATCTAACATCCACTCCAACCTCTTTTTACAATTCCTTTGATTTTCCTGTGCCATCAAACACTCACTGCGAATCCTATAGGATTCAAGTGGGCATGCCACTCCAATCCTATACTTTTCCTGTTCCTACTATTTCAAAATCCTACGAATCAAAGAGCCCCTGACACATACACATGCACTCAAGAACACACGCACGCACGCACACATGCATGCAACACAGAAACGTACACATGCACGCACGCAACACTCACACGCCTGCATGCACACAGCACACGACGCAAGACACACGCTCAACCTATACGTGCATGCACCCTTTGTTAAGGACATGGATTGTTACGGGTATTAATCAATCTTATCTGTGATAAGCAGAACATTGATGTTTGCAGCGGTCTTCATGAATCACAATGTATCGAACGGGCTATCAACGTATATATGAAAATTTTAAATTCTCTTACATTATATAGTAGGCTTATCTACATGAAATAGATGATGTCACACTCAATGAACAATCATCGGTTTATGAAATGCCCGCTTCTGACCGCCCTGGCCCACCAAAAGCTCCTCTGCCGTGCGCTGCCTACGTTGGGTCACTGACATGCAGGACATGTACCCAACGAGCCCACACGTCAGTGGAAGAACAGCGCGGTGTCGTACGTCAGAGTCGAGGGCGCCGCTCGCTGCACGTCCGGCTGAACACGCCTCCTTGCCGCATTCAAATGCCTCCATGAAACCCGTGTGGAAGCCAGGAAACCCACTCCGGACACACGTCCGTTCATGACCAGGCCAGCATTAAACGCAACACCGGCCAAGCTCCTCCCATCCGCCGTCTATTTAATCTCCTATTTAAACGAGGCAAGACGCCGGCCAAGAATCGCACACCTCCACCGCTCCCCTATCTCCTCCTTCACCATTTTATCCACTGTTACAATTGCTTACGAAGAGTAGTTATCTGGCATCCAAGCCGGCTGGGTGGCCCGCCGAGCCCGCCGGAAACGAGCTATGCAGCTCGCTGATCCACCTCCCTCCCCTCGCCCGACGGAGCCAGTTACCGCCCTAAGCCGGCGTGTGGTTCAGCAACTCGCCGCTCCAGGCCAGCTCGATGAGGAGCGGTGAGCTGCTCCACGCCAGCACGGTGGGGAGCACGGGCGTCGTCGCTGCCGTCCATCCCGCCGCCTCGTACCGCGCCCCCTGTGTCTGCGAGCGCGTCTCCTGTTTCTATGGCTGAGACTCCCATGCTTGCGGCTGCGCCATGCAAGCAGAGACAGAAGCCGGGTGTGCGGAGAGCAATGAGTCGGTGGCCAGCGCCTCCGCGTCCGCCGCCATCATCGAGGAGAAGTAGAACACGAGAGGCCGCCGTCGCTTGCGTCCCATGAAGGCCACTGCCGAGGCGACGTCGGCGTACACAGCAGGTGTCTTGCCGGATCCTTCTATTATGAGGACCTTCGTTGACCCCGCATGGGCTCCACGGAAGCAGAGAAGCCCCCTTCAGACTCCATCTTGGGCATCAGCCAACGATGTCAGTTGAGCGGTGGGGAAGCGAGCCGTCGTTTGCACTGAAGCATATACCTCCGGGGCTCCCGGCAGTCCGGTGATCGTGCTGCCGGACATGAGGAAGACAACTAGATCAGCGGGCGACCATTTAGGCTAGGTATTATTACACCTGTGCTGTTCAGGAGTAGCACCGCTTAGTTGATTTGAATGTAATGAAATCCATCATGTTTATATGAAAATCCGGTATTTTATATGAATTCCGTCATTATTTATATGAAATATCGCTGTGTTTGAATGAATTTCGTCCGGTTGGTTGAGTTGCTATCAGAATGTGTGCGGCTATGGTTGGATGGCGTAATTTGCGGGTCGCCGGTCAGTTTGCGGCCGGCTCGGGCGGCGTGGCGGGACAAAAAAAGCACAGGTCATGCAAGATCGTCTCCAACGCATGAGCACCCGAGCTCTTCCTCGTTCATCGGTGGCAAAGGCACGGGTGGACAAAAGGGTCGCCAATATTTTGGCTACCTCGGGCAAGATCCAAACAGCCGCTCCCAGCCCCACCCCTCCCAGCACATTCAAATCCCTCGTTCGCCGTGAAATTTTGCCATGTGTTGTTTTCATGGATATTTTGATGTGTGAAAACAAATTTAAATATGAACGAATAATCGGTGTCCGCGATCTTCTGCCGGGACACAGTTGGATGGCCCCATAGTAGTTGTAGTGTAGAGTACTACTAGTACTACTAGATAGTGAGTGTTTACTACTGTATCTACGTACTAATTGCAACGCATGCATGTGTTAGCAGTATAATGACCACGTATGAATTTGATGGTAAGATTTGTGTAAGTTGGATGTCATATTATTGCTCTAACATGTGGTCAAAGTTAGCCTCCAAAACGCATTTTAGACCCTATATGGATTGAGGGAGTACATGCATTGCTGAGGTTTGTCTTAATCCTTGCATGCAACATTTTTATTGAAGCTTGAAATGTGAACATGTGAATGGGAGGGACTACTACAACCCTTCCAAAATAACTATAGTACTAATGGTATAGTACTCCCTCTGTTCACCATCTCACATGCTCAGTACTTTTGCGAACTATGGAAGTAACAAACTTATTCCACCACTCAGCATCTATTATGGATGCATTGTGGATTTCAAGTTGAGTCATATAGACCGGAAAGTAGGCACTTAGGGCATCCACAATGTATGCTTTTTGTTTCCTCTACGCCCTCTCTCCTCTTAGAGGCAGGCCTCTATACATTGCATGAACTGCCTCTACCAAAAAATTGGCTAGCATCACGTCTAACCTTAGAGGCTGCCTCTAACAATGTAACAATCCATCTGATCCCACTTGTCAGCCTTAGGAAGCATAAGAAAGTAGGAGTACAAGAGAAATAGTACTGATTGGACAAATGTGTTGCTAATCAATACTTTTTAAATTTCTGCTAGGGCCCACCTTAGAGGCTGGTTAGAGTCTCTATATATTGTGGTTTTTTCATTTGATAAGAGGCAAACCATGTGGGGCCTACCTTAGAGGCAAGGCTCTATACACTAGAGATGCTCTGTATTACTTTTGATGTGTCCCGTCAACTAGCAGAATAAGGAGAAGCTTGCTTAGTACGCCTCTCCCCCGCCCACGGGCGTGGTGGCTCGCAGAGTCACAGGACGAAGAGAAGCTTGCTTACTACACCTACGCCCACTCCCTCGCCCACGTTCGCGGTGGCTCACAGGACGAGGTGAAAATGTTACTACTCCCTCCATTACTCCTCGTCCCTACCTTGGTTAGAGAGATTATCATATTGTATGAAATATATGTCTTTTAGTAGTAGGAGTAGTACAGTGGTACATAGGAGTAGTACTACAGCAATTTCCTTGGAGTCCGTGGTGCAGCAAGCTACCCTAGGCTATGTTACTAGTCCCTCCTTTCTGGTTTATGGCTCAATTTCAAAATCTCTCCAACCAAGGTAGACGGTGAGTGGTGGAATTAATTTCGTAGTTTGCACAAGTAATTAGTACGCTCGTTTTTCTCAAGAAGTTATGTTTACCGATGCATTAATTACAACAAATGCATGCATGACCACTAAATTGCCATGAACTTCTATATGCATTGGTGAGTTTTCTCTTGATATTGCTTGCATCGGGTGATTTAATGCACCTCGAAATCCAAACATGTGATGGTACTACTAGTAGAATTGAGACTTATAAAACGAAAAAACGATTTTTTTAGATGGGCCCTATAAACCTGAAAGGAGGGAGTAGTAAGTAGTACTACCTTCATAGTGGGTACGTACTCCGTAAAATCAGATTTTCCCAAAACTAAGTCACTCAACCTTTATTTGCTTGTTTCCCTTCCTGCCTTGTTGCCTCGAACAGACTATGCCAAACTCCCCTGCCTGCCGCGCGGGAAAAGACCCGCCCTCACCTTTTTTAGTCCGGGTTTGTATCGATGGATCGCGCGAAGCAGCAAAAACCAAGTCGTGTCTTGTACTCCTCCGTCGTACTACTAAAAGAGTGGAGACGCTCGCTTTCAGTAATTCTGTACTTCCTCTCGCAGACATGTGGGACATATAGCAACCGGGTCGACGTGTCATGCACCAAATAATAGTGCAGAACAGCAGGTGGGACGCACCCCAGTCGTAGCGCCCCAATAGTAGTAATGAGCAATGAGACGTCAAATCACAATGCCGCACCTTTCCCCCAGACGGACGAAGCAACCATTATTTCACACTTCGCTGAATCCGCTTTGCCATCATCTCCTTCAAGAAAACCACATATTGCTTCTGCCTCAAGAGGGATGCGCATTGCCTTGGTACATCATGACACGTGGGACCACATGACAGGCCATGCTCCCCCGCCCACCGCTCGGTAAAATCACCTCATTTTTACTACTTCCTCCATCTCGGTTTACAGGGCATGCACGTCGTTCTAGGTTGAGAATTTAACTAGCTATATATGTATTATATGTGATGAACAATATATGTTTAGAAACTACATCCGCTTAAGAATCCAATGATATACTTTTTGTGACATAGTAACTCATATTTAGTTAGTAAAATGGATGACCTAGAACTGCGTGCACGCCCTATAAACTAAGATGGAGGGAGTAGTATCTTTTTAGATCAATATAGTCGGGATTCCCCAAGGATCAAAACCAAGTGGTAGGCTGCTCCTGTCGTGTTGGAGTAGCAACTCAAGCAGGGTCAGTCCGCACATGAAATGGCGACACACTTAACAGAACCCCTTTGGCCAACATGTGGCTCATCCACCGTCTTGTTCCACGTGCGATGCACCAAATTATAGTTCGGAGCAGCGGTTGGACTTGGAGGCACCCCCGGTCGTAGCGCCGTAGTAGTAGTAGTAAATGAGCGATGAGGGGTCAAATCACAAAGCCCCACCTTTCCTGCATTAAGCTGGATGGACGAAGCAACCATCATTTCACTCTAGGGCACATGAGCATAAAGAAAAGATAAAACCAATGATGCATGCGGCAGCTACCTAGGGCACCCTAGGGTAGGAGCCTCCACTACAAATCCGCTTCTCCCTCGTCCTCTTGAAGAAAACCGATGTTGCGTGCGGCGGGTTGGGTTTGTAGGAGTACTACGGCATGCGGGGACATGACGTAGTAAATGGGAGAGGGATTGAGTTCGAGTCAACGCTTTAATACGGGTGGGCCGCTTGGTTTTACGGGAACGAGGCAACATTTTGGCTTCGGGGACCAGTGGAGATATACGTACAAAAAATTGTGGACGTAGGTTCGACCGAAAGGCAATGACGCATGGGCCCCACATTTTGATATACCCGCGGCCGCGTGAAATTTGCTACTCAAAATAATGCATAAAAGTTCCTCCAAAAACATCTATAACTAATGGGAAGTGAATGTATGCTTAAAATGAAAATGTAATACAAAGAGAAAAAATGAATTGCAGTTAAAAGAATGACATTTCTAACAAAAATGTGAATGTGAACTACATATGTGTGCACGTGACCAACACATACATTGTCAATACAAAATCTAATACAAGAAATAACTTATGAGTAACATACACGAATTGATGATGTGGTGCTTGCATGCATAGAGTACAAAAACAATGTGATTTATGACTCGCGTGCATGACGTGTTCTTGTGACATAGTTGCATGTCTAGGAAAAAAGCTACTAGTGGGTTGTACTAGCTATTTAGGAATAGAAGATGTATACATGGAAGTTGTAGGGAAAGAGATGACATGTATCTCAATTCCTATGAGTAGGGATTGGAAAAGAGATGTCATTTGGTTCACATCATAGGAACTTTTCTATTGAATCTAGAGATGACATGTATCTCAATTCCTATGAGGAGGGATTAGAAAAGAGATGTCATTTGGTTCACATCATAGGAACTTTTCTATTGAATATACGCTAATGTTTATTTTTCCTTTAAAATTGTGGGAGTATAGGAATCCATTCATATGAACCAAGTGGCTCTAAAGCTATAAAAATGATATCATGTTTATTTTCCTTTGAAATGTGGAGTATATGAATCTATTCCTATGAACCAATTGGCTCTAAAGGAAAAAATCCTATAAAAATCATATCATATAGAGTTCCTATGATATTCCTCCACACCAAAGAATGGTTGAAATTGCTGCAGGTGATACAACGGTCTTTCTTTGTACACTCCTCCCCCATCTTCATAGTTACCTCTCGAAGATGAATGAAATGATATATACTGGGTATTCTATATGTGCATTTTGGTAGACGAAAACTCGGTAAAAGTTTGCGAGGTTCGAATTTTCAATAAAGCTATATGCACTACATTTTGGAACGGAGGGAGGAGCATACGGCAGTTGCTAACACTCACGTGGAAGATTTGTGTGGCGGAGGAGTGGCTGTTCTGTTAAATGACATGGCAAAACTGACACTGTCGGATGCCGATCTAACGGTTCTTATGGCGTTCGTCAGGAAACGGCATGTGGTGAACATTTGTCAGATATGATTTACGGACACATGCATTGCATTGATACGTGCCCCCTCTCTCTCACGCACACACGCACCCTCATGAGTCACGACTCTCCCGAGTCCTCTCGCACCCACCGTCTATCTGTAGGTAGACGTCACACACATATGTGCTCTTCACACCCTACCCTCAGAACTTCAAAAAAATAAAAGATGTCACGCACCTTTTATTTTAACTCACACCTCACACACTTATACTATTACTCTTGTGGCGAACATTCTTTGGGCGTAGTATATTGTACTCTCACGAAGAGAAGCGGTGGACGCACGCACTAGTTCTCTCAGACCCACTCGCGGGTACACGTAGGAGCGAATTTTTTTAAGCTAGGAGCGCATTTGTTTACAAAGAGGCATCCCAATTGACATTTTGACTAGTCTACTTTTCAACTTGATGGAGGGTCGGTGACCGCACGTGAATGATACAGTATAGTGCGTCCTGGACGCGGTGGCACGTTATTGATCGAGTTTTATTTTTACTTGAACTTTAAATGAAAATAGAGGTTCACGCATATTCAATTTAATAACGGCTGGTACAACAAAATCACTCCACTATATATATATATATATATCAGCAGGAGCCTCGGCGCTTGCTTTACTAGGGTTCCTCTCTTTCACTCTCTCATGCTCTCCAGATCTAAGCAAGACATAGGTGGCCACACTCTCTCTCTGCTCATGGCTGGTCACAAATCCGGCCGGACCACCTCGATCGGGGCAGGGGTGTAGGTGCATTGTTCACGCGGTCGTCGGCGGCGAGGGAGGAGACCAACAGCTGCCCGCGCATCCCGTTTGGCAGCCGTGCCGTTCTCTCCGAGACAGCGCCGGCTCGGGAGGGCCTCCGACCCCTTCTTCCTCCCTGCGGTATTGTGGCCAAGATGCAGCCTCCCGACGCTGTCTTTGCCTCATGCCGATGACCCTCTGGTATATATTCCTTTGAAACCTGCCTTGCTCTACTGCCCCAGCTCCCCACGTGGCTGCGTGTGGATCTTGTTCTACTTCCGTCGGCTGTTCCAATGCCACCTAGACTTTTACTATTATTAGAGGTAAAGCTAGTTCATACAGTCAAATCTAAGAGTTGGTTCAAACAGGGAAGAAAGTGGGAAAGCTGTAGCATGAATCTAGGACTTGGTTCTAAGAGGAAACGGGGGAAACTAGTAGATACTGGCTACCCAACCGGTCTCTTGGTTGAAAAGGCGAAGAAAGCATGGTGGATGGCGAAGGGTGGGGGGAAGTGGACCTGTCTCTTGGTCGAAAAAGGAAAGAAAGTGAGGGGTGTTGGGGGACCTGTCTCACATAGGAAAATGTCGCCGAGGAGATAAAAAATGGGACAAATGCAGACATGCTGCCTGAGTGTTTGCCGCTCTCGGCAACCACATCTGCCTCACCACTTTATGCCCCTTCTGTCCCTACGCCCATATCGCTACCGTTAATGTAAAATCACATGAAGCATTAAGCAATGCCACCTAATGTCACTATTAAGTAATAGTCTAGTGCCTTTGATAAATTGAAGCAATGCCACCTAATGTCACTATTAAGTAATGGTCTAGTGCCGTCGATAAATTGAAGCAATGCCACCACCATTTTATGAAGTGCTTTCGTCTTGCATTATTTCCCATGAATTGTGTTTTTGCAGTTACACTTAAATCTCACACCGCTAACATTGCTTCATCCCAGTGGAACTGCACAAATTTGGTTGCACATTTACTGACCATGTGCTACTCTCATAACAGTAATACTAATGCTATTGTTCTCCAGGTTAATCTAGTGGCAGTGTTGATGTGATGTGAAGCTACTTCTTACTTAAGGGCAATTTCATACTGTCAATGTAGTGCCAATTATAACACAATAGATGCTGCCGTTAATCATATGCCACTGCAAAATAGCTGTCACTGTTTAAATAACCATATTTCATATTTGCGCAAATAGGGATGTCTGTCTCCATATCGTTTCGATCTGCGCAATCAAAAGTACACAAGTTTTAGTAGAACTGCACAAAATGAGATGGCTATTCCTAGCTGCCGTCATCTAACCACCTGTCTTCGAGGTATTCCTACATTGGTAGTAACTAGGTAGAATGACCAACGCAATCTAAAAGAAGCTGATTCATACGTTTTACTTCCTGATTGCAGTGCAGTGACGAGGGAAAGCAACTGCATCCTAGTCTGGAATGCACTTTCTCCCAGTTCATCCAAGGACAGAGGACTAGCTGGCATGGCTGCACGGAGGTTTTTGGGATAGGTGCGCGGACAAGAGGCATTGTAGTCTGCTTATTTCTGCAAATAGCGGTGCTTAAATTTAGTGGAACTGCATAAGAAGTTCAGATGGTCATTACACTACATGGTTCAGTTCAGCATTCCAACTGAGAACACAATTATAATTGGTTATTCTAGAATGAGAGAACCTAACCCTGGATGGTGGCAACAAGAAAAACCAGAGTGAACTCCAGGAAATTAAAGCCTGCCTAGGGAGGCCCTCTGCTCAGAGAAGCCTTGCTTGATTTTTCCTGATTTGTAAACCTTCTCACAACTTTGTCTTTTGCTGTGAACTATGTGACACCCCCGGCTTAATCGTGCACTAATCATACACGCAAATGCACATGATCAAGCCTAAGGACTCACTTGAAGGAATCACAACACAATTCTAAAACATAAATAAAGGCATACAAGCATTATATTACAAGCCAGGGCCTCGACGTCTCGAATACATAAGCTTGATGTCAAAAAGCATCAACTGAAGTGTTAGATATCTGAGTACAGATATAAAAGAGAAACAGATGAGCCTTTAAAAAGGCGGTGCAAAAAAAAGCTACGATCGAAAAGGCGCAGGCCTCCTGCCTGGGACCCTCCGATCCTGTTCCTAGTCGTCGGCAAGCTCGAAGTAGTAACCACCCTCGGGGTGGTAGTAGTAGTCGTCGACAGGGCAGCTGGCTCCGGGGCTCCGTCATCTGGTTGCATCAAACGGATATGGGGAAAAAGAAAGCAAAGCAACCGTGAGTACTCATCCGAAGTACTCAGCAAGCAAGGATCTACACTACATATGCAACATTATCAAAGAAAGGCTGTATATGTGGACTGGGCTGCAGCAATGCCAGAATAGAGAGAAGGCCTAGTCCTATCGAAGACTAGCATCTTCAACGGTCTTGCAGCATTAGAAGAGTGTAGATTAGCACAGTATAAAGTAGTAGCAGTATTAAGTATCAACCTCACCCAGAGATCCTTTCTCGACTCCCTGCGAGAAAGTGATCCCAGATCCCTAATATCCATTTCTCATCACAAGTATCCAGTTCTAGTTGTATCGATCGGGATACAACTCCGAGCGTCCGTTACCGAGGTTCCGGCTATGCATAGATTAGTTCTTCCCTGCAGGGGTGCACCAACTTACCCACCACGCTCGCTTAACTCAGGCCGGACACACTTTTCTGGGTCATGCCCGGCCTCGGCCAAACGACACACCGCAACCCTACCTAGAGCTCAGCAGAGAGGTCCCCGTCGGTCTATATCCTAAGCACTCAGGGGTCTTGGGCCATCGCCCTTTGCACTCCGGGTCGTTGCGTGCATGGGGAAGCCAGGCACCAGGAGGGCGCCGGTCCGTCCCGGCCGCGATGCTGAACTGGACATCTGACAGAGCTTTCGGCTGATGCTACGATGCAGAGTGCCCATAACTTTTCCCGCGTGATGGTTAGTGCTATCGGGCCAGAGGCCCACTCAGATCATATATCGAAATCGCTAGTGTTTTGGTAGTGCGGTAACGAGCAGAGACTCACGATCGATGTGACCCCGTCGCCCTGTCTCGAGGACTTGCGGCAAGGGCTAAGAATGCCCGGCCACGCTTCGTATTTATCTCTCGGGTACCCTCCAGGTCAACCCGGCTCCACATCACTCGCGGGTACCCCTCAGGGTCGACCCGCCTTTCCAAGTAACAGTTCTAAAGTCCAAGTATCCGTGTGTCCATAACATCAGGGAACCCGAGGTATCACCCTCGTTGGATTCCTACCCGATGTATCCGTCAAGGTGAACTTAGGAGGAATCACCGTCGAGGTGCACACTTGAGGTGTTGCACGACGGCGTCGTTATCGGAAGTGATGAAGGAGGAATCACCCTCGATGACCACGACCAATTAACTACCCTACAAGGTTAACATCAGAAGTGCTGACGAGGTATCACCCTCGGCACTCGATAGTAACCCAGTAGTGTCGTACAACTAAGGGGGTGATGTGCGGTGCCGGGGCCTGGTCTTCAATCATGTTGATCGAGTCATCTGATAATCTAGCGGGGCAACTGGGTCAAAGTGAGGGGGTCTCTGGTGGATCTCTATCCAGCCTATACTAAGCAGTTTAGGATAAGCAGGTAAGGTATTAGTAGCAGGTTACAACAAAGAGGCTATGCATAAGAATAGGATAACTCAAAGCAGTAGCAAATTCTAATGCAAGCAGAAGGGAGAAAGAATAGGCGATATAGGCATGTTCAAAGGGGGGTGCTTGCCTGGTTGCTCTGCGGCAAAGGCAGGGTCGTCAGTGGTGTCGTCGGTTTCCGGAGCTGCGTTGGTCTTGGGAACTACGTCGATACCGGGGTCTACCAAGAGAGAAGAGGGGAGGAAACAAATAAATACACAGCAAACATATGCAACACAGAGCGTATCATGCTAACATGAAGTGCAGGGTTGCCTAAAGACATGTCCAAACCTTTTTAGTTATTTTAGGATTAAAGTTGGAATTATTAATCGGTGCATATGCACTATTCATTTACCGGAAACATGCTAAAAGTTGCGGGTTCACCTCCGTAGAGGGTCCCGACCCAGAAATTGATGGCACGGTCGGATTCGTCTCGTCGTTTTGAGCAACTTTCATGTACAAAGTTTTTCGATCTGAGCTACGGTTTATTTTCTACGGATTTTCAAAGATTAAACCAATTTCTGAAATTATTTGAATTAACAGAAATAAAATATTGCATCAGCAGTGATGTCAGCATTGTGTCAGCAGTCAACTGAGCTGCTGACTGGTCAAACTGACAGGTGGGACCCACCTGTCAGCCACTGAGAGGTTAATTAGTGTTTAAACTAATCTAACAGAACTAATTAGGGGGGTGGGCCCCAGTTGTCAGTGTGTGTTTAGTGATTAGTTTATTTTTAATAACCTATTTAGCTAATTAACCACGCGGGCCCACTGGTCAGTGACTGAAATGAACAGTGACCCGCGTGACCCAGTCAACCTGGTCAAACTCACTATGGGGCCCACTCGTCAGTGACCCTGGGCGGGCCCCAGGCCATGCCAGGTCATGGGCGCCACCAGAGTTGCTCCGGCAGGCCTGCGCGCGGCGGCCAAAAGTCGGCGAGCATCAGAATCGCTCCACAGAGGGCCAAAACGAGCGTCGTTGGGCACGTTCGAACGAGCGTCGAGCGCCGCGTCGAATAGTGGCATCGACCGCAGCTGGGGAGGCCGGAAAAGACGCCGACGGTGAGCCGTTGTGGCGGTGATCTATGGGTGAGCTCGGGCACGTGGCTACGGCGTGAACTAGCGCATGATTTCGGTTGCGTTCAAGCCAGCGCGAAGTGCTGCCTTGAGTGGAGCTGGCGCGAGGCCGTGGAGATGACCGGAAGCGGCCGGACGGCGAGGTGCCGCGGCGGATAGAGCATGGTGCAGCGGTGAGTTAGCTAGAACGGAGCAGAGCGGCTTGGGAGAGAGGCAGAGGGGAGAGGAGGGCTCACCGCGCGGTTATGAAAAACCTTCTACAGATTAGGAGCAGCAGCGAGTTGCCGAAGTTGGAGACGAATGGCGGCGGTCGGAGATGCGGTTGAAAGGGGGTTCGGCGCTGCAGGCCGCTCCAGCTCCACCTGAGGCCACTAGGAGAAGTGGCAGAACGTGGCGGAGCTGGCAGACATGGTGGACGGGCGCAGGGCCGCTGGTGTCCGTGGAGACGTCAAAGGGCGGCAGCGATGCCGCTCGGCCACAGAGGGGAAGGAGAGAGCGAGCGCTAGGGAGAGGGAGAGAAGTGGCGCGGCGACCAGGGGGATGGACGGGAGCTCGCTCTTATCCACCCACTGTCGGTGGCGTCGGTGGTGTCGTCGTGTCATCGACTAGTCGGCGGGCGCGCACGCAGCCACGGGCGCGGCGACACGGCAATGGAGAGAGAGGGAATGAGGGAGAGGTGGGCCTGGTGGGCTGGGCTGAGTGCACTGAGTGCACTGTTCACTTAAGCCCTGTCCCCAGCAGTAGTCTAGGCCTTTTTCTTTTTCTTATTTTTGTTTTATGAACTCTTTTCTATTTTGTAAATTGTTAGGCCACTTAATGACTATTGTAAAATAGTGAGTTATGTCACATAAATATGTTATAATGTTTAGCACTGCCAGAAATTGGCTTGGTGAACAAATGATTTCATTTGAATTTCTCATAAATAGAATAGCATTTAAAAATGCTGAATTGGTGTTGTTATAATTGCTAGTGCTCATCTTTGCACAAGAGTGATGTTGTGTTCCTTAACAAATAATTGTTATGGAATTTTTGTCAAATGATGAACATTTTTCTAGCAAGTTTTGAGCAACTTTATTTTGCACTTGAATTTGAATTGATTTTCAGAGAGAAATTTGAATTGATGTGTTTAAACATTATGATCAAGCATTGCAAATGAAGATGACTTAGCATAATTAACAGATGATCACAGTGCTTATTACATAGGGGTGTTACAAACTAGTATATGTTTGTTATGTTCTATGAATCATTGAAATGTATAAAATTTCTTAACTTATGCTTTTCAAGTATTTTATGAAGCCGAGTTTAATGTGAATGTTCCACATGAACGCTGGACTAGTGTGTGAACGTTTGGAATTTACATTGTGGCCTCAGTTAACTGCATGAACCACTATAACAAGATATGTAGTTGCTTATATGCCAGACAGCAGATTATTGATTGTTAGTTGGTCGATAGCCGACTTTTCTAGTGTTGAAGTGAGCTAAGCCAATGTGCCGTGTTTTGCACAACTCCTTACAATTGGGGTAGCACCAACAGTGTTTACAAGTACTTAACCAACCTTACGTACCCTATGTATACGTCAGCGCACAGTTCTCGAATGAGTACTCTATTTCATCAAACACACACTGCTCGGATGATAAACCGTGACAACTTATGTCTTACCATGCCATATTACATGAAAAAACTAGTGAGGATGCATATGTTTCGGCAACAATTAGGATGGTTCTTACATGATTCATGGGCACACAAAAGTAGCAGCAGTTCCCATAGACGGATTCAAACAGAGTACTAGCCCCAGAGGGCTCGATAATAGGCAAGGTTCGGATAATTAGACACAATCCAAACTACTATTAAACACTAGCTGGGGCAACTATTTCATGCCATGATCTAATTTGGGATGGACACAAGATGGACCTTGCCATGAACATCATCGAGGACGTCTGGCAGCAGCTCAATCTTGTGAACCTTCCTGAAGATAACCGTGTGGCCTTACCACTCATAAACTTGTTTGTGGAGGCATGCCATGTCATCTTTCTGCGTAAGCTTGACAAGAACAGTATGCCTCACAAACGAAGGAGTAGCTTTGAACTTCTTGTGCTTCAGTACACCCTGGACAACACGCTTGACAACAGTGAGGCTAGAATACATCTCGACATTGGTATAAGTGCAAATGGCTTCCAGGATCCAACAGCCTAAGAACTCTGTTTTCCCAGTGCGTATATTTAGGTCATCCACCTCATAGCGAGTGACATGTACAACCACACAATCCTTGTCTGCATCAGGGCTCTAATTGAAACAGAAACAAATTCTGAATTACTTTCCAATATAAGAAACACAAGTTATTTAAACCACTATGTAGAGTCAAAAGTATGCATGACAGGGAAGGTAGCATGGCATCGAAGCTAATAAAATTTTGCATTATTTATCACCACATACTTAGATGAAAAACCACAATTGAGATCGGCAAAGAAGAAAATCACCTTGGGCAGCTTAGCCGGGGGGGGGGACACATCCTCGAAGGGGGAAAACTGCTCCTGCAGGGCCACGGGGGCTGTAACCTCAAACGGGGCGTTGACCATCTCATTAGTGGCCGTGAGCGTATCTGGGGTCTGCTCGGTGGCTGCCTCCATCTTCTTGGAGCTCTCTGTCTCGTGGGGATCAGCCTCCCGCGTCTGCTCCAACATCGGCAGATCTTTGCCTGGTTCTCCTTGGTCCATCATGAAACTGACGAATACTAGGAGACAACTGGAAGGAAAACACAATCGCAATGACAATGAAACAAAAAAGAGAGTGAGGATCGGTTACTGCTTTGCAAAAGTTCTTTTTTTTCTGAACGAAAATATACCAACATCACGGATCCGCTTACCTTCCCTTCATTGGGAGAGAAGAACAATGGCAGATGCGAGTGTTGGTTTTCTTGAAGACGGTGAGGGAGAAGGGGATTCAACGAAGAGTGAAATGATGGTTGCTTCGTCCGTCAAACTTAGACCACGGGGAGGTGGGGTTTTGTGATATGACGGTTCGTTACTGTCGCGCTACGACCGGGGTGACTCTCCTCCTGCATACTGCCTTCTAATTTGGTGGATGGCATTTGGGCCCGCGCGCTGCATGGCCCGCATGTGTGTGAACCAAAGTAAAACGGCATTCAGTAGAGGGAGACGTTTCGATGACCTCGGAGGAGCCAGAAGCGGTAGTGTATCCACTGTACTAGTAGTAATTGTTTTTTATGTGAAGTAGTAATTGTTTTTCTGGGTAAGTGTAGAGTGTCTCCACTGTACTAGTAGTAATTGTTTCTCTGGGCCCAAGACAAAACAGCCCATCCACCCTAGTAAATAATAAAATCAATTCAAAAGCCCATATATTTACTTAATGAGAGGCGCTACCCAGCACACCGCCCCCCAAAAAAACCTGGGTGCTCTTCTTCCTCCTCACTCCCACCCACCTCACGTCAGCTCGCTCCACTCATACCCCCAAATTCCTCACCTCACTCCTACAGAAAACCACAACTCCCCTTCTTCCTCACTACTACAGAAAAACCCTAGCTCCCCTTCTTCTTCACTCGCACTACAACTAGGCCCGTCATTCGTTACTCTACTCAAATCCGTGAGCTCGACGCGACGCCCTCGAGGAAAATTGAGTTGGCTGACCCCAGCGCCAAGAAGATGAGGCTCCCGCCAGCGGCGACGCCTGTTGTAGATCCCGCACCCGGCAGCGCGGGGAGAAGCGGCGAGCCCGCCACCACCGGATCCCAGGAACCCGTAGAATCTCGGGTGGACCACATCAGCGATCTGCCGGACGCCATCCTTGGGGAGATCATCTCGCTTCTCCCCACCAAGGATTGATGCCGCACCCAAGTCCTCTGAACTCGGTGGTGCCCTCTATGGCATGCCGCGCCCCTTAATCTCGACTATCGTCAGCTATCTCTCTTTAATGATTTTGAACTCCCCAGAGCCATCATCTCCTCCCACCAAGGATCCGTTCAAAGCCTCTGCATCCTGTCATGCTACCTGAGCAAGCATAGCATGCCCTGCACGGTGGACGCCTGGCTGAAATCCCCTAAATTCATAGAAGTACAGCTGCTTGAGTTCTACTATTCGCCAGGAAATCACCTACCAGATACCGAACGCCATGTACTTGTGCCCTCAGCACCGATGTCCATCTCGCGGTTTTCCTCCTCTCTCCACACCGCCACCTTTGCGCTGTGCTACCTACTAGACAATCTGGTACTAAACCTTCGACTCCCATTTCTCAAAAAACTTTCACTTGTGCGGGTTCGTATATCGAAGGCCTCATTGCACAGCATCATCCACTCCAGTTGCCCTGCCCTGGAGTGCTTGTTGCTTGTTTTCGCAGTTAGAATCGGTTGTCTCCAAATAAAGTCGCCTAACCTTGTAAGAATTGGAATTTCTTTTGACGGAAGGTAGCTCGTCATCGAAGATGCCCCTTCACTTCAAAGGTTGATCCTTGATTCTAGTTATTCACCATCGCAAATAACCGTCGTCTCTGCGCCTAAACTGGAGACCTTGGGTGTAATACATGATCTCTGTGCTCATTTCAAGATGGTGTTTGGCTCCACAGTTCTTCAGGTACTGTATATTATCATCTACACTTGTAACCATAAGCTGCATTTTAAATTTCTGCGCATAAGTTATATATCATATTGGAGTACACATTTTGTACTAATATTATGTTCTATGCTCAATGAAGAGTTTCTCCATGGATAGCCTATCAATGGTGCTGGATTCTGTCAAGATCTTACATATCCAAATGAATAGTTTTGATCTGAACAAGATTATTGGCTTGCTGCAATGCTTTCCATGTCTGGAGAAGTTGTATATAAAGGTGATAATTTCACGCACATTGGAAGCCCGCATATAGTGTACTAGAATTAACCGTTCAGCTGTTGCTCTTTCGACACTCTTTTTTTAGACCTTAACTGTTTTCAATCTTCATGTCTATTTAGGCAACAGGACGGGGCAAGAAAGTTATAACCAATCGGTGGATTCGTAAGCACCGGGATTTTCTCACTTCTCATGACATTCGATTGAAGACAATAATGCCGGAACGATATGTAGCCAACCATGCAAACACTAGATTTGTCACATTGTTCTTGCTGAATGTGAGGTTACTATTGTCCATCAGGCTTAAGTTTATCAGCAGCATGGTTTTGACGGATGGGTATGTCGAAGAGCAAAAAAAGGAGTTTCAGGTGGACAAAAGGGCTTCTGAACGTGCCGGGCTTCTATTTACAACATCTTGTGGTCATAATCCAGTAAATTTTACGACCCGGGATGTTCATTCTGTGGACCTGACCAATCCATTTGACTGTGACTGCCGAAAACAGTGCTGGAGTTAGATGTTATTGCCCTTTTTAGTCTAGGTTTTGTCTAAACCTGATGAACAATTAACCCTCGTGCTTTTGTATAGTTTGTAAGCTGGAGTTAGATGTTGTTGCCCTTTTCAACTCGGCTGTGACTGTCATATTTTCTTTGAAACAAGGTAAATGGCTTGCCATTTGTTTAATTAAGAGTGAAATATTGTAACAAATCCCAACCAAGGGAAATAACATCACTCTCGCCGACTGCTTGAGCTCACTGTGCATTACAGAACCCAAGTGATTAGCCCCCACCAGCAACCACAAACTTATTTTGAACTAGCACACCAAATGGGCTGTAAATTTTCATAAGAAAGGATGCATGACCATGACAGATTTGGATTCTGACATTTGAGACCCACGAGGAAAAAGCCTATCCAAGGTGGTGTTGACTTACTAGTCAACAAACGATTCTGCCTACCAGCCATTGGATTGACATCCAACATCTGTCATGTATCTTCTATCTCTTGTCTTCTTCCTCCAGCCGCCCAAACCAAACCACCCCGTCAGTTCTGCCTGCTCCCGCCTCCCACGGCTGGCTGCGCCTCCACCGCCCTACCATACCCTCAAACGTTGGCCAGTCCCTCCCTCTATTCCCCCACACGTCATGTTATTCTCCGGCGACGTCAGCCCCAACACGCACCCGCACCCGAACCAGTCAACCCTCGTACTCCCCTCCGCCTGCGAATAGACTGGCGCATCTTCCATGGCTCTTGTTCGTTCCGTCCGAGGCCTTGCCGTCATCCTCCGCCTTGGTTCGCTCGCCGTGCGTGGTGCGCCACCCTCTGGTGTTGCCAACACCGTCAACAACCGAGAGGGACAAGGAGATGACTGTATCTGGAGAGGATGATAGTAGGGACCCACCAGGGTCATGGCAGTACGCAAGCAAGTGCCTCATTATTACAAGCCCAAAAAAAGGTTCCTCCTAATGGTTGGACATCTGGGGCCCACGCCATTGTCAACGTAGTCAATAAACGAGAGAATTACACAACGAGCGGCTGACACCAGGGACCCAGCAGGTCGCGCAGTTGTTATTTACTCTTTTTTTAGGAACAAGCAGTTGATATTTAAACTAGTTTTAGAGACGGATCAGGGTAACAACGGGGCTATGTGGGGGCTGTGGCCCGTCTAGCCAGGGTTTTATTTATGTTTACCACATCATGAGCCTAGTTCTTTTTTTTTCTTGCTGAAAATGGCTAGCCCAGTTCTATTTTTTTAAAGAATCACCCAACCAAGGCCTACTTGCTTTGTCAGCCCTGCTGGCTGCAAATCTTTCAAGACGAGGAGAGTTCCATTCGGCTTGCCCAGAAAATGGGCTATCAGTAATGAGAAATGGGCTGTACATTTTTAAAACACATCAAACCGGGAATTAGCTTCAAATTTCTTTTTTTTCATTTCAAGATTTTAAATTCCATTGATTTTTATGCGTGGACAATTATTTGGATTTTATATTGATATAAATTTATTTTACAAATTAGTTTGAATGTGACTCGAAATTTCAGGATTAAAAACAATTGGGACCGCACCAAAATATGCAAAATTTCGTATAATTTTTAACCGTGGCCACAATATGGGCTGTAATGCTAACAAAAAGAATATGGGCTCCAAAAAAATCCTTAAGAATTAGCAAATGGGCTGTAAATTATTAGAAATAATGGCAGATGGGTTGTATGCTGTTTTCCACACATTTGAGGCTGACTTGTGTGCCTACTATATGTTGACGCATAGGCTTTCCTAAAAAAAAGGTTGACGCACACGCAATGCCGTGTCAACTTAGTCAACACATGAGAGCAGTGACTGTTGGATGTCCATCCAACGGCTGTCGTGCTTCTTCAATCTCTGCTCTTCCTGCTCCAGCCGCTCAAACAAGCATCGGCGGGACTGCCTGCTCCCTCCTCCCGCGGCCGGTTGTGCTACCGCGCAGGCCTCACCGCCCCATCGTACTCCCATCGCTGGACTAGCCATCCCTCCACTCACCCAGACCTCCAATTATTCTCCAGCGACGGCAGCCTCACACTACAGTTGAAGCAGTAAACCCTCGTACTCCCCTCCGTGTGGGAAACAACTGCCGAGGCTTCCCTGGCTCCGTGTCGTTCCCTTCCTAGGCCTCGCCGTCGTCCACCGCCCTGGTGCTCTCGGCGGCGTGGTCAACGTGGTCAACAAACGACATCCATCAGAAGAGGATTGTACGTGGAGAGGCTGACAGCTGGGTCCACGGCCACACGCAAGGAAGTGCCTCCTTATTACGCGCAAAATAATGAATCCTCCACCTGACAGTTGGGACCCACCGAAAGGGCCTCTGTATTTTGCGAAAAAACATTCCCCCCGCTGACAGCTCGGACCCACCAGCTATATCTTCGCACGCAAGGAAGTGCCTACTTATTACGCACAAAAAAATGAATAATCCCCCTGCTAGCTGGGACCCACCATAGTTGGAGGCTGACTTGTGGGCCTACTAAGTTGACGCGCACAGAGGGCTTTGTCAACTTAGTCAATATGAACGATTCTAGCTCCAGTGACCGTACGATGTCCATCCAACGGCCGTAGTGCTTCTTCAACCTCTGGTCTTCTTGCTCCAGCCGCCCAAACCAGCGCCGGTCGTGCCGCCTGCTCCTGCCTCCCGTGGCCGGCTCTGCTGCCACGCAGGCCTCACCGCCCCACCCTACTCCAACCTCTTGCCAGGCCATCCCTCTACTCAACCACAACCCCTGATATTCTGCGGCAATGGCAGCCTCACACCACAGCCGAACCAGTCAACCCTCGTACTCCTCTCCGTGTGGGCATCCACTGCCGCGTCTTCCCTGGCTCCGCGTCGTCCCCTTCCTAGGCCTCGCCGTCGTCCACCGCCTTTGTGCTCTCAGCGCGGCGTGGTCAATGTGGTCAAGGAACGACTTCCATCGGAAGAGGACTATACGTGGAGAAGCTGACAGCTGGGTCCACGACCGCAGCAAGGAAGTGCCTCCTTATTACGCGCAAAATAATGATTCCTCCACCTGACAACAGGGACCCAACGGACGGGCCACCGTATTTCGTGAAAAAAAAAGTTTCCGCCCTGACTGCTGGGACCCACCAGCTACGTCTTCGCACGCAAGGAAGTGCGTCCATATTACGGGCAAAAAATATGATTCTTCCCCTGACAGCTGGCACCCTCCAGCTATATCTTCGCACGCAAGGAAGTGCCTCCTTACCTCCCTGACAGCTGGGACCCACCTGGTCGAATCATACCTAGGGTTGTCTGTCTGGTCGCGAACGTGTACGTACAGACTGGTCGATCAGTCTGTCTGCAGGCTGCAGCGATGAACCGTGGCCGAGTAAGGAAGGGCACGTGTCGTAGTAGAGGCACGAACGTAGCATGTCACACAGTCCCTTCTATATCGTGTACACGTACGTAGAGCCAGGGTGCAAGAAAGTAAATACAGCCATGTACGTACATACGGGCAGGGTCTCGAACGCCTACTCGCGCATACGTACGGCCAGGGCTCGTGTACATGGAGAGGCAGCAGAGGGCAGCAACGGCATCCTGTTCATCGGCAGCCAACCGGCTGGGTCGGAATGGAGAAACTTCGTTGTGTTCATCGGGAGGCAACGGAATGCGTCCTGTTCATCGGGAGCCAACCGGCTTGGACGGAACGGCTGAAACGAGGCCTGGCGTATCGCAGAACGGAGGAAACGGCCTTCTCTTCGACCGCCTACGGTCGAAACAGGATCCTGTTCATCGGGAGGGGTCTGGCGTACCGCAAAACGGAGGAAACGGACTTCTCTTCGACCTCCTACGGTCGAAACGGGGTCCTGTTGATCGGGAGGGGTGTGGCATACCGCAAAACGGAGGAAACAGACTTATCTTTGACCTCCTACTGTCGAAATGGGGTCCTGTTCATCGAGAGGGGTGTGGCGTACCGCAAAACGGACTCCACGGGCTACTGTTTATCCACCGTCTACTGCCTCGCTCCAGCCTCCACGGGCTACTGTTCATCCACCATCGACCTCATCCAGCCTCCACCTGCGACTGTTCAACCATGGCGTCTCCCTCCTGCCTCCACCAGCTACTGTTCATCCACGGGCTCCTGTTCATCCAGCCTCCACCGGCTACTGTTCAACCAGCCCTCCACGGGGTCCTGTTCATCCACCCCCAACCGGCTCGATCGGGGTCCTGTTCATCCAGCGGCAACGACCTCTACTACCACGGGGTCCTGTTCATCCAACCCCCACCGGGAACTGTTCATCCAACCCCCAACAATGCTCAATGTTCATCAAGAGGCAGCAGGTTCGATCTGCTTCAGTTAGGAGCAGTAGCGAAGGAATCGCTCGATCGGGTTCAGTTAACAGCCAGGGATCGATCGATCGCTCGGGGTCAGTAACGCATAGCCAATGCAATCGCTCGGGTTCAGTAAGCGACAGCCTTGCTCGGGTTCAGTTAGAGCCCAACGCCTCGCACACATGCGCGTACGTGTACGAGAGAAATGCGCAAACCTCCGTGCATCGCTCGGCCCCGACCACCCACCGTAACCGGGAACTCCCCGATATTTTCCTCGCACTCGCTTCTACCACGGTTTTTTCCGTCATGGACAGCCCAAAGAATGTCATGCAGCTGCGTCTCCGACCCGCCCAGGATGAAAAGCCCATTTTTTTCATGATTTTTTGTCATAGAAGTAGGAGCCCACCACATCTATGATGATACCGGGTTTTGTGACAATTATCGTCATAGAAGTGTCATAAGCATGACAAAAAAAATTGTTCGGCCCAAAATGTCACGGATGTGTCTTTTTTTTGTAGTGGCCGCCTCTAATGGACGCCGCATCGCCTGCTGCAAGGCCGCCGACCCCTCCTCCGCCGACCACGGTACGTGAGTATGGGATCTATGCTGCTATATGCTGGCAGATAGGAATGGGAACAACTTACTAACTAATTAACCAGCGTGACTAGGCACACACACACTTGCGTTAATCTTGTCCCACAGCTTGTCGTGAGCAAAACTAGAATTTCACCTTTATGGCCAGAAAGAAGCCATATGCTTCTGCAGGTGTGCTTATTGTATGCATGTTCATCCAGCAGTTAGCAGTCGAATCTTGCCTCTCATCAGCAGGTTATATATATATATATATATATATATATATATATATATATATATATATATATATATATATAGGGTGGGACTATTCTGCAACCCCCCTCTAGAGTTCCTAAATAAGCCTATTTAGGAACCCCCGTGCCTCTTACTTGTTCCTACCACCGCGCGCAGCGAGCGGAGCCGGTTAAAACCGTCGACCTCGCCCACTACCCACGCCTCACCCCGCTCCCTACCTGCCTTCTTCCTCCGGCGAACCACGCGCCGCCACCTCCGATGGCAGCCACACGCCGCCGCCCTTCGCGGCCCGGACACCGCACCACCACTGGGACCCCCACCTACCCGTACTGGCCGAGCTTCCTCCGGCATGCCCGCATGCTCCGCCACCCAAC
The DNA here is from genome assembly GCA_011799875.1 of Thinopyrum elongatum. Taxonomy (NCBI): domain Eukaryota; kingdom Viridiplantae; phylum Streptophyta; class Magnoliopsida; order Poales; family Poaceae; genus Thinopyrum; species Thinopyrum elongatum. The sequence goes on along the minus strand of CM022297.1, from coordinate 408,380,278 downwards.
CTTCCTGGATCCTAGCTCCTCCCGGCGGCATCCCACGCGCCACCGCGCCGCGTAGTCCACCAGAAACCATCGTCCCGCGCCCTCCCTCCCCGGATACACACTCTAGCCGCCGCATACCTCCCCAACTCCTTGATCTGGTCGCCGCCGACCTCCCTGGTTCCCCATTCGGGCCACCGCCCCCACCTCCTTCCGCACGCCCGCGGGCCGCCCTGGCCGATGTCGTGCTAAGGCCCGCAACGCCAGCTCCCGTCGAGACAGGGGCCAGATCGAGGCCGCCTCCTACATCAGACCCTCCCCCCACGCACATCTTCCTCGAGGACAGCTCAAGGTCTGTCCTCCACAATGCGGCGTGCAACCCGGAGGAGATCCTCCCTGCTCAAGGTCTGTCCACACACCAACTGCACACCGTCGTGACCCACTCCCATCCCTCAGTCGCTCCCCTAGCCCAATCGCTAGTCTCCCACTTCTTCCCCTGATCCAGGGATGGCCTGATGCGTCCTCCTGGGCCAGTGGCGGGATATGGCGCTCCCGAGAGCTAGTTTACCTCGACTGGAATACGCACAGAGCTTCTCCAGTGACCCTGCTCGCTCGACAGAGGACAGGGGAAGCAGCGGCCGTTGGCTGGGCGATGGAGAGCTCGGCCCCAACGATGCTGGCTGGAATTCATCCGTCACGGATGAGATCGAAAGGGGCGGCTGAGCGAGTCAGAGGAGGGGGTTAGGGCGTCCACCTCCCGCCCATCCTCGTGCGGGGAGACATGCAGATCCCGATGACCGCCACTGTGCTTCCCCACACTAGTTGACGACTCCTGCCTACAGCACCGAGCACCTCCATCCTTCTAGCTGCCACTGTGCTTGTTCATCAGTTAGCTGCATTTTTGTACTACGACAGCTAACTATCGTCACTTCTTCAGTTATCTACTAGTGTTGTTGCAGTTAGCTAAAAAGGGAAAATATTCAACAACAAAAATTAAGACGGTTAACTTTGTGCTATTTGTGCTGCTGACTGTCTGCCAATTAAACTACTAATTGGCTAACTGCTAAAAATGACAGTTAGCATTTCCGTGGCAAAAAGATGTGGCAGTTAACTTGTCCATAGAAGTTGATTTCGATGACAGTATCAGTTAGCTCTATAAAAAAAGAAGGAAAAATACTCGTCCTTAGTGGCAGTAAACTTATGAAATTCCTGCACTTAACGCTAGCCGTGCATAGAAAGAATTAAAAATATAGTACTGTCCGTCCGACAATTAACTCGGTGTTAACTGCCGCTATCCTTGACAGTTAGCTACTTCTAGTCCCAACAGTTATCTTGAACCAATTTTTTTGGGAAAAAAACAGTATGTTTAGTCCGGCAGTTAACTTGGTGTTAACTGCCGCTGTCTTCGGCAGTTAGTTATTTGAGTCCTGTCAATTAACTTGACCCGGGGAAAAAGAGAAAAAAAGGGAAAAATAGTTTATTCGGTCCAACAGTTAGCTTGCTCAGAATGGGGCAGTTAGCGTATACTGTAGCTGTCCGGGCAAAAAAAATGTCAAAAATGATGTTAGTTTTTTGAAAACTGCTCTTAAACCGTAGCAAATATGAAAATGTGTTATATATGCCAAAGTTCGGGCTAATCGGTAGCTTTCTGATGGTATAAGATACGCATCATTCTGACAAAAAGTTTGAAAATTCCTTTCACAAAAACATTGAAAACTCATTTGATTGATTTTCATTTTTTTAATTTTGTTTAAAAACCGAATCGATTTTGGGAAATTGATCAACATGAGTTTTTCGCTCCTTTCCAACGGTATATCATTTGCATCATTCCGATTAACGGTTCAATAACTATGACCCAAAAACAGTGTGAAAAAAATGGTGCCAGAAAAAGTCCGCCCGGCAGTTAACTTGTATAGTTCGCACAGTTAGCTGTCTGTTCTCGGGCAGTTAGGAAGGGTTCCTGAATAGCTTATTTAGGAATGGGTTGCAGAATAGCTGGGATGTATATATATATATATATAAACACTATTCTGATCACGGGATCAGAATATTATTCTAATCACAACCTGAACTTCCTGAGTAACACGCTTGAACTTCCCTCTGTAGGAACCCGACCTTCGGGCTATCTTCGCAACCGTGTCTCCACGCGCGAATTATTTTGGTCAGTCGTGTTCTATGTGATGTAAGTGTAATCTCCAAACAGTTTTTAGCAACTAAATGCCCGTTTTAAATCGGAATCTCGCTCATTGGCGGATTATGCTCTCGGGTCGTGATGAACATGCGTCTGTTGCAATTTTACTGCCTGAGTTGTTCGACCTGAACTTCTCCAAGTGCTAGGTTGAACTTCCGCCAACATTGCCCAAATGGGGCTTGCGATATACCGTTGGAAAGCTATGGACACGAGTATCATGACCCAAGTTGAATTTTTGGCAAAATGTAAGCGGTTTAAGAGCAGTTTTGAAAACCGTTTTTTCTTCATACAAAAAACGTGAATCGTATTTTCGATCGCATTTCTAAACCGTTTATCGGAATGAGGCAACTAATATGGCGTTGGAAAGCTGCTGCAAAACCGCTCCTTCCACATGCTGAAAGTTTTCTCTAATTCCCTATGGTTAAAGAGTAATTTCAAAAATCATAAAATTTCGCAAACCGAACAGCCGAGTTCGTATTTTCGATGTCATTTCTAAACGGCTAATCCAATTGAGGCAAATAATATGGCGTTGGAAAGCTTATAAAAATGCGCTACTTTTTCATGTTGAAATGTTTTTCTAATTTTGAACGGTTTAAAAGTAATTTAGAAAACGGTATAAGTTCCACCAAGTTCGTATTTTCGAGCTAATTTTTTAACCGTATGTCCGAATGCAGTAAATGATATGGCGTTGGAAAGCTTGAACAAATGCGAAACTTTTTCGTATATATTGTTTCTCCCAAATCTTTACGGTTTTAAGTCAATTTTGGAAATGGCTAAAAACATATTTTCGCCGTAATTTCTACAAACTTTATCAGAATGGGGCAAATAATATTCCATTGAAAAGCTATGGAAAATGCGAAACTTTTTCATGTTGATGGTTTTCTCTTATTCCTAGCCGTTTTCAAGCAATTTTGAAAACGGTGAGATCATGCGTTGTGTGTTTTATCACGAAACAGAGTCTTCGAAAATTCACCGCGTGAAGAACTTGAACTTCATCAACACGTCTACCTGAACTTCACTCTGTTTCTTCACGTGTTGTTTTTTATTTGTAACTCTCCATCTACTTACCGGAATTGAGCAAGTGATATACCGACAGAAAGCTGCTGTAAACACGCAACTTTTCCGTCTTGATCATTTTTTTCATACTCGCGACGGCTTAAAAGATTTTCATCTGAAATTCATTCGGTGTAGTGGCTGAACTTCCTGCTGTTTTCACGTTGAACTTCTGTGACATATTTTCGTTTGTAATTTTCTCATCCATTCGTCAGTGTTACACAAATGATATTCCTTTTGTACAAACCTCTCTCACAATAAGTTTTTTAACTTTCTCCGACCGAGGACATGAACTTATAACAACAACAAATTGGACCTTGCCTTTTAATTCATATTTCTCATATTAAACACACACCATGTAGTACATGAACTTTTCCCATTTTTATAATTTGAATTTTTTATTTTCTTTTTGAAATCAAATTGCTCCCAAATAATAACTGAACTTCTTTGTGGAATGAGAGAATTATTTTAAAACGCAAAAAAACAATTTCTTTTTTGTGTTTTTTGAACATGGAAATACAAGGTGAACCTCTCTCGCAAGAATTTTTGAACTTCCCCGGACAGAGCACTTGAACTTCTTTCAACAACTTTTTTAGACTTTATATTTTTGTTCTTTTTTTCTCATACGAAATGCACACCATGCAGTACGTGAACTTCCGGCAGTTATCAATTTGAACTTCTCTCTGTTTTGCTTTAGTTATGAAAAACTCTTTTTTTTACATATATCGAACCGCTCTAACTTTTTTATTTGAATTTCTTTTATTTATTTTTAGAAATATGAAAATTGTAGTTTTGTTAGAAACATCAAACTTCTTCGTTATTTTGAATTGAACTTATTGGTTTTATTCTTTAGTAACAAAAAAAATCAAGTTTTTAATTAAACATCAAACTTCTCCACGTTTTTAAATTGAACTTCCTAGTTTTATTCTTCAGTAACGAGAAAAACTGAGTTTTTAATGTACATTGAATTACTCTGTTTTTTTTAAATGGAACTTCTTGGTTTAATCTTTAGTATCGGGGAAAATCCGAATTTTTTAAAAAAGGGGAAAATCTTTTTAAAACTTTATTAGTTGTTATCTTATTTTAATTCAAACTTATTAGTTTTATTCTTTAGTAACGAGAATATGAGGTTTTTAAAAACTTTGAACTTCTCTGTTATTTTAATTTGAACTTCTTAGTTTTATTCTTTAGTAACGAGGAAAATCAAGTTTTTTGAACTTCCTTGTTTTAAAATTTTGAACTTCTTGGTTTTATTTTTTAATAATGTGAAAAATCTGAATTTTTTATTGACATCGAATTTCACCATTTTTTAAACTTGAACTTCTTAGTTTTATTGGTTAGTAACGGGGAAAATCCTTTTTTTATATAAACAATGAAACCACACCGTTATTTTAATTTTAACTTCTAGTTTTTATAGAATGGGGGAAATCTGTTTTTATAAAATCTTTTTGAAATGCTCCTCTTTTTTAATTTGGACTTCTCTGATTTTTTTATAAACGGGGAAAATCCGTTATAAAGATTTTTGAATTACTTTTTTTATTTGAACTTATTGCTCAAATTTTTTGAACTTCCAAATTTGACTTTTTGATATTAAAAACTTCATTTTTTTTAACGTCGACCTGCTTCGGTTTTTTAAATTTGAACTTCTTGTAGAATTTTGTCGCGACATTTTTTATGCATTTTTTGCTTTTCAGTGAAATGGCCTAGGCGGTCCCTTTTTTTCATTTGATGATGTTTCTTCTGTATGTAGTACACGTGAACTTCGGAATTTCTGAAACATGAACTTCAGGTGCTATTAATTTTTTTATGAAACTCCATAGTTTTAATCTTTGAATTCCATGATTTTTTTGTTTTCATTTTTTTTTGGTTAGAACTTCAATGTTCGTTACACCTGAACTTTCGAAATCACACCTTTTTTATACACATTTTCCCTTGAATCCAACATGTGCAAAAACAATAGGAAAATTTCGGTCAATTCTCATAAGCAATAGGACAAACATTTAGAGGGCTCCCATAATAGTTTTTTTTGTTCTATTCAGTGTACTACGCACAAGCACATGCACAGCACATCCAAACAAAAATTTGGCTCACCTAAAATGAAAAAGATTTCAGTGTCACAGGACGACCATATAAGCATCTGGAATTTAGAAAACTTGTACTTTTTATATTAATAAATTGAACTACTCTATTATTTCAATTTGACCTTCTTGGTTTTATTTTTTTAAATGAAAAAAAAATCATTTTTATAAACATCGAACCATTTTGTTATTTTAACTTGAACCTCTTGGTTCTTTTAGTTTGAGCTTCTAGTTTTTTAAAAACGGGGAAAATGTATTTAAACTTTTTTTAGTTGTTCCTTTATTTTCATTTGAACTTCTTTGTTTTATTCTTTAGTAACGAGGAAAAATATAACTTTTTAAAAACTTTGAACTTCTCTGTATTTTTAGTTTCTTCTTCGTTTTATTCGTAGAAAGGTTAAAAAAAATAAACATCAAACACATTTTTTAATATTGCATTTCATACTTCTATTTTTCCTAGTAACGGGGAGAATTTGAGGTTTTTGTATACAATGAACTACTGCATTTTTTTTATTTTGATCTTCTTCGAACTCTCTAATTAATTATATTTGAACTTCCAAAGTTAATTTTTTCTTGATGGGGCCTTTGTTTTCTTCTTTTGTTTTTCGAGACGTAATTATGTTTGTGCTCTGTTTTCTCCTTTTTTGGATTTATCTATGTCGTGGTTTTTGAACTTGCTCGGGGCTTCCCTGTATTTTGTAGTTTTTTTAACCAAAACCAACATACTAAAAACACAATTTTTTTGCATCAACTCATACTATTAAACTTCAGGAAAAAGTACAAAACAAGAAAGTAGACAACATGATGTACAAATGGGGGCCAAATAAACTAACGGTCTGATTCCCTTCTTATGCCTCACTGAATTTCACATGTACAAATTGACTTCACTTCACTGTTTGACCTTCATCATACACCTCGTATATCCAGCTCAAAATCAAAATGAAAACCATGCCTCTCCAAACACAACATGTGCATAGAGAGAGCTATAGTTGTTCCTTTACAACTATTTCTGAACTTCTACGGCCAATGCATTTTTTCTGTAGTAGATGCACAACAACTATAGAAGAGAGATTTTTTTTGTTGGATGGACAGAGAAGTTCAACATCGAGGAAGAGGAGGATGCCCCGACAGAGGAGGACGTTGGCTAGAAGCGGCCTCACAAGAAGCAACACTGCATCCCAGCAACACCGATTCTCACGAAGGACGACCAAGGACGACCATCTTCCTGAACTCAGACCATCTTCCGAATGGCGGCACCCCTGTCCCTTGCACCTCATGTGTGACCTTCTCCCCTGCCATGTGGTGAACTTCTTCCTCCCGCTGTTCATGTCGGTAGCGAGCAGCAGAGCAGCACAGAGGATCCTGGAGACACAAACTTTTGAGCATAAATGAGAGAAAAAAGCACCAAATAGTAGGGGGCTGCTGCTACTAAACCAAATACGGAAGGCTCCAGCCACAACATGTTTGAAATACCATAAACATACATGATTTTCAAAATAATGTATACATGTTGTTCTATGATTTAGTTCATGTGTGCACAAACATTATTTCAAAAGAAGAGAATGTGCCATTGTACTAATCTAGAATCAAAATTATGTGTGAAAATAATAACTAAAACATAACAAGAAGGTGCTCGATCTATCCACAACAACACAAAGTCTCCAAGATATTTGCAAAACTGAAACATAACAAGAAGGTGCTCGATTACCCGCCGTAGGGCTCTTGCTTGATCCAAGCGAGGGTGGAAGAACACATGGTACAAGCAAATGGTATTGGTTTGGAAGCAGAGAGCTCCCAATCACCTTGCCTTGGTAAATGTCCACGGCTACGATGTGCTTCAGTGCACCGATGGTGATGTACATGCTGTCGGCGTTTGAGTGTGTGTGATGACGGCTGGACACACACATCGAGCCTATCCATCCACTGCTTTTTTTTCAGAAATGATGATACACCTAATAATCAACTGATTATGTAGTGGCGCCATATCAACCAGAAAGTAAGATGTTTTCAGGATGTGTGCACACGCACGACAACTCGCCATGACAGTGGAAGATGAGTTGCACTTGCATTAATCAAGTTGGCCTGCTGAAAATCAACACGGTGAACTGCAGCAATGCTAATTACTGCAGAAAATGGTCAAGACCAGTCAACCGTGTGCAGCCATACTAATTTCCTTTTGTGGCATATAAACAAAAGCAGTTGGAGGGATACTTTTTAAGACAAAAAAATGCTTCAGTGTAGCATGATATAAGAGATTTCTGAACTGAATCAATATTGGTCTAATAAGAAATACTCCAAGGCAGTGGCATATTTGAGCATATGAATGAGCATGTAGACATTTAAATGTAAAAAGAAAATCTGTTTCCTACTGGAAAATACATCGAATAAAAAACAAATTGACTAATTACTGCCAAAAGCACCATAAGTAATTAAAAGTTGAGAGGATAATTGAACGGAGCAGTTTAAGGTAGCAAGCAATTTCTCCCAAAATGGCGATTTTCTGTTTTTGGACCATATTTTCAGTCGATATAGGCATGGGAGAAGGATGCTCACCATCGACAGGAGGAGCCTCGATGAAGGAAACTGGTATGCAGTAGGAAGCAGTGTCGGGCGGGAGGCAGGCAGCGGCCGACGCTTGGAGGAGGAGGATGGCGGGGGTTGCGGGGTGAGGAAGTCCGGCAGCTGGGGCAACTATTGCGGGCACGACGGCGGTCGTCGGTTGCGGTGGCCGGTGGAGGTCCGTCGGCTCGGGGCGCGTCGGGGCTGGGTGGGTCGGTGGCGGAAAGCGCGCCTGGACTGAGCGGCAGGAGGAGGGAGCTGCGTTGGGGTCGGGGGGCGGCGACGGGATTGACCGGCCGGCTGTGGGAGGCGCGCTGGGGTCGGGGGCGGCGACGGGGCCGAGCTGCCGGCTATGGGAGGCGCGCTGGGGTCGGGGGCGGCGACGGGGCCGAGCGGCCGGCGGCGAGAGGTGTGCTGGGGTCGGGGCGACGATGGGGCTGAGCGGCCGGCGACGGAAGAGCCGTTGGGATGGCTGGCGGCGGCGACGGGGCCGGGGCGGCCGGCGACGGGAGGTGCGCCGGCACCAGGGGCCAACAGCAGTTGTGGAGAGGAGCGAGCGCTCCACGGCGCTAGATCGGGAAGGGGAGGTTGGGGATCGGGGAGGAGGTGGTGGAGGAGCGGATGTGGGCGTGGCCTTTTTTCTCTCTGCAGGTTCGGGTGGATATCAGGAAACATCCAATCGCTCCCTATATAGCCCGTCGCGATCAGAATAACTATTCTGATCCCTGGATCAGAATAGTGCTACTATATATATATATATATATATATATATATATATATATATATATATATATATATATATTGCTACTCTAGTACATTTCATTGCTAGTGCACTTCACTGCATTTTATATCAGAACAAGGTCTTGGTTGAATGGTTGTGGAGTTTTATTGCAACTGGAGTACTAGTATGTACTCCCGCTGTAAAGAAATATAAGAGTGTTTAGATCACTATAGTAGTGGTCTAAATGTTCTTATATTTCTTTACGGAGGGAGTAACAGATAAGAAGCTCACGTTTCTATCCTATGCAGTGAACTATGCGGTGAACAGGGTAGTATGTAACAGATAAGAAGCTCATGTTTATATTGCAACAGGGTAGTATGCTGGCGTGGTGCCACCAATATTATTACCGTTTAAAGTGACAGTTTCTCCTTTTGCATGTTAGCTGGTTGTGCCCTCTGGTGGAGGATCTCAGTCCAACTACTCTGGATACATCTATGACATGGTGGACAAGGTAGCAGAAGCGAGTGAGTGTGACATGGCAGCCGAGGGAGTTGTTTTGTGGGATGAAGTGTTGGTAAAGACAACAAGCCCAGAGGATCTGCAGATTCATTGCACGGAACTCTGCCATAGCCGCGGCCGGCTGTGCTTCTGCCTCGGCTACAAACTGCCTAGGTGAGCTCTATCACTCTCTGTGGCACCTCTGGTGGCCTTGGACTTGTGATTGTTGTGTTGTGCTCTGACCAGTGGCATGATTTATGCACTATGGCAATTTTAGGTTTAGGGAAATATGTACTGTTGCTCCTGATTGAACCAATTGGCCACTATCCAGTTATCCTGCTAGGTGTATGGATGTGTTTATGTGGATTTGGTCTAATCTATGTCCTCCTGTTGATCTACTGGTCCATGTGTGTGTGTGTGTGTGGAGTAAAGTTTTGGTTTGTGTTGCTCCTTGGTAACGTGATGAAACAAGCACCTGTAGTGTCTGAGTGAGTGAGTGTTTGTCTGTTGCCAACTTACACTTTCACAGCCGCGTTAAATAACAAGCTTGTTCGAGCAATTTTTTTAGTCTCCTCTTTTTTCTTCAGGGGTTTTTATAATCTTGTTTGGTAATTCTGGTGGTACATGTGTAGTCAAGTAACCAGTACTACTGCTTAACTCGAAATTTCATTTACAAAGAATAAAAAAGATGAGCATTTCTCCAGCCAATGTCTGAAGTAGTTGCTGCTGTGTAGTCATCGGCTGGACCTAGCGGGTACGAATCCCTCCTCCCGCTGTCTCCTTCTTCTACAACTTCTCTTCATCTCCTCCTGATGCGTGCTCCTACTGAGTCAAGGAACGGAGAGAGGGGAGCTGCTCCTACTGTGTATAGGACACCATGGTAGGTTCTTTTTTTGTTCTTTCTTTTTTCTCTTCCCGATCTGAACATGTTGAAGGCTCTATTTTGTGCAGGTTGCTCTCACGAGAAGAAGCTGCTGCTACAGGACGCCCTCCCCCCTCCTCCAACCCCTTGACAAGGTGAGCTCCACCCCTCCTTCTACCCCTTGCAGATCTAATATGAAGTGGGCATCGGTTGCAATTGTTATGGCCACAATAGTACAGCAAGTATTGGTTCAGTTTTTATGCGAAATTTGATTGTGAGTGTGTTGTTTGATGATGCTCGCCTCCTCAATTTTTCATGTCTTGTGTGAAATCTATACCCTATTAGAAGATGCCACCATCAAGTTAATAATAACACTAATGATCATTTGATTCTAGTCTAGAGATACAACAACATTAGTTAGATCCATGGATGGATGGATGAACACACACAGCTAGCAGCTTAGCAGTGTTAGCAACCACAAAAATTAGCCTTGTGATTCATTCTATTAAGGAAAGCATGCTCTATTCGTTTTGGATCCCAGCCATGTACATACTAATAAGCTAGTTCAGGCACACGCACATGCATCTCGATTGATATATGTAGTTATAGCAGCAGTATGTATGTGTCTCCTACACTAGATTAATTTCTATACTTAGCTCAACAACACCAGCTCTTACCTGTTTGTTCATTTTGGAGCAGCAGATATCCTCAGTGGACAATGATGACAACCAAGGCATCCACCGCCACGACGACGCTCCGCACATGGTCCAACTCGGCTACAACCTCCTCTACCGCGTACACCGGCCGCGGTTGTCTGTGGCATCAAGTACAACCTCCTCACCGGTGAGCCCATCTCCTACTTCTAGCTCCCTCTTTTGTGCTGCTGTAGAAGTACCTTTCTCTGTTCCATGGCCATCACATTTTTTTCATAAAATGCTCTAGTGAACTGGATTCATACATAAGTTGGCTACTTTTCCTCAAGTTATTTGTGCATTTATAAACCTATTTGAACTTTTCTAGTTCTTGAATGTATCCATCCAAAAATGTTTTACACACATAGTTTTGGAACGTGTTTTTTTGTTAGCTTATGTCGTGCATCACAAATGGTATCAAGTTCCAGTTTTAGTTTTGTTGTTATTAACCTCTACAATCCTGTCAGCATAATAAGTATATGAATGAATTCATTCGAGTATCTGAAACTAGATGTTTTGTCGCTCATAGTAATTAGAAAGAGTGGTCAGTTTCTCATCACACATTGTTAGTGCTGAACTGTGACCATTGCAAGGAGGAACCACTGTTTGGCTTCAGTCCTTCCCCATTTGATCATTTTTATGGCCCACATGCATGCTATGTGTTGGCTAACTTGGCATGACGTGCATGAAAATTTGAGGGCATTCATACTAAATAGCACTTCTTAATTTTAAAGCAGAATTGCTCTAGCTCTTCTTAATTTTCATGCATGTTTCTTTCCGGACTTAATCTTACTAAATAGCACCCCATCACTTGCTGTTGTTGTTATTCACCCTATCCTCACTGTTATGTTTTCTTGTTGGCAGATATTTTGCGTAAATTCAAGACGAAAGAAGATGTTCAAAGAAGCGCCAAGACATTTTTGTATAGCAAGTTATGTAATAATAGCTGGGTTATCTGGGCATTGTGAACTCTAGAATTTCATGTATCTTCTCTCTATTTCTGAATGAAATGTATGTACCTGGGCCAACTTGGCGTCGCGATCGGCAAGCGTCGCTTCACGAGCCCTGAGCTCCTCCTCTTGTTGCTGAAGACGTTGTGCGTGGGCAGCCCGCCCCTCATGGAGAGCTTTCAGCTCAGCCTCCACCTTGTCGCAATGCTCCTTGGCAGACGCTGCGTCCGCCAGCGCCGCGTCATGAGCCCCCATGGTTTCGCTAGCCTCCCTCTTGCTCTCCACGGCAGCGGCCTCGGCCCGGCCCCAGGCTGTCCTAGCAGACGTGTTGGCCTGGAGCGACCCCGAGACCAGCCCCATGCGCTCCTTCACTAGGCACCTGTCGGCGTCTTGAAGATCGGTCTGGAGCTGATCTAGCACAGCGTAGACTTCCTCCAGGGCCCCGGGCCTGACGAGGGGGCCGCAGTCCGCCAGCATAAGGGCCTGGGAAGGAGGTGGCATTGGCGCGGGAGCTGGCGCCGTTGCCAGAGGGGTAGCCACTTGGGCGACTTGGGGCACTGGAGCCTCTGGACCCCCTGCGGGCATGACAGGGATGGACGGCTCCGGGGCCTACTGGCCCACAAGGGCAGATTCCTCCTGAGGTTCTACCACCATGCCTTGGTGGGCCTGCTCTGTCACAAGGGAGCGCGAGGCGACCTCTTCTGCCTGTGCCAGAGCCGGCACGGCTGTGGCAAGCAGTGGCACCTTAGGGGTCCCGGCTTCCTCCTTCCTCTTCTTCGCCACGATGCCCATCCTGGTCACCGGGAGGGGAGTACTGTGGGCACTCAATCAAAGGCGACAAGCAAAAACAAGGTAAGATACTTACTCATCAGGGGCAATGTACGCCCTCTTCCTAGCCGGGGCCAGGGCGCCTCTGGTCTTCCTGGGTGCGGCCTTTGCTACGTCTTGGGGGTGACGGGGCACGCATCAGCTAGCTTCGATGCAACAACGATGGACAAGGCGGAGGCGTCACCTCGAGGAGGGGGCGCCGCCCCGCTCTTCTTCGGGGTCGCTCGGCCTGGCCTCCGCAGGGCCTGGGAGTGGCCCCGGACCTCGTGACGACCCCGGTGGAGCGTGGAGATTCCATGACCGGGGGTTCGACGACGTCGTCATCGTTTGTGAGGCCGCATAGAAGCTCACTCTCAGACGGCGAAGAGGTCTCTGCCACATCATCCATGGTCGCCTCCGAGTCTCCCTCACCCTCCTCACCAGCGTTGCCACCAGAAGACACCAGCACCGGGGAGTTGGGGAGCTCGGGCGGCACGAGCCCCAGCTCTTTGAAGACAGGCATGGTGGCGACTAGTGCCTCCTTGTTGGCACGCCGGTACAGCAGGATGTAGGCCGCCGGGAGATTGCCCGGCTCCCCCTCAAGCAGGGTGTTCATGGCCTTGTCCAACTCCTCGCCCGTCAAGCTTCCCGAGCGCAGTCGGATGTCATCCTCTGCGCCCTTGAGCTCCCACATGGGGCGCGTATGTGCTTGGAGCGAGGCCAGGCGTTGCGTCAGGAACTCCTTGACAAGCATGCCCCCCGTCAGCGCCCCGGCATCCATGTCTACGATCATCTTCTTCAGGACCGGCGCCGCCCGGGGATCAGAGAGCTTCTCGTGACCCCACCTATCAAGCTTCTCCGGCAGCTCGGTTGGTAATTCCAGCCGCACGTTGAGGCCCTTGGCATCCATGAAGACCCACCAGCATCAGAAGTTCTCCACCTTCTTCCCGACCCTCATGAGCGCGTTGCCCTTGTGGACCGCGGCGAAGGATACACAACCAGAGCGCTGGGCGGGATCGTGCATCCGCAAGTAGAAGAAGTGCCGGAGGAGCGGAACAGAGGGCCTCACGCCCACGAATGCCTCACAATAAAAGGCGAAGATTGACAGGAGGAGGATGGAGTTGGGCTGAAGATGCAGAGCCTGGACCTGGTAGTGCTTAAGGACGGCGGTGAAGAACTCGGAGAAGGGCGGTATGATCCTCGCGAAGACGCTGTGGAGGAAGAAGGGGTAGAATGTCTGCGCCAAAGTCCTTTGCTCGGCGGAGCCGGCCAAGAGAATGGTCTCGTTCCACTCATTGTCGTCGCTCGCCGTCAGCGGGAGCGCGGCGGCATGGTGCTTCTCCTCGGTGATGGAGGACATGCCGAGGGCCGACGTAGGAGAGGAGGAGGAGCTCGTGGCCCGCGCGGCAAGCTTCGCCTTCCCGGACGCCATTCGCGAGGTCTTGGAGGAAGAGGTGTAGAAGGAAGGAAGAAAACGACCAGATCTGGAGTTGTTCTCGGCTGGGAGAAAGGGGATCTGGAGCAAGGCAAAGAGAAGGTAATGATGGGCCGGTAGCGGGCGCCAGTCTTTTGTCAGCCCGGGCAGTTGCCGAGGCAATGTGGGGAAGCAGAGACGCCCACGTCCCATCGAGTGCCACGCGTCAGCCTGGCCCGAAGGCGATTGGGGCCCGCGGTGCTTCGCCCTTGCCCTTTGGCTTCGCTCCGAAGCCAAGTCCGAGCGTGCCATGGGCCCGGGGGCTACTGTCGGCGTTCTGGGAACCGGGGTACCCAGGCTTGCCTGCCTGCGGCCCACGGCGTGGCCCCATTGACGGCCTGGTACGGCCCATATACAAAGACTAATAAGACAAGACCCTCGCGAGGGGCCAAGCCTCACGAGGTGGACGACGCCAAGACCTCCTGAGGGAGCGGCCTCCCCAGGCTGCCTCCTGAGGAGCGGAGATTCCTATGCAGGTGCCCAACCTCATGAGGTTGCGGTGATGCAAGCCGTGACGACCAAGGCCAGGCGGGCGCCAGCGGGCGCAGAGAAAACAGTTTCCTCTTTGGTGCTAAGGGAGCAAGCGCAGGCGTCGGTTCTCGAGGACTCAGGCAAAGGTTTCCATTCCAGTGCAACAAGACCAAGGTCGCCAGCTCGGCAGGACGGATGTCATCGTCGAGCCCACCGCAGCGTCACAACCAGAAGCTTTGCAGGCGAAGACCACCTTTCATCAGGATAAGATGTACTACTTGTCCCCTTTCAAATTGGCCGTTGTGGAATCCCTTCCCGCCTACGTTTTGTGGAAGAGGATCAAGGCCACTATAAATATAGGTTAGCCACCACCATAGGGGGGATCCGGTCCGATCAGATCCGATCCAAACATCTCAACTGATTCCCTCACCAGAGCAGACCTCGCGAGGTTGTTCATCCCTTGTACTTAGTCATCCTCAGCCCCTCGTGAGGCAAATCCACCACAAAGTAGGAGTAGGGTCTTACACCGCAAGGTGGCCCGAACCTGGGTAAATCACTGTGTCCATCTTGTTCCTTGTTCATCGAGCTAGGCAGTGGGGCGACGAGTTGGTTGGCCGGATAGGTTGAGTTCTTCGCACACGCCCCAGAGTTCGAACCTTTCTTGGGTCTGCGTGTAGGAGATATGCCCTAGAGGCAATAATAAATGTTATTGATTATCTCCCTGTTCATAATTAGGTTTATGTTCCATGCTATAACTGCTATGGTTCTCGAGTCTGCAAATAAAACGAGGCTCGGAGGAAGACTCATATGCACGTGTGGAATAATAAACGATAAAATGTATTCCTAGTCAAGCCTCTATGACTGGCTCAAGTATTGCATGATGATCCTGTTTTCCTGATCATGGGCATGACTATGCCAGCAATTTTGAGGGCACAATGTTAGCAGAACATTTGTGTTGAATCGACCCGATTGATGTTATGCTATGAGGTTCTTTCGTCACAAGTTAATGGTTAATAACACAGAGAAGGTTAATGTTTGCATGATTCCTTAGACCATGAGAGTATCGAGTTTCTTCATGCTTGCTTCATGAACTTTGGGGTTTGTTAAACGTCATCCGTAAATGGGTGGCTATTACGGCGGCTTACGGGTTCATGGAAAAGTGTGTCAAGTAACTTGATAGCTCAAGATTGGGATTTGCTCCTCCGGCGATGGAGAGATATCTCTGTGCCCTCTCGGTGTTACGGTATCCATCATCGTCTGGCCAGACACTTTGTGATTTGATCACGGGGATGCCGGAACATGGTAACGAGAAAAGAGAACAATACCGGTAACGAGGTAACTAGCATAGTGGACAAGTGTTGATCCACGGGAATGCCAACATGTCTCACCTCGGGTATTTGTAACATATCACGAAGCAACAGGAATAGCACACGGCAACTGGAGGTTCACTCGAATATTCATTCGTGTGGGTATAGGGGTCAATATGGGTGTCCACGGCTCCGATGTTGATCATTGATCGGAAGGGGTTCCGTGTCATGTCTATACTTCACCGAACCTATAGGGTCACACGCTTAAGGGTCATCTATCTGCTGAATACTAGACAGGGAGTCTGAGAGAAAATCACCGAAAAAGTTTCGGACACATAAAAGTTTCGGACAGCGGAAAAGTTCCGCAGAGAGAGGTCACCGGATGAGTTCCGGTGAAACTGAAAAGTTGTTTCAGGGGATACCATTAAGTCAAAATGGTTTCGGCACATGCCTGATAATTCTTAGAGGATACCAGAATCATTCTGGAAACTTCTGGGAATTTTCTGGAAGAAAAACCGGAAATGTTCCGGGGCTGCCGGAACCGCTTCAGATGCTTTTCGCAGATGAAATCACTAAACTGGAATTGTTCCAGAACGCATTGAAAATTATTTTAGTGGGTACTGGAAATGTTCTAAGCCCACATAAATATTTTCAGTTCGAACGGACGCTGAAAAATGTCGTCGTGAATAGTGAAAGTGCTTTTTGGGAATTTTATGGAAAGCACCTTTTGGGAATTTCCCAAAAGGCTTCTAGAATGCCTTAGGCACTAAGGAAGCCCCCTTGGGGGGGGGGCCCCCAAGGGGTGGCCGGCCAAGCATGGTGGAGCTCCTTGGAGCTCCACATGGCACCCCTTTTATCTTTATTCTTTTATGAAAAGGCATAAAGTGGGGGTACTTTGGGGTTTTTTGTATGACATCTTTACCCCTTGGCTTTCCTATAAATAGAGGAGAGTGGGCTGCCCACAAACCTCATCCCTTGCTCTCATACACATGCCAAGATGTTATCTGGCTTCTCTCTCCCTCCCACGAAAAGAGTTTCGTAGAGCCGAAAGGCTGTCTGGGTTCCGGCAGGAACTAGTTCTGGACGGCGAAGCCCTGCCGGATAGGTGACACCGTATGTGTGCAACTCTGTAGAGAGGTCGTAGTTTTGATCTTTGTGCCCGAGGGGCTGTTTGAGAGTGCCTCCCGAAGGGCTGTCCAAGTGACGGTCCGAGTTCTGTGAGTCCTCCCGAAGGGCTGTCCAAGTGACGGTCCGAGTTCTGTGAGTCCTCCCGAAGGGCTGTCCGAGTGACCGTCCGAGTTTCGAAGGTCCTCCCGAAGGGCTGTCTGCGACACCGTCCGGGGGACTGTCCGACCGCCTCCCGGAGGGCTGTCCGAGGGGCAGATGAGGGAGTACATCCTCGCGGTTGGGAGGTTGTAAATCCTAGCTGCGGGGATCTGCACCGCCGATCGTCATCGACTCTACTTCCGCTGCGCTACGAGTCGGTAACAAAAATGATCAAACCTTGTATGCAGTCTCCATAGTGGTCCTGGGCTGGTGCGTAGGTCAGAAATTTTTTGTTTTCTGCTGCGTTACCCTACAGTGGCATCATGAGCCGTGCTATGCGTAGATGCAGGTTGCGATCTAGAATACATAGAGATGTATGGGTGTTGCACAATATAATTAGGTAGTAGATGAGTTCTATTACTGAAAATTATTTGTGCGGGTAGCAGATGAAATCTGTTACCCGATGTTCTTGTTGCTTCCCTGGAATTTGCATATTTCTGATCTTGATAACAGTATAGTGGAGTTTCAAAGTTCTGGCAATCCGCGATCCTGATTGATCAACGAAGTGCTAACAGTTCATTGAATTCCACCGTAGTTAAAAGGAAAGATGAAATTTCGCAGACAAAAGGGCAATGCAGATATGATCTGCACGGGGGTCATGCGTATGACGAAGTTTAGTATGGGGCTCGAGATTTTATTATCTCGGTTTTCATACACCCTGGAAAGTTAATCTAGCGACTTGAATTATCATACTTGATGATGGACGTTGGTAGCTTCGGTTTGTTTCGAAACCTTAGAAGCCACGTAAAACAAGTTTTTGCATGAACCGATTAGAGGCGTCTAACTTGGTTTTGCAGGAGGGTTTGCATGTGCATATGATGTGGTATAGCAGTGCTCATAATAATTTGATTATGTATGAGATGACTATATGATGTAAATTAATTAACATGACCTGCGTGTCATGATTTGGCATGATGGCTGGAGCCATATGATTGCACTTTAAATGACCTGCATGTCAACCTTGTGTAATGCATTATTTTATTAGCTATAGAGATAGCAATATTATCTGGTGCATCGACAAGGTGGTGGAAATCTTCGCGAAGGTGAACACCGACGCGAATGCCAAAGACGAAGAAATACAAGACTTCTCCGTCAGAAAGGGCTATACCATATCATGCTATTATGAATTGCCTGAGATGTTTATCCCTTATGATGCACCCTTCTTGATTGCGCGGTAGTCGCTTTTATTAGGGTGATCTCTCACAAAAATATCAAGTAGTTAGTGTTCTCCCAAGTGTAGCACCGTCACGGCACCTAACTTTTCGGGGTATCACATGCTACCATGGGTACGAACGATTAGGGATGTGTGAGGCGGGTGAGTTGAGACCTCGCAGCGAGATCACTTGGTTGTCTTGACGTTCAGGCATGAAAGTCATGAGCTCGGAACACACGCATCGAAATATGAACAAGAGTCACATAGAGATGTGATTGGCAAGTTTGCCTACCGATTGAGATTTTCGTCATCAGTGATGCTACCATCAATGGCGTTGAATTGAAATGCGGATCTTGAATCACTCACAGTCAATTATGAGAGATATTGATTTGAGTGGGAGCGCACTGTAGAATTAATTCTTTTAATTCTCAGTGCAATTAATTTTGAACACTGTCTAAGTGTGATTTGCATAATAGTTGTAGAATAATGGCTCGCGTTTCCACCTTCCCTATTAAAATTGAATAGCTGTTAAATATCTGGTTAAAACTTTACGGTTGGTAACGTAATGTGA